>JAZDUA010000611.1:0-600000 GCA_038098605.1 Gryllus longicercus | reverse complement strand
ACAATTATGGCCACTTTAAGCAGTTTTATTTACTTGGAATTTAATTGTTTGTGAACTTCTTGTTTTGGAGGGAGGTGAGAAATAAGTTTAAAGCAAATATCTGTGGAATACATTTAGAATGCAAGGAATAAAATATCTGAGATGATTTTTAATAATGTTCATTTAATTGAATTATTCCACTTTTCCTCGTCCTGGGGGTCGTGTTCTTTCATGTTAAAATATATTAAATAATAAATAAGTATTAAATTACGCAAAATATTTACAGTGTAAGAATTCATAGAAATGTAGATTAATTACCTTGAAGCTGGACATTGTAAAATATTGAATAAGTCCTATTATTTTACAGAAACATCACTTTTTGAAATTTATTTGTTGAAGTGGTTATTCGAAGACTGAAGGAATAAAGAATAACAGTGTAACACGTTTAAAGAACAGAACTGAAACGATACTCAATTTTAAATCCAACCCTTGATGGATTATTTTACCGTATTGGTTTAATTATGACCGTAGCTGATAAGAATGCCGTAGCTAATGTAACTGGTGCCTCTGTCGTATAACAAAGGAGTAATTTCAGCCGGCCGATACAGCAATACTTCCCTCTAGAAGGCCTTGCACAAGGGCCTTGCTCACTATATTTGCAGAGGGGTTTCGTCGTGAAATTGCAGAAACAAAACAATGGACAATATTTACATAACATATCCATTCCTAATCATTTTGTTACATTTCATCAAATCATGGCATCATAACAACCTATCAAATTGAGAGATTCGTTTAAAGATGTTGCATGAAAAAATAAAATACATCATAAAAAGAACTAGAATTTCTATAATCAATAGTCCGTTATTAAGAACAATCATGCGGCCGATACTGGCAACAGGAAAACTCTTACTGTCGGATACTGGTGTTGAAAAATTGGATAAATCTTGTAACTATATGTAGAAAATTACCGCCTCTAACACGTATAGTCCAAATCCACTTTAGTGATAATACATAATAAAAAGTTTCATAAAAAAGAAGGAAAGTGTTTACACAAGTGTTCTAATAATCCATGAACTACGATTGACTGTATATTCGTATTGTAACATCTCACAATTCTTACAATTCTACATATTTAACAATCTTACAATACTCGATCGGCCTCCCAGCTTCGTTTGATAATTTTTAAATCACGCATTGTAATAAAATTTGTTACGATACTTATTTCATGAATAACTACTAACTGATTTAAAGCCAATAAATATTGCAGTTGAATGTTTGCTTAAGTTGGAGAATCGCTGTGAATAAGCTGGAGAATCGTGTCAGTCTGTATTTAACTAAAAGAAAAAAAACATCGTTACGCGTTTCACTGCATTGTACGTTTATTTACAACGTTCATCTTTTCATGCAAAAATAGGGATAAAGTATTTTGATATTCCTTTTTTGTATACACTGTGCATTAAAGGTTTCTAAAAATGCACAAGCATAAAAGCAAACATACAAGTATATTTCAAAGGTCAAAAGAAAAGAGCATTTTGAAGGGGTTTAAATCAACAATCTCTCTTTCGCATAGTATGCGTACCTCCTGGGAGTGTTCACAAAGCTCTCAAATTTTAAATGTGAAAGAATGTTTCAGCATGAATACAGCGTGATCTAGAAAATAACAAACAATCCAACATTTTTCAATTCCTTTGACTGTTAAAAAAAATTGACGTTTGACACAAAATAAATCAAAAAAATTGTAAAAGTAGAACACAGATATGAAAAATGTTAATTAACGTAGCTTTTTATGAAATGCTTACTGTGAAAAATGTTTTATGTTGTAAGACAACGACGGCGTAAGAGTGAGAGTGCCAGGAAGAGTGAAAATTGGGAGGCACATTTAAGGGAGATGCATTTTCATTATGTATAATCACTAGAGAAGATGCTGACTATACGTGTTAGAAACGGTAATTTTCTACATGCAGTTACAAGATTTATCCACTTTTTCAATACCAGCGTCCGACAATAAGAATTTTTCTGTTGCCAGTTTCGGGCGCATGATTAGAATTATTTTTCTTAACTACTTTCGTAGTAAGGCAAAAAAGAAAAGAAATAAATAAAGAAAGAAAGAAAGATTGATGAGGACAGACGGAATCGTGGGGAAGGCAGAGCATGGGAATGCATTATTGAAGACTACTTCCGCTCCACCGTTTTGGACAGATGAGTTATCACTAGACGCGTCCGACTATTCTAACTAGGCGAATTCAGCTGTCTGGACGACTTTTTTGACTGATTGATTAGTGATTCCTGGTGTGTCAATTGCTAAAGCCATTAAAGTGTAGTGCGTGTCTTTTTCCTCTAATGCTGGTGGTGATCTCTCGCTGGATAGTAAGATCCGGCGCCGACCTACCATCTGCTAGCGATGTTTTTCCCAAGCAGGTATCTCTCACCAGCGGAGCACCGCCCCAGCCGGGACAAGCTCTAAGCTCCCGATCTCCCGATCGGAGATTTTAGATCTTGTCCCGATGCCCCGCTGGTGGAAGATACTTAGATGAGAAAAAACAGCAAACCGACGGGTAGGTCGGTGCGGTATCTCACCATCGAGCTAGGTGTGGTATCTCACCAAGAGCACCGCCACTTCCGACTAACATGTACTAACATATACTAAACTTATGGGACTCATTAAATTAGGAGTTAACGCGCCCGGAAACACTAATTAATCAATCAATCGATGCATCCCAGTTTGCTGGTGAGGAGGTGTTTGTGTTCATTTAAAAAAATCAAATCAATAAACATACTTTGAAAACTGTTTTAAGCGTTGGAGACGCCACAACAAGCTAGTTTTTAGTATTACATTACGTGCGTTTCTTGCAATGCAGTCAAACCGGGAGAACACGAATGTTATTTGATGAATTGGTAATTACATGGATAGATGTTATGATTGTATTATGATCGCATAATAACTGAGAGGCAGGGGAAACAGTAGAACCCCGACAAAACCCGCCGCGAATCCGCATTGTCATCCACAAATCCCACACGGTTCCATCGGTTGATCTATTAATTTATTAGTGATTCCGGGTGCAGCAACGATTGAGGCTATTCGTACCCTGAGTGCGGTTTCATCGCCGAGTTCGCGATGATCTTCTTACGCTGGCTGGCGAGAGCCGGCCATCCTGACGCCGGCTTGAGGGGATATTTCCCAACCACATATCTCCCACCAGCAGCTGGGCACTTCCCCAGCCGGGACAAGCTCTATACTCCCGGCTGGTCTCCTGACAAGTGTATTAGTGATTCGAGCTAGCTAACTAGTTAGTGTCGAAAACCGTGTCACCATCGAAACACGAACCCAAGGACCCCCCTGCAGAGGCAACGCTGTGACATCAATTGGTGCCCTGAGCTACCTTTCCCGGTTACGGATTGATCGGGATTTGAACCCCAGTACCCTGAGGTGTAGGGCGAGCGGTGTGGCCGGTACCCCACGGGTCGCCCCCAAGAGATAACGGTAGCGCACTCTAAGCCCCGTGCGGCGCCAGCTCCACCTACGCCCCGCTGCGGTGTTTGCTCTCCTGGGCTTGACCCCGCCGTGCCCCCGCCGCCCCCGCCCGCCGGTGCGACGTGCCAACTCCAGCCGCGGGCGCAGCGCGACGCGGGTCACAGGGCCCGCGCGCAGCCCAGCCCAGGGGCTTTGCGCGCAGGTGGGGACGCGCACACACGACCTACATTGCCACTCTCCGACGCATGCGCACATTGCGGTCGCGTATACGCAGCAGGTGAGATGTACTATTTATTACGCTGGCCATTCTATAAGCCCGTACATGACGCATTTGATCCAATGAAGGTTTCGTTTTGCAAAGTGAAGTATCTACATTTCCCTTCGTTTTCTAGTTAAGGCGCGACAGTGTTTATATTTAATTTAAAACGTACGAAAAGCTTGAAAAAAAGTAACGTTTTGAAGCATTTGTTTAGAACGCTTTGTTATTATGTAAAAGACTTTGATTCATAAATAAATAAGGCGACGTTGGTAATAATTATTTTATCTTGGAACAATACTGAGAATTCTGCTTCAAAGAGAACTTCTCCAAGGAATGTTAAGTAACAGAAACGATTTTAATTTTTTGAGTTCGAGGAATATTATATTTAAGGATTTTTTCCGTCATGCTGCCAAATATTGATTTCAACTTGGCGTGTTACCGTTGTTAAACGGTATCCGAAAACCATTGATTACGTACTATTAGTTCTACTGATAGTAGAAAACTTAAAATTCTGTAAGTCTATACGTTCTGTAAGTCATGTAAGGCTGAATTTGAAAACTTTCTCTTTCTGAAAAATTGTCTTTTCTTGAAGATATTCACTTTGGAAGTAATCTTCCTCAACTGAAAGCGAAAGCTCAGTTGTATCCAAGTCTCTAATTATTGTAGGATCTCAATTTCAAAATGTCAATCATCTCTAGGGTACTCTTAGTGACTGAATTAATGAAGCACCACCAATATTATAGATACTCTCCAGCAATCAGGGAGATAAAATTAGTAATTTCAAATTTGTTCACATCTTATGCATTGACCACTACAACGGAGTCAGAAGATGACAAAATCCATAGTCAACGGAGTGAAGTTGAAATTGGCCCGCGGTCATGTCAAGACCAATTTAACTGTTGTGGAAGGTGAAGACCATGCTGAGATAAAAAGATGCATTCATTTTACAAGTGACACTGTTAATTCGGTAATTCTGAATAAGATATAAAGTATAGATATATTTGAATAAGATATAAAGTAAATATACAACCTTTTATTAAATTTTAAATAGCACATCGAAGAAGGGAGTCTAACCTGAGAGGGAGTACATATGTGCTTGAAAAGGTGGGTGGATACCTTATATGGGCGGATTTGACGAACCTTGATGGAGGTAGGGCTTTCTGTACCATCAGAAGGAGGTAGATGGTATCTGAGGGGAACATCGACGTGCCTTGAGGGGGTGAATGATACCTTGAGGAGGAATTGTGTCCCACCTTGATGGTCGACACCGTGGCATACTTTGATTGGGGAATGGTATATTTTAGAGGAAAGATGGAAACTTGGCGAAGATTTTGGTGTACCTCGAGAAGGAATAGAGTTCTCGTTTGTTAATGGAAAGGATGAGAAGATAAGAAGGAAACAGTGTCATACTTCGATGTTGCTGGTTACTATCTTGAGAAGGTGGTTAGTGTTTCTTATATTGGTGAGATGTATTGTAATTTAAAGAGGAAATGTGTTGAATCGTCAAGGAAAATATTGTTGTACCTCGTGGAAAAAAGTATACTATACCTTCAAGGGGCATATTGTGTACTGTACCCTTAGCGGAAATAGCATATTCATTCCATACCATGCCATACTATAAGGAAGGATGGTATATCATGAAGAAGGAGGGTGTGTGCCTTAAGGGGAAATGTGTCGTAAAGAGAATGGGACGTGCCGAACGTTGATGGCACGTGGAGTGGAGAAGCACATAGGAGGAGGATGTCATTCCTTGATGGCCGGAGGTGCGACGTACATTGCGGAAGTGGTTGGTACCAAAATGAAAAAGGGAGGGTTATCACTCAATTGGTCTACAGGTAAAGGTCTACTCCAAAAATGTTCCCTCGTGAAAATGTTCATTAGTATAAATGTCTACTTCATTATACTTCCAATATTGTTTCGTACAAGTTATTTATAGCTCCATTGCAGAAATATCCTGTTACTAAATGTCCCGTAGCATACAATGTCCACTGAACGTAACACTCTGAGGAATGATAGGAATAATATTTTAGGTAGTGGTATATGTATGCATTACTAACAACTTTTCTTCTGCAAAAAAAAATATAAGTTGCCATTGCGTAATACTTCAAAAATAAATTTTAATTTCTACCCCAAGACATTTCTATTATTAATAAGAATTCTAAAATTGGAATATGAATGTTATTATTCATTACGACAATGTATTTTGACAGAACATAAATCATTACTCTCTTTGTACATTCCTGATAGTTTATTATGTTGATTTGTAGGCATTATTCAGTGGATTTTATTGTGGACATATTTGCTGAGGACATTCCGTCTATGAACATTATACTGTTGATATTCTGGTGTGGCCATTTTTGCTGTGGATAGTATGTTTATTGGAAATTGTGTAGTGGACATTATGGTATGGGCACTTTTGCCGTGGACTCGGTGTTAATTTAACATAATCCGATTGAGCTGGAACCGCCGTATCTTGATGATCGCGAACGTTGCACCTTGAGGAGGAGGAGGAGGAGGGTTTTTCCTCGGGTGGGGCGTGCGTGTGTGTGTGCGTGTTACCTTGAGCGGGCGCGAGGTGGAGTCGCCGGAGGAGGAGGAGCGGCGGCCCGTGTCGCTCTCGAGCTCCTGCAGCGCGCGCGCCACCTCGGCCGCCGGCTCGAAGTTCTTGGCCACCTTGTGCAGCAGCGCCGTCGTGGAGCCGCTCTTGAACAGCCCCAGCGCGCGCCGCCGCAGCCCGTGCGACAGGCACGCCTCCACCGCCCCTGCGCACACCACCAACGCACACTGATCAGGATAACAGTAACAACAACAATAGGCTGCAGGTTCGAG
The DNA here is from genome assembly GCA_038098605.1 of Gryllus longicercus. NCBI lineage: Eukaryota > Metazoa > Arthropoda > Insecta > Orthoptera > Gryllidae > Gryllus > Gryllus longicercus. The sequence goes on along the minus strand of JAZDUA010000611.1, from coordinate 593,461 downwards.
TCCTGCGTAGACATGGTTGAATTTGTGACTGTCCCTCCACCACTCATCATCATCATCCTATCAACTCACAATTCACACTTCAACTAACCGTAACAACCTCGTTGTACTGAGGGATACAGCTGAAAAGCACTTCAGGTACAATATATCTGGATGAACAGTCTTCTGATGAACAAGGATACAAGAAAGATGGGTAGGATAGTGTAGAACAAATTGCGCTCTCATGGCATAACCGTTACGAGTACAGTGGGCATGAGAATTTGTATAAGTTGGCGCCCAATAACTCGCTCGACGCGCTACTACATTACAAGCGCTAATGCACCTGGCACGCTGATCGCCTACGGCGGGAAACGAGGGCACGTGTGCTTTGTGCCACTTCTCTGAGAAACTTCGCAGCTGCTCCCCGACTCTGTAGGGGCGCTTGCAAGTTTCGGTCAATTAATGCATCTGCACTATCTCTAGCACTCTCCTGCTCGTTGGCTAATTAGATAAAGTCCTCATTCTCGCCATAACACTACTCTTCATCTTATAATAGTACTTTCCTTAGCAAATAGTTCTCCTGGATGTTTATTTTTCCTTTTCTAAATAAGATACAGAGCTCTGTAAAGTCGTGTTTCAAGACCGTTAATTATTTGTCCGTAATATCCTATTTGGTAAGTTCAGAGTACACCGTTAACACCTTCGTTTAATAAAAGTTTCCAGAAAGAATTTTAGTTACAGTTACTAAATACGTTTAAAAAGTATAGATAGTTCTTTTCTGGTAAAAATATATTTATTTGTGTTTCAGAATGGTGTAAAAGTTGTCTGCGTAAGAAAATGTTAAGCATTAGAATTTCTTGTCGGAATGAGTACAACTCATATTTTTAGAAAAAAGCTATTCAACACACAAATTAATTAGAGAGACTTGCTACAAAAAAGACATTTTACTGTGAGAAACCTTACTTGGTCATTGTGGGATGTACATCATGTAATTTTAATTTATCGAAGTTGGAGGAATGAAATGTTGAAACGTTTTTCTCCTCTGTTATATGCTCCATTTTATTATGAAATGAAGCCGTTAAACATGTGAGTCCGAGGACTTACGGACTGCAGAAATGTAATCTGAAAAAATTGATATATCGTGGAGTAGAGGGTGATACAAATAAATCAATAGAGTAGCTAGTAAGGACGCTTGGATAGTACTCGCATGATTATACCTAAAATTCTACAGCATGAGACACCTTACCGTTCAACCTTTGTGTCGTGTTTTACAATAGCATATTGATTTCTACACTATTGCTATTCGCTACTACGTCGTGTGCAGTAGCGAATGCAGATGAGAATACGAATTTGGAACTGTGTAGACCGCAAGGTCTTCGATTACAGCCTAGACAGAGAAAAATTTTTGAACTCAGCTAAAGGAATCACGTTTTTATGGTCGGGTAATGATTGATATCGTATTCAAATTTCCAAACACTTGCTTCAAGTGGTACAAACACTCACCAAAATCTTAGACTTCGTTTGGTCAGGGCACAATGCTCTACGATCGAGAAACTGGATATTATTCTGCAGACAACAAATTGTGTTCTACTTATAGATGGTGCTACACCATGCGATTATAACGTCGTGGCCAAATAGGCAGAACACATCCTAAATAAAAATGTACCGTATGAAAGGCATAAAAGCAGGTCGTACCGAACGCGATTTGAGCTCAGGAATTTGTTTCGCTAAATCTATGTAAGAACGTGTCCAAAATCCCAGTAAATCTAAATATTGGGAAGTGCAAGACATTGCGTTTTTGGGAACTCACATTTTGGGGAGCTATCTATGACACTAGACCTGCTCCTTAGAAAGCTGGTTGCAACCTCTAGTAGATTTGATAGTTAACCGCCAGTTAACTTCTTTAAACGTAAATTTGGAGGATAATAATCCTATTCAGATTGGTGTTTGTTTACTGACGTCCTGATAATTTTTTAAGGTAGAATTAGGTTTTCTTCTCTACTGTAAAATTTGTATTTTTGAAATTACGTGATTTTTAAAGAAAAGTGACTATCCCGTGATCTTGAAAGGCGACGGTAGAACGTCGAATACTAGGCTGTCCTACCGAAGCTTAATTTGGCTGAAGTGACACACGAAAAACATATCATACCTCTTCCCTTCTCACTTCTCACACAGGTGAAAATATGCAGGAAAACAACTGTTGTCACTGCCGTTCTTCTCACATCACGGTCCTAGAGTTCGAGTCCTAACTGGATTTTCAAAGCAACATCCTCGAAATACTTTCACTTGCATGCTGTGCACTATCACAGTTATTGGGATACTAGTTGGGAGCTTAGAGCTTGTTTCGGTTGGAGCAGTACCCATCTGGCGGAGATACCTGGAGGGGAAACCCCCGCAAGCCGTCGGGTTAGGCGGTGCCAGATCTCTCGTTCTAGCAAAGAAGGAACACTGCCACCTGCGGAGATATAACATACACTACACTTACAGGACCAATTACCGTAGCCGTTGACGCGCACAGAATCACGAAATTATCAATCGTCCTCGTGCATGAAGCTGCACATCAGTTGCAGCATGTATTTGCAGGTTACTCAGTGACTAACAGGCAAACTGTACGCTCATCTGCATACACGATTTATGATTCAATGTTGAATAAACTGAGAATACTTTAGTAAGGAGACAATTTGAGACAGCCTAAAAATTAAGTTTTTATTGCCGTTAATTCTCTGATTAGCCTCTTGAAACATCTTATCCATTAGTGTGATAAAGGAGTAATGTTAATGGTACTTTATGTTGTCTTAAAATAATGCCTATGACAAATATAGTAACAAACGTAACTGTAATTGCAAAGAGTAAAGATGTTCTCCTTCTGTTTTATGGAAATAACTGTTTTAGTGGATAAGTTCACTGCGTTACATAACAACAAATACGATGATAACAAAACTCAACTTTCTCGAGTTCAACTTCCATTCCTCTCTTCTTTATTCTACGATAATTTTGACGCTAACTGATAATATTAAAACAGAACTTCTAAAGAAATTATATTTTTACGGGTATTCTAGTTACTCTTGTTTTCAGTTTTCCATTAAATGAGAAAACTTCTGTCACAAAAATTCCTTTTCAAGAGTATACAAAACAACGGGAGTTTTCGTAGAGAACAATATTCGCGCTTTAATACAATTTTCGAATGCACGACCCGTGATAAAAAAATTCACAGCGTCCCTCGGATTATATTGGTACCGATGCAGCCAGCAGACATTCAGATTATTCCATTTGCATGTTCTTTAATGAAATTTGTGGCATTTAAATGAAAATGCATAGTTTTAATACCACTGGCAAAGCCACGCCCATTAATGTTACTTCTTTGCATGTAGCAATGCGCAACCCGCAAGTTAAAATATGGAAAACGGTGACGCAGGAACAAAATGCAATTTCGCTTTTCTCTCTCCCTCCCGGGAGAATCTGGACTGCAGCTCCTCGAATAAAATTCTTCACAGAGCACGAGAAATATTTTCACCGTTTTTATACTTCAAGCATCTACTCCAATAGAGATTGTGTAGGAATCCATATTGGAAAAATTTGTGTTGGTTAGATACGAATTACTGAATTGCACGAGGACAAAAACATGCTCGCCGAATGAAATAAATTAAATTATTTTTATTAATATTAATAAACATATTGCGTTCAATTGTATGAAATTGTTTATTTACTGGATAAGGTATTTGGATGGCTGAATCTTAGGTGCGAAGTGAATTTAATTAAGATGCTTCTAACAGGGGGATCATTGAGAGTTGTTGAAAGTTTCATTCTATGGTCTTTAAAGCTTTGTAAAATACCACAAGACAACAATGAACAACTGAAAAATTTTTTGCTAGGTTAATTTATTTTTCAACAAAAAACTGTAATAAAAACAATAAAAAAACAAAAAAACGAGTGAAAGAGAACTCAAGTTACCTCAGATCGGCTTCAGGTACATCAGCATACTCTCAGTACTACCGGACTGATCAGACACCAAAAACGATGGGAAACAACAACTTAGTTAAGTGGCTCGCAGCTCACTGGATTTACTTGCAGCTCACTTACTCGATTTGACGTGCAGCTCACTTGATTGGCTAAGTTGATTGACCGGCGTTTCCGGGCGTGTGAGATGCTATCATCACCAGTCTCGTTAGTGTAGTGCATGTTATATAATGGCTTTGGCTGTTTTCCTTTCCAGCTAGAACACGATATAGTGTCGACCTACATACTCGTATGGACTTGCGGGGGTTTTCCCTTTTAGGGTTTTCCCCCCTCTCTGTGTGTGTCCGGTCACGCTCCAATCTCTCGAGTAAAGGGAGAGATAATCACGTACGAACCGTGAAAATTTTGCTAGAAATGCTCCAGCATTCGCCTCGAGAAATCAATGAGAACTTCCGATCAGAGCTGCCAGCCGGTGAATTTCTCCTTCAGGCTTTTAGGCAGCAGCTCCATCGAGCTAAAAGTGTATTCCGTAGACTAGTTAGGAGGTAAAGACAAAATTCCACCATCAGGACTCGAGCCGTTGCATCTTCAAGTCAGGAACATTGAAGTGACAGTTGTTGCCCTAAGGTATCTCAGTCGGTGACAGCTAAAAAGTTGTAATTTTGTAGCATTTTTTTTCAGAATGGTACCACTTTTCTTGACAGAAGATTGTGTTATCAGAAACCCGGCTATCGTGGGTTGATTGATTGTTTCCGGACGTGTCAATTGTTAAGGTCATTTTCGCTGATCAATCCTGGGATCGTGCCGGAGATCTGTTGTTTAAAGTACTGCTATTAATTAATTTCTCCCCTCTCTCATTCGGCTACGAGAACGGAACTAATAAACTGCGCACTGGTGAAAACCAACAAACGGAATAGAGTAGAGTGAGGTAAGGAAGAATTTTACATATTGATGCATCAAAAATTGCTCATTTTATAGCAAATTTCGGTCTTAGAGGAACAGTTTTATTTCATTTAATCATTGATTATATTTTCCTATTTCGAACAGTGCGATAGCCCGGGCGTGCACCTGGCGCCGACTTCCTGAGCGATTGTTGTTCTTGTGTTAAACGTATGTGTGTATATGCCTCGGCACAACAGCTCTTTACGAGCTAAGGCCTACTAGCAGCGTCCCGGCCTTACGGACATGGGTTAAGGGGTATGTGTGGTTAGAACATTGCCACCCTATGCTGCATTTCTGGTATTCTCAACCTGAGAATTGAGCTTTCTTATTGTCATACAGCAACAGATACTGGAACATTACAAGAAAAGCGCACAGTTAACTTTTGCCCCCTCTAGGAATCGAACCTGGTATTGCGTCGTGTAAAGCGAGCATACTAACCGACAAGCCACCTAGGGCTCCTTGACATGAAAATGCATGCATCATAAAATTCGTAAATATAAATGACACATATTTTATATGCAAATACAATTATATTTACGATTATTATTCAGAATTTAACACCTACTAGAGAAAGAACAAGACAATATTCAAACCATACTAATTAACATAAATTCTCTATCTAATATTCATCAATTTGAGTCGTAAAATTCGTAACTGAGGTTTTTGAAGAAATAGAATGATTTATTTAAAATATTTCTCTGAGAACATGTTGCCTGACGGGGAATTTATTTTGCAGTCAGAAGTGATACCATATGGTTTCATGTGACAGCCAATGTGTTAAAATATCCGAAAATAAATATTTTTTTGAAAACGTTTTTCACAGAACCCTCTTTTCAGTGTAACCAATATTTTGTAAGCATTTACTTGCTGAGTTCCCTTGTTTGCCGGAGTGCTGAAGCGGAGATAACAAAAATGCGTAAGCACGTAGCCGAACGGAAATTTCTCTCCGCATCCGGTTTGATAGGTCTCCACCGCACAGGCACTTCATTGGGATTATTGGAATCAATTGCAAGTCTCTCCGTAAGTTATTTAACGCGCCATCTGTAAGCTGCACAAAAATATATTTTTTTCTCAAAATCATATGTTTTATTAAGATGGACAATATTTGCTCAATAAAAATAGTATAGGCAATATTATTTCAGTTATTACTTTTCGAATAGTAATAATAAAATGTTTGGAATAATGAAGTTTGTAATATTTCAATTTGTAGTTTCGTATGTGGCAGATACATATTTGTTTGGAGAAACATTTATCGTTTAAACAAAGAAACAGCCAGCTTATGGGGCTACACCTTAATTTGTCTAATATTCGCTAGTCGCAGTAGTACAAGAGTCTTATATGTAGATCATGCGGGATGGGTTATTTAGGAATGACTCTAACGGGTGGACTCTGAAGGATGAAGAAAGAAAAAACCCGCGCGGTTCTCGGTTTTTTAGGGTACTGCTCTGGCATTTGTTCTGGAATTTATCGAAATAAGCCGCGAAAACCATTTATTAAAGCCGCCGGCCTCTGGAATTTTCATCCAGGCGATGGTGTCGTCATCCCATCTATTTACTTTTTTGATGTTAAAATTTACCTTCGTCGGGACTCGAAACCGGGATCATTATATCTACGAAGATTCCTGTGCTAACGCATCTTAACAATCGATATCAGTTCAGGCTATTTAAATAAATGTCTTAATTGGTGACGAGGCTCAGCCCATTTTACCCACTCTTCCGTCTGACCTCTTTCAAAATTTTTAATTAAATAATACATAATAAAATTGAAGTTATTCAAACAAACTACGTACTCAAATAGGGGAAAGGGTTTTTCACATATATGACAGGGTGTTGATAACGAGGAAACCAGGGAGGTACTATTTGATGGAAAAGGAACACACTCACGGCATTTGTGTGATTAAAGTAATTAACTTCAAGTTAAGGAAGGATTTAAAATTAATGAGAAATATATCAAGTGACTACATTTGAACTCAAATATACTGAAAATATCTTTGTGTGATTCGGCAAGTTAGGAGTAGAAGATGATTGGAAATAAAATGTTTAATTCAGTGGACTGTTATAAGTACTATTAATTGTTACAAAGAAGTTTAGAAGAAGCTATAATAATGCGAATGTATGTTTGAATTACCTCTAATAAAAACTAGAAAAGGAGGGCATCTCGTAAGCTTACAAACAAAAAACACATAAAGTCAAGGGTTCAAACTTCGAGAGAAACGGAATACATACGGAAAATAATGGTAGATATCATCATTATGTATATATAAAAAGAATAACAGTAATAATATAAGAATGTATTATAAATATAGTAGTGGTTATTGTACGTATTATTATAAACATAATTATAACCCTATTATAATCGTAGTGTGTGTGTTATAAACCTTAATGTTAGTGAGATGTGCATTTGCGACAAATCGGAAAATTTTATAAAGCACTGCTCCGGAAATTTCTTGATATTTATTGCAGAAAACATGGAAAACCACCGATCAGAGCAGCTGGCCACTAGCATTCTCCTTCAGGGAGCAGATGAATAAACCTAGCTTTGAAGCTAGAGTCAAAAATCTGCCACCGTCGGGACTCAGTCCCCTAGGATCTCCCTGTCAGAGACTCCTGTACAGTAACAACAATATGCTGCCCTGAGCTATCTGAGCCGCCAAGGGAAAAAAATTTAGTAAAACGTATGTTACTATCATATATCATACTAATTACCATATTTCGTAACTCCAGATTGGACAGTTTTGCTATGTAAAGAATAAATACAGCCAGGAAGCAGAGTTTTAGTTTCCTTTCTTGTTGAACTTATAACTACTGGGTAACTCAATTATTTAAGATGCTCGATTTGTTATTTTCTTTTATTTATTACTCTTCTTTCATAATTATATTTTATCGTGAAGTTATCAGCAAATTAATTGTGGAGTTAGAGTTGGAGAGAGAATATAATATGGAGTTACGAGGATTGCTAATTAGCGTGACGATACATTGCTTTAAGAATTGTATGAATTAACTTTTATCTGAGTTGTTTAACTTTCAGTTCAGGTGATTTGAAGTTAATGAGGTGCTCATATGCGAGAAGTAGTGGCTCTAACTCGCGTGAAGGGCTCCGCCTAAAGGGCTGTCTTTCTCGCGTCCATTGGCAACGGCTGCCGCCGGGAAGGGCGGTGGATAAGGGATCGCCCCGCCTTCGCCCAGCCGAGAACGGTCCATAAAAGAGGAACATCTTTGCTTATATTACGGAGCAGGCACCTCTCCCATGAATTCGCTTTCAGGGAGCATCGCGTCTTTTTCGTTTTGTGTCCAATGGTTCATCACAAAGGGCTGTCTTGTGTGTGAGTTGCTTGGAGGACGCCATTTCGGGATTTATGGAGCGTGAGGAGGCAGTTTGACACATTCGTTTCTTGAATTTTCAATTCATTGCTCTCTTTCGTATTTCTTTTGACGTACAAACTATGACAAAATGATCCAAGACTGTGTCAGTCCTCTCCTCAGAGTAAAAGTGCATGAAATACTCAGCACGACCACGTATGTCTGGCTATGCAAAATTCAGGTTGGCTGTCAATGAGGCAGAGCTACATATCTTTAAATTTGTTATTAAAGTTCTTAAAACTGTCATCCCACCTTATCTTTATGATCAAGTAACTTTCTTGAGAGACTTGTACACTAGGAGGACATTCTGCACCAGATCATCTTCTAACGGATCATTTCCGCGTTATTTCAAATAACTATTTACTTCATCCTCTTCTTATTTGGCTCTACACTTGTTTAACCATTTACCGCATGGATGTTTAGAGATAAGAGACGAGCAGTTATTTTCTATCATTCATGATTTTGTTACTACCAATTTGTGAATTTAAAATAACTCTCTGAAAATAGTCATGCACTAATAGTTGCTTTAGTGTCGATTAGATGCAACTGATAAATAGTTTGGTCCGCTGTACTTTACTCCAATACATATTAATACAGATCATTTATGTAAAAGCTTTAGTTTTGTACTTTAATAGGATTTTAGATGTTACTTATCTTTTATGACTCATTGTTTTCTTGAATTACTTATGCTTGCTACTATTGTTTTCCTACTTTTTGCTGCGATAATCTTCATGCATATATACTTTATATTATTCACAAAATTTCTGCATTTGCTTTATATAATTATTTTTGATTTATTCTGTATTGATTTATTTACTTTATTTTAATTATATGTAATCTGCACCGTTTGCTTTCTACTTTACTACATACACGAGTTATTCCAGGTCTGTTTAAAAAACAGGATTGCCTGAACCACACCTTTTTGTACAAATGAAAATTTTTGTTATATTTGTTTATTTGTTATTTTTATTATATTATATAATCATAATCATAATTATGATCATCACCAAGGATGCGGCTGTAAGTTCCTTATGAAGAGATGTGATGATCTGCCTGCTAATCGTTACGCTTGTTTTTTAGAACCAGGAACTGCGTGATAGGGTCGGGGAACATTACAATATTTCTACTACTCTAAGCAGGAAAAACCTTTTGAACGATGGAGGCTCTTTTCGCGAGGCAAATGTACGATATAGATTTGTCTGCTTCTCTACCCTTCTAAATGAAGTCGTGTCAATTAAGTATTTTCTGCACATAGACATCCTATGACTTCGACCGGATTTGGAAACGCGATTGTCTAACAAGGTACATGAAACAGCAGAAAATAAATGTTATTTATTATCCATAGATAATCCTTTGGGATGAGACATCATCCGCGCATGCGTTAACCGGTGTGTGAAATGAGAAAGTAGGAGTCGTACCCCCCCCCATCGCTTGCCAGTTCGGGTCGTTTGATTCTTCAATTCATCTATGTTTTCGTACCCATTGTCGGCTATGGTCAGTAATGGGTCATCCCGTTAATGTAGTCAATGCTTTATGCGGGAGGCGGTGGTGTTCCTCCTCCTCCTCTGGATAGTGAGATACGGCGTCAACGTAAACGTCGGCTTGCGGGGATTCCCCCTGCAGGTATCTCCAGAGGGACCCTGATCCAAACGGGACGAGCTCTAAGTCCCCGAATAGTCTCCCGTCTTGTGAAGTAATGTAGTGCATGTAAGTGTGTGTGTGCTTAAGTGGCAAGGATACAAGGAAGAGGAAGGAAAGATCACGCACGGCCCATAACTGGTGTGTTAGGATACTGCCCCGGCACTCGTCTGGTATTGATAGGATAAATCTCGGAAAACTAGCGCTCAGAGCAGCCGGCCGCTAGAATTCTCCTCCAGACAGCGACTGAATTCAGCGTAGCTGTGTAACTAGTGTCGAAAATCCTGCCACCGTCGGAACTCGAACCCTAGGACATTCCGGTCAAAATTCCTCCATAGCCATCGGCAATCCTGAGCTCAACCCTACTACTGTTAGGGAAGGAAAATCAGTGTATTCATTTCCTTCAGAGACATTTGAATTGTGCAAACTTTAAGGTACTCCGGGCAGCAAAATAACTGCTGCAAATAGAAAGAGCAAAATCGTGACTTTAAACTCGCAGTCTGAAGGAATTTTCGAGGAAAATGCCTCAATCAACGACTAAGGTACAAGTGTCAAGAATTGGCAAGGAGGCAAATGGAGAGAGCCAATCAGCTTTCGTAAGCATTTTCCTCCAAGCGATCTTATCGTTAAGAGGTTCGGGACACCTTCCCTTCACTTTTTAAAAGAAGCCCCGCCTTCGATAGCACTAGGCAAAGTTATACGTCTTCCGTACTTGTCAGTTCAAAGTAGTTCAGTCAGTGCAATGTTAGAAGCTAACTTAAGTGAAGTTAAGTGCAGTATGGGTGGTGAAAGGATTCATTGTAAATAAGATATTCAAATAATAGTTATTTATGCACCAATGGCATTAGAAGGGTTACAATGATCGAGCGGCGGCAAAATCCCCGAGGGTCTTTGACCCGAGTAGTTTTCGGTGGTTTTCCAATAAACTCTAGGTAAATACTGGGGCAGTACCCTAACAAACGGACCGCGGATCCCGTGCGATCTTTTCTTCCCTTCTTTATGCTATCCTTATCCGTTACCTACACATATGTACACGTACACGCAGCACACTACCACACACGTCGGGGGACTAGTTGGAAGCTTAGGGCTTGCCCTGGATTATGCGTTGCCCCGTTCTGGGTGACAGCAGATTGGACAAAATCCCGTGAGCCGTCATGTAGGTCAGCGCCGGATCTCAACATCCAGCTGGGGACGAATACTGCCACCTCCCAAGATAAAACCATCCACTACACGGGTCTCATGACCCGCCCGACTCGCCTGCAAGGTTGTAACGATCGGTCAGTTGACGCGCCGAGAAACACGAAACAATCAATCAATCAATCAATCAAGAGTGATCATGGTGCAGCCGGGGCACGCACTAAGCGCCCTCAGTGACAATGCGGTGGAACAATCCTGGCTTCAAGCCTTCTGCCCGCGAACGCGCGGCCGAGCGCAACAGCTCTGCGTGGATACATATCTTGGGGCGTCGGGGCGTCGTGCGGGCGCGTCGGGCGGAAGGCGCCATCGATCTTCGCGCGCGCGCGTTGCGGCTCATCGGGCGAAGTGCGCAGCGTATCCGCCCGCGGGGCCGGTGGGCGGTTCACGCGCGGATACAGTGGGGCCAACCGCTCGAACTACGCGGGATACGCTTTAAAACAATATCGCGTTGCTAATCGCTGTTCGGGATAGGGCGCGTCGCAAGGAAAACAGGCGATCCACGATTTCGAGCCATTCGTCAAAGATGTGTTGTTCGTGTCTTGAGTAGTTGAAGTGCTTGATGTTTCCTGGGAATTTTTAACCAGGGGTTTATCGGAATCCGTTCCGTAGGAAAATGGTTTAATACAGTAGGTTAATTAAATGTAGTTACTGGTCTTCTTAATTATACTTTTAATATTATATGAATTAAATAAAATAAATACAATGGAAGTAATTTTATTTATAACTCCGCTCCTCCATCTTCGCCCTTCTCTTGGGGCCCGCCTCGTCCCCCCACTTCACCCCGTTTCGTCCTGCTTTATCCAGCCTCAACGGAACTCAAACCCTAAAACCTCTCGGTTAGAAGCACTGCAGTGCCATCAATTGATGCCCCGAGTCGGGACAATGCACTAAAACGCTCCAGCGTGCGTGAGCGAAGGCGTGTGTAGCGTGGGCGTCTGCGGGAGCGCGATTGCACGCGCTGAGGCTGCGATGGCGTGTCGCCAGACGACGCCCGCGACGTCGCCCTTTGTGTCAGCGTCAGCGCCGACAAAAGCCGCCCGCTGCACGGCGCCGCCGCCGCCGCCGCCGCCGCCGCCGCCGCCGCCGCTAATAGCGCTGCGCTAGCGCGGGCGGACGGCTTCGACGCTAATGCTTTCATCAAGATATAACCGTTTTCTGTTTGAAGACCTCTTGCCGATATTTCTTTGCTGGACCTGGCGGCTCCGATGGCTTTTCTTATGTTAAAAATTTTCATTTCCACTTGGCAAGTTTATAGCAAATAGAAATTTTAACAATAATACACTTGCCAGATTCGTCCGCCTTTGGGAATTGAAAGTTCCGTAAAAAGTCGATAGAAATATATTTTTTTGAAATGTATCATTACAAAATTAATTTTAATTGTTGTGAATTTGATGAATGTGTTTCTTTTCATGTGATGTCGGGAAAACAGGGTAGTAATTAATACAGTTTCATCTCTGTAGGATGCGTTATATCCGCCAAAAACATGTTATTCTAGAAATGTTTCAGAACATTTCAGAAGGATTCGGCTTAATTAAGTTCCAATTGATTCGTATTGTTGCAGGAAATCGTAAGAAAGAATTCGAATCATATCTGTAAATGCTTTAAAAAGCAAAAATGCGTTTTAGGTTCTTAGAGAATTTTTTGTGAATGATCTAAAACGACCCGAAAAGTAATTGTCACCGAGACGCGTCGATTGGTACTTTACTTATCCTGAAGTGTGGACAGGATGAGGGTCTACTCATGAGGAATAAACGGAGATACATGATTACTTCATGAATTAGAATATTGCATTTTTTGCTTAGACGTGTTAGCATGTAAAAATCGATAGTGATCGAGTAAAGGGCGCTAAATCATAAAAGAGAGTTTGTGTAAAGATGTGAAAAAAAAATCCCCTGCCATAATTGTAAATCAAGACACTATTTTATCACATTAATTTTAGTAAATTTTAGTGGTAACTTTGTAATGTTATGATAGATTGTAGTTTGTGTCACATTTAATGTCAATATTCATAAAAAATACTTAACTCTCTTTACTCCACTACCATCGAATTAACACTGCAAGACGTTTTCCGATCCTTTTCGATCGTTTTTCGAATTTATAAATAATTTTTATTCGAATAATTTTCGATTCGATCTTTTTTTGAAAATTCTTCAGGGTTTTCTTGTCTTCTCTGCATCTAAAAACATTGATAATATTGCTACCATCGCGTAGTGTTCTCCGTGCATGAACGATCACGGCAATTGCTAGAACGACCAGGCAGGACAACGAACAGCCTACAATAAGAATAAAGTGATAGATGAAATGTGTTGTAGTAAGATGTATTAGATATGTGTCGCATCGGATTACGAATTTGCACTGTTCAACGAAGCCATTACAAGCGTCTCCAGCCACTGTTATGTGATGTCACACCTGATTCTGCGCAGACCAAGAGTAAATTAACACTGCTCGTTGGGATGTCTACTTACTCTATCTAGCCTGGCTATACTGTTGCTTCAGAGCTCGACGGTCGACGAAGCGTTCCTGCTTTTACCTATTTAGTTTAGCCATTTTGTTTTTGCACCTAGTCCACCATTATCTTCATATTCATGCACTTCGACTATCATAACTCATAATTTAAATTGTCACTCAGTGGAAACTGGTTTGTCAAAACTTACATAAGTTGAAAATTAATAACATACTTCAGGTTGGTAAATGTATCACAAAATGCTGAATTATCTGCTCAGCCAATACAAAAAAGTAAAGGTATTCACAGAAATGTACGCAGTTTTACATAATACTCAGCACATGTCCACTCCAAAACACGAAATGTTAAATTAATTTGAAAGTTTATAACAAAAAGTGATATTTTCTGGAAGGAAGTGCGGGTGAAAATTGTGTAAATTTAAAAAAGATGAACCGAAATTGACATTGCAAATGGCTACTTCAGAAAACAAGAATAATGACATATTCATCATTCATATTTCATTATATTGTATTTGTGAGTGTTAAATATTTAATGAACATTAAATTGTTCTAAATTAAACGTTTAATTATTAAAAAAGGAACGAATCCCTCGAACATTGTGCCACTCTTAAGTGTGAAATTTATCAGCATTTCCCCCGAGGATCTGCCATAGATAATCAGTTCCCCGTTGTTGTACTCCTTGACATGGTTGATATGTAATAATATATGTAATAGCAAATGTTACTGTGCACGCCGAATTGGGTGAAGGCTTGCCATACGTTGGGGTCATGTACGGGGTAGTGTGTGCACGATATGACAATCAAAAAGAGAAAGTAGGCCTCTATCGCCCCTTATCTTTAAGACGACCTTAGAATAAGTACACGAAAACAGTGTAAGCACTGCAGGAAGGTAATGGTCGGGACGATTTTCTTTTTTGTAGCATACCAACTGGGTCTGGGATTGAAGTGACGAATTTCGCGAAATTTGATTCATCTTGACAGGACTTTGATGATATATAAAATTATCACATAATGAATAAAACAATATGTCAAAGGAATTTGAGCCAATATGTAGATAAAGAAGTTGTTTTTATTAACATTAACACTATTTAACACTTTGATTATATTCTTCAATAATATTATTTATGAATCATATTGTAGACAAATTTGTAAAAATGTATGAAAACGAGATAAGTATGCATATAATTTGTAGTTCTCAATGAGATGTCGAAAAGTTTTCCTGAAATGAAAAGCTTATGTAAATTGAGAGTTCAGCAAAATGAGGCACACGTGTGTGTATACGAGTATATGTGAGTAATAAACAAAATAATACTTACAGCTTCATGTAAACACAAAGATATGTTTCCCAGTGCGGCAATGTGACAGAGGTTGTAAAAGATACCGCATGGAGTAAAGTGAGTCGTTGCCAGCGCAGTGGTCCATTTACATCCATCTAGAGTGCTCGCGTGTGCGCGTGAAAGAGGATCATAATTCTCCTGTTTGAATAATGTATTGAACTCAACGAGATGGAAATCTATAGTGGCAATGAACCCGCCATTTGTAAAGCTATTTGAAAGGACAACCCTCGTGTTTCCTTTGGGAAACACTAGAACATGTGCGTAATTCGAAGTCCATGTGGCAAAGATTATATATTTAAAATATGTTGAGCCCAGTTTAATTTAAGAAATCGAGAATGTTTTCTTGTTCATAGTACACCGGTAGAGTTGGCTCAGGACGTCAACTGATTTCACTGCAGTCCCTCTCATCGGGAGGTCTTAGGTTCGAATCCCGAAGGTGGCAGGATTTTTGACACTAGCTTGTCTGATAGGTTGAATTCAGTCGCTGACTGGAGAAGAATTTTAGCGGCCCGCTGCTCTGATTGGTGGTTTTTCATGGTTTCTCCGATCAACACCAGGCGAATGCCGCAGTGGTACCCTAACAAACGCCACGTACCGCGCGCGATCTTTCCAACCTCTTCCTTGTCCTGTCCTCACCCCCTGCTTACATGCAGTACACTGCCACTCATGCACGGAGACCGGTCGGGAGCTTAGAGCTTGTCCTGGCCGGGGCAGTGCCCCGCTGATGGGAGTTACCTGCATATGGCAAACCCCGCTTGCCGACGGTAGGTCGGCGCCGGATCTAGTTATCCAGGGGAACAAGATCGCCGCCAACTCCCGAGCAAACATGAACTACACTTACGGGAATAATAAGGGAGTACTTGAATCCCGCAATCACTAACAAACAATCGTTGTTGGTAGTACAAATTATTTTTCTATATTTCTCTATCTTAATAACGCTTCAGTTTAGAAAATGTTAGTTTTTCATTCGCCCAGTTCTACTTATTAATATTTTAAACTTTAAATGAACCGTTTCACTCATCATCGTTTTCATACATTTCCATGTAAGGTCTTACGCAAACCTTTACCAGCTCCAGAAGACCTTCAATAATAAAAACTTAGTAATATCTAATTCAATATTTCAAATATATATTACACAAGAAAATCAAAGTAAAGTATTCCATCTACTTAGTGATGCATTAAATCTGTTTTATGTTTGAATACATTTGTCGATTATATTCGTGCAGTCAAATGCCGTACAAGCGGAGGGCATTTCACTGTCGCACACCTACAAATACTACACAAAAATGCCGAAAGATACAATTTTATCAAAGAATTGGTAGACTGAAGTGCATTTTGTTCAACTGGGAGCGCTGTATTTGCACACAATTTCTCTCTATTTAATTGAAGGTAGTTGTTTGCACAATATTTTGCAATATATTGCGCGAATTCTTATCATATTCGTACTATGTAACAACTGAATCAATGAAATCGGTAACAGGAGACAATATTTCTTCAGGATAGTCATGGAAAAATCCATTAATTTCATTAATCTCGGCCGTATAAACAACGATTCTATTATACTATGAACTGGTTTTGGAGTTTTGATATTTTAAATAATAATAAAATATAATAGAACACGAATATGTAATACAATTGTATAAAATTGTTTACGAAATAAAGTACAAATTATTAGAACATTAATTATAATTTTTACGTGAAAATTAATAAAATCGTGTATGACGTTTGGAGGGATGTAAAGCGAGATTTACTGACGCAAAGAAACAAATAAACCGTATCTACATTCGTTCTCAGTATTTTCTACAAAGTTATGTGATAAATGTTTACAATATAATGTATTTTATCTCAAAGCAATTGTGAAGGGGTCCTTCAATACATATTCTTGTTCGTAATTTGTGACAAATGAAAATCGACGAACATGACAATTATTTAATCAGAACTTATTGTCCCAACTGAATCAATGCAATAGGAAATTCCGTAATCAGAACATATTGTGTCACAGGCTAAATGTAAACACCTCTCGACTCTGACGAGAGAGCTCTTGCGGTAACGCGGGCTCAATAACTCCAATTATAGCTGCTGTGACCATTTCCGAGCCTTTCCGAACAGGGTAATTGCTGCGTTTTGCGGATACTGCCTTTCTTTCGTTTATGGGCGAATAAAACGAGTATGGCGAGGTTTGCCCAAAGCGACAAAAACGACTGCACTGCTACTTGAATTGCACCTTCAATGATTGAATGTCCAATTTCAAAGTCCATCACGCTATCTTTGATACATCTTTTTTCTACCCAATGTTCTCGGTCTTAATAATTTTTTTAAAACTTCTTCTTCTACTTCTTCTCCTTCTAGTGCCATCAAGAAAGAAAGTAATGCCAGGGAACATGTTTGGATTTTGTGGAAAAATGTAATGAGGAATGATGATTTGGATGATCAAATGTTCTACGTGATAATTTGTCTCTCGCCTACGATCAAATTGAAGATGACATTGCAACTATTTTGAACTCTGAGCTACATATAAGAAAAAAAGGAACATTCTTCATTCTGGTAAATAATAAAGTATTTCTTCACAGTTTTGTAGGCAGTTTTAACTGTTTTAATAACCATTTAAATGACTTTTATTTAGCCAAGTTCCATGAAAAAATACATGGAAGCATTTGCTTTAGGAAATCTTACAAAAGTTCTGAAACCATTTAGTTAACTAATTTATTCCACATTATTTAGCTGTACAAAATCTCACTGAAGATGTCAAAATAATTTCTAAAATATGTTTGGTTATTCGTAAGCAACAATATATTATTAAATACATTGTAGATTAATATTCGTTTCTCTCTTTCTTCGGCGTGAAATAATATTGCTGTTGAATCCACCGAAATGTTACACTTGTGTTTGTAAGGTTTTCAAGTTAAGGGATATCACACCAAATACAACAATACTATAGATGCAAAGGAATATGGAATTTAATGTTGCATAGCTTATTGTAAATGTCGTACGCGTATGGCGTATTCTAGTAAGATTTGTATGCCATAAGAATCTTTTCGTGACATCATACAACTTAGCGCCCATATGGAGAAGCGGACTACACTTTCGAGTCCCCGGCAAAAGAGGAGTAAGATGAATGTAAGTAAATTATAGTATACGCCTGTCTGCAGGCTACTTCCTCGACTAAAACTTATCGTTCTGACGCCATCAGGGCGCGGCGGAAGAAGCACGGCTACACTCTGTTTTGGAGCAGTTGAGTACGTTTCAGCTCAAGTTTCATCATCAGGAGGCTCCAATATTCAAATACAGTTGTGGATTGAGGCAATACTCGTTACATCAAAGTAAGAAATGTTATATTACAAATGGAAATAAATGCATCGAACTCGCATTGTATACGCAAATGTTGCAAATTTTTTTCTTACAACCAATAGACAGGATTCCGTAATTTTCTACGTGCAGACGACGTGGCTCAATGAAACGTTTTACTATTAGATTTAAGTGTGATCGTTATATTGTACTAAATGGAATTAACATAACAGTCATAGAACACAAGCGTGGAACCAAGTCCATGAATTAAATGGAATAAACATTGCCGTGGTGCATCGTATTGGAATAGGTATCGACCAATGAATCGCGAGACCGCGTCGACGGAGTTTCTGGTCGACCAGATGTCTCAAGGAGCAGAGAGACTCGTACCAGCAAATCTCGGGCTTTCGAAAACATTATAGAGGAGAGAGCTCCCGTACGCAAACATTGTCGCGTTTTTTTTCCCTGTTCAACGCCGGGGCGCGCGAGGCTTAAATAGTGTTTGCCCGCTCGGTCTATTTTGAGTGCGACCTGCCCTAGCACTTCGCAGCGCAAACACCCCACCCCCACCCCCACCCCCAGCCCCCACTGCTCCCGGCTTCCCCGGGGACTGTCCCCAAAGGAACATTTCATTTCGCGACCCTCCGCTCCTCAACTCGGCAACCAGCGCACTGGTGGCTCCGCGCTGCTTCAAATGAATTCATCCCAGCCGCTTCGCAATAGCATGGCGTTTTACGACTCAACTAAGATAATAATAATAATAATAATAATAATAATAATAATAATAATAATAATAATAAGAAGAAGAAGAAGAAGAAGAAGAAGAGGAAGAAGAGGAAGAAGAGGAAGAAGAAGAAGAAGAAGAAGAAGAAGAAGAAGAGGAAGAAGAAGAAGAGGAAGAAGAGGAGGAAGAAGAAGAAGAGGAAGAAGAAGAAGAGGAAGAAGAGGAGGACGAAGAAGAAGAGGAGGAGGAAGAAGAAGAAGAGGAAGAAGAAGAAGAAGAGGAAGAAGAAGAAGAGGAAGAAGAAGAAGAAGAAGAAGAAGAGGAAGAAGAAGAAGAAGGGGAGGAAGAGGAAGAAGAAGAAGAGGAAGAAGAAGGGGAGGAAGAGGAAGAAGAAGAAGAGGAAGAAGAAAAAATTATTATCATAAGTGCAAACCAGAGCAAGTAGTTATCAATGATCGAGCTCGAATTCAGTGGGATAATTTAATCATCACAGATCGAACAGTGGAAACAAATAGACCAGATATTGCTCTGTTTTATACAATACATTAAACAATTATTACAATTACAAGAAAAAATATTATTATAAGTGCAAATCAAATCAAGTAATTATCAATGATCGAGATCGAATTCAGTAGGATAGTGTATAATCATCATTGATCAAAAAGTGGAAGCAAATAGACCAGATATTGCTCTGTGTTATACAATACATAAAACATAATACATCATTGATGTTGGGCTCCCTACAGATGACAGACTTGCGACAACTGTTGCCGAGAAAAGAGAGAAAATAGAAACCCCTGACTGTTGAATTGAAGGACATGTACGGATTGCGCGCAGTGGACGTGCTTCCAGTGGTGGCGGCGGCAGCGAATAGATTGGTCACCAAGGAATGGCAAGAGACGGCAAGGAAATGAAAACTAACTGAGAAGCATTTGCGGACCATTAAGAAAGCTGAATTATTTGAAACAGCAAATATAGTCGTTAAATTCTCAAGTCTAAATTGACGGATATAAAAAAAACCAAGTTCTTGTTCCAGTTTACGTGCTAACCATTATTGCCATTGTCTCATGGGTGATTTTGAAAAACTGGGAATCAGTGAAGATCCAAAGAAAATGTAAAATACAATATAATAATAATAATAATAATAATAATAATAAGAAGAAGAAGAAGAAGAAGAAGAAGAAGAAGAGGGAGAAGAAGAAGAGGAAGAAGAAGAAGAAGAGGAGGAAGAAGAAGAAGAGGAAGAAGAAGAAGAAGAATGGCAGACTGTCATGGACAGCGTGCTACCTTACTATGAGGCGGATTTGGGTTCGGTTCCTTGCCACCGGGGCAAAAATAAAGCTGTAGCTTTCTGATTCAAATCGTCTCTGTTTCTATTGCTGTGCGACGAAAGAAAAGCTCAGTCAGGTCAAGAATGCTAGATGCGGTGATGGGAATACGCCATGCTCGTCTCGCCTCTCCATTACCCAAAAAGAGAGCCCATGTCTAGGAACCCAAAAGCTAGATTAATTCCACCCTAAAATACCAAATACGTACAATAATAATAGTAATAGTCCCCTGGGGCTAACATTTCCCCGGGTGTAAAAACGGATTCAGCATGAAAAATCTGATTCCCCCCATAAAAGTCACGTGCACTAACCCACCGTAAATGACTTAGCCCCGGTGAGTTGCACGTTCCTGTGGTCCCGAGATGGTCAATTCACGACGAAAAAAATGTAATAGTAATAAAATGTGAAAATCTTAGAAGTGTTAGGAGTTTATCAAAATATTGTGAAGTACCATCAAGCATGTATATATCTCTGAATGCACATTTTAGTTAAGGCATAGCCTCTCGAAAATGTCTGGATATGCCGAGGAATTTTCTAATGATATTGGCTGCTATTTGTTGTAGCTATAATATCCCTCGCATCAGTCTTGCTCAAGAACCGACTTCAAGATGAGTATTAGGTGCATATTATACTTTCCCAACACGGATGACCTCAAGATGTCAAGTAGACCTCAAGGGTGACCTGACCTGCCAAAAAATTCATGTGTCGACATGACGACAATTTGAGTCATTGTTCCAGACGTGAAACGTGCTATTTTCATTCTTGAACGGGGTCTCACAGATTTAACAAAGAAACAACTTACCACAAAGTGACGTGATAGAGCTGCTTTCTTCGTGCACGAATTTGCGGGTCACCGCCTCTTCCATGATTTTCTTCACCTGCAACAATAAAAAACGAATTAAATAATTTTATACTAATCTTTCATCTGTGATAATGGACATATTGTTTCAATCTTTAAATATATTTGACTTTTGAGAATTCTCAATATGTGCTTTCTTTTTGTAATACCATGCTTTCAAATCACCGGTTACTGTTTTAATTCTTTTAGAGTAAATACCAGCTAACAATATATATTTCTCCAATAAACTTAACACATTTGAAGAACTATTGCACTCAATGAACGCCAAGTGGGTTTAACAATACATCTGGTATGCTTCAAGTAGGGAGGAAGATCATCAAACAAATTATCACTTTTTCTACCCGAATTTTCTTATCATTTCTCTCTATGGGTCACTTATAAGTTTTAATCAGTGAAAGAAGGTGGTATGTACCAAAAGCACGAACTTTAGTAACAAAATTAATATTTGAAGCATTCTAAAACTCTTCCAAAAGTAATTTGTTCGCAGAATAATCTTATGAACCACCATTTGCGCATTAAAAAGTGCGAAATTTTCTTACAAATTACCCATGGTTATATCTACTTTTAACTGAATTTTAGGATACAACATCTGTTTTAACTACAGTAAAATCTACCTTGCAATAAAAGATTGTCATGTTATTCTTCGAGAAGTATGGTATAAATTTATTACTGATGATAACAATATTCCATATTCCATAAAGATTAAGAGTGAATGAGTAGTATTCATAGTGTGATCCACGCTTTAAAAAACTTACTGCATGTTTCACTTATTATACGTACATGCCCTCACGGTTTAGCTCGTTGGTCAGCGTGCTCGCTTTCCATGTCGCGACCCCGGGTTCGATTCCCGGTCCCGAAAGATTTTGGTGTGCGATTTCCTTGCAATGTCACAGTATATGTTGCTGTGTGACGATGAGAAACCCCATTTCTCAGCCTGAGAAGACCAGAATACGGCGTGGGGAAGTCTTGCTGTTAACCACACGTACCTCCTTAATCTATGGCTGCGAAGTCAGGACGCTTTTGTTAAAATGACTATTAATTATTTTCATCAATGTAAATATTCTAACTTCATTTTATTAAATCCGCTATGATTTTACTGTTAATTTGTAAGCTGAAAACTACAATTTTTTGCTGCAAAATAATGTGACTACAACCTAACTCTTATTCTTGCATTACTGAAAAAGGTAATGTATTAAACTTTCCGATCAGTGTTTTTAATAAAGAAAATGAGCCACCCAAATTTTCGATAGCAAATCTATACAGCAGTGGACTATTTATTCGAATTATGCATTGACACATGCGTCGTTATTCTCTCTCTCTCTCTCTCTCTCTCTCTCTCTCTCTCTCAGCCCGTAATATCGGTAATTCTACAGCAACCGTGGGGACACTTTTAATGATGCTGGATGTATGCCAGATTAACATTGAAATTTCAGGACAGATTAACGAAAAAACATTGCCTTTTGACATTGCATGCTAGCAATACCAAATTTGAGATTAGTTTCCAGATAACGCAACGGAATGTAAGTAGCATTTAGTGTCAATAGTAATATATTTCACGTATTTAGTGATATATTTCACGTATTAAATCAATCCATGAATCCTATAATGATGAATTACACTGATTAAATAAATCCAGTCTCCTTTTACTTTTTTGTGGTTCAAGGGACACACAACATCACACTTAAACGGCAAGCTGTAAATAAATTATCGACAAATACAATAATGAATGCAATTGAGAAATGGACATTTTTGGCAACAGAGGAATATATTGTCACTTCTTTCACCTTTTCGAAGTACGTCAGCGATTGAATTTCCTCCCCTCTATGCGCAAAGTTGACCTTGCGCGTGGAATTCTTTTCCTTTTTGTCTTGTGGTTTGAGCACACGTTTTGTGAATTTTATATAATTTCAAGTTACAGTTTATAGGAGAACGTAATAAGCCCTACAGAATCAAATGTAGTTCGTTTTGACTCCCCGCTTTTTTTTGTCACGACTTCTCGGGTGTGTGGGTGCTGTAATTTACTTCCTTGAAGGATGATGTGCGGTCGCCATGTCGTGATGTCTGCGATGTCTTTTTCTCGCAGCGCTCTGTGGCTTTCTATTAGAACTCCAACGAAATGCAACACTGGTCCAAGTAATCTCGTGGATTTTGGGAGTGGATTATCCACCAAAACTTATACTATAAAGCTCAGATTTTAGATAAGAGGACAAAAATGTCTTGATGAGCTCTTTCAAGTGCAAATAGAACTCTTGCGTGTTATCGTTTTCTTCTTGAATAAGAGCACTTGTGTAACGTCGTACCGTTTACATTGACATTGAACGAAAAATAGACGTCGTCTATGGGTGAAAATTTTGTTAAATACTACTTTTAACTTTTGAAAATATGTGATTGGTTTTGCGCATTCAAACGTAGCATCTCTTTATTGCCACGGGAACAATTCGCTCTATACGTCACTTCAGTTATTTACTGTTAAAAACTTAGGCGCGAGTACAGTCACTCCTGATGTAAGCAACTTCTTGAGCTGTTACAATATACATACAAGGTGGTGAATAAAAATTACTATTCAAATCTCGGTACCCATACGTCATTCTGTGTGTGCAACGTCGATTTAAATTTTGCAACTTTATGTTCTTATTTCGTTTACATACATTCACACCATGAACAGATTAGACTTGAGGCAATACTTATTGTATTAACTACATCTATAAATATAGTAATTACTGTCATCCACTGAATGCTGTTATAGCTATTATAGCTGAATGACATAAAATGTATGCTCTTTATCCATCCATTATACCAATTCTTTCATTTAGTCAATCAATCAATAGTCGCACACAACTAAATTATCTGTTCACTTGAATACTTTCAATTTATTCCAAACCCGTGTTATTCAGGACTTGCGTCTACGAACGAATTCAGGACTTACGTCTACGTGTAGAAGTTATTTAAATCGGGCGCTCTGGATCGCCATGGAAGTTGAAATTACACTTCAAAGAACCGCTCAAAAGGGACGCGTTTCCATAACGGGGGCTGGGTGGCCGCAAAGTCTACCTTTCGCTTCGCAAGCGTCGTAACGAGCTGCCGCCCCTCTGCCCGCCCGGTCATTCCTTTGGCGAGCAGACACATGAATAAAGATCTCCCACAAATATAGTTCACTACTAAATGTAAGCCAAAATGCGTCGCATTACACTACTAAATCTAAGCCAAAATCTAATAATTCGCTGGATTCGGGACTCGCGGTTTTTCACATTTTCTGACACGCCGGTTGACTCAGCCAACCAGTGACCGCCTTCCCCATTTCTATATGTGTTCAATCCAGGGCCCAGGGATTTCCGAACGCCGCTGTTAATTACTTTGTCTGATTAGTGAGTTCGGGCGCGCCAACTCCTAAGGGCATTAGTCTCGTAAGTGTATCGCAAGTTCTTATCCCAAGAGTTGGCGGTGATCTTTCCCCGCTTGGTGGCGAGATCCATTCCGGCCTCCGTCGGCTTGCGCGGATTTTCCCCGACAAGGTATCTCCTGCCAGCGTGGCAGCGCCCCCTGTCGGGACACGATGTAAGCTCCCGACTGGACTCCCCACTTGTGTGGTAGTGGAGTGCGAGTAAGTAAGGGGTGAGGAAATGGCAAGGACGGGAAGGAAAACTCACGAGCGGTTCGCGGCCCATTTGTCAGGCTCCGAAAGACCCCTCATGTTGATCGGAGACACCTCGAAAAACTATCGATCAGAGCAGCAGACCGCTAGAATTGTCTTCTAGACAGCGGCTGAATTCGGCCTTGCTATGTAGCTCGTGTCGAAAATCCTGATACCTTCGGGACTCGAACTCGAGAACCTCCCGGTCAGAGAAACTGCAGTAACATCAGTTGATGCCTTGAGCTCCCGTTGTGTTTCAAGGACATTCAAAATTACTCTTCAGAGAGCCACTCTAAAACGGTGTGTTTCCATTCCGAGAGA
Source organism: Gryllus longicercus (assembly GCA_038098605.1). Lineage (NCBI taxonomy): Eukaryota > Metazoa > Arthropoda > Insecta > Orthoptera > Gryllidae > Gryllus > Gryllus longicercus. The sequence goes on along the minus strand of JAZDUA010000611.1, from coordinate 568,445 downwards.
TGCGTGGGAGCGCTTCTCGAAACGTCAACAGTTTACCTCTCAATTCGTCGTAACAAGATACAATCGCCTACAGACTGCTCCACCCACGCTCTGGGGGAAGACGGGCACCCACGACCTCTGCCAAGAGGTTCACTAGTGTCAAGAGCCATGAGTCGCAATTGTTTCTACCCAATGAAACCGGGAGAGATGGCTCTACGCATCAACTGATGTGCACATCAATGAAGTGCCTTTGACCGGGGGGTCGTAGATTCGAGTCGCGACGATGGAAGGATTTTCGACACTAGCTATATATCATATACAGAAGTTACTTGTAGCGGCTGGCTGTTCTGATCGGTAGTTTTCCGAGGATTCTCCGATCAATACCAGTTGAATACAGGAGTGCTACCCTAATAAACGGGTCACGGACCGTGCGTGGTTTTCCCTTCCCTTTCCTTGTCCTATCCTCACCCTTTAGACACACACACTTAAATTGCAATACACTTACACACATGTAGGGAGACCGGCAGGGAGCGTACAGCTTGCGCCGGCAGGGCCGGTGCCCAACTGGTGGGAGATACCTCGCTGCGGAAAACCCATAAGCCGACGGTAGGTCGCGGCGCCTGATGTCGCCACTCAGCGGGGAGAATCACCGCCACCTTCCGTGATAAACGATGTACTACACTTACGAAACTAATGACCTTAGTAGTTGACTCGCACGGAATCACTATTCAATCTACTAAATCAAGGCACCATTCCAAATCATTTAATGGATTTCAGACTCATGGTTCTTCATGTTTTCAGACTTCACACTGTTCATGCCTTCAATTAACCTCGAGTAGTTTTTGAAACAATTATTTCTTACGATCACAATCTCCACGTAAATTCAAATTACTCTTAATGTGGCCGGTTAAAAGGAATGTGTTGCATGTAGTGACATAACCGATAGATGTTTAGTTTTCAGGATATGAATCGCTTCACTTACATTCGGTCGAACTTACTCTCCTGGTTTCAGGCCAGGTTTATTCACATATACAGAAATGACGGTTATTCTATCAAGTCTCTAATCTATCATTCGTTACTCAAGCCGATGAATGAAGTGCTCAGTCGAAACATTTCAATTGATTACTGTCCCGTGTTCATTCATTACTTCCATCTACAAGAACTCTCTTGAGAAACTCTTAGTTTGAGCGCACTGCATCCCCAGACACTTCAAATTACTCCTCAGGTCACCGCTGAAAAGGGGTGTGTTTCTATTACGAGAGCTGCGTGGAGGTAACGTCTACCTTTCGTCTTTCAGAAGGTCCTAACGACCTGCCATCGCCGCTCACGCCTTGGCGTAAGCAACCGCTGGGCTAGGAGCAGCACGCATTAAGAGCTCCATTAATGAATCGCTTAGGTTCGCTCTTCACGTTCGTTCTTCACGATTTTTCTGGAGAAGAAAAAAACAGAATTACTTGACACCCGATTCTGCACTAAACGAAAATTTACCCAGATGTTACACCCACAGAGTCCGCGGTGGAATTGAGGGATTTTTATACCCGTCTCTTTGTCTCTCGCTCTCTCGCTTTTTCTCTCTCTCCCTCTCTCACTCCATCTTTATACAAACGTACGTACATTCACACGTACATAATAACATGTGAACAACACACCTCAAAATTTGTGAAACAACGGACATGAAGTGTTTCTGCACCAAGAAAATTAAATAAAGTTCGGAGATATGATTCGCAACTCAGAATTCTACACCAAATATTCGAAATAATATAGTTCATTTCAGAATATTATTAGACAGCGAATATTTAAAGCGGTTACTTAGGGTATACAGACAGTTCTCGCTCAGCAGCGGTCACGAGCAGACGTGCTCCGCAGCTCCGCCAGTTAGCCGAAGGCTAGCGCTTATCGTGTAGTGTGTTTAGATTGAGTGTCAAACTAGTTTCGCTTGCACTGCAATCTACGTGTCTATCTAAAATATTATACATCGTTACTTCAAAATCAGTTTAAATTCGCAAATAATATTAAAAAATATTTACCACAAGTGAGTGAAAACCAACCCGTGACCGCGAGTGGCGTAATGAACGTACAAGGTAGCCCCGAGTCGGGGCTACACGGTACATCACAAGTGTTTGTGAACGCTATGGATACCTTATATGCAAGCAACAGCGATCAGTGCATTCTCCCAACAGCACAATTTCAACTTTTACAACAACAGCAACAACATCTGCAACTTCTTCATCAGCAACATCAGCAGCAACTACTGCTACTTCAACAGAATCAACCCACAGCGCAACAAGGGCAACCGTTAATGCAGCAGCAACCGCCCCAAACGACCCTGCCCCAAGAACACCAAAGCGAGGAGATGCACGCCACAACGTCCAACGAAACGCTTTCAAACGTAAGTAAACGAAAGAGAAATGATGATGAAAACTCTATGCCATTATACAATGTTCAAACTTCATCGCGTTTCGAAGTGCTTCAAAATCTTAAAGACAGTGATCTAAGTATTCCAGAACATGATGATGAAAACTCTGTGCCATTATACAATGTTCAAACTTCATCGCGTTTCGAAGTGCTTCAAAATCTTAAAGACAGTGATCTAAGTACTCCTGAACAAACATTAAAAATTCCGCCCATAATTATGCACAACGTACTTGACTACAACCAAATGATTTCCGACATTAAATCAGTCGTCAAATGTGATTTCACAACCAAGACAACCGGTGATCAATTAAAAATCATGCTCACTACAATAGAAGATTACCGTAATTTTAGAAATCACTGTGTTGAGAAGAACAGACAATTCTATTCCTTCCGCGACCCTTCTATTAAAACCTTTAATGCTGTGATGAAGGGCATCCCCACATGTTACTCGGAAGCTGACATTTTAAAAGAACTTGAACTCAAATACCCTGTTATCAAAGTGACTAGATTATATGACAAAAAGAAAAATCCAATTGAAATTTGTGCTCTAGAAATAAAAGACAATAGAGACGGGAAGTCAATATTAAATTTAAATCGCCTGATGCATTGCGTCATACAAGTTCAACCCAGAACAAATCGAAACTACCCAATACAATGTAAACGTTGTCAAAGGTATGGACACTCGCAAGCAAACTGCCGACTCACTCCGAGGTGCGTTAGATGTAAAGAGTCACACCACTATTCTCAATGCACAAAACCAAAAAGTGACAAACCGAATTGCGTTAACTGTGGCTTGGAGCACACAGCCAATTACAAAGGCTGTCGCATTTTCAAAGAAATTCAGCAAGCACGTTCAAACCCAAATGAACGCAGGTCAGGGTCAGAGCAACAACCGCCGCCGCGCAACAATCCCTCTCGTAGCCCTCCAACATTTAGTCCTCGCGAATTTCCTCCCCTTCCCAAAACCAATACCCCGTGGTCACCGGCTCAATCTTTTCAAACTCAAATGCCAACTGATGTATCCCAACTAATAATCACAATAGTATCACAAGTAATCTCAGCTATAATCCCGCAAATTCAAAATATTGTCCAGTCAGTGCTAATAAATTTCCATAATGGCAAATAAAATCACCTTATTGAATTGGAATGCAAACGGAATTAAAAGACAACATCAAAAATAGAAATTTTTCTTCACGAACACAAAATCGATATTGCATGCATAACCGAAACCCACTTGGTTCTAAATGAAAAATTCAAAATTTCCGGTTATAAAATATATAGAAGTAACAGAATTTCAAATGTTGCAGCCGTCCCTTCGTCCACCTTAAATCACCCACCCATCTTCCACTTTCCAAATTCCACCCACTGACACCCTCTCCTCAAAATAAACCCATATAACTCCAAAAACTGTTATCCACAGTTTCTTCTCAAAGAACAACTTTTTATCAGACCCCCGAGAAAGGAGGTAACGCATGCGGATGTCCATCCCTAAAAGTTAATGTGTATAATATTGTACAATGAACACCCCTGAAAGGCAGAAATGCCGAGCAGGTAGAAATAAATTAAAAAAAAAGGGTATACAGAGCGTGCTAAAATCAATATTTAGTGCTAGTGCTAAAAGTTAGTCGATGGTCAAATGTTCAGAGAAAACACTGAGAACAGAAGAAAAGGAAATAAAATACTGGCTTCCTACTTTTCGTCAGCTACTTCTGGCCTTAATATAACATTGTAGATAATTATGTGATTTGTATTCTCTAATTTCAATAAAAGAAAAGTCTTTAAGACTGCCTCAAAATAGTACATAACATACGCGATAAATGTAATATTATTTTGGTAGTATGTTTGTGCTACTCGGCCAATCGACTACGGGTCCTAATATTTCCTATTTTCAAAATAAAATTTTATTTTTGCCACTCGCATCGTAAATCACAACTATGCATCTTTTCAGAGATACCAGATTTTCTTGTATTCAATCAATTTGGACTATTTCGATAAACAATTCGTACATTCTGTGTGACCATGAAAACTCAAATTATTCTTCCGTTGATTTAAAAGGAGCGTGTTGGGTGACACATAATCTATTCCTAATATGTGATGGAGTACACGTACAAATGATTACATTTAGTTATAAAGATACGAAATGTTTCACGCACACCCTCCCGAATTAATTGCATAGTTTCAGGTTTTATTCATTCATAACATCAAATATACCTGTTAGTCGGTCATGTTTTAAATCTATTATTCGGCTCTCTCAAACCATTTCAAATGTTTTTAAACCCATCTTCATTCATGACTTCAATATACGACAAACTTTTAATTCGAGCGTTCCGCGTTTCCAGTCACCTCAAATTACTCCTCCGCGCAGCGCTGAAAAGGGATGTGTTTTCATTACGAGATCCGCGTGAACGCAAACGTGTACCTTTCGTCTCCCAGAGCGTCGTAATGACCTCCCTTCCCCGCCCACGCCCTGGACGGAGTCGGGCCCTGGGCGGGCGGGAAGGGCCAAGGAAGGGCGCGCGGCGCGGGCCCTGGGCGCGACCTTGACCCCGCCTCGTGCCAATCGATATCTCGAACGGCGGCGGCGGCGGCGCCGTGGCCTGAAGCGGCGAGGGCGTAGGATAGGGCGGGGAGGCGGGATATGAACGCGGGGGCGGCGAAACGGCGAAACAGCGGCGTTCGGAATATCCCTGGCCCCTGGAGAGGACACACACGGAAATGGGGAAGGCGGGCACTGGTTGTCTGAGTTTACTCCGTCCGCTCGTATGGTGAATTATTTTGATACTACGACATGCTGAACTAAGTTAAAAGGCATAGTCGATGCGGACGGTAAACGATGCAGAAATGATCAATGGGTCAGCAGGCACTAGTATTGCTGAGTTTTCTCGGTTATTGAACGGCAAAGGGGCACCATCTGACGTCAGTATAGCACCTCTGACCGGGAGGTTCTAGGATTCGAATACTAACGATGGCAGAATTTTCGACACTAGTTTGTCAGCTACGCCGAATTCACCCGCTCTCCGGAGAAGCATTCTAGCGGTCGGCTGCTTTCATCGATAGTTTTCCGTCGTTTCTCCGATCAACACCAGGCAAATGACGGAGCGGTACCCTAATAAACGGGTAACGGACTGCGCGCGATTTTTCCTTCCTCATACTTGTCCTTTCTGCAGCCCTTACGTACAATTATACTCACATACATACACACACACACACACTTACATATGTCGGGAGATTAGATCTTGTTCCGGCTGTGGAGGAGCCACGCTGCTGTCAGATATCTGGTTGGGGAAATTTCCTGGAAGTCGATGTAGGTCGGTGCCGGATCTTCCAACGAGTGGGGAAAGATCACCGCCACCTCTCGCGATAAAAAACAATGCACTGCACTTACGGGACTAATAAACGTAGCAGTTGACGCACCCGAATCACTAATCAATCAATCAATCAATCAACTCGGGCGTTTGCTCCATTATTTTGACACGCCTATTCTGAACTAAATTACGGGATGCGGTTGATGAGTAATATGTAGAAATGATTCGCGGTGACATCAGAAACGTCAATTATTTGCTGTGGATGTGGTACTTCCTATTACTTTGTCATTCCGCCATCTGGATAAATTCGTCAAAAAGGGTTTATTGATACACCTAGGACGTTAACTGTGTTCTAATTAGGGATTCGACATTGATGTCAATTTTTTGAAAATGTCGATGTATTAACACCGATGTTTTTTTAACATCGATGCTTTGTGATATTTTTTTCCTTTTTCGATGTTTTGTTTCTGAATGAAAAATTCCCATGACCACAATGCTGTAGAAGTTAATATATGATATTATAACTGATGGTAACAGTGTTAGTTCATGTGTTGGACCCAAAGGAATGTTGATTGTACTACCTTCCTCGACCAAATTTTCTCTCCCGAGATGACCTCTACGTCCTTGTATTTTCTCTTTTTTCATATTCATTTCGCACATTGAGATGTGATCAACAAATACTCTGTGGGCGTAGAGTCTCCCTCTTCTTCTCGGTACCCTTATTCGGCGAACTCATAAATATGGACATTGTCAATTAAATTTTAATACACACGAATTTAATGTTACTGGTTACTAAACCAGCCTAAAAACATCGGTGATGAAAAACATCGAAAGTTTTTGATCGATGTATTTTTAACATCGATGTTTAAATTTTGAACATCGATGTTTCCTAACATCGATATTGTGTTATCGATGTCGCATCACTAGTTTTAATAATCGAGGGACGACAAGCATCCCCAGGGCCTTTGGCTCTAGAGCTCTTTGTCGCCCGAGATCATAATTCTCTCTTTAAGAGTACATGTAGCATCAGTGAAATGTTTCCATGTTTCCCTGGTAACCACGGACCTGTAGAGCCAGTGAAGTTATTTTGTGAATATCGAGTTTCGAATCGAAGGCAATAACTACTAATAACGTATCAGCAAAATATAAACAATTTATGTTACTAGAATTAGAGAAATATTAGAAAGATAAGCTGATATGTAAGAAGGTTTAATTTGATCCTGACTCATGGCAATCGATATCTCGAACGGTGCCGCCGCCACCTCCGCCGCCGTGGCCAGAAGCGGTGAGGGCGTAGTATAGGGTGGGGAGGCCGGATATCAATTCGAAGGTTGCAAAGCAGCTGCACTCGGAAATACCTGTCCCCTGGGAATAGAAATGGGGAAGATTAACACTCTTTTACTGGGTTATCTCGGTCCGGTCACGTGGTCAATTATTTTGACACTAGGATACACTGAACTAAATTAGGAGACATGGTCGGTGGATACTGAAGGTGATTTAGAAATGAGAAATGAGGCAGGTGGGTAAAGATGTGGCTGAGTTACTCGATCTAATCATGTGATCAATTATAGTATTCATACACGGATGTCATTTACTGTATTTCGAGTAATATAAGTGTTCTTGATAGTGTATTACGTTTGCATCGTTCTTCATTGTCCTCAGACGGTTGGCTAGTGATTCCTGGAGCGTCATCTACTAAGATCGTTATTCCCGTAAGTGTAATCCATGTTCTCCTCCTGTCACCGTCGGGACTGAAACAACTACAACCTCCCGGTCAGAGGCACCGCAGTAACATTGATGCCCCGAGCCACCTCTTCCGGTCATCGTCCTTAGAGTTTCAAAGAATGAAATATCGACTAACGTCTTGTCACCTGCGTTTCGTAGTATGCTAGCCACGCCTCTCTCTTCCGTCATAAAACTGTGCTAAAACGGAGACTTTTCTCAAGTGCCAAGCGCTGTGGATAAAGGAGGTCTTGAGCTCGTCTTCCCTCCCGAGGCCCTTTTCTCGATCGCTGAGCAATTTTCCCAGTTCTTTTATGATGGTTGGTTGAATGTACTTGATGTTTTATGACAATTTTTTTGAAAGTTGAATGGTCTCATCCTTATTTTTGTGATGTTACACGACTCACCTTCCGCACTGGCACGTAATTTCAAATTACCATAATCGATCTTGTGTCATTCTCTATTGTGACGTGATTATCCAATTGCCATTTTCTGTTTTGTATAAGTTCATTTACATTCATTATATTACTGTCATTTCATTCGAAAAATACGGCTGTCTCAGAAAAATCGTCAGTGATGAAGGCCTTGTAGAGGCGTCAACTAGGCGTTAACAACTCAATGACGATAACTGTTTGCAAATGAATTTGTTCTTGGAAGTTTTATAAAACGAAGTTACAAAGTAACATATCTGGCATTTTCCCGTGATTGTTAGGCAACATCTCATTCCAAGGTGATCGGCAGGTACAATAAAACTCCTTGACTGCCTGAGAACCCGACTTACAGAGCAAAAGTGCACTGAGTATTGCCTATCCATCAGGGGCAAATGTCGCATTGGTATTTTCGTTACTAGAAATTTCCGACCACATGTTAATTGGCCCAAAAGTATGATCATCAACCCGTCAACATGCCCGAAAAGTTTGTAATATTTATTCTGAGACGCCAGTATATAAGTATTTTCTCATCTCCTTTCTTGTGAACCTAAAATAATCGCTCTATCTTCAAATTTGCTCAATGAATTTTTTGTTGTTGATCGTAGCATTTTTTTGTTTCCGCATCGTAAATCAAAATGTATTAGGTTAAGATACCTCTCTTATTAATTAAATAGATAGAGCTTCATTTGTTTATTTGCAAAGGTTTGTCCAGGGTGGGTCAATCCAATTCATATTGATCTTCCGTTGTAGCATTGTTAGCATAGATATTTCAGGGTGAGTTTTACTGACGATTATATTAAATTAATTAACAGATCCTAATGAATTTTTCAGTACCATGCAATTTGTTCATCAAGTCTTCAATTTAAGATTTCCACTGAGAACCTGCTGCTACTAAGTAGCCGACAGCTGTTCTGCTTTTGATTTTTCACAGCCACTCTGAATTTATTCGTTAAATCAGCTCCTTTGCATGTATTACTCTAGTTATAATTAGAATCTTACCCTTAATTTATTCTCAAAAGATAATAGAGTAGTTGGAACAGGAAATAGTCATTTATGCACAAAGGGCGTTATTAGGGTTCTAATAGTCGAGCGACAACAAAAGCTCTCGGCCATTGTGTCGCCCGAGATCATTAGATCCAGTTAACGCCCGTGGTCCATACATAATTTTATGTTTTACCTAATTTTATTGATTCAGATTTACTTATTTACTAGTTAACTACGCGGGACTACGCATTATTGATTACGTTTAATTAATAATTAACCACGTTATTAATTACTCGGGACTACGCGTGCTGATGTGATCAGCGCGTAAAATGAAAATAGCTTCCTGATCCGATCCAAACCCTGCGAGATCAAATTATAAAAATTAAGGTAAATCTACTGTATTTTGTGCAGATTATTCCTTTCATGCGAACTGCCTTGTATGGGAGGTGTAACAGTGACATTTAGTTTCAAATGTTTTCGACGAAGATTATAGTTGAAGTGTGGCAAGAATTCCTGTAGTGGCCTGCAATCTTCATAGGATGTGGTTGTGTGATAAATCTTTACTCATCCGTAAATTCAAGACGTTTTGTTCCAACGTAGACTGCGGTGTCAGTAAAGGAAATGTTCAAAGAAATGAGGCCAAGGGAGACCTCCAGCACAATAGGCAGCAGTGAGGACAGATATTACCTTATAAAACGTAACTGTTTACAGGGATGTTCTGTGTACAATGAAAACCACAGTAGTTATTTGCGTAGCTAGTCCAGAAAGTGAGACTTTCGCGTATGAATGAACGTTGGCTGACGATTCGACGATAGGAGCCGAGTAAGGAATTTTGAAATGAGAACGCCGAAGATACTTGCGTACGAGATACATACTACATGACTTTACTTTCTCGCTACCACTTACCGTTATAAAAAATTACTAACTGAATGGAGTGATTATGGAACAGATAACTTTACAAATAGTGTGGTAGAAGTGTGGACCAAGCGATTAGAATCCAATACTAAAATTTGAAAGAAAGAAAAAATGGAAGGGGCCAATAGTTTAGTTAATGTCGGGGCATTCTGTATTCTTTATCCGTTACAGAGTTTTGACTTGCATATAATTGGTAAAGTTACCCCTCCATTCAGTATGCCGTAGAACCTCTCTTAGATATATTTCCACGAGTAATTAAAAACGTCAAAATAAATGCATTACATGTTTTGACAAAATCATTAATATTTATTTTAAATTTAAATAGATCAATTTAAAATTGTAAAATATATTTACATAAATTGTATGTGCATGATTGTGAAACGAATTTCCAATTTCGTGCCCGAAATATTTTCTCTTCTTTAAGGGCTGGTAGTCGACATCGATGTGACCGCATAAAGTACAGTTAGTAACTAAACGAATTAGTTCCAAGCGTTTGAAGTGAACTTCTGCTATATTAATGGTATTTTATGAATGACGCGGTGGATGTTGGAGATATATTTTTGACTTGTAATGTTAAGAACCCTAATCTGTACTCAGTCTCTTAAATTTATTATGTAGTGATTGACTATTGTAATAGTAAAATAATCGAAGCATTAATTATGACGGAAATAAACATTTTCTGAGGAGGGTATCTAATTCCAATATTGAAGCTGATGTCTAAATGTCTGAGTGTTTGCCTTCTTTTTTAGCCAACCGTTCGCATGTTCGTCTGTTTTTTCGCCTCTCTGCTTCTCAACCTTGACGTCCATCCGCGAATAACACTATTTTTTACCCGTGTTATATTTCATGCTGTTTAACAATACCTTGTAATTGACGGAATATTTGAAAAATATGTAGCAACATATTATTTTAATCCTTGATCACCATCCCGCGAGCAAAAATACTATCTCTTTTATTCAATTTTTATATTTACCAATGTTTAACACTTCAGAACAATAAGTGTGTACAAGACATTTATATTTCATTTATTTCATTTTAAACCTACTTTTACGAAATTGTAATATTTATTAGCTCAAAGTTTTTTGAAATGTGGCAAACTGTCAACTTCAGCAATTAAAGTTAATTCAGTTATATAATAAAGTTTTAAAAGTACCTATCCAACCTATCAGAGAGCAAATACAACTTGAAAAGAGAAGAGATGTCACTGAAACTTGATGTAATTAAAAGGGTGTCGAGAAGATCGCGGCGTCCGGTCGCTCGGCTCGGGCGTTGGGTCCCAGGGGGAGTGAGAGGCAGGGTATAAAGAAATGGGGAAAGAGAGCTGCAAGGAGGAGGAGATGGCAGAAAAATGAGGAGAATGGTTGATGTGGCGGAGGCGTACACCGACTGCATCCCGCATTCAACTTTTCCTACGCTATTTACCTACCTACCCAAAAAAGGCACAGACCGTCTCCATCACATTCTGTTTTACCCCTTAGTACGAGAATCGATTTTTACTTGTCATCTGGATTGCATTAAATCACATTGATTGATTATAATTGATCCACTTCTGTCTGTTTTCAATAAATATTTACATGAATTTTTAGAGCACTGCCAAAGTTGAAAACCATCGCTTAAAAGTTTTTGGAAACAAAACATGATATCACCTATCACGAGCTCCTTCGTACATCGCTGACTCAGCATACACAATTTAGAAGATTCCGCCATGTTGACGTGTGTTTGAGGTTTCCTCTGGTCTAGTGCGAGAACATCAATATCCGATACTTATGAATGCAACGGAAATATTGACTCCTTCCGAAACATGGGATGCACGAAACGAGATGGAGTCCGTATACGTCTTCTCGGGTAAATAAACGTGAAAGAGGGATTAGCTGGGAAGAGGGAGTGAGGGAAAACTGACCGCGGGATGCAGTCGGGCGATTCCCTATGGCGAAGTTGAAGAGTAAAAAGGGAGAAAGATTAGGAAGGGTGTGTGGAGGCGAGATAGGAGGCCGGGAAGTTGAGATTGGAAGAAGGGAGAGGTGAGATGCAAGGTGAGGGAGGTGAGAGGGAAAACTATAATAAAATGATAAGGGAGGGGACATCAACCATGAGAGGGAAGTGAGGTGGGAGGTAAAGGGTACGCGTGTGGATTTGAGGGGAGGTGAAAAAACAAGAAAAAGAAGTGTCTCGAGAGGAAGCAAGCGCCAGAGATGGGAAAAGTACAGAAGAGGGCGAAGCGAGCGGGGCCCCGGGGGCAGGGCGAAGGTTCTCAGCGCTTCCCCGACCCCCGCGCTCCCCGCGGCGCAAATCCCCGGTCTGGGCGCTGACGCACGCGCCGCCCTCGGTCCCGCCCCCTCTCCTCCCCTCCCCTCCCCGACCCCACCATCCCGTCCCCGGGGCAAATGGTGCCGCGTCATTAGCGCCCGGGGCGCGGCGGGCGCCGCAAGGCGGTCGGCCGGCGACTTTTCATTAACCACGCCGCCCCCACCCACCCTCCGCCCCGCCGGCCCGCCGCACACGCAACTTCCGCCGCGCAACTTTATTTCGCAGCACGAACTTATTTCACTTATTATGAAGAGGGCGGCGGTGTATTCTTGGATTCTCTTTTTTCCTCATACAGGATGTATCTCAAACAGACTGCCAAAGCAAAGCTTTCCAAGCCAGTGATGCTACGTGTAAAACTATAAGCTGAGCCCAAATGAAAAGGAGACTACAGTGATATGGAAAGCAACTTCAATGCCAACATACGATTACGTTTCATTTGGAATGGTCTACCTATAAATAACTACTATTTACATTCATACACTTATCCCAGGGAAGTGAGAGGATGGCTTCCGTGTAAAGAATCCTACGTAGCTGCCGGATTCACTGTTCTACGGTGGCTTGTACGTCCTCGTCGAGGGTGAATCACTGACTTTCAAAAAAAGTTTAAGGGGCCAAAAATATAGGAGTCGCATGGGGAGATATCGGGGCTGTAAAGAGGATGTTCCAGTGAAACTTCACAACGAGCACGAGGATCTTCTCGGACACACCCCAGGATGGTGTGAATGATGTGATGCAGCGTTCCTGTGCTTATCGCCAGCTCACGTGTGGTGAAATGACGATTCTGCCGTATGAGCTCATTCACAACCGCAATCGTGGCGCTGTTGGTCACAACGTGCGCCGGCCCCGGGCGTGGCAAGTCCTCGACGCCTCCCGCCGCACAACGCTGTCGCCGCTCGCCATTCACCGCGTGCACCCTGCCACAAATGTGGTTCGCATGCTGCCCTTTTGCGCGAAGAAATTGGATCTCTGCTCTTTGTGTTGCTCTCGCGGCATCCATCATGCAACGGCCCTCGGAAACAACGCGACCGAACTGAGGCAATCGCTGCGACGCCCTTCTATCCACCCGTGCAACGGGGAAAAACGCCGCGCCATCTATCGCTTTCCCCTTCATTTACGGGGAGTTGGTACATCACCGCTACGGTTAAGGTCTCCTTTAGGCACACCATCTATTTTAAGCGAGCCAACTACGGGCAAGTAAAGCTTCTGCAGCCTGGCTCGCTCGTTTATCTGTTGTGATCCATTGTGTAGACGATGAAATTGGTAGCGGAGGTGACAGATGTGCGGATACAACCGGCGTAAGAAAGGCTTGACAAAACTCAATTGTTGGTGGATGGTGAACAAAAGAAGCCCCGAAAATCTACGCACTCAGCATGCATACCGCAAGTTTGCCACGTAAAATGAATTTAATTCTCTTAGTATTAAGGGAGCGGCGTTTATTTTCTTGGATTCTCTTTTTCCCTCATAGAGGATGTGTGTTAGAGTGCAAAAGTAAAGCCTTCCATTCTTGAGTAAGCGATGCTATTGGTAAGACCCATTATTTGAAGCGATACATCCACGGGTAAGCAAACCTAGTCATGCCCGACTCGCTCGTAAATCTGTCCTACTACATTATGAAATTCGTTGCGGTGGCGATAAATGGTATGAGATGGGGCTTGACAAACCTGGATTGTTGGTGGATGGTCATCAAAAGACGTTCCGTCAGTTTTCTACGCACTCAGCATCTACATCGCAAGTTTGTTTTGCCACATGAACCTATTTTACTTCACTGTCACTGCGACTGCCGGTTTCATAGTCACCATTTGTGATAATGTAGAACATGTCAGTAAGTGTGTAAGTAGTAAGGATAGGACCGTTAGGGAAAAGAAAGATTGCACGCGGTATGCAATCCGTTTGTTAGGGTACGGTTCCGGCTTTAGCCTGGTGTTGATCGGAGAAACCACGGAAATCGATCGGTCAGAGCAGCCGGTCGCTAGAATTTTCCTCTAGGCAGCGGCTGTCCAGCTAGTATCGAAAACCCTGCCACCGACGGGACTCGAAGCCTAGGTTTCCCGATTAGAGACACTTCAGTGACATCAGTTGATGCCCTGTGCCACATTTATCGGTGAGGTGATTTGGTGTTCAGTTGCCAAATCACGACTGTTTAGAAGGAACAACTGGCCCCTTCGGAGAATACGTCCAACTTGTAGAAAACAAGTGGACATATTTCTATGGATTCTTCATGCGAGGGGAGCCTTTTTCCTTGTAGTTGTGGGATTTCCATTCAACCCATTTGGTGGGGAGAGCGGGGCTAAACATTGTTGTCGATTTGTTTTAATGATCGAGGACCTCACTCATTAACATATTTCAGTTCATTGTTCTCATTTTTAAGTAGGCGTGTTTGAATGTGTTGTTAATTTACTTTGCTGAAACGTAATAGGAACCTCTATTTTCGTCAGAGTTACATGTATTATTACCCTAATTTCGTTGTTTCTGTCACAACATTCACAATTACACATTACGCTGTTATAGATTATTGGGTTGCAAAACACTAATAACGAAACTAGATTTATCCTCAAAATATAATTTTTTTTATTTTCAACAATTGAAGATTTTTACTTCACAATTTAAGATATGTGAGAAATTGAGGAAGAATACCATGTTTTCCCTCATAATAAAAGTAATAATAATAATAATAATCAATATTATTATTATAGTAATAATAATATACAAGATTATATATAATTATCCCTCACTATAATTTATATTTTTCTGTTCTTCAGTCCCTACATTAATTTAGGTCCGCCATAATTAAATATATAAAAATTAAGTGGAGGGTCCGCAGCACATCTATTAAACAACATATTTATTGGAGACGACATTTTTTGTATATTATATTATAGTGAATATACATGCTTACCTCTCTCTTAACATTAGAAATGAGGGTTTTCTTGACTTCATCTGAAACAGAGAAAACCACACATTAATAACTTATAAAGAAGAAACCACAAAATATGCAACTTTCAAAATATTATAAATTTGAAATGATTCGTCAAAATATTTAAATTTTATTACATAAACTGAAAACTAAACATACGTGCTTTTAAAAAATAATTTTCGGCTTAATATCATTTCAAGATATTTATTATATATTTAACGATTTAATATTTTATAATATTAACTTTGCACGCTAGAACACAAACTACTTTTCCATTTTTAGAATATAAATTACTTTCTGCTAAGTACATACTTTCATTGCAAAATATGAAAGTCAATTTAACAAACAACAATAATAATGTAATGGGAGGGCCTATCTACATTGGAATAATAAATATAAAATATGTCAAAGACGGGAAAAAATCGTAGAGATTTAAAATTGCTAAGCTGAAATATTAATTTACCTTATGACATAACTATAACTATGACGTCATGCATTATAACTTATGACATAAAATACTGTTTTAATAATGCTTTTTATTGAAATTCGATAGTTTCCTGAGTGAAAGAGTACTCTATGACCTGTAATCCACACAAAACGTTTTCCTTATCGCGTGTGGATATGCAGAAAATCAATGCAATCCATTATCTCTTTCAAATGAATTCGGTTATCGCATTAGTCACATCTGCTCATAGGTTGATATTTCCATTTTATTATTTTATAATGAATTGTTGTATTTCCATTTCCGTGAAAATTTTCAAAATTAGCTGTGATTGTTTGATTGATTATATCGTGTTACTGGGCGCGTCAACTAATATAGTCATTAGTTCTGTAATGAAGTGATCCCATCTCGATGTAATCTGTAATCCCATCTCGATGAAGTTTTTGTCCAGTTTCCCTGATCCATTGAGCAAATGCTGAAATGTCCCCTTGTTTTGCTTCTGGACGTGAATGTATTTTCACAATGCGCACGTTTTGTTAAACTCTCGTTTTGCTTGTAATGGTAGAAGTAGAGGTAAGGACGAGTTACTATTTAGTTACCAATGCAAAAAAATCACACTTGCAATTCGTTTTTCGATGCAAGTAAGTTTTCTATAACTAGGAAACGAAAATTTCAATTTTTTTCAAATATTGATAATCTCGCGCTTTTTTAAAATTTATTTTTATTTATTTATTTTAAACTTTTACTCATCTTTAAACTATTTATAGTTTAAATGACGGGAAAGGATTCTGGAACTCTAGAAAACGTGTGCAGTTAATCTTCTCCCCCATACGTCACATACAGTTTTTACTTTTTTTTACTAAATTAATCTAGTGCGTATTATTTATCACGAGAGGTGGCGATGTTATTTCTCCAGCTGCATAGTGATATCCGGCGTTGACCTACACGTCAGATACCAGAGTTCTTTCCAACTAATTACCTCCCACCAATAGAACCTCTGCCAGAACAGATTAAGCTCCCGACAAGTGTGGTAGTGTAGTGCATGTAACTGTAAGAGAGAGAACAAATGAGTAAGATCGCGGCGGGCCGTGGCCCTTTGTTAGGGAACTTCTCCGGCATTCGCCTTGTATTGATCAGAGAAACCATGGAAAAATACCCATCAGAACATTTGGCCGCTTGAATTCTACTTAGCTCTCTAGCCAGTGTCGAAAAGCCTCCCACCGTCCAGACTCGACCCCGTGACCTCCCGATCAGAGGCACTGAAATGACAGGATTTGATGACCCGAGCCAACTCAATCGATAAATAATCTCTGAGCATCCGGATTCAAAAATAAGCATTTATAAAGTCGACTTTTCAAAACTGCCTCTTCTTTTCTTCAGGTGCGAAATATTCTGTGTATGTTAAGAAATAGGTGAGGTAAACCAAAGCCATCTAGAATAGTCATACTAAGGCTTAATGTTTCCTTCGTGTTATATAAAACAAGCATGCGTTTACATGCAATTTTAACAAATATGTCTCTGAAACTGCGGAGAGTACTCCGCTTGGACAGCTGCATTTACTACCAAGCACTTTTAGTCATGTGAATCGGCGTAAGAGGAGGTCTTCGCTTCTAGTTGGCCTTGGGTGATCTTACACTATGGCATTCACTTAGTAGAAGTCTAGTCATTATTCAATTGGTTCATTAGTGATTTAGGGTGCGTCAACGGCCAAGGTCATTAGACTCGTAAATGTAGTTTATATTTTCATCGTGGGAGATGTCCGGTGGGTGGCGGAGATTCTCCCTCCCCTAGAAGCGAGGCACGGCCCCCCGGGGCAAGCACTAAGCTCGCGACCGGTCTCTCGCTAAGTCTGATAGTGTAGTGCATGTGTAAGTGTGTGTAAGCTTTCGCAGGCCCCTTTTCGATATAATTTTCCAGCGAAGAAGGAATACCACTATTTTCTTGAATATAATGCGCTTACTAACACACAGTAATACGACTCATGATTCAGTAGCTGCCGTAATCAATAAATAGTCGTCATGCCCGTAATCAATAAATACGTACTCATTATTTCACTTATACATATGCACCGTCTCGAAGTGTACTACACTATCCGGAATAAAACTAATGAATAGCCGACAACTCCTTTTAACCGTGAACGTCATTGACCTATAGTTAACAACGTTTCTGCCGTCTCCCCAGCCGTGTAAATTTGATCTTTACTCTAATGGCGACACTGAGTGACCGAATAGAAATTGAATCATTGAGAAATTTAGTATGTCATTCTGAAGTTGCAGATGCTCCGTAGATGTAGTGGGGGTTGCATCTACAGGAGGGAGCGCACGCACACCATTGCTGCGTAGGACTTGTGGCAAACATATCCAGACATACTCATTCTCATCTGTGCACGTCTTTGTTTTTTTTAGATTAGATTTATTAATAATTCTGCAATTAAGTGTGAAAACGTGGTGGCAGAATACACTAATTTAACATTACAGAACTTAACAACTATACAAAGTCTACAAACTTTACAAAATCACGTGAACATTTCACCGTGCAATCTTTCATAGAACTCCACTTCACCAAACTTCACTTCACCACACTTCACTTCACCGCACTGCGATACAGCGAGCTGTAATGTCTTTCTTACTCACTCGTTTCTCTCAGTTTCACAACGTCACTGCACTTCACGCCACTGCACTAAACATAATAATAATAATAATAATAATAATAATAATAATAATAATAATAATGATAATAATAATGATAATAATAATAACAATAATAATAATAATAATACTTAATTACAAAGAAGACATAGGTAATTACACCGAATTTTATTAAATATATTTATAACATATCTACATTCAAGAAACTAATTTATTTATAAATTTGCTCATTTAGTTTTTGTATTCAAATGGAATTTTTGGGCTCTGAAACCGCATCCATTGGTTGATCTCAACATGGGCTGAATTACTAGGCGCGTTTGGGACCTCCGTCTCACAAACAGAAGCTCTGGTCGGACATTAGAAACTCCCTCCCGAGTACGTAATTTCTTAGTGTGACTCGCATTGTTACTGTCAAGGAGGGCAAACTGAGAGAAGAGTTGGAGGAGTCATTCCCCTCTTCCTGGGTTTCATCAACCAGCGTGGCCCCTAGTTGGACTCTTGGCTTCGTTGTGTCAGTGCTCGTTATTTCTTGGTATAATATTGGTTGAAATTCCTCTCAACGAATGCGAGTAGCGAACTCTATTACTAGCCAGGATAGTAGGTAGATGTTGGCTGGCGAGGCGACCCCAACCAGGTTATGGATGGATATCCTTCAGAAAGCGTTGCGTTTCGTCGCGTCCGTATTTTATGCAGATGGTAATATCAGATTGTACTTTCCTCTGTAACGCGAAATGCCATTAACAATATTTGCGCCCGATCACTTCGATTGTAATGTTTGTAAATGGAATTCATTTAAGTGGTGAGACGAAAGAGCAAGCCATATGACTTTTGAGCCTCGCCACAAACAAGATAATAATCATTATTAAAATACAATTATTATTATTATTATTATTATTATTATTATTATTATTATTATTATTATTATTATTATTATTATTATTATTATTATTATTATTAATTTCCTATCGGCCATGTATAACCACCCTACACAGGATCTTCCGAGGCCTAGTAATATTTATCCCGGAGGTATTAACGTGCTATTATGGGGATCAATTTTTTTCGGCTGTATCGTTAGGTAAGACAAGATTGTTACGCCTTGAATAATGAATTATGTGGTGATAGAGGAGGGGTGAAAGAGAAATCACAAATTCGACTATGCCTACGCAGGACGCGAATCTGCATCCTCTTCGTCACAAACAACACGACGGCTGCGCCACCGGGCCTGATTATTATTATTATTATTATTATTATTATTATTATTATTATTATTATTATTATTATTATTATCATTATTGTTATTATTATGAGTATCTACAGGTCGGAATGTCAACCACACACAGGAATGATGACCAGGTGCATGGTTGCTTTACCGAAGGTTCAGATGGCTTCTGACAATACGGCATGTATTCACGATTACTGACTTTTGCATATTGTATACATTCCTGACATCCAAGTGAAGTCACTCCAGTGCCCGAAGTGTCATTTTCGGGATCACTCCTGTAGCTGATATTATTTTCAGGCACAGTTTTCACTTAACTGAATTTCCACTGAGTTGCGACTTCATGGGAGAGATCGGTATACTTCTGGATCTTTTCTTGATATTTTCCAGATATGTTGTGGGTATTGGGTACTGATATATCGTTATTATTATTATTATTATTATTATTATTATTATTATTATTATTATTATTACGCTAACCGAAAGGCACCCGCGGAGGATAAAGGTAGAAGTGAAAAGGGAAAGGTGTCACTCTAGAGGTCTTCCCTCCCCTACACACAACGGCCAAACAGTGTAAGTCGAGACACTAATGATAATACGTAAATTGTAACATCTCTAGTCAACCACGAAGAAAGCTTCATCACTGATTATTATTAGTTTTAACATAATTATTCAGTTCCTACTTATCGTGTCATTTCTGAAGGAGCTCTAATATCAAAGACATTTACAAAAACTTCCAAAGAAATGCAATCAGACCTAAAAGGATTTTTTCAGTAAACTCGCCTCGCAGTTTCATCAATTCCCTCTTGACAGAGTAAGCAGCCTTACCATGTTGTCTGAGATAATTACAGACAAATATACCAGAAACATAGCAACTTCGAGAAAGAGCAGAAAATATTTTCAGAAAAAAATTGCATTAAAAGTGAAGTTATTGGTTATCAGATGTTCTCAAAGTACTTCGCATCTAAAGAATTTATCCCAGAGTTGTGTGTTACACATTTACTTATTTTTACACGTGGAAGGTAAGACAAGTTTTGGGTTAATATTTATTATGTTTCCAAGTAAATTTTTCAGATTGTAGCGTTGATTGATTCTTTTATGGATTACTGTGTCGATGACTGTTAATTTTAAAATTAAAGTAAACTTTTAAAACCTCCAGATATACTATGGCGGATCGATGGTTGTACTAATCGTTAGTTTTAAGAAAACTCGCGATAGTGCATACACTCGAGAAATTATTTGTTTCATTTTAACCATATATTTTGACAGCAAATCGCGTTTTGAAAAAGTTTACAACTGTATTATTAATAGAAAGTCACAATAAGTAAGCCTGTATAAAAGTCTCGTGAGAATTATTCCGGATTATTCATTCATTAAACTAAATTTAGCTAGTTTTATTATCCAGTGCTCGAGCTTCAACCAAGCACGTTAAAAGGACGACATTGTCAGAATATAGCCTATCAAATATAAGAATAATTTATCAATTCTTCGTCGGCTGGCTGTCAGCCTAGCAATTCATTCTCGGACGCGGGTTCAGAAATGAAGTTGGGCAGACGGAGAATAGGCGAGTCGCCGCACAATGCTGCGGCTGTCAGATCCTCGCCGCCGCCAACATCAATCAGAACGCGTTCCGTCGAGAACGAATTTCATCTCCGTAACACACGTAATGGGTTTTTGTACCTCCAGCGCGTATGCATTCGCGTTATGGATTTTGTTTGGTTGGAGAAATGTGTGCTTTTACGACTTTTACATTCTGGAATTGAAATGCGACGAAGATTAGTTGCGGATTGTGTATAAAATTGAAGTGACATACGTATTTATGTTCCTGGAAATTATGTGGTTAACGTTGTACAACATAGGAAAGTAGGTTGGAAGGCAAATAAGAGAAACCATCATTTGTTAGCATTTTATACTATATAATAATTTTAAGAAAATTTAATTAATTTAAGCTTATTTACGCCATTCCTGAGCAACGAAGAGATAACGAATTATAATGAATTATAATATGGATTTGCTTCTGCCTTCTATGCCACAATCACAAGTTCAAAACATTTGCGCCTGACGTTGTAACGAACCCCAATCTTTCATTTCTAGCAGAGCACTTTTCGTTGCAAAATTTTCACTACGCATGTCAATAATTGTCAGAGCGATATAAAATCTATTTTAAAGAATATCTTTGCAGTGAAAAACTCCCAATAACGTGATATTGCTCGTTTTGGTTGAATAACCTTAAACGCAATCTACAAACATGTACTCTCTGAATATAAAATACCCTACAACAAAAGAAAGAACTCGGTTCGCTGAATTTTATTACATAGGACTTTTCTCTATACATATTGAGGAATAAATAATGGAATAAAAAGTAATTCATCGACCCTAGGGATTTACGAAGTTTGGAGTAATGGTGCAGTAATGCTAGGTTGCCTCGTGCAAACAACATTCATCGCTGAGCTCATGGACAATTAATTAATTACTTATGGCTTGATTCAGGGGAAGCCACGATAATTAGTTGTTCCACAGTCTAGATATTCCAGTCTACAGCACATAGTGCTTTTAATAACGCGAGATGAATGCAAGAGTAATGAGACGAGGGGTAGACAAAATTATGATTGCACATGATGAAAATGCGTTGGAATGCCACGGTCAGGAAACAGAAGAGGTCTGAAGCGAATTCCTATTGTCCAACATACAAATTCCACGTAGAGTTTACAGCATTTTAATACGGGTAAACAGGGCTGGAAGGGTGGAGGGTGAGTGTCTCTCCACTCCATCCGCCCGTGACGTCAGAGATCCTAAAGGCAGGATAACAGTGATATTGATCGAGATAGAATGGGTCGTGAATTCTAGTCCTCCTTGCTTCACAAGCTAAACTTTACACATGCATTGCCGAACGAAGCGGCTCATGCGCTGACTTTGCATTCGGGAGGCCAGAGTTCAATACCCGTGCCGGCCATCCTGACCGGGGTTTTCATAGTTTCCCTCGGTCATCCAGGCGAATGCTAGGACGGTTCTACTGAAAGGCCACGGCCGCGAAACCGGCGTTGATTACTGAATTTTTTAACTACGTGAAATCATGAATGTAAAGCGAATTCGAGATATCGCGGGTTCCTGGTTGGGTGATGGTCTAGGAACCCCGGAATCTAACGGCGCCGAGGCCGTTACGGGCCATAAAATGGCTAAATTCAAATACACATTTATTGTGGCATGTTTAGATATCCCACACACCATCACACCATGCATTGCTCCTCAAACCTTAGCCTATCTGTACCGACCTGGTTGGGTAGCGTAAAAGACGAGGAGACAAGGGCATGTTAAACCCAAGCGAAGTCATTCACGGGCTCGATCTATTGTGGCATGGTGGAAAATACTCAAGTCGTCATGCATAGCATGTACATGGCAGTTCCATAAATTTCCTTCCTGACGAAGACATCGCTAATCAATGAGAAAACCTTTTTTTTTCTCAGTTTATAGTCTTATCTTTAATTGTTGTAATGCTATACGTTTACAGCCATCGACACGAGAAGTACTTGAGTTGGATGCCAGAAAACTCATTTTGTTTAGCTTCTTCACGACATCGCAACATCACAACATACGCAGATTAATGCTTAATACGCAAAGGAATATTGCTTTAAAGAGTTGTACCATTCACTCTACGTCCGGAATTGGCAACCAGAAACGCCTACCACTTATCAAAACAGAAGAAAACCATGGGTGAAGAAAGGTTTCAGACGAGTGTGAGGTAAAAGAAGCAGTTTTTGACCATTTTGCAAACAAAAATTCCGAGTATTTTAAACATTCCGAGAAATGTTCATATGCAGATGCGAAAAGTGTATTGTAATAAAGGATGATTAAGTTGAAAAGTTACGTACTTTTTTCTTTCTATGGAAATTAGAAGGCAGTGAGGCCGTAAACTTATGGAACCTGACACAAATCACCTGTTGACCCTGAATTGACCTGTTGACCCTGAATTGACCTGTTGACCCTGAATCACCTGTTGACCCTGAATTGACCTGTTTACCCTGAACCTATTTTCTAAGATATACTCCGTTAATAAACAGCGAGCGTAGTCGAGATGGAGGAGAATCTCGGGAACGTTATCAGGCTTGAAAAGAAAATTGGAGATTGACGTAGGAGCTGTCTCCGATAGCCGAGGAGGGGGAGTTCAACACCAAGTTGAATGGAATAAGTGAAGGAAGGAGGTCGAGTCACTAACCCGGGACCCACGTCGTTGGTGACTCTAGGATGTCGGAAAGGATATGTCACCATAAGGGGCGAGAAGTATGATCAATCCGAAAAGATGTGTAAACATACATTAGAAAACGTCTCACCCCCTCATCGGCAATATATTATAACTCATACACTTTGTTCGTTTACTCGAGCTCATTTCACCTTTAGAATTTTTAGTTTGGGAAATTGAAAAAAAGTATACACAGGGCGAGAAGTCTTCTAGTGACGTATAAGTCGATAATGAACTGACTTGAGCCATTTTCTATTACTTCATTTTGCTTTAAGACAAGTAAATTAGGCGTCGAAAAGAAGGAAATACTGCGGACTGGCGATTATCCGAGGTAAAAGAGACCAAGGCCTACCCCAAAGGCCAAAAATCTCACAGAATCCAAGATTCAATTGACACAGGATCAATTATATAATATTCGTTGCAAGATACAATATAAATAAATAAACCCGTGTAACACAGTCGTAGAGAGACAATGAAAACAGAGACCATTGCGAACAACAAATACAAAGTTAAACGAGTGAATCCGATGATTATTAAATATATCTCTCAGTGCACGCTCCGGCTTACTATTAGTGTAACAACTAATTTACTCATTTCTGCGTTCTCTGTCCGTCTGACCGACTATCCGCCTGTCCGTCAGTCCGTCTGCCCATCTGTCCGTCTGTCTGTCCCTCTGTGTTTCTTAAGACTCCTTTCGCTAATTCAGAGTTTTGGCGAACTCCGATATTTGCGAGTCCACAAAAGTACCAAAATAAAATAATTGATTTATACCCAATCTATATCCGTTTATTTAAAAACAACATATGGAAACTCACTTTCAGACTTTCCATGTATGAACTTCTATTTTGAATACAATTGTCAATATAGCTGATAAATGGACATTTTTGGCGGGTCAGGATACAATGAAAAAAAGTACATGAAATATTGATTTTATTTGTAGCTATTAACAGCTGTTATCTGAAATAGTCAGTATGTCAGAAAAACATCGTTTGTCTTCCTAGCGGATTGTGCAGGTTAAATGTTGCTGGTAGGAAAAATAATGTGATCACTGCGGACCGTGTGGCTGAGGCAGCGCTTAATGGAGAGCTGCAAATCGATGACGTAAAGCTTAGGCGATATTTCTCAGTCCGCCACAGAACTCTGCATCACTTGGATAAGGCAACTTAAAAAATTGTTTACTTATGAATTCTTCTATTTGTTTAGAAAGGAGTTTGCTGCCGTTAGAAGTGTTCTCATTTTCTATAAAATGAAATGCAAGTTTTTAAATCCGAGCAAAATATTACGAATTGTATATTTTAATAAAGTACTAGATTATTGTAGCCCTCGCGATTTAGTTCATTGATCAGCATGCTTGCTTTCCATGAAGCGACCCGGTGTTCGATTCCTGCTCGGGCAAGATTATAGTGTGCGTTTTCCTTGCAATGTCCCAGCATATGTTGATGTGTGACGATGAGAAAACACACTTGTCAGGTTGAGAATACCAGAACACGGCGTAGGGATGTTTTCGTGCTAACAACACGTACCCTCAAATCATGGCCGGGACGCTGCTGGCAGGCCCTGGGCTGTCGCGCCTAGTACAGACAGACTACATTGTTGCAAATCAGTTGTCATTTTGGTAGTGACATTTTGAACTCCAGAAGAACAAGAAGAAATTATATTTTTAAGAGTCAAAACAGTAGTTGACTTCTGAGCATTTCACCTCCCTAAAATGACCAGGTGGCAATTAATGTAATAGTAATAAAAGTAAGGTACCGTGGTAATTGAAGTAATTTGGTACTTTAGTTCTTGCAACACGGGAATTAGCATCATGCGAGGTAATTCTACAATTTACCATTTCTGAAAGTGCGCATACTTAGAGCAGTAATATAATGTCAACAGTGATATAAAAATGCTGAGAAAGTGATAAACACGGAGTGCGCACATAAATTCGTAGTGGCTAGTGCGCTTCTACTTTTTGCTGGTGATGTAAGCGCTTCAATAAAGCTTAACTTACATATGAATAATTGCTCTCAAAAAATGGTGTAATGATGTGTAAGAAAAATGAAGATGTAGAAAATATGTATTTGTAGCATCTCTCAAATGTTGAAATACTTATATTGTATCATTATTGGGAACTGATTTATTAATTACTTCGTATTTATGGGCGCGTCAACGGATATTGTCATTAGTACCGCAAGTGTAGTAATGTTTTATCACGATGGCACGTTCTTCACCCGCTGGATGGTGAGACCCAACTCCGATTTACACGTCGCTTTGCGGGGTTTTCCTCATCCAGGTATCTCCCTTCAGGAAGGCACCACCCGAGCCGGGAGAAGCTCTAAGCTCCTGACCTATCGCCCGACATATGTGGTAGTGTAGTGCATGTAATTGTGTAAGTAATGGGGAAGAAAGGACAAAAAAGAAAGAATGATCACGAACGGTCCATGGCCCGTTTGTTAGTGTACTTCTCCTATTTTTGCGTGATACGATCGGAGAAACCATGAAAAACTATCAATCAGAGCCGCCGAATTTTCCTTCTAAGAGCAGTTGAATTCGACCTAGCAAGACAGTGTCGAAAATTCTCCCACCGTGGGGTGTCGAGCCCTAGGACCTCCCAGTCAGAGGCACTTCTGTGCATCAGTTGATGCGTTGACCCACCTCTGCCAGTATTATTGAAAATTCACTTATAGTCGGTACATAAGGAAAGTGACACGAAAAATTCCGGTTTTGCTGGAGAAGAATTATACCTGAAGGAAGTAAATTTATTTTATAGCTAAAAGCTGCGTTTTTCCTCTACATAACAGATATCTTTAAACGCGCAATATGAAATGTTTATTAGTAAAAACATACTATTTTCGAATAATTTTTCTTTCGTATACCGAGGAAATATTCTTTTCTAAACAAATGGCAGCAGATGAGCAACTATCTAGCGTCCTTTAGTAGCTCCAACAGGACGAGAAACCCTTTTCTTGAATGTTTTTGCTGAGTGAAGAGCACGCATTAAGCAGAGCACTTTCCATTGTAACGGAACAACCAATCAAAGCAGCAAAAAATGAAAAGCACTTTCTCGGTGGCGCAACATGTTTTAGTTTTCTTCTTTTCGTGTCATTCCTTTCAATCTCTTTTCCTTCAGAAAACTCGAACAATAGCTTCTCCATGACGCAGCGGTGTTGCCAGGGTTGAAGCGCATATTCCGGAAATATTGTTTTTGATGTGTAAGATGTACAGAATGCAAATATTTCACATTTAAATCCTTCTGTCACTTACTCTCCCGTACCTTGGCCTTTGAAAAATCAAAATGCATTAATGGGATTTCTTTTGATATTAATTAATGCATCAGTATCTAATGTTTGGAATTGATTTGCATTTTGTGAAGTTAACGCGTTCATCTTTTAAGGAACTCTGATGGAAAGTTTCAATTTTTACCACGAAAATACGTAATTGTAATGTGTTTTATGTATCTTTGAAATGTATCATTGGAGATATAAGGAAAAATACTCTTCTTTCAATTTTTTGACCAATAATAACATTTATTTACTTCATCTTTATACCCATTCAGTTTCTATGATTTAACATTCATTCTAATGTGACCCAGGAGCATCTGTTGTGAATTCTTATATTCAATTCTTAATAAAATAGGTAGCTTTAAATGCCTCGAAACTAAGAGATTTCCAATGAGTCGTTTCATTTAATTTTTCTTTGTTACATTACCTTGTATCTGACAGGGAGTTTTTCATTCAGTGCTTTGGAACGAGATGAATAACGTGTAATTGAAACGTCCATGAACTAATTGATTGCGCTCAAAATTAATTAAAAGAGACTTAGTCCCTTTGTGACTGTAATTAGAATTTTTTTTACAATCTTATAAAATTGCATCACTGGATTTTCCTGCAAACAATTATATCGGGAAATTTTAAGGACATTGATTAAAATTTTCAATTACGCGCTGCATGTTGAAGCTTTTGATGTTTTGATAGATTTACGAAATGGATAAATTGTTTATTTTGTGATTGATTGATGTGTCCGAGCTCGACAACGGCCGTGTTCTTCCCCTCCTACATGGTGAGACCTACACGTCGGCTTGCGGAGTTTTCCCCTTTCGGTATCTCCCCCAATGGGGCACTGCTGAAGCTGGAACAAACTCTATGCCGCCGACTGGTCTCCCGACATGTGTGGTAGTCAAGTGAATGCGAGTGTGTGTGTGTGTGTGTGTGTGTGTGTGTGTGCAAGAGTGATAATGTTTCAATGAGTTTGCACGCAGTTCTTCTCACGTTTGTAGAGTACTGATCCGGCTTGGCCTGTTATCGATCGGAGAAACCACGCAAACTACCGATCAGATAAGTGAACTGCCAGAATTATGGCCATAAAGCTAGCTCCATAGTCCGCCACCGTCGGGACTCGAACCCTTGAGCCTTCCGGCCAGAGCCGTTGCAAAGACAGCGGCAGTGTTGGCTCTTAGATAAACTCGGTCTGTGTTTATTTTGTGAATATTTTCATTTATTTAGTTCATTTCGCTATATGGACATTTACATAAGAGTGGAATAAAGCAAGAAGGCAAACCCGCGATGTCTCTTTCAAGGAAACCATTTCATTTCGAGTCTATAAAAGATTAAAGAGATTCCATGGTTATGTATTATTCCTCGAACTGTAATTTACATTCAGACAAAACGAGAAAAAAAAACAGGAAGAGATTTCTTTTTCGGCGAAAACAGAAGTTTTTTTTATAAACACTACAAAAAACGCGAAATAGTAAATTCCACGAGAGATTTCAAACGACCGTAAATAAAAAGGAAAGTGAACAATATGTTTAATGCATTTCTAGGTATTGCGCATTGAAATAAAATGACTGAAATTATATGCGATAGCACAATGATGGCGAGGGCTAAAAATTCGTTCTATGCAATCAGCTCCTGCACTATCAGACTCAGTTCATGTTAAATGGAGGATTAACAAGTATTCGTTGATTTAATTCATTCTTCGATTCATTTATTTATTTATTGATTTAATTTACACTTCTAATAACTATGAGATTAAATGTATTCTTTTGACTTAAAACATGGCAACTTCACGTACGCGTGTGCTATTTCTAGTAAACGAAAACGGTGAATATAGATATGCGGTGTCGTATTGTTGGCCTTGAAATAGTAAGTTGGCCTCTTCTTCGCTAACGTGTTTTATAATCATTTGAGTGTTGTGCAGTTTTCAATGGCTTAGGTATTAACACATCTGCTGTCAGAAGGGCAAATTCTGAAAGAAGGAAGAGAAGCAGTAAAAGCCATTTGAATGTTCCATTTCTGTACCTCTGAGGTAAAAAGCGCCATCGCTAGTTTTTGCTAATTTGGAATTTTTATCGTTTTTACTTAAATTTCATTAGTACCTCTAGAGGTATTAAAAATTGCGCTCAAAATGCATTGTTAATGCCAGGGTACGGCAATAAGAGTTTTTCTGTCGAAAATTCGCCGTTTTCCAGCGCACGATTGCAACACCGTCTCTTACAAAGTAAGGAAGAAAAATTTAAAAATAATGGATTGTGGCAAAACATGAAACGTTATAGTTACGGTGGGAATGTGGATCAAAAAGTAATACAGAACTAAATTTTGGATTCACCCTTATATTCGCTTCATTCCAGAACATTTTTATAACAATTTAATTCTTCTTTCTCTTGATGTTCATGGAATATTCAGTTTCTCATACCGGCAGGTAACTGACCCAGGGTACTTCGGCTGTACGAAACGTAGAATTATGTTACGATATACCCAAGCAAATAAGGACACTCTTTGAACGTTCCGAAACGAAGCGGTGAGTTAGCTAATCATGTCAGACTAAAAGGTTGAGGTCATGAGCGTTGATGTCTGGAGTTTGTAATAGGCACACCCCTTCGCGGCAAGTTTTCGAGTTCTCCCGGCCCTCCTGCTTCTCATTTTATCACCATACTCACGTTAATGATACTTTATCTGAACACTATTAATAAATCAACTTCATTATCACATTTGAACATGCATGCCAGAGCAAGCTGCCACAGCTACAGCCGAAATGAGATTTATCTGGCTACGGAATTAAGGCATTGTACGTTTCCCTAAACTCTCAATCTGATAGGTAAACAAATATAAATTATTGAAATAGACTCGTCTAAACACGTTTATTTACTGAAAGTCTAAATTGGTTTTGATTTTTAATAATTTTAATTAACATATCGTTCTCACGCTAATAGTAGATGTTTATCGTTTCAGAAGAAACTCGTGAATTTCACGAAAAACAATTTTTACCCTCGTTCCGTCGCACAGTTGGATAAAAAAGTGATACATAATAGGGATATTACTAACGCGCACTAGACCAAAGACCACAGTAAAAAATATATACTTATCCTTCCTTATCGCAATGGAGGAAAACAATGGTTGATGGTAGAAGCAGATAATTCGTGTAAATCCATCTGCAAAGTAACTGCTCCATGGCAACGCCACGTGCCCATCCCAAACAACCAACACTCAGATCCAAACGTGTCCAAACACAGAACAATCTGCACCAACATCCCTTGGCCCAACCCCAGAAACAGTTCTTCGGTGCTCACCACAACACGGTTCTTTGATAAACAAGCACTGTTGATAGGCTCAAAAGATTTTAGGGTGGAAAGAAACTCGCAAAGTACAGTAAAAACATACTGTGAAAAACTCAACTGTGAAAAATTGAGTCACTGTGAAAAACGTAGCTCTGTTTCATTCGTGCAATCAGGCAACAAAATGAGTTGGGTTTGAGAGCGCAGTTTCAGCACCGTTGCCTTTGATGTCTCGTCGTCCGGGGGTTTCTGAGGTTCGAGTACCGACTGTGGCGGATTTTCAACACTTGCTATATAGTTGGATAGAATTCAGCCACTGTCTGGAGGAAAATTCTAGAGGCCCGCTGTTCTGATCAGTAGCTTTCCGTGTACCAGTCCTCGGCGAATATCGGAGCAACGCATGATAAACGGATAATACCAAATATATAATAAGCTCATCAAGAACCGCGTGTGATCTATTCTTCATAATCCATGTTCCCTCCCTTTCACAGACACACACACACACAAGTCGGAGGGTAAGTCGGGAGCTTAGAGACTGTCGCAGATGGGGAAGAGCCCCTCTGGCGAAGAAAATAGGAAAAGGAATAACATTGCCAACCCACGAGTAGGTATGCTCAGGATGTCACTTACAACACCCGAAACCCCTTGATTCAAACATGCTACTTACATGTTACTTACGGGACTAATAACCTAGATGGTTGACGCGCTCGGTAATAATACCTACAATCTCACTGAACAAACGAATTGAACACACTCCCTTGGCACTCACAGGTACGCTCGACCACAACGTCCAAACGTTCATGTGCCGCCCGCCGGTCGAACCCAACAGGTGGCGGGCGATGATAAGCAGCCGCGATATGGGAACTAGGAAATTGCCGTAAAGAGGGTATAAATAGCGCGTCCTTGTTTTCCTGTTTTCGCTCTCATGCGACCTGGCGTCGGCGATCGGCGAACGTGACATAACTCCAGGCGGCCTATCCGGTGAGAGGCGCAGCCACGCCACTGATTGCTCGCCGCCACGGCTGCACGCGGCCACAGCCACGAGCGGCTACATCGCATGTCTCCCGGCAGTGCCGCTGCTAATCGCTCACGGCTTACGAGCTTAGCGTGGTGGGAAAATGAGAAGTATAACAATCGAATCTTCCAGCAACGCAGACGATAAGTACCTAGGGCTTAGACGAAACTCTAACACTACCAATCTACAAGCAGATAATTATTCTTCTCCCCTACACTTTTTAATGTTTTGATATGTGGATGAACAATCCAATAAGCGCTGAGAGATTATCGTTCTGCGAGCGCAAAAGTATAAAAATGTGAATCTCCCTGCGGTTGATGCAATACGGACTGAAAGCTTATCGTGTTAGAAAGAAATACACTCCCATTGCTTGTTGCGTTAGAAAGAGGACAGTCTAAGAACTCGATTATTCTAGCTATAAAGTCCAGAAGCACCGAACTTATGAAATGCGCACATTTTAATTTCAAACTTTTACTTTTATTTGTTTTTGAATGCTTTTATTTTCCTCTGCGTGGTGCATATACTATTAAAGCTTGTAATATTACATTTTGTTCTTTCAAAAAAGTATTATTTGCGAAACTTTGTGGAGGTAAATCACTTCGATGTCTACATGATAAAGTGTGTGGTTTTGAAGACTTTTGCCTACGCGCTTCACACGTAAATATTACGCGTTATTGTGAGACGTGCAAAAATTATTACACTCTTAGCTTGGAGTCACGAAACGTTCCATGTATTACTAAAAGAAATACTTAGTGCTGAAGCTGAGATAACTGTTTGCACCTCCCTGTTTGCACCCAAATGATTCTATAGAACTTAAAACCCGCCTGCGGGCACAGCTTTTTAACAGCTTTTTAATTTTTTTTTTAAATTTTGCAAAACCCAATGATGATGGAAATGCGTATACCTACAATTGGCATGAACAACCACCTCCTTGTTAAATGTCGTGTAATTCCGCATTTTCCACAACTGGATAGTCGCTTCTTAGATTATGTTTTATGCAAGTAATGTCCATTAGATTCTGGGGAACCCTTCCACGTAAACGACAAAAATATTAAAATCGGTTTTGAACATTTTTCAGAACAATTGCTTCATTATTTATTTCTGCAACTCGCGGAACCACATCTAGCCTTTGCACGACGACCATTGCAGTGACGTTCCCCGCCGCACCGTCGTCGTCGTCGTCGTCGCCGCCGCCGCCACCGCCTCTGAATAA
Organism: Gryllus longicercus; assembly: GCA_038098605.1. Taxonomy (NCBI): domain Eukaryota; kingdom Metazoa; phylum Arthropoda; class Insecta; order Orthoptera; family Gryllidae; genus Gryllus; species Gryllus longicercus. Next base: position 536,167 of record JAZDUA010000611.1, on the reverse strand, counting down.
TGTACACATAGCTCGGCGCCTTCCCGTCGTAAACCGTCCACCGCAGCACGTCGCCGCTAGATTTGTTCTTCGAGGCAAAGATGCCTCACATGTTTCTTGATTAAGGGCGCATGACGCGAGTTTTATGATTGTCGCACGTTGATGGCGTCTGGCTCGTTTCGTAGGGGTAAATGTGAAGGGATAATGGAAGTAGACGGGATCTATGACATCCGTTGTGGGTCTGCAAGTAGGGTGTGAAACCATACTACTGCGAGATTGACAAGTGTTATTTTTCTTTCCGGCTCTTTTTCTTGTCCTTTTTCGCACCTTCCTTCCTTATTGTTCTCCTCGTTCTCCTCCATCTTCTTCTTCTACTACTCTGATTTTGAATGTTCAGGAAGTGACGGGTCTTCGTGGTAGGGGCTTACGTAACGCGACTGTCTTTAAAGTTGTGTTCCTCACGTATCATAAACTCCGCATAATGAAAGATAAGACAAGTACTTAGAATTGAAAATGGAAAAGGTTATATGTATGAATTAAGCCTTTCAGATATTTTCCGCAATATAAATAATACAACGTACTATGTAGTTTCAATATAGTGTTGACAAAAAACAGATATTTTTAGTAAGTGTGTCGAATTGTCATTTGAGTGACACAATGCACTGAGCATGTGCATTTATCAATTTTCCCTTCTCTTAAAACACTACGGGTTAACATTCCTTGTGTCGCCTGGCTCTCCAGAACCATTTCATCCGACTTTTTCTAATCTGGAATTTTTGGAATCATTTTTATATAATAATTTAAGTGATTGAAAGTATTCAAATAGTAGGGCTAAGATGAAGAAACTATGATAAAACTGTCAATTTCCTGAATAGAATTTACAGTAATTAAATCATATAAATAATCCTTCGTTCTTGTAACCTAAAAAATAGTTAATCGGAGTTAAGTTTCAGCATGATTTACGTTATGTGATCAATATTAAACTAATAAAATTTAAAAATTCTTAAGCTTATAGTGGAGTAGGAAGACTAACCCAGATTCGAAATTCGAACGTTCGAAGGGTTCAAAGAGCTTAAAGGATAAAACATCCTGGAATAAAATCTCGCATTTTTCAGGATTCCCGGGATTGAGCGATGCGAGCATTCGAAGACTCGACTCGAAATGTCGCATCCCAGACTAAAACGATCGTTGGGGAATTAACCCCTCATTGGCTTTCAGTCCCCCCCCTGCCCCCTCTCCGTCCTGCAGGCAACGCTGCGCTGCCGGATTGGAAGGCGGCGAGATCGCTCCTGTAATCCCGCGCAATTTGCGAACGTAACCAGATTGCGCCCCGGGTCCTTAAGGCCTTAAGCCGGTTTGCCTTAATCTTCCGACTCGGTGGCTGCAATCTGTTGGGAGCGAAAAGAAAGCCAACTTCTGTTTGTGTGTGTGTGTTTGTCTACGGATCTTGTGCGGCGACATATGTTTCGTGCTTCATTCTACCGCAATGATATCATCGAGCTGATAAGCAAAATATGGAAAGAAATCAGGAAATTCTTTTCTGCGTTGCATGTGCGCACGTTGCAGTTAAATCTTGCAGTTCAAGCTATTTTAATTATTTGTATTTATTTTACCATACTATAACGTGTTATTTTGAATTTTATGAATGAATTTTGCGTGAAATATTCTTAGTTTCTCGATTTTTGGTAATTCTTGTAAATTCTTACGTAAAAATAGATATACATTTTTTAAATATATTTTTCACGTCTGTAATTCAATGTATCAATGTAATCATTTTCCAGATATTTCATAAGTCTATGTAAGATTTTACAAGTAAAATTCTGTGAAGATTATATTTTATTTTGTAGTTTATTTACCATCGTATAATTTGTTTTTCAACAAAAACAACATATCTTTTATAAGAATTAAAGGAATAATTTTGAATGTCGTGTAATACCAGTGTACAATAATGCAGATAAACACTATGTTCTAACAATACATTTTGCTATTTTAGTTTATTTCTTATAATTCTGTAAATTTTGTTTGACGCTAATAAAGGGATATAAACTGGTCTGTCATAGATGTAAATATGATACTCTGAGGAAACTGTAAAATACCAGACCAAATGCACCAAAACGAACAGTTAACATTAATCACATTTCTCCTGTGATATATCTACCCCCTCCCAGTCTCATTAGCAGATGCTTGGTGCAGTTTTTGAAGGGAAGTGAAGTAAACCTTCCCTTTGACGGTCTTTGATGTTATTCTGCGAGTTCGGTCGGAGAGAGGAGTGGAAGGGGGAGGTGGCGGATGTGGTTCCCGGTGGCGGTAGGCTCCCCACAGAGGAACCGCTGGGAAATGAAGTTATTTATTCCGATACCGAATTCAGAATCATAAGGTCTACAGTTTGTGGATATTTCAATCCATCACGCTTGAGCGAAATGTGATTCCTAAATGATATTTTCTGTCGCGGAGAAAATAAATGTATTCCCTTGGATGGCACAATTTTCTGCCTGAAGCAAAAGGAAAAAAAATCAGTTTCAGGAATAGAATATTCAGTCAATAAACATTTACTGCAATATCGGTCCTTTAAAAATACGGTCATGTTAAACTACTTTACTTTTAAAACATTGGTTCTCCCTCCCCCAAAAGTCATATTTGCCTCTCGTTCTCAGTAGATTATGTAATATATATTTTACATTACAGGATTCAGTATCATGTGAGGAAATCGGAATTGAAAATTTGATTGGAAATTGAATTTTGCAGGAAGAAAATTTAGTTAAGTAATATTTTGAAACCATAGTGCAAAAACAATAAGACAACTATTTAATTCCAATTTTATAATATCTAGGCATGCTTTTACATATATTTGTATCCTAATAGTTAATTTGCGAATTATTTTTTTAAATTTTAATTCATTCAACTATTAAATTTGGAAATCCACGATCCAAGAATGTATGTTATGATATAAGTAAAACCGTGTTAATGTTCTCCCCACGGCCAACTTATGCGTGCCACTGCAAAGGTATTTCGCGTTAAAATAGAAGCAACTAAATGGAGTTTTGGAGCCACAAATGCAAGGAACATTATTGAAATTCTTCGTTACTTTCCACTTTTTTCTGTTACAAAATAATACTTCAGGTATCTCCATTCTTATGTAGTTGTTATTGACAATCTTTATGTAGAAAGTAGATTATATATTTCCTTCCTTATTGTCACAATTAATAGAATATTTTCTGTAAAATTGTTCCATAGAACAGTTTTTCCAAGTAATTTCAACACAATCTGCCTCATTCACTTACACTTTCCATTTTCTAGGATTTTTTTTTAAAATTTCGTTAGCGATATCTGCTACTACAGAGAATTATAGAGGTCATCATTTGTTTTAGTCTGATGAATCAAATTCATGTAAAAATGTTAGATACTGCTAAGTCTTAATATACTGCTAAGTCTTAAGTATACTGCTAAGAATTAAGATAAAATGGATAATATTTCAGTACATAATGCTGTTTGTTGGCAGAGAAACATGAGGAATTAGTGAATGTACTGAAAAAATACATTTTTTTCAACAACTGCCCCGATATATGAAATATGAAATATGTAAGAACTCTTCAACGATTAAAATTCGAATAAGTTATAAATGTAACTATATTAGAATAAATGAATGGTTAACGAAAAAGAGCTGGAATTAAGGTCTTGGAATTCTTCATGTGAAACCTCTTTGAAATAGAAATAACTAAAGACACCGACTAATCCTTGCTCCAATGTAGTGGAAATCTTCCTCAAGAGTTTAAATTCCCCGCTAATTGAGAAAATTCAGCACTTTTAAACAATTTTTACGTTTTAATTTTTGGTCTGAAAAGAATTCACCAAACGTGAGTACCATCTTGTAATAATGCAGCATTGTCGGTATGAAAAGGAGATTGAATATAATGTTTCAATATGTGTAAAAGTATTACTTTTATGTGCCACTAATTTTTAGAGATAAAACATGAATCATTCATTTAGTGAAATCAAAACGAAACAGACTAGTCATTCTCTCACAGGATATCTGGGAATCTGAACGATAACCTCGATTGTTAGAACCAAGAATAAACATTTAGTCAGTATAAACAGAGCACCTGGCAATATCAAGTGTTATGCAATAGAAAATATTTTACAACTTTCATTAATTGATATTTAGTTTCAAGATATTTATATTTACCGGTGAAGTATTATACAGAATTGTGCCTGAATTATTACTGCATAAGTTATAGTTTCATGGTCATACGATGTTCACAATGCAATTTGATCAATGGAAGTACTACGTCATACTGTATTGAGTACAGGAATATATGAGTTGAACAAAAGCACTTGTCCTCAATGAAATACGTTATTTTACAAAACGACAATTTCATAAACGTGTACGCACAACAATTGCAGTATATGCAGTTCTGTGATAGGAGGGAATGAATGGAATGGAAGGCGCGTATTCCTTATTCATACGATTCGTTTCTGCAAGTTGAATGTCTGTGGAATATTCAATGAAATTAAACTTTTATTAACAGTAAATTTGAATGTGACATGCTAATGCCCTTTTCAGTTTTCAACGAGGAAACGATCGTAAAGTCCCGGGCTGTCCCGAAGGGGAGCTTTATTGAAGGAATCGTTCCGATGCAGTGGAGCAGGTGCGGTGGGGGGAGAGGGGGTTGACGGTGGCTCCATTGACCAGCGGGCGCAGCGGCGGAAGGTCGGACGTCAGCACCGCCGCCCACACTCCCTCCGCCGTTGCGCCCGCTCCCTGTCCTGTCCTGGTCCCGGTTGCGGCCCCCAGAACCCGCTCCGCTCCTGAGCCGCTCCCGACCTGCTAGCGACCCGTTCTCAACCCGCGCCCCCCGTTCCCGACCTGCTGTCGACCCGCTCCCGACCCGCTTCTGACCCGCTCCGACCTGCTCTGACCCGCTCCCGACCCGCTCCCGACCCGCTCCCGACGCGCTCCCGACCCGCTCCCGACCCTCTATCCACGCGTTCCTGACCCACTCTCGAATCCTCTTTTCCTTCCTTCTCTCTTCCCACGCGTCCGCTCCCGTCTAGTCTAGTCTCCACCTCGCCTTTATCTCACTGTCGTTTCTCCCCGTTTTCCGCCTTCGTGCTCTTTGCTCTGTCCTCCGCCTCGCCCCCATACCCGCCCCACCTCTGAGTGTCTCCCCTCTCACGCCACTCCCCTCTCACACCTACGCTCTCTCACTGATTTTTTCCCTCACCCCCCTTTCTCCGTATCTGCCTCTGCTACGCTCTCACCACGCTTCCGTCTCAACCCCGCCTCGCCCCTCTCTTATCCTCGCATCGCCCAACCCCCCCCCCCCGTGCCCGCTCCCCTCGCTTGTCGCTACAACGCGATATGCTTAATTACGTGCACCGCTCCAATCGCCGGGATACGGTGCTTCCGGCTTTGATTACGTGCGTTTTGTACTACACGAAACGAGGCTCGGGTGGCAGGGAGGCACAGGCGGTGCGGGTCAGGAGCGACCGTTCGCGCCAAGCCGACTGTGCGATGTGACCTAATTCGCGACTGTCGAAAAGACATCGAATATTTTATGCCTGCTCTGTTGAAATTAGATAGGTCAGGGGCACTGTACCCAGGCGCTCAAGGGTTTTAGCGTGCTCTTGGGTAGTCAGCACTGTCGGACAGGTTTCTGATATCCATTTTGTCAATGCAACGGAAGCCACCCCGTGACAAATTGAGACATAACGGAGCTCTTGATAGAAACAGAAATCGCCACTACTGGTGTTCCGACTGGCTATCACTTCTCAATTTACAAGAAATCCCAGCCATTTGACCTAAAATAGATAGAATAAGTCAAATTGTCCGTACCCACAAAAAATATCCTTGGTGTCAAAATGAATGATTGCAGGTAGGAATGAATGATAGTGTTTATATAGTTACTTGTTGGACCTACAAGTTTACATACTCAGCTAATGAAATATTTTCACACAAATTTCTGCCAAAACACATTGACAGGCGATTTAGTAAAATTCGAGTTTAATTGAAAATGGAATATAAGTGCATATGGCGGCTCTTTGAGATTCGGTTATTGTAGCATGTCTGGTATATCCATGACACGACTTAATTCACACACACAAACATTTTCTCTTCTTTTTTTATATGATTTTCATTAATTCTCACAAGATTTCTTTTAGTGACGATATCGGCACAAACTGTATCATTCTTCAAATATTTCGCTAATCTCTAATTGTACGCAACCAGTTCAAATTTGTTAAAGCAATCGGTAACTGGCCTAATAGCATTGGCATCTCCAGCACGTAGAATTTGGAAGGGAATATCAAAAGAAATCATGTAAATGTACCTATAAGAAATTTTACATTAAGCCACATATTTTTAATTTAAAGTTAACAAGATGTAGGCAATAGATTAAAAAACGTCAAGTTGGTCATTTATTCAATATTACTCTCTGACAACGAACTTAGAAAGCTATTCAACTCAAAGAAGTAATTACAAATATATTATATTGACGTAAGTAATACTTACTTAACTTGTATCACATCGTAGCTGCTTTGTAACGATTGGACCAAACATTGTGTAACTACTGGCCCTGCGAAGGTAACTAGCTGCTAAATGATCAAGGATGAGAGAGTCCAGTGAGTTTTGTGCATGGTAGAGAAAATTATTCAATCTTTTCTATGTCGTGTTGTTTCTAATGTTCGATTTAAGTCTACGAAAGGGACAAAAAGGTACACTCTTATTAGCAGTGTCATCATACGTCTGCCTAAAAGAATACTGAGGGGTACATTTATTCTTCATAATATCTCGTTTACATCAATAGTGAAAAATATAATTATGAAAAACAAGAACATTGGATGCACTTGAAAAGATTGGTGAGAACGGTCCGCAAACGACGTCCATGTCTAAAACGACTTTTCCGAACGCGTTTTCCGCGGCAGCAGCGGGAGGCGGCGTTGTGCGCGGTCACCGGGCCACGCGAGCGCGTGTGTCGCACGCCATTTCATAATCTGTGGCATTTTTTTTCTTTCAGGCGCTGAGGCCTCCCGATTCCGGTCTCGTGCGTCACCGGAAGGCCCCTCCTGTGACGAGCGAGCTCTGCCCCCGCCCACTGGCACGCCCGCACGTCCCGCCCACCCGACTGCACGTCCGCCTGCTTGACGCGCGCCGCTCGTTTACCTGATTGCCTGCTCCTCGCTTGCCGCTCGCTCGGCCGCTCGCTTTTCCGCTCGCCAACCCGCCGCTTACCCGCTCTCCTCCCGCCCACTCGCTTACTTGCTCACATAGGCGCCAGCCTGCTCGCTTACCCGCCGACCTGCTTGCTTACCCACTCTCCTCCCACCCACTCGCTTACTTGCTCACATAGGCGCCAGTCTGCTCGATTACCCGCCGGCCTGCTCGCTTACCCGCCGGCCTGCTTCCTTACCCGCTTTCCTCCCTTTTGCTCGCTTATTCGCCCGCCCGCTCGCTTTCCCACTCGCTCACGCGTGGGCGTTCGCCAGCTCTCTTACCCGCTCCCCGCCTGCCCGCCAGCTTACCCGCTCTCCTCCCTCACGCTCACTCACTTATTCGCTCACCCGCTCGCTTATGCGCTCGTTCGGTCGCTTACCCGCTCCCCTCGCGCCCGCTCGTATACGCGATTGCCTGCCCTGAACCGCTCCCCGCCCCACCCGATCGCCTGCTCTCTTAACCGCTCCCCGCTCGGCTGCTTACTTACCCGCTCGCCCACTGGCTCACCTGCCCGAACGTCGCTTGCCTTCTGTCCGCTCGCTCACCCGCACGCCCACCCACCCGGTCGCGCGCTCGCTGCTCGCCGCTTGCCCGAACGCCCACCTGCTGCTCGCCCGCCCGAACGCCTCCGTTCGCCCGTCCGTCCGACGGTCCGTCTGTCAGTCCGCCGCTCGCCCGATATCCGCGCGCGCTTTCCCCGCAGCCGCGTTCTACGCCCGCGTGTCGAGCGGCTCGCCGACGGGCAGAGGCGGAACAGACGCCGGAAAGCCCACACGGGAGGCGCTGGTAAGGAAGGACGGTGTGCATCCAATTGTTTTATACTAGTTTCATTTTTACCATTCACTAGTCAACAGTTTGCTTCGTATGACGTACATACGTGCGGACGTATGATAACGGCGGTGCGCTGTCAACATGGGCGGGCCTTAAATTAATTCTATGATTAAAAAGTACTTTAGAAACAGACTAACACAAACACGTGTAGTGTTATTAACTAGATTGATCGACTTATTAGTATGCTTTGGGGCGGATGTATGATGGTGCTGCCAATATGAGCGAAGATTTAAATCCATAAGATGGCTTAGAAGACTTAAGAAACTGATGACACAGAAACGATTGAATAACTTAATTTGTCCCACACACATGAAGATTTGATGAACATTCTCAACGTTGACGGATTAGCAGCCACATTTATTACCAGCAGTAACCGTTGATGGGTAATATTTAGTTCAGCCAGCAGTACAAATTTGTTAGAATTTGATGTAGGTTAAATTAATTCACTACTGCTTGCGTCAATAGAATGTGACTATTTATTTGAGTTGAATACATTTCTAAGTTTATAGTTAGAGTGTAGTATTCAGTTCATGAACTTGATCTTTTAAACGTTAGGCGTGCACGTTGTTAACTTCAATAAATGTAGTAAACTGTTGTGGGTTAAAATCAAATTTCCCAGATATAACAGCATTTCACTAACTTATTTCCAAAGTGGCTTGAGCGTCCCAAAATTTTTACTTACCAAAGAAGCCCGTGTTTGTAAATGATGATTTTGTTGATGTTGGTGATAATATTGGATTCCATTCGCATTACTATGAGTAGGATGTTTGTATACAAGCATACAAATCTATAGCCCTCAGTTCGTTTACTTTGGCATACTTTGTGTGCAGATAATATTCGCCGCCTTTCAAAAAATAAATAAGAGATAATACGTAAATAAAAAGGACTACTTGTAAATTACATGACACAATACAGTGAGATGACACGGAGACAAATTAGTGCAACCATCTCCCTACAGCGATTGCATTTAAGGGTGTCAGAACCTTTCTTGAACTGATTGTATTTTACATTAAATAATTTATTCAGTCGCCAGCGTGTGTCGGTCCTTACTTTCCGACACCATTAAAATACTATTTCAAATAATAATAATAATATTAATAATAATAATAATAATAATAATAATAATAATAATAATAATAATAATAGAAGAAGAAGAAGAAGAAGAAAACCAAGAAGATGAAGTTAATAAACAAATAGACACTAGTAAATTACTTTTTGCATGCCATGGAGTAAAAATTGACCGGGTGGTGTGACTTATTTGACGAATAAAACGACAGGGGGTAAAAGATAACGGGGTGGAGTGTCGCATTACCTCCCTAGGGATCTGCGAAGGCTGAAAGGAATTCTGCGAGGACATGAGGTGTGGAAGATGTCGGGTAAAAGAATGTCGAAGTAGAGTCTAAGAAATCTTTGAGTAATTGTTCTTCGCTGATTTTGAATTATATAGCAATAACTGCGCGCTATTTTCATGCGGCCATGATTACACACGCGTGTCAACCGAGTTGTTTTCGGGTGGCATCATAGGCAGAGCCGCAGTTCGTTCCAAAAATGAATATCTATATCTGTATATAAATACAAGGCAATGTGCGTATGTGCGTCACATATAGACGCAAAAGGTACTCAACCAGTGTCGCTGAAATGTTAACACTTTCTTCTTATTAATAATGGAAGTGTTTAAAGAGTGTTTTGAATTAAGTAGGACATGTGGCGGGTGTTGATGATGAAGATTTATTAGTTTATGCAGACTCAAGCACCCTTGCGCTGTACGCAACTAGCCGCACAGTTAAGGATTAGGAACGTCTTAATTGCATACAAATATTCTGCCCCTGCGATTTTGAAATGTAGTCCGAAATTATTTCTTGAATCTCGGACAAGTAAATCAAATTTATCCAAGAAGATGTCATAGCGAACGCGTGCCCAAACTTCAGAGATAATGTTTGAATAATAGGATACTTGACAAACGTGTTCAAACCACGACATAGAACAAACGAATATTTGCCAAAAAGCCTTTCATCTAATAGAAATTTTGCACAGCGCAGCATAAAAGGTGTTAACAATCAAGTGCCCAGTAGTGTGCGATGTGTAAAACAGTGCAATAGCGAATCATTGCCGGGACCACTGGTAAATAAATAAACAAAGATAAAATAAACTCATAATGTCGGTGTGAAAAAGGCATCTGAGAGATCGTCTATAAATAATGTGCCGTAGAAAAGAAGCCCCCACCTCTGCCTTTCACTGCACTGATATCTGGCAACTAAGAGACCACATGTAACTTATGTGACGTAGGCGGGGTTGAGGATAGCTCTCTTAGTTTCTGCGTCTGTCGAAAAGAGAGATGAGTGGAAACTATCGTATCTACGTTGAATGACGCGTGAAAAGGCACTGGTTGAAAGGCTTCGGGGTGGAATGTACTGCGTTCATTATTCTTCGCAGCTATAGAGTTCTTATACATATTTGCGAACTTTCTGAAACAAATCATGCTTCACAAAAGAATCATATTGATGTTACAATTAATTTAGAGTCTTTAATTTTATAAAGATTGAATCAGAGACGAGGATTATAAAGAGCTCACTTCACTATAGGGAAACCATTCTCTTTATGAGGATAAAAAAATGAGCTTTCTTTTTCGAGGAATACGTAGTTCGTAGTTCGTTCGGTATAACAGGTGTTAACGCGTTACATCGAGTTTGCGAGTAATCGAGGCTGGAATCTAGGGCAGGCCGCAAGGGATGTGTGGCTCTAAAAGACCAACTCCCAGGGTTCGAGGAACTTCGGGAACAAAAGAGAATTTATTCTGTAACAAAGTAATTTTGTCCTCCTTTTGGCACAACAGGTGCACGTAAGCTTTTGTGAGGAATTGAAACTGCCGTCCAGGCGTTAGAGACGTGTTGCTTCGGGAGCGAGGTTTAAAGTTTTCAAATCAAGATGTTATTTTTAAGTAATGTTTGCTTATTCTCACTAGCATGTTGTGTTTACGAGTATCTGAATTTAGAATGACACTATAGTATGTCTTTTGTGAGAAGTGTGTCTTATGTAAGAATTTAAGGCTCCAGTTATCGGACATCGGGGATTGGAGACTCCGAGAAAGCAGATATAATATAAAATTATGTTAATTAATTTTTGCTCATTTGGTACATTGGTTGGCGAATATCGTCGCGTTTCCAAATAACTGAAATTAAGGAGAGAACCTACAGAATGTCACAAGGAATGTATAGTTCCAACAACCCAACTTCCGAAATATTAGAAAGCAAATGAGATTTGATACAATAACGTTATGTACTCTGTTCAATTTGGGATATCATGGATTGGGAATCAAGAATTCGGAACTCGACGGGTGTGAGCTCAAAGTCGCAGTACCTGGATACGAGGTACTAAAGAAGCAAACGCGATTTCGTAAAATAAACCTACGTACTTCGTAACAGTTGAGCTAACAGATGTTTGCGAGAAATTCAAAACCACAGAGCAGCGCAACAAATGCGCCGTTCCAACCCCCAAACATCGCGGTCCCCAGCGACCGAGACGCACCATCACCCAACCAACGCCGCAAGGGAGCCTGCGGCGCGCAGCTCCAAAGGGCAAAGGGCGATCGTAAGGAGCTTGGCGCTTCCATATTGCAGACTCCGCCGCGGGATCTCCGCCGACGCGGCGTCGCTGACACCTGCGGCGACGGCGGGTTAAAGCGGAGCGCTCCACGCAGCGTGCACGCGCCAGACGTGACCCCGCCCCCTCGCGACCCGGCGCGACCCCACCCGGCACCGTGGACTTTGTTGGGGGATTAATTGAACGGATAAATAAATGGGGATGAAAGGACGCGAGGTTTGTGCGGGGTGTCGTTTTCTGGGGGAACTGACATTAGGGTTGCTGAGAGCCATCTGGAGCGGTGTTGCACGCGCGGGTCTGTCTTGGACCTGTGTCGGTGGCCCGGGTTGTCCCGAGATCGCGCCCCGCAGAGTTGTCAGCAGTTGCAGCGGCACCCCCGTGTGACACGCGCGCCGTACTCACCGTCCTTGGCGGGCGACATGGTGCGTCCCGAGCGGCGGCGGGGCGCCGCGACCAGATGGGCGGTGGGCGAGAGGGCGAAGGGCGGCGGCGACTACTCGCGGGCGGCGGTGAGGGCGGTGCGGGTGGACTGGGGTGCGGGCATACCCCCGCGGCGGCGGCGGTGGCGGCGAGGGCGGCGAGGGCCGGGCGGCGCGGTGGCGCAGGAGGCGGCGGGTACGTCGGCCGCGGCGCTGCTCACGGCGAGTGCCAGCGGGCGGCGAATGCGCGGCGACGCCGGCGTCGCGACGCCCGCCCTCCGCGCGCCCTCCGCCCGCGCGGGGCGCCCTCGATCGATAGGCGCCGCCGCCGCCGACCGCAGCGACGCCGAGCGGCCGACGCGGCGGCTGGAGGTGGGTTGGAACTGGCGCTACGCGAGCGCGCGACTGCCGGTGATAAGGCGCCCGGGAGCAGGCGCAGCGTGTGGCTGGGGAAGGAAGTGGGACCGCGTGTGTTCGCGTGCGGGACGGATAGGTGGCGCTGACGGGGAGCAAAGTTGTGGTGGCTCGGGCAATTCAAACCGGCGCGCGCGTAGCTCTGGTCCGCTTCTATTTGTTACCCTACGTTTTTGGGTTGGAGTTTTCGCGAACGAAAGGTCGCGAGCGCTTAATTTCGTATGTTCTCCTTGAGGTAGGGTTCGTCTGTCGCATGTGTTGTACTTCGTCTGCCTCTCTCGTAAAGAAAATGAGGGTTGTGTTGGGGTAACAAAATACCCCTGTATGCGCATACATATGTAGGTATGTAAGTACGTTAACCCCCCTCACATACATACATAAAATAAAAATCTCTTGTTTCGCACTCAACCGTGGAAACAGACTTGATGGTCTGTCTCTAGCATAAACTCTGATAAAATGTAAACCAGCATACAAGCAAAGCAAATATAATTGAATAGTTGAAATGAAGTGTGTGACCCAGTTCAAAGAACAATAGTAAATACAAAAATGCAAGTTTCAAATGCAACAAGCCAATCATCCAAGAACACGGATTTAACACATATTTTTCAAGCAATATCAACTCATTAAAAGAGTAACAAAATTGCTGTTTACTTTAAAAACATATTAAGTAATCTCATATCCTGTTATTTAATTCAATACTTTGGGGTAACAGATAATCTCACGCATCCATCTACCGGTGTAGCATTTATGTATCGTTTCTAGGGTTAAAACTCAACGTTACCTTAGTATATATTTCTCAAATAGCCCACTGGACAGGAAAAGTAATGAATTCTATGAATGAATAAGATGGTATTTTATTTACACCCCCACCTTCTCCATCAAGTCCCGCCAATCCTTTAAGCTCTGTCTGGGCCCTACCAGCTCGCGAGTATTTTATGATAAAATATTATAGCAAATGGATGAATGAAAGACGTGTGGAATTCACATATTCAATTAAATAGACATATTATCGTGATAACACGAGGGAAGTGCGTGAAGATAAATCCAAACTGTACTTGGTGTAAAATACGCTTGAAACTGCGTTGTGTGGACTCAAAGTTTAGTGTTACGTATATTGGCGATCAAAGGCTCCAGCCTGGCAGACAATATGGAAATGTGCGAACGAGGCGAGTCAAATTTGTCGTATCACTTTTTTTCGCTAAGCTAACTTAATCCCAATTTCCTTCACACTTTCAAGTTTTAATCGCCACATTGACAGCGTATTCCGCTTATAAATTTTCTTTAACTACTTCTCAAAATAATTCTCGCGTTCATACCCGGTCTCGCCCTGCCTTTCCATGCTCTCTAGGAGACGCGTTGCTAACACCACCAGTTGCCACCATCTTTGTTACTACTGTCTGCTGAAAAGAATTAGCCACAGCTGCTAACTTCCAAAACGCAAACTTCTGCCATCTGGGTAGCATTTTGAGAAGCGAGCACCTCTATGTTTTCCCTTAGTTACTCCAAACTAATCGAGCACAATTTGAGAACAGTCATTCAGCAGGTTTTTACAGAACATACAATTTTTGTTCGAAACACGCTTATTTTGTTTAATAACGAATGTTCTAATTGCCGCTTAATGTTAGGTAAATGAAATGTTCCAATGCACTTCGCTTCTTTATTCATTCCTAAAGAAATACTTCGGTGAGATTGGACGTTCTTGTGTCTTTGAGGAAAATAAACTATCGTAAATTGTGTGAAGTAAACGAAAAGTTTGCATCCTATATAGAGGATTTCAAGTGAGCAAAAGGTTACAAAGCTTTCGTACTAGTGCATCTAAAACAGCATATACGTTCTGGCAATATTTCTCACTTTTTACTTACTCTGCTTTCGCTTTGAAATAAGTAATTTTCAAAAATTTGAGTTCAGCGAAAATGAAACATGCGAAATTTTCTATCTGAAGGCATCTGCCTCGTTCTATTAATATTACGATTTTATTAAAATCTAGAGTTTGTACAATAAAAACGGTTAAAGAGAGATAATGACAAGAAATCTAGTCTCCTCTATCTTTAATTTGTTGCAAAAATCACGAAATTTGGTTGAGTATAAAGCTCATATTAAAAAAAAAATTAAAACACTCAGTATTTTAGAATAATACATTGCATTGGAAACCAAGTTCGTTATGTAACATTAAAAAATAGAATGAGCGATTCTTAACAACATTTAGTTACACTCCTGAATCATGTCATGAATTACCTGATTTAGCGTGAATAAATAAAAAATGGACGAGATAAAAAATACCAGCGAGTAGAAGACAAAGAAAAGGCCGAAAAAAGACGAGAAGGCCGTAAAATCTAGAACGTAGTGTTTTGCACATACACTCTTATTTTTACCATAATCTTTCAGTAGTTGCAATTGATTCATATACAATTATCTCATAAAACAGATATTTAAATTACTATAAAACAGTAGTTGAAAGCGTCGAATATGTGTTTGTCTCATTTTAGTGGATATAAAAAGGCAATAAGTGTCACGTGGAAGGTATTGAAATGAGTAGTTAAGTGACACCTTCATGAACTCTTCATTACGCAACACAAAACCAAGTTTTCCAAGAAAGAACAAGGAAGATGTAGGACACCGACAGAATGAAATGTGACAAGAACACATGTACGCAACTAGGAAAAGTCTTCTAAAGCTTACCTCAAATAATAAAATGTAATCCTTCGGAATGTTGCGCCATATGATCATTGTAATATATTTTGACAGTTGCAAATATTAAGAGAAGTATTAACGTTTTCAGTCCACTAATACATGAAATAATTGATTCACGTGTGGTTGAGATGTCAAGGTTAAAAAATTTGGTTACAGCTTTTAATGAAATGTTACAATACGTAAAATGTTTTCCATCATTGTTTTCCATCATGAAGTGTTAGATTGAGATGTTTTTAGATCAAAGGTTGAGTTATTGTCGATTACCACAAAAACATTCTGCCTATGACACTGGATGAATTTGAGGATGATAGATGTGCAAATAGTAGAGAATCAAGTGTGCTTTTAATTTATAAAACAATGTTGTTTTTTTTTCGCAGCACCGCTTATGTCTGTCCTCATTCAGGAAACCAATTGATATCTTTTTAAGTTGATGTCTGTGCATCTCGCCGCTTAGTGCTCTGCTGCACTTTCAGCTACAAGACAGAAATGTTTGAGAACTAACACTCTCTGGCTAACTGCTGCAGAAATTAGTGGAAGCTCTTGTAATTTTCGTAAGAGGAGGAACGTTGTAGTCAATTGCATATACTAATTCAAATGAAGTGTATATAATATTAGATTACTTGCATCGACATGCAATGAGATAAGGGAGAAAGATCCACCGGTTCTGTTTGCCTATAGCACATATTCTTATAATATTGATCTATATTATTTAATTAGATAAAATCTGGAAAATACCACGTGAATCGCCGCGTTTATCGTGTGTATTGGAAGACAACTAAAACTGAATGTCAATGACCAACGACACACTGACGAAGCGATCCAATCATTACTAAATGCCCGAAACCGACCATTTTCAAACTATAACAGATATACAGGATCTTCGAGATACTGCTGCGATATCTCCGCGACAACACTTATTCTGTCGCATCATTGACCGAGAAATACTAGAATTCGTGTTCTGAAGTGGGCGAAATTTCAACACAAACTGCATATCTTTGTGAGATCAACTACTGTCTATTGAAGAATTCCAGCTGCCGGCTGCCTTGATCGGTGTGGTTTGTCTGAACAATACCAAGAGAAGGCCGCCGCAGTTAAAAAAAATGTAGGCGACCGACCGCGCGCGAGCTTTCTATCTTCATTCTTGTCCCTTTCTCACCTATTACACACACAATTACACTTACTCCTGTCTGGAGCTTAGAGCTTGCCTCGCAGGAGGCATTGCCCCTCTCGGGGAAATACATGGATGTGGACAACGCGGCAAGCCGAGGTGTACGTATAAATTGATGTACAAGTCGTCGCCGGTTCTCGCGTTGCAGGAGAGAAGGAACAGCATCATCTCCTGAGTTAATATGCACTATAATTACAGTAATTTTATTTATCTCAGTAGTTAAGGTCTCAATTGTTAAATCTACGTAAATAAATTACCCACTTTAATGTAATAATTATTCATCATGATAATTTTACATAACCTATACTATGCGTAGTATATAATCTATACTACGTCTGTATATGTAGTATATAGTCTACTATATAATTGCATAGTCTTTACTATGAGTATTACATAGTAATAACACTATGATTTTTAGCAAGTATTTTCAGTTGAATATAAACGGCATAGGGGGAAGTGACAGTGATACTGGGATACACTGACATTTAAAGAGAATGTTTACAAAAACATTCAGAAAAAGGAATTGCTTCAGTTTATGGGTTTCTTAACCGAGATGTAAATTGGTTTCATGAGACGTTATGTAGCTGTATTTTCCTGGAAATCATCTGCCTTTCATGTGCACAGTCTAATGCTAGTGTTGTTTTCTTATTTTTCATCCTTGGCTTTCATAAATGTAACTATCCATAATCTGTTGGTAAATGTTTAGACAGACACTTCATTCAGGTTTTTGGATGTTTGACTTTTCTTGGCTACCTAATATGTAGACTTCCACGACTGCGATGATAGAAAACGAACACACAAAAATTAAAAGTAAAACTGCAAGAGCCAAATAGCCTTAAAGCATCAGCAACGGTCGTGGGCTTTCGAAATCTGAAACACGAAGAAGGGAAAGAAAGGAGGGACACAGAATGAACAGAATTACGAAAATAAACTCTTCCATAACGTAAGGATACGGGACCCTTTCCAAAATGTTCGGGAAGAACATATGCCGCCGCTCCCTTTGTGCACATGGCTATGGCAACGGTTAGACAAAATTTTATTTGATTGAATTGCAATATTTTGCTACTATCATTTCAACCATATCTGCCAAAACTATTCAGTTAACCGTTAAAACAGCATACCACATATTGCAAATATCCAAAGGGATGAAGTTTGGACTACATTCGAAAGGAATTTATAAAAAGAATTCAATCAAATATTAAATAAATATTAATATTGCTATGAAAAAATAATTTTGCAACTGGTAATACTAATATTTTGATACAATAAATTAGAATAGATAATTGGAAGGTTTTCACAACAAATGTATTACCTACAACAATTCTTCAAATATTTATTAAAATACTATTTTGTTCGCTAGATTAAAAATAGCCGGTAAGCGACAATACAGGAACTAGTAAATCTGTTGAGGAAACTGAGAGAAAAGTGTCGCAATTTTCATACTTTCATTTCATGATTTTTTCTGTATTATTTAGGAACTTTATTATGTTTCATATCTTATATTGTCTTTCCCAAGACGTCACAGGTTTTCAATAGTTTTATAAATTAAAATTTAATGCTCTGAATTATATATTTTTAAATTAAAAATCGGTTTCGTGTCCCTTCATTTTGGGATTCTTGATCCGTTAGGGATGCAAGGCTGCAGAATCAGTTAAAACCATTGTTGTATGAACTGATTTCGCAAACACCATTCGTCATGTAATATTTGGATGTCCAAACACACAAAACAGGGGAAAATAATTAAAAATAACTGAAAACTTGAAAAATACTTAATTCACTCGAAGTTCTTAAAGATAATATTTTGTTACTAAAATAATCAAAACTATATAATATGATTTAAAGTCATTATGTGTATACTGGTACATTTGTCGGGAGCTTAGAGCTTGTCCCTGCTGGGGCGGTGCCTGAGGGGCTCTGGTGGGAGATACTTGTTTGGAAAAAATTCCCGCAAGCTGCTTTAGATCGGCGCCGAATCTCACTGACCAGATCACCGCCATCGCCAGCAGTAGAATATGCACTATACTTACGGGAATAATGAACTTAGTAGTTGAAACGCCCGGGATAATTAAACAATCAATCACGAGTCCCTATGCTCTCTTTAATTATTTCATTCCAAATCTTACCAATAAATAAGGAGTGATTTAACAGCTTAATTAATGCAAATATTTAATTAACTATATTAAAAGGTTACAGAAATCATGCCATTAATAATCAAAAATACAAAAAAAGTAATGTGTTTTTTGAAAACATTACTTTCTGAATCTAATTTAACTTGCGTACATTATAGTAGCACGAAACTATCACCTGAGATGGCTGCCCTCACCGAACTAACCCGGAAGGTCATTGTGACTGCTATTTCCAGCACACTCTAGCTAGAGAAAATTACCTTGTATCAAATATCCTAAAATGTCAATTATCTCTAGTTTCAACGGCATGTTGAATACCACAAAGTGATTGTGTAGTAATCTTGTGTACAGTTATTCTAATGGTTTCATCACTTTCGACCTAGTCAAATTGACGTTATGTGTTAAGTATTTGAAATAAATTACAAATTCAATAAAAATTGTCACACTAAATTTGAAATATCTGAAAGCAATATAAAAGACAGATTCATGGAGGAAGGATCAAGGAGACATGACCCCACCACAACTTGTTGGGAAAACAGCATTATCTTGCGAGAAGGAAATCAAGTATTCATGCAAATTGGATACACGTGATTCCGCCATGAGATTTCAAATAACCGCTTTCTTCTTCCTCCTATAAAGATGTTTTGAAAATAATACAATTAATCAGCCACGATTATTCTTTCTTGGCATATTATAAATCTTCGAAACATAGTTGTAAAAGTGGGAATTCAAAGCAAGGGTGTGACTGCGTAGAAAGGTCATTGGTCTGTGATACCTCTATTGCTACACTCACTCCCAGATTTATTGCCCTGTAAAATCTGCTCATTTTTGTTTGATATTTTCAGTAGAAACACAAAGCCTAGGTCTTTATCTCAGTTCGTAAAACATATCTATTGGCGCTAATTTAACTCCAATCGTATATGAAAGTATAGGCTCCCGCGACCGGGGTCAATATCTACTTGGCTGCTCGGGAGATGCCGCGTTCTAGGCACATATGGCAACGTTTCAGTTATGGGTGTTGTGGTGCGTTATCGTTGGTATTTTTCATGAAATAATTATAAACGTTGTCATTGCCAACAATAGTATTTAATATAAGAGCAGCTTTCGATGGCTTAGCCAACTGATGATGATGGCTAAGCCATCGAAAGCTGCTCTTATATTAAATACTATTGTTGGCAATGACAACGTTTATAATTATTTAACGTTTCAATTATCATCGCTGCGACCTTCCTCAAGGCAAATATTTCAGGGCATTTCGCCCTGTGAAAGGCACAGCCTGACGGTCGAAACGTTGCCAACTGTGCCTAGGACGCGGTGTCTTCCGTACAACCCAGTAGATACATTTCAACGTTCTATCTCTCTGAGTCAATCCTGCCTATTGAGCTGGATTGACCTGACATGACCTGAGTAACGTCTGCGGCACCGTCAGTGCTACTTCCTCAATGCTCCCCTTTCCCCTCTGCAAGCAGCCTGCTGCGTCGAACCGAAATCGCGATTTCTGTTGCGATTCTACGAGCGTTCGCTATATGTTCTCAAGAACAAGCTTAGAGAGATTGTGCTGAAAATCCTGTAAAAGAAAACAGCAAAAAGACGAAACCCTTTATTGAGAAATATTAATGTAGCGTACATTAACCAGTAATTGGCAATTCGAAAATAAGTGCGATTACACCGATGAACAAATCAGAACTTTCTTCTTGCTTCTGAGTGAAAACTGAATGAAGACTAGATTTAGATTTAGTAAAAAAACAGTAAAAACTGTATGTGACGTAGGGGGGAAAAGATTATTTGCGTACGTTTTCTTGAGTTTCAGAATCCTTTCCCATCATTGTAACTATAAATAGTTGGAAGATGTGTAAAAGTTTAACATAAATAAATAAAAATAAATTTTAAAAATCGTAAGATTAGCAATATTTGAAAAATAGTCATTGTCGTTTCTGAGTTATAGAAAACTTATTTGCATCGGTACACGAATTGCAAGTATGATTTTTCTGCATTGCTAAAAAATAGCAACTCGCCCTTACGTCTACTCTTACCATTATAAGCAAACGGAGAGTTCAACAGAACGTGCGCATAGTGAAGCTACATTTACGTCCAGAATCAAAACAAGGGGCCATCTCAGCATTTGCTCAATGGATCAGGGAAACTGGACAAAAACCTGATCGAGATGGGTCTTCGACCCGGAAGCTGAAGTACATTATTTGTTACATACATATTAAGTCTTTTAAAAAAAATTATACAATACAAATGTAAACTAATTCATTATATATCATTGTTTTGTTAAAATAAACATTATTTTTCTTTTTGATAATCAGTATAGTCTCTAATTGTATAGAAACAGTTATGCAGCAGAAAATATTTTACATTAAACTTAAATTTGTGAAGCGACTTCAATTGTTTAATGTCATCTTGCAGTGCGTTGTAAAGTAAGCTTTGGTTAATTCGCAGTCGATGAATTGAGTTATGAAGTCAGAAATGATTTATCGGGTAGAATGTTTGTGGAAATTTCATTAACAAATGTAAATGAGAGAGAACTTAAAAATGTTTTTTGAATATTATACTTACTTTTTGTTTATTGGCACTGTAACATTATAAACTGCTTTTATGTACTACTGTGATTCTATAAAGCATCGTATAAATATTTATAGTATTATTCAGTGCTTTTAAGTAGAGAAAAATACGTAACTTACTTTCGGAAAAAATTAAAAATTACACGTACCATCAGCATTTTTTTCTGACATACATCCGTCTGATAGTTCAGTTTCCGATAATGTGTTTCTGCAGTTATCAGCTAACAAATTAGATGACTATATCTCTGTATAACGTTTATCTATTCATACTATTAGTTGGAGAAACAGTTCTCCATTTTCGTCACTAACGGATCCAAGATTAGTGGCAGAGAAGTCTAAATACAAGCAGTGTGCAAATGTGGATTTTGAAAGACGTTATATTCTATGGTTTTATACCTTATAATCATTTACGAAGTCAGAGTAATTTTCGTGTAAAGTACCCACCAAAAATTAATATATCGTTTTCAAATTCAAGGGTCGCAACATCAGTCTGATCGATTGGGGGATTTCAATTTTGGAGAAAATGCTCTTCACGGTTTAGCCGCTAGATTTCTTTATTGATTGATTAGTGATTCCGGGCGCATCAACGAATAAATTATTTAGTCCCGTAAGTATAGTGCATGTTTTCTCCTTGCGTGGTGGCAGTGATCTTCCTTCGCAGATGGTGAGAGCAGGCACCGACCTACCGTCGGCTAGCGGGGTTCTCCCTAACCGGGTCTCTCTCACCAGTGAGGAACCACCCCATCTGAGACCAGCTCTAAGCTTCCGGCCGGTCTTCCGGCAATGTGTGGTAATGTAGAGCGTGTTACAATATGAGTATGGGATGAGGATATGACTAGGAAGAGGAAGGAAAGATCGCGCGTGGTCAGATGAAAGAGCTGCCACTGAAAGTCACAACTCCCACCGTAAAGCGCAGCGAATACGATGTATTTACGTGCCACCGCACTATCGTAAAGTACACCGCGATGGCAGATGCCACCGTAAAGCGACAAATCTGGGACCTTCCCGTCAACATACTTGCTTCAGTTACGAACTAGCATCCAAACCAGCGGTGGATTTAGGTACTACGCCCCCCGCCACACACACACACACACACACAAGCGCAAAATACTGTTGCATCTCCCTCCGCAAAATAATTGTTCAGTTACTAAGAAAACACTAAATGAAATACTTTTTAAAATATGTTTTAATTATTAAATATATACATTTTGTACATTATACTGTTTGATTCACGATAAAACCATTTAAGAATCTAGTCACTACGATGGAGATATTACGTGTGACCCTGGTGCCAACTAGAATGCCGTATCTGCCCTGGACGGTCACCCTAGAACAACTATGGTCTGAGTTTAGCTCAGAGCCAATGTTCCCTCTGTCTCTGCAGCGACTGTAACCAGGTCAGGCCGGGACGCCGTCAGTCATTGTTTTACACAGCCAAACACATTTAATGAGTTTCTTCGAACATTTTCTGAGCTTTTTCCGAGCGCGGGGTTCCCTAAGGATGGTGTCCCACAAAAACCTTCTTCTTTGCCTGTAGTTAAATCCGACCCTGGCCCGATCTGCACACTTGGGGCTATGTCTACCACCAAAACCGATCTCCAGGCAACGCCCCCGACCTCGCAGCAGAAGCGTACTAGCCCCACACAATCGCGAACGGGCATGCCCGAGTCTAAAGTCGTTGGTCGTGCGTTTCAACATCCCACTGGCCGCCTTACGACCAAGGCCTTTCCACGAGGCCGCGCTCCGTTTTGCCCCGAAATGCTCGCAAGAGGAATAAATTCATTGGAACAAATTTCGGCTTGCGAGGTCGCGCCGTTTCGAGCTGTTGCGTTTGATAGCATTTGCCGTTCAGCGGGAGGATGTTTTGGCTTTCATGCGTAAGCGGTAAGTACGAAGATGGTCTATAATATGTACAAATTTAAACCCGCGATTTGGAAGAGGTGAAGAGGTTCGCGTTTTCAGGTGACATTTATTGTGGGAAAGTATTTTTCATTATCTATAGAATCACTTTATTTTTGTTGGTCAGTCTTTCCAGCGTTTTGGATAACAATTTACGGCGTAATTAAAATTTTAAAAAACTTGAAAAATTCTTAGTGTTCGCAAACAAAGATCTGAAATGTGACTCCAAATTTTCTAGATATTTGTATCGCAAAATTTAAGCTGTAATTTGTTCTTTAATTTTCATTAATAATCGCGCGTTATTAATAATCGCGGGACTTTTCCAGCATGAACAAAACACTTAAATTATTGTTTTTAAATGCGGTCAATATGGCAAATATAATTTCAGTAAAATATTCAAAGTATGCCTTATAAAAATACCTTTTGCAATATATACTTTCATTAATATGCACCTTACGATCTTAAATACTGAAAAGAAAAAAAATGTAGAAATGCTTTTCCATTTTTTTTTCACTTACGAGATAATTCTAAGGACAGAAAGAATTTTCCCCAGAATATATTTCATAGTGGATATTATTTAAACTTTTCATAAAATATAACCCACTCCATGAAAGAAACGTTTTTTAGTATGAGTACCAGACTCATCACAGTATTTTTTCGTATGAATTTTCCTAACTGACAGTATTTAACAGGGGAACGTTTGCACCCGTGTCGATCCGAATAGAAGCATTTCATGAGGCAGAGGTGCAGTTGTGAATCATGTTGTCGTATACTTTCAGATTTTGCTGGTTTTGCAACTGCCTCCTCGAACACAGTGTATTCTGACGGGCAGTACGTCATCACAAACTATGCATTTTTTGTAATACAACAACATAATGATGATGTTTTAATGGAATTAATTATTATTTCCCTTATTGAAGCCCTTGTTACTGTTCACAGTAAGTTTCCTTTTCATTGTATCTCTAGTTTTGCAAATAGACACTGGTAAGTGGAGAATGTTTAGTTATAACTACTCATTATAACTATAAATAATTGTTAGTAAGAGTAGCACAACAAGATTATTTTTTTATTAGGAAATTAGTTTCCTTAAAAACATGGAATTGTAAATTGTTTGCGAATTAATATGGATAAAAAGATCTTTAAAACATAAAGAAGCTAGTTTTTATATTAAAATAAGTTTTTCATTTAAATCGATTTTTTTGAATTAAATTAACATATTTTTGTTATTCAAGAACTTTGGGGAGTGTGATTTATCAAATTGATTGAATGTGCACATACATTATTAATTAGAATAGTATAGCAGTTGCTAATAATTGTCAAAAATATTTTTTGAAAATTTTTAATTTAGCTCGTGATTATTAATAGACTTGTATCAGATGTTCACGTAATTAGGGTTTATGTGGATGATAATTTCTATCTCGTACTTTTTAAAAATATTTATATTTCGCCTACGATTTAATTTTTAGTATTTAAGTAAGAAATATAACCCAAATAATATAAAATATTTGATTTATATTTTTGTTAAACTTTTAATCACTTTAAATTTTATTCATCATTAAATTAATTTGTAACAATATTTATATTTTTATATTAACAATCTATATTACATTTGTACGTAGATAAAATATTCCGTATCGAAAGCGACTCGCCATTTAGTAATAAGTTAACTGAAAATCCTGCAAACTTGTTTTCTATCTTCCGTGGTCTTGTTACTACTTAGCAATTACTTTGTATACAAGCCATAAACACTCCATTATTATTTCTATATAATTTTTTAGTAAAGTATCAAAATTATATTGTTTGATTTAAAGAAATGATTTTCTATTAATGCTATCTACTTTTATTATTTTTGCTTGTATTTTCGTGTTATTATCTTTTATTTTTATGTTTTTTCATTTCAGTTTATTTATTTAAAAAGTAGTTTATTTAAGATAAATTGTACATTTATCTTAAAAGCATACTGTCGAAAAAACGGTATCAGTGTCATCAACATTTCCATAAATAAAGAGCATTATATTGATTTATGCATTTATTTACTTAACTACTGCAGATCAGTCGACCAATGAGCGGAGAATTTGGTAGCAAATGGAGGGAGTAGTGGATTCCTCTTCTTCAGAACTGAGGCTGCTTGTGCTGTTCTGGAGCACTGACCGTTCCGTGTTTTCTTCCCGCACAAAACCGACCGAAGCGTTTTATTGATCTTTTGAATCACGTGTGTTTATTGAATTTTTTGTTACGACAGAAGTTTTTTTCATTTAACACTGAATTTTTTTTTCATATTTTTTGCTAAAACAGAAAAACAATTTCCATTCAAAAAAGTTGATATCGAAATATCCGTAATACTAAGTGCTTCAGAAACTCATCAACTTGCTATCTTTGACTCCAGAGCACAACTTTGAAAATTGCATCTAAATACCTTATTGGGCCATAATGATACAAGTGTGCAAATATTCTTCAGTAGAACGCAGTTCCATTCTACATATTAAGGGAAATATTTTCGTGTTGCAATACTACTGGTTTTCTTTTTATCTGAGTTTTGACGTGACACAGTGTGTTTTGACTTGACACATATAATTTGTGTGGTCTCTCACGCACTCACGTATACGCATATCTGCTTGCTTCTCGTTGTTTAGAGGTCACTTATCATGACACATGCGATGACTTCATAGACAGAATATGAATCACAATGAAGAGTTAAACGATACCACCCATCACGTTCTTAGCCAGGTCCAATGCTTTGTCCACCATTCGAGCATTGCTATCTGCGGGTGCGTCAAAACTCATCGAAAAATTTCGGGAAATTATTCTCCTCTCCTCTTTCTACGCTCTCGACAGCCGGTGTCGGGAGTCGGTTGTCGAGAGCGTAGAAACATCACCTTGCGGCTTGAGCGTGAGCACTGAAATGCTGCAGATTCGTTATTACAAGACGTCAGATATTTATTTGGTGTAGTTAATACTGGTAAATTTCTGGTTCCTGATGCAATCTAATTATTGGGTGAGGTGGCTCAGGGAATCAACTGATGTCATTGCACTGCCTCTGACCGGGAGGTTCTAGGGAAACGCGTCCCGACGGTAGTAGCATTTTGGACATCAAGGTGGCCAGTAGCATTTGGTTAGCTGTCAGGAGAATTCTAGTAGCCGTCTGTTCTGATTGGTAGTTTTCCGTCGTTCTCTGTTCAATATCAGGGGAATGCCGGTGTAGGATCCTAACAAACCGGCCATGCACCGCGCGCTATCTTTCCTTACCCTTCCTCGGCCTATCCTCAGCCCTTACTTCCACACTCACACTTACACGTACTACACTATCCAAATGTCGAGAGACCATTCGGGAGCCTAGAGCTTGTCCCTCTGGTGGGAGATACTTGAATGGGGAAAACTCCGCAGGCCGACGAGTAGTTCGGCGCCAGATGTCACCACCCAGTCGGGAAAGAACAGCGCCACGTCTCGTAATACAAGCATCCACTACACTTACGAGACTAATGACCATAACAGTTAACGTGCCCGGTAACACGAAATAGTCAATCAATCAAACCGGAATGTAATTTTTAAGCCGATTGATTATATTAATGAATAGTAGTTTCCTTGACCACGTCCAGGCGAATGTTGGAGAAGCACGCTATACAGCAGGTGACAGACCTGATGTGATCTTCTGGTCTGTCCGGCGATCCTTTGCCATCTCCCCCAATCCCGACATGGGCACCCCGTGGGAAAGTACATCCCCTCCTTACCCACCCCGTTGAAAGCGGCGAATGCGGGTGGGAGGCCTAGAAGATAGTGCAACACACGGTGCAAACACTAGAAAAAATTAATGAGTCATCATGTAGCGGTAACAAGAGTGGTGATTACAGAATGATGTAGATAACACTGGGGCGTTGCCCAAGATTGCCTTTGATTAGTTTTCGACAACACTCCGCAATCTTCAGTTTATAACAACAGGGTTGTTGACGGCGCCTAATGCTTTTTAAATTTCATTCACCAAACTTCGCCATGGGGCGTATTGTTGGGCGTTTTCGAATCGACTGCCCAATGCTGCCAACTAGTTTTTTCATTCCCATATTTACCTTCGGGATCGACAAAAATGTCTTAATCATATGTATCCGTTTTTTGGGTCGTTTTCTGGCTGAGCATAACATTGTATCTGCTTTGGAAAAAAATATTGGAGTATATAATTTTGTCGGGTTGTAATTTTAAGGCGGACAATCATAACTGTCTCTTATCACAGCTGTGGTATGTACGAGAGAACCGAGGCGACCTTTCGCGCTCGTACTGTTCTTCAGGCAGGTTCACTTTGAATACACTGTCTTACTCTGATAGGCTGCCTGCCGACCTGGATGGCCGAGGTGGGTAAAGCGTATGCCGACTCAGCACATCGGTCCCAAGAGTCATGGGTTCGAGTCCCGCCGTTGTTTGTTCCTTGTCTTTTTCGTGAATGCGTGTTGTCGCGGAAGGCCTTGTGAACGGCGGCGATGGTGTAACGGTTAGCGTTTCGGACTGTTGTACCCAAGTTGGCAGGTTCAAACCCGATCGAAGCCGTGGATTTTTCAGGGCGAAAAAATCCTTCGTACACCTTCCTTCGGAGGGGAAGTAAAGCCGGCTGTCCCATGTTAGTAGATTTACTTGCATGTAAAAGACCCTCAAGCCTAAATGACGCCTCTGAGCTAAATTCAAATCGCCTGTTTCTCGCCCAAGAAATACCTCCTTTCTCTGCTAGTTGATGAAAGGAGAAATTTGCGTGGTCAGACGGAAGAGCGGGCCTGATGGCCCGAGTCTCGCCACGTAAAATAAGGCAAATTCAATTCAATTCAATTCAATCTGCTCACAACAGACCGAGGAGCCCGCATGTGTGTGGTGTAAAGCGTAATATGTGTCCCAATGACACCGGATATCACTGCCCCTGATGCTAAAAAAACAGGCATCAAATATACTAATATGCTGTCTCTACTGAATATACTATCTTTGATTCAATATGTCTGTACTCACAGCTGGGACTTTGTTCATGCATCAAATGAAATCCTAAATCTGACCTCCAACTACAGGAACACAAACTTTCACTCGACTCCATATTTAGTGCTAAACGACATCTAAAATGTCTCGTATACATATTGTAATAAAAGCGATCAAGTCGCCTAAACTAGCCCGACTAGGGACCAGCCAAATGTAAACAAACCTAATGTGCACGGGGGAGGGCGCCAGGTTCAGCTCCTGGAATGTAACTGAGTGGAAGAGTTGGGAGGTCAAGAATGAGCAATTGAGTCATTGGTGACAAACAACTGTTTATTCCTGGCACCAAAAGCTACCAGGTAAATTACAATGTCGCAATTGGCGACGCAAGTTCTTTTAATACTAAAACTACTCTGTGAATGAATTACAAGAGGTTACTCTGATGGGCCTGAGCGCGGCCACTCGCAGTTTTTCGCTGTTGTAATTGTTCAGTGAGACGGCATCGTCTCATAGTTTCACCAATGGCTGCTGGTCTTCGTGGGCGGGCCGAGGCGGCGGCCTCAAACAGAGGCGGCGGCGGCTGTCCCAGGTCGCTGAACTCCAGCGGTGCGTCTCCTTCTCTGCAGGATGCCGAATCGAACAGGCTCAGAGGGGCGAGTGTCCACGGGCGCTGACGTAACGGAGAGGGCTGTCACTTAGCCCGGGACGAGAGGCGGCAAGGCTGGCGGGCCGAAGCGAAAACGGAGCGGGATTCGGTAGTTTCCCGTCCGAGTTTCCTCCGCAACAGTTTACAAGTCGCGTCCCGATCGTGAATGACTGAATAATTAGGCACGTTTAGCTACCAGGGAGTATCTTGGAACTCTCCCGTAGCAACAAAAATTTACAAGTCTCTCTCGAAGAAATCTTACAAGTCTCCTTCGGAGAAATTTAACAAAGTCTCCCGAAGAAATTTTGAAGTAGTCGTGTCAGAAAAATCTCAGAAGTAGTGCCGAAGTAATTTTACAAAGTCAGTCTGAAGAAATTTTAACAAGTCCTCCTATTCCTACTCTGCATCGCGTTTATAAGAGAATTTCCTTTCCCCTTCCCAAATTGTTCCTAACACCAAATTTCCCCCCTCCGTCATGGCGAAGCTTCCCATTGGCCGAGGGTGACTGCGTCGCAGGATTCTGATTAACCAATCTCGTGTCGATTTTTCTGTAGTTTTCCGTAAAAGCTTTCTGTCTGTCGCTGGCTTCGCTCTCTCTTGCTTCCCTTTTGTTAGTTACTCCGGGAGCTGATCGCAGCTGTGTGGACACTTGCGCGCGAAAAAAGCGCATTTCACGGATTCCCGACGGCCGGCAGGGGCTACTTGACTGCCTACTGTATTTAATTTGTTAATGGCCCGTGCAGGGATTCGGGTGTCTACCCAGGCGCGTGTCGAGGCGCGTGCCAGAACGAATGTGAGTGGTTAGCATTGTTCGAAAAAGGTTCTCGCTTACTACGTGTCGTAAATGCGTCGTTGTCTTTAATTCACACTCGGCCTATCCTTTCTTTGGGGTTCGCACCCTCCGGTCGCGCGGCCGGAGAAGGGATGCGGGGGCGCGCTCTGTCCCAGGAGAGGGCCGGCGAACGGCTCGAAAACAAGAATGGCTTTTATGACTGCAGTAAACCAGCTGCCTTCTGGACAAAAGACCTATGCGCGGTCGGGGGGTGGGCGGCATGACGAAAGGACCCTTTCGCTGCGAGGGCCTCCCCTCTTGGCCTACTTCTGAGCCGCGGCGCGAGCTATTCCCAGCTGCAGGAATTATCGGTTATTGGCGATGCCATAATAAAATTATATTTAATTAATCGGTGACGCCACATTAGCATCCCCCTCCCACTAGATTGATAATTCGAGTTTCTTTGTTAATTTCTAATAAAAGGGCGAGAATTCTCAATCGTCGAAAAAAAAATAACAGTGGTGTCACCTAAGATAAAGAAATGCTTAATTTAATTTTTAATTGGAGGCTTAAGATACTGCGCCTCTCTGTCTACATTACTAATTTTCTATAATTAAAACCCTTATTATTACGATGCTTACTTCTAATCGTGACAACTAGTGTCGTATGGGTCGCAGGTTCTGGCGAATTGTGGGCAGAGTTCTCTGAAACGTGATATTTTACTTTATTCTTTGAAACAAAAATCGTAAATTAAAAAAATCTTCAACCTGTCATAACCCTGTTCCCGTCATAATCCCGTCATAATCCTTGAAAAAGTCTTCAACCCGTCATAACTAAATTCAATCAATTCTCTGTCGTCCGGATGGGTGATTATCTGCCTGTGCAAGTTAACAAATCTAGTGCCGTAAATATTTTGTTTTAATCAAGTTTCCCAACATCTCATCTATGTTTTGCGGCGCCTCGTTCTCAGGTACAGTGGCTCGCATCTAGGCAAATTTTGACTCCCGTCTTTCTTTTACAACAATAGGATTTAATTACACCGCAACACTTCTCTCTCTTATTCCCTCTTTAATCTTTCCCCCCCAGTAGTTTCATTAACTCGTTCCCTCATTAATTATTCCCCCAGTAGTCTCATTGACTTGTCCCCTAAGTGATTACTGTGCAGGATAATTATGGTCGGCAAGGGGTATCGTCAGTGACGTTAATCCGAAACAAAATTCTATAACAGAATGAGTTGGACGCGCGAACACATTCGAAAATTAAAAAAATACCTGCTCTAGCTAGGAGCGCTCGTGGTCAATAATTAAGTCATTTTCTTTGCTCTCATTGGGCTTATGACCCCACTCACGTCTTCCCCCTTTATTCTAGGACGCACGCAGTGTACTTGGTTCTACTTCGCCGTCAACATCATCCGTAAGTGCAATTTCCTTACCCCCACCAAAACTCATAATATCTCTAGAAAAGTTAATCACCCCATCGTTCTCCTTTTAAGAAATTAACCCCCCAAAATTATATCGTGTTTTAAATCCTCAACTACTAGACAAGGGACGTCAAATAAATGATCTTGTACCTGAAACGAGATAAGGGCCTGCTTATTAATAGGCTTACTTCGTTTACTTCCTACCCCGATAACTTAACACTTAGCAGTGGGCAGTGTTGGCACGGGCTTACGTTCACTTACAAGGCGAGAAAATAATTCTAACGAAATGGCACTGATTTCACTGCCTGTGTCGACCAGTGCACGGACAGGAATTCTACTCAATTTAAATTCTAAAACAGGGCATTTCCGGACACTCTTTGACTTGATTAGTCTCCCCATTGCCAAAATCGTGGAAGGCGTAACCTACAGATATCGTTTCATCGAATGGTATCTCTGCCACAATTCGTTTGGGACCCAGATGACCCAGAGGACCCAAACGGTTTTAGTTTGTCGAATTTGTTCTTACGTTGTTATTGCCGCTAGTGCTGGGGCCGTTTCTCTCTGTTGGATTTTCCGGTCTCCCCGCGGGCGGTTCGGAAGGCGGTCGCCTCTCGTTGTTCTCAATGCCGGGCCTCATCCCGTCGCGTCGCCACGGTGGCTGATAGCGTTGACCCCCATTTTGATAAGGCCTGGGATTTCTCTCACCCTCATCATCAGGAAAGTTGATCCTGGTGCGGTCGAATTGGGCCAACAGTTCCTGGAACCTGTCTAGGTTCTCGCACCCTACACTATTGATTAGATTTTGTACATAGGGCGGAAAATGAGCAGTGAGCAACCAAATAATTTTTTTGTCGCCCGCGTACGGGTCACACAGTTTAATGGCCGAAATTTTGCCCATTGCATAGTCTAAGTATGACAGCTTGCCACGCTCGTCCCATCTACTTTCTAAAATTTTCCTTTCAAACTCGTAACGAGTTTGTTCCCCCCAGAATCTGTCCAGGAATCTGTGTCGGAACTCCTCGTAACTGCTCGGGAACGGAGTGAGTGCTGTCAACCAGTGGGCGGCGTTACCGCGTAGCAACTCCTGCATGAACCTGGGTTTGAGCGAGGAGGGAACCGATTTAGTTAGAGCCATATAATTTTCGGCTCGATCTAAGAAAGCTTTCGGGTTCTCGTCCGGAGATCCCGAAAAACGAAGGTTTTGTGGGGGCGCCCACGAAAATCGCAAGCCTGCCTCAGCCGTGGGAGAGCTTCCTACTCTGTTTTCTCTGTCCCTCTCTAAAGCCTCTTGCACTAAAATTTTGACATTCCGGTCTATCTCTTCCCTAAGTTTAGATTGGTTTCCCCTCGCGTATTCCCCTTGCGCATTTTCTATCAAATTTACTTGTTCCTGTATTCGGCTAACTTCCGAGCTTAATTCCTTATCAATCTTATTAACGTTTTCATTAAGCTCTTTTTTTGTTTCCTGAGTACTCCCTTTTAATTCTTTAAAACGCGCCTCCCAAATTTTCCTTTCTTCTTCCCGTTGCGCCTCCCGAATTTTCCTATCTTCTTCCCTCTGCGCCTCCCGAATTTTCCTATCTTCTTCCCTTTGCGCCTCCCGAATTTCCCTATCTTTTTCCCATTGCTCCTTACTAATTTCCCCATTTTCCTGTTGCGACTCCCGAAGTTTCCTATCTTCTTCCCTTTGCGCCTCCCGAATTTTCTTATCTTCCTCCCATTGCGCCTCCCGAATTTCCCTGTCTTCTTGTAGCTCCCTAAGATCTTTCCAATCTTCTTCCCTTTGCGCTTCCCAAATTTTCCTATCTCTTTCCCGTTCCGCCTTCTGTTGCGCCACCTGAATTTGCATCAATTTTAGAATTTTCGCTAAAATAGTTTTACTGTCGCCTTGCGCCGGTGGGTCACTCGAACTGTCTGAGCCTGCTAGATCGACACCTGATTCGTCGGGCATTTTTACTGAGTTCTCTTGTTCACTTTGTTTACTATTAGACCGCACACGCAAACACCGACACACGCAACACAGTACAAAAACAATAAACACAAAAACACAAACAACAAATACATCAAACAGAGTACACAAATTATTGACCCTCCTACAACTTTCTTCCATCCATTTATTGCGGTAACTTGCGATTTAAGCTGTCGCAATAGAATTTTGAAGGAGCTGAACCAAAAGAGTTAATAATAAAATATTTCATGAGCAATCTGACTTCCTAATCTCGGGGTCGCTTACTGGGGTATTTAACAATACTAATCGAGCCCCACGTTGGGCGCCAAATGTAATAAAAGCGATCAAGTCGCCTAAACTAGCCCGACTAGGGACCAGCCAAATGTAAACAAACCTAATGTGCACGGGGGAGGGCGCCAGGTTCAGCTCCTGAAATGTAACTGAGTGGAAGAGTTGGGAGGTCAAGAATGAGCAATTGAGTCATTGGTGACAAACAACTGTTTATTCCTGGCACCAAAAGCTACCAGGTAAATTACAATGTCGCAATTGGCGACGCAAGTTCTTTTAATACTAAAACTACTCTGTGAATGAATTACAAGAGGTTACTCTGATGGGCCTGAGCGCGGCCACTCGCAGTTTTTCGCTGTTGTAATTGTTCAGTGAGACGGCATCGTCTCATAGTTTCACCAATGGCTGCTGGTCTTCGTGGGCGGGCCGAGGCGGCGGCCTCAAACAGAGGCGGCGGCGGCTGTCCCAGGTCGCTGAACTCCAGCGGTGCGTCTCCTTCTCTGCAGGATGCCGAATCGAACAGGCTCAGAGGGGCGAGTGTCCACGGGCGCTGACGTAACGGAGAGGGCTGTCACTTAGCCCGGGACGAGAGGCGGCAAGGCTGGCGGGCCGAAGCGAAAACGGAGCGGGATTCGGTAGTTTCCCGTCCGAGTTTCCTCCGCAACAGTTTACAAGTCGCGTCCCGATCGTGAATGACTGAATAATTAGGCACGTTTAGCTACCAGGGAGTATCTTGGAACTCTCCCGTAGCAACAAAAATTTACAAGTCTCTCTCAAAGAAATCTTACAAGTCTCCTTCGGAGAAATTTAACAAAGTCTCCCGAAGAAATTTTGAAGTAGTCGTGTCAGAAAAATCTCAGAAGTAGTGCCGAAGTAATTTTACAAAGTCAGTCTGAAGAAATTTTAACAAGTCCTCCTATTCCTACTCTGCGTCGCGTTTATAAGAGAATTTCCTTTCCCCTTCCCAAATTGTTCCTAACACCAAATTTCCCCCCTCCGTCATGGCGAAGCTTCCCATTGGCCGAGGGTGACTGCGTCGCAGGATTCTGATTAACCAATCTCGTGTCGATTTTTCTGTAGTTTTCCGTAAAAGCTTTCTGTCTGTCGCTGGCTTCGCTCTCTCTCTTGCTTCCCTTTTGTTAGTTACTCCGGGAGCTGATCGCAGCTGTGTGGACACTTGCGCGCGAAAAAAGCGCATTTCACGGATTCCCGACGGCCGGCAGGGGCTACTTGACTGCCTACTGTATTTAATTTGTTAATGGCCCGTGCAGGGATTCGGGTGTCTACCCAGGCGCGTGTCGAGGCGCGTGCCAGAACGAATGTGAGTGGTTAGCATTGTTCGAAAAAGGTTCTCGCTTACTACGTGTCGTAAATGCGTCGTTGTCTTTAATTCACACTCGGCCTATCCTTTCTTTGGGGTTCGCACCCTCCGGTCGCGCGGCCGGAGAAGGGATGCGGGGGCGCGCTCTGTCCCAGGAGAGGGCCGGCGAACGGCTCGAAAACAAGAATGGCTTTTATGACTGCAGTAAACCAGCTGCCTTCTGGACAAAAGACCTATGCGCGGTCGGGGGGTGGGCGGCATGACGAAAGGACCCTTTCGCTGCGAGGGCCTCCCCTCTTGGCCTACTTCTGAGCCGCGGCGCGAGCTATTCCCAGCTGCAGGAATTATCGGTTATTGGCGATGCCATAATAAAATTATATTTAATTAATCGGTGACGCCACAATATGGTACACAGACAATGCACTTACGGATTAATTCATCCGCAGTCGATTGATCTACAGTCACACTCGGTAATGCGTTTGCGCTTTACGCATTTCTGGATGTTCTAATACCTTTTTGTTCGCTCTATTAAGGGTCTGTACCGTAAATTTGGTTGTTGAGTTTGCGTAATACTCTCGACAATATGTTCACTTCGGGATCATTAACTGATTTAAATGATTTATGGTTATTTTTTGTAAGCGATATTTATCCAGGCAGAAAATTGTGACCTGCACTGGAAATGTAAGCAGTAGTTTATCGGAGCAAACGAAATTCTATCTTCGTTAACATTCTATCAAAATTTTGTTGTTTGCTCCGATTGTTTCTAACCCATTTTCTGATACCGGAGTTGATTCGTTGAAACCTTCAATATTAGTAACAGCAATGCAATCCTTTTCTAAACTCAACAGTCGAAAATAGCAACTTTAATTAATGAAATGAATTTTCTATTAATTTAGTTTTCAGGATCGTTAACACATTGGTCAACAATGTTTTGGCTTTCCCCAAACAGAGAACGTGAGCTTTGTTTGGGTTATCATTCTTATGTTAAATCGAGAAATGTAATCAGATTTGGACCATTATGTATGATTTGGCAGAAATATTTGAAATTCATTGTTGCATATAAGATGCTTTGTGAAATATGGCTAGTTCCGCTCGTTCATAAGTTGTGTAACACATATTAACTTCTAGAAATAAGTCATCGATTTAATACATCTTAACAAAACGAAACAACTCAATAGTCGTCGTGCCTCATCGTTAGTACTTTTACTTCTTGAAAAGTGAATTGCGTATGTGTGCTTTTACAGTAAATGAGTTTTAGTTGTGTTCATAGTACATATTTCACGCGGGTTTTACTGTGAGGGGCGTGCATTTCTTGAATAAACAGATCTACAAAAATGCCATGCAAATGTACGAATGAGCCAGGTTTCTGCTACATATGTCGAACGCTCACAGCAAAGCACCAGAGAAGACGCATTACCTCTTACAAATACAGCATACCCACCGTATTTTGGATGCAGTGTTTGCGATCAGGGCACGAAATGGGCATTTGCTCTGTATCTTGTACAAATATATTACATCAGTGGCTTAAAGACTTTTGTTCATGAATTCTGTACTAATGATTTGGAGGGAGTAACAAGATCACTTAGTTAACTGTCATTTTTTGATCACCAAGACAGTGTGTTTCTCTGCAAAGAGCAAGAAAGCAGAATCCCAATTTACCTTCGACAATGCGACCATCTGTTCATGGCTCAGATCTTCCTTATCCTGTGCACCCAGAATCGAATGTCTTTGAATATGAAGAAAAAGAAGAAGATTCAGAAGACAAATACGAGTTCCATTATTCTAAAGTCAACGAACCCTATATGGTATCTCAGGAGAAATTAATTGACCTGGTTAGAGACCTAAATCTATTAAAATCGCAAGATGAGCTGTCTTTATCATAATTTTAGCAATCAAATTAACCAAGGATGCAAGAGTTAGCATATTTCAACATCGTGAAGACTAGTAAATGCAGTATTTTTCAACCGAAGAAAGCTTCATGTACTGTAATAAAGTAAACGGCTGAAGGCAAACCCTTGTTGCACAATGCGAATGAATGGCGACTCTTCGAAGATGTGTGATTGGCCTGTAAGGGGTATTGGTCTGAACGCTGTGCACAAAAATGTGTAGCATTAACATTTTGTTGAATCTTTCAATATATTTACCTTGTACCCTTGCACATAAATCTGAGGTTAACGGAAAACATCGTAAAGAACACGAACAGAATTAGCAGAGCATTCTAAGACCTAAAAGATAAGTTTCGAAATAAAAGTGAGGCAAAAATTAAAGAGGGTATTTTTGTTGGTCTCAGATACAGACTGATGAGAGATACTGAATTCGATGCGGTTTTAGAAAAGAAAACAAGATGCCTGACAATACTTTAATGATATCACAAATCCCCTTGTTAGGGAACAGGAAATCTGACAACTTAAAAAATTATGTGGAAAAACTGTGAGCAGCCTACCTTGAGATGCGATGTAATATGTATTTACAGCTTCATTTTTTACACTCACAACTTTAAAATATATCAGTGTCGAACATCGAGAGAGATTCCATCAAGACGTTTTGCATATGGAACAACTTTATCAGGGAAGATGGAACCAGCCATGTTTTTCAGATTACTGTGGTTGAGCAAGGAGTGAAACACTATCCTCATCACAGAACCGGATGAGGATCCTGGCAATATTATTTTTTTAAATTACGTGTTTATTGCTGATGTTTACATAGTTTAGTATTAACTTCTTCATATCATTTTGTTGACTTATAACTATACTTATTCTAATTAACTACTATACTAACAACAAATTGATGTAGGAGACTCTTAGAGCACCTACGACACGACATAAAACAATATTTTGGAAGAGTATCGATTTTTCGTATTGAACATATGTTATACTGTTCGATTGTAACTTTTCTTTAGTTATTTCTATTGTGCAAAGAAATCGCAAGGTGCATTTCACATTTATTTACCAATTTGTTCTATACTTGCAATATTAAAGCTAGAGATTACTTTCTCAGCGCTATTGATGATTTCATTCTCAATTAAATTACTTTATGCCGAATTAGGATGATTTTGGATTTACACAGGTTATTACAAAGGATTATGTTAAAAATTACTCACAATTCCAGAAATGAATATGAATTTGTTATCGAATGCAAGAAGTACGAGGATAATCTAAAATAATGCATCGTAGGACGTATCGATCAAATCATTTTCCTTGTTTGCGTAAACCTTGCTGAGTGGTGACAGTCGTAACATAATCCGATATTAAAATTACAAGGTTGGGCGAGGTGCTGACATCAGTGTGCTTTACAGTCTCAGTCGTTATCTCGATTTTTCTCTCAGTGCATAAACACTATTTTGATACAGTTTACGTAGTAGCAGTTACTGATTAAGGCCTCTGCTGAAATCCTAATTACGTATACTCTCATAATTAATCTTTTACGAGAGATTCTCTAAGATACATTGTGCCCAAGTCTTCTCTAGTCGTATATCTTAATCCAGAACGTAATCTTGCCATTGACAGGACAGGTAGCATCCTGACTTTAATGAGCAAGAGGTGTGTCGAAAAACGTCTTTCTGAACTCTGGTCAAAGTTTTCAGAGTGGAGTGGTGGAGAATTGGTGTGGAACTGACGTGGAACATTTACTGGAAAGGAGATAAGGGAGTAAATAATTCAGTGTTTGTACTTATGAATGCCGTGTCAAAACTTTTCACGATTATAATTTCAAAAGGGATTAGTTGTGGAGTAAATACGAGGTAAACGCCATAAATAGTTCATAACTCTTCTAAAACGAATTTATTTGCATTCCGAGCTAAGATACAAATGTATTACTTTTCTATAATATTCTTAATTAAATAAACCCAGTTACTCAACTCCTTTATGGGTTTCGGATAGACGGGCATGTTGTGGGTAGTCGTTTTTGAAGACTGCTAAACTGCTGAAGACCCAAGGCCTAAGTAAACATTCTCTTACCTAATTGTTACAATTGTTTACCCAACAGCTCACAGACAGTACAACAATACACGTCGACGAGAGAAAGTTGTATACTAATAGAGTCTTTCTTCCTTGTTTGGGGCCTGGTAAACTAAATTGGGTGTTTGGGATCTTTAAACTCAAACACACCGGAATAATGAAATGCCTCCCGCCTCTTTAAAAACAGCGAAAACTGATAGGAAGTAAATTTATTTTATTCCTAATCCTCCATGTAATGTTATTACACAAAAAACATAATTAGATTTTTTTCAGATTTTGGTCAAAATTTCAGTCCTAGTCTCCCTTATCAGAAACAATGTTTACTATCTCTCTGAAATTATAGAAATTCGTGCAATTTATAGACTAAATACATTATAAAGAACTGTAAATTAAGAAATTAAAATTAACTTATATTCAACAAAATGAAACCATAGTAAGAAAACATCCAAGTCGGTTGGATACCTGAAACGGTAGACCGGAAGGGGTCTTACCGTAACGGACGGACACAAGGGTTGACATATGCTCAAGTTACCCAATTACTAAATACGAGTTCATTACTATTTTATTTTTATCACATTTTACAAGGACCCAAATTCCTATTAACTTTTGTTATAAGGTTATATATTTCGTCCTAGTTGACTTGCAGCATGCAACCTTTGTATTGAAGTTTATGTAAATCTGTACTATTATTTAAACATCGCCTTTGCGATATTATAATTTGATTTTTCTAATATTTTTTGTGTTAAGTCTGAGAAGAATTTTTCATTGTAAATTTAATGTGTGAATTAAAAGAGAATATCATCATATTGAAGTCTACTACGTTCCTCAAATTCCATATACGATCAAAATATAATTTAAGAAAGTTCTTGTTTAACAGACATAAATATCGCAAGAAAAGTGAATTGAACAGTGCAGTTTTACTTATCGGGAACTGTTCGTCGCCCCTTCACTTAACATTACTTAATTTAGATATGCTTCAGTGTAATAATTTGTGAACATTTGTGAACCCCTCTGCAACATGATTTTCACCATTTGAAATCAGTTTCTTTGTCTGCAGAGAATTGTAATGCACGTTACTTTAACTAAATATTTGAAGTTTTACAATTATGTTGTTGTTTTCAAAATTTATAGTTTAATTTATTGCAAATGACTGTTGATCAAGGATTAAAAATTAATTTCGGGTGTAAATCATTATTTCTACATTTTATGTAAGAGGTTAGATAAGATTTTCTTAGCTGAAATTCCTTTAAAATATCTTCAACCTTCTCCTACATGAGATAACGAAGAAAATGCGTAGTTAATAGCTCCTTCTTCTTCTTCTTCTTCTTCTTCTTCTTCTTCTTCTTCTTCTTCTTCTTCTTCTTCTTCAAATAATCATTGAAATTAATGCTTCTTGGCTATAATACAATTAAAACTGTATATTGCCAATTGCTATCCTATTAATTTGCGGTGTAGTTTTAATCTAATTTATTTTATACACTAAATTATATTATTATTAATTACTGTTATTTATCATGATTGAAAATAATTTGTATGTCACTGCTATTTCTCATGATTTGTACTGTCTCAATAATTGTTTTATTTTTATGGTATTTATTGAAATTTTATAAAACTAGAGGCCTTTAGTAGAAAAAAATTGCAGCTGAACAAAACCAAATGTTTTTATATTTCCCACCAATTTCTAAGTATTTAACAAAACCTTAGACAAAGCCGGGGATTGCATAATTTACTATAAATTTCTGCGCGCATTACAAATTTTTAATGGAGACTTAGTGTTGTGCAGGAGCATAAATGTTACTAAACATTAGCACACAAAATGATTTGTCAAAAAGAATCAAGCACGCAGCTAAAGAATAACACATAATAGTCTTCACGACTAAGAACACTTGCAGTAATAATTTATTGTATTGTTATACAATACAATAAATGTTATTGTTGTACAATACAACAGTTCAATTTGCTCTTCCAAGCACATTGAATGGGCAACCTCTTTCTTGGAGCCTTGCTATCGCATGACGCCAGCTGTGCCGTAAGCAGTGACCCTCTGCGAACAAGAATTCTGTCGGTATGCGCAGTTTGAGAATAGGCGAAATAAGTATTCACATATTTCAGTCAAAATCGAAACCCTTTCTTTGTCTTTAGATTTTTCGAGTTCCTTGACATCTAACGAAGCCATTGACATCATTCACATGGCCAGAGGGCGTAGTTTTCTCTCAGTTTCCGCGAGCGTTGGCAATTAATGATATAGACGTTCTTGTATTTTTGCAAGTTTCTGAGAATTTCACTAGACCATATACACCTTTCACATGACCGGGAACTATATTGACTTATTTCAATTTCTACGCATATTGGAAATTAGTAATACAGATCTTGGCGGTACCTACCAATTTTGTATAATTGGAAGGAAATGCTAGGAAATAATTGCTAGGAAATTGAAGGAATCCTCAGGAAATGTGCTAGAGCAGACCCAATTTCGAGTGAAGACATACAGACGATTTACACATATTTAAAGTAATTCAATGAAATAATATTAGAAAATGGTGGGTCCAACACGTAGAAAGAATGTGTAACGATGTAGAATTCACTGATGATAGGATATCTTTACCGGGACACGAAAAGTCGTGAGAAGGCTATTGCCGAGATAGGAAGATATTTAAAACCAGAACAAGTTGGGACTCCAAATTCTGGAACGAAGGTGAAAATTGCATTTTAATCAAAATTGCAATAATTATAAAAAGTATTGACTCATCGTTCTGAATTAAAACTTTATATCATTAGGTGGAATCCTACATCATAATGAAAACTCTGACGTATGATTCCATTAATGATCTATTCACAAAGCATTTTAACACATCAATAGAAGGATTACCACGCCGTGTACATACAAAGGATCTGTTACATCAGGTTTACAGCATTCATTCCGCAAGTAAGGCACCCCAACTATTGACACGTGCTCTGGAAGCATACGGAGTTACACAAGGACAACTGAAGAATTGTGAATATTATTTAGTTCTGAGTATGGCAACTAAAGTTAAGAACTGCCGGTTCGAGTAACAAATTTGTCAAATTTTTGACACCAGCTAATTGTTTGGGTCGAGGTTGACCTTCATGTATGAATGTATGTATGAAGTTGACCTCCATGTGTGACCTCCATGTATTCAATGAATGAAGCCACCTACTGTGTTCGGACGTTTTCATAATTTACGCCCACCAAACGGATGCTGAAGCACTACTTTGTTAAAAAATGGGCCATGGACCCCTTCCCCCTAATACTAGCCATAAGGGCCGTACTGTAGGCTGATCTCTTTTTGGTGATCCCCATGATCTTCAATCGCTCGTCAATGAGAGAATGGCTAAAGCGAAAAGTAGGCTTTAGTGCCATTTGAAACTAGAGTTGCTTCAATATGGCACTTAGATTATTGTATAATAATAATAATAATAATAATAATAATAATAATAATAATAATAATAGTAGTAGTAGATATTATTATTCAGCATATGTACTTTATAGACTTTAATATTTAAGGTCTTATGTGTAATTTCAAATTTTGCAATTATTGAAATTTCAGAAGATTGAATGAAAATCGGACATGTAACTTATTTATTAACACAGTTTGCTCTATTTGTGGAAAAAGAAAGAACTCAAAACAAAAATTGGAGTCATTTTTTTGCAAATTTTTGAATATAACCTAATAGCTTTCTGAAAAAATACACACAAATTTAACAGATGTCTTTCAAATTCTTTAGGTTTTACAATGGACAGAATTGATTGGGAAGTCAGAATTTGGGGGAAAATCCTCTGTTCGATTCAGGTGCAAGTGTTGTTCACAGGCGGGCAGCCATATGGATAGACGTTCGAAAAAAAATCAACACTTTTTCTATATCTATCAGACTCCCAAAACGTCTATTTCCGCCAAAACACGGCATCGACTTTTTTGCAACATTACAGAGCATGCTCTATACAACGGACAAGAAAGTGAAATATGCAGAGAGAACGGCAATGCTCCACATCCTACTTCTGTCACGGCCTGGCCGAGTACTGTTTTATGAAAGCAGCGCAGCGTATGTCTTCCTCGTACGAAGTGCAGCCCACAAACGCTGTACCCTCCAGGCGGAAGTGTCTATTGATGCAGCTGTTCCTTTGATCCCGCGACAGCGGGGCTGCGACGGCGGTAGCATTATCACGCTGTCACTTCCCCTGAGGGTCATTGTTTGCGCTGATAACCGGGTAGCGGGATCGGGTTGTCCCAGAGGCTAGGTCGCTCCGTAAGCCGCCTGTGGTGGGGCTTCGCCGCCAAGGAGTGGCCCCGACAAAGTATTACGTGTTGTCGCCGTGTTTTTTTCTGGGACGTGACGGCACAGGTGAGGTGTATTCTTATTGTGAAATATCTTAATATAGGGAACCCTAGGTCAAAAATACCGTGGAAATCATACACCAAAATTGAAAGATGCGGTCCATTGTGTCTGATTCATCACTTAGTGGCATCTGGTCGTTGGAAAATGAAAGTATTAAAAATTGAAATGTTTTCAAATATTTGTTTACTCTATAAAATTCTTCAATTAAGCTATTTCTAAGGAATAACAAGTAATTGACGCGATGATGCCCAATTTTATATTTTTTACTTTTCCATATACGTACTATATAAGGAGTAATATACATAGTATAGGGAAAATTAT
This sequence comes from Gryllus longicercus, assembly GCA_038098605.1. Taxonomy (NCBI): domain Eukaryota; kingdom Metazoa; phylum Arthropoda; class Insecta; order Orthoptera; family Gryllidae; genus Gryllus; species Gryllus longicercus. The sequence continues at coordinate 493,294 of JAZDUA010000611.1, read as the reverse complement.
GTAATGCTGCGGATTTTGAGATTTCAACGGAAATATACGCCTTGCGGTCCCCTAATGCCGAAAAAGTTGTTCTTTTTAAAACATCTGTCTGTCTAACTGTCCGTCTGTGAACACCACTAGCACCTAAACCATACATAGATTTTTTCCAAATTGAAATAACCCCTGTCCATCTGGCCTGAGTCAAAACTTTGAGATTTTGAAAAACATTCTTCAAAATTTGGGAGATACTTTGCATGAAGCCCTCCGGACATTTTCAAAATTTTCTAAAAACGGCCCCAGATTTTTTCTTTGAATTTTTTGTAAGAATAGAGTAACATACACTTATAAAGGTGGCATAGGTCCGATTTTCAGGTTTAAATTTTAGAAAAATTACAAAAACAATATTTTCCCAAAAACAGCTCCAAATTTTTTCTTCAAACTTTTGGAAGGGATAATGCTACATGAACTCTGTAACATGATATAGCGACGATTTGTTTATTTTATTATATTTATGGGTACATGCGCTTTAAATAATGTCAAATAACGTTTGTCGACAACGCTACCGCTTTCTGTCAAAACTAGCTCAAAATTCCGTATTTTCAGGAACGCTCAAACGCCATTTTCTTAAAAACGGCTCCAATGATTTTCTTCAAACTTTTCAAAGGAATAGTGTTAATTGCGCTCTTTAATATAATGTTAAATTTATTTCGGAGTGTTTTTTTTTGTTTTTTCAAAAATTACACTAGTATAATTTTTTTTAAAATATCTCTCACGGCTTTAGTATGAACATTTCCAGCAATTTGTAAACATTATTACATTTGTGACTGGAAGTGCTTGAAACGACTTCATATTAAATTTTTCGGAAATTCATAGTTTTATGTGATATTTTCGAATTTACAGTAGTGCTTAACAGTATTTACAGTAGTGTTTTCTTAAAAACGGCTCCAAAGTTTTGAAAGAAAATTGCAATTTAGGGAGAGATTTTACTGTTCTTCAATATTCTTAAAATAATATTTACGTTCTGAAGATATCCGAAAAACGAGAAACATTTCAAAAATATGTGGCAAGTCCGTGTAGCGAGACCAAAGAAAACAGAAAACTAATACGGGAAAGTCTGTGCCATTCTGTAGCTCTAGTTTAGTAGTAAAATCGCATCTAATAAGACAAACTACCGTTAATTTATATATTATTCTCTACCTTAAATATCATTTTTATTTCAAAACATTTTTTTTATTGAACGGATCTACGGCAACATGAATTTCTCTCTCCAAAAATTTGTTTTTTGAAGCTGCTTTATTGATACGTATGACAGGTACTGTGTATTACTGTATACTCTGTATACTCAAACGAGTATTTTGAATACCCTCTCTCTCCTTGTAACGCATCCGTATCGCGCGATTGAACCCACATAATAATTACGTAACGCTTGTGATAAACCCTCCACCCCCTATGTAAATGCAAAAGTGAAAATAAAGTTCAATAAAAAAGTATTCATTTCATTTATTTAGTAACAACTTCTAATAACTTAAAATATTATTTAAACAAATTAATTAGATAATATTTTCGTGTTTTAGTGTGACAAAATAGGAAGTATTTAAACAAATGTTAAAAAATGTTTAAAAAATTCAGTGTTACATAACATTAATGGAATACTCCCCTACCCCTATGTAACCCCTCTTTAGCGTTACGTAGCTTATGGACGGCCCCTAACCTACTTCGCTTCCCGTCAGTAGTGCAAATGCAATAAAATTCTGCCATCGTTCCGATTGCGTAGATGCTGCCAAGGGACATTGAATCAAGGAAGGAAGAGGCTATCAACATTCGTCTTCCGTAGCGTTGACGGATGGCGACACAAGATGAATGTTTAGTTCTCGCCAGGGTCGACCCGAATGACACTGAGCGGACTCCGTCGTAGGGAGTCCAATGGGAAAACCAATTTTGAGCGCTATCTGAACGAAGTCACTGTCTTCAGACTCAATCTAGAAGCCGACTTTCCTGGTCGATTTTTTTCTTTCTAGCGACGCAGAATCCGTTGAAGGTGGACTATTGAGAAAGCAACACAGAATAGCTCTATTAATCTAATAACTCTATGAATATAATACTATAAACTTCCTAATGCATATTGGCAGTTCGATGGGGGAGGGGGGGCAAAGGATTGGGTATCAAATCTGTTGATTCTTTGAACATCCTTAGGACGTGTTCACTATAAATATTCACATTTGAGATTAAAGAGATTTTCTTTATGCGTTAACTATTGACACTAGGTGCGATATTAGTCTCATCATAATGCAACAGAATTTGAGTGCGTTACTGAGTCATACTTATCATAGTAAAATGTATCGGCACATGGTGTCTGTAGTTTTAATTTGTGGTCGTCGTATTCGGGCAGTGTTATCATCACACTCGTATATAATTAGTCGATCATTAAGGAAAATTAATTACACAACTCTCATGTTCCGTAACCATGCCGAAACATCTAGCGCCTTTAAAGAAAAAAATACACTTGTTTTCATCGAAGAGTAAAATATAGAACCTTTTAGTACATCACAATTTCAGTGGATAATATGGATACATTGTTTTATTTGGAAAATAGGAGTGCATCATAACTCAGGATTGCATTTACATAAAAGTCCTCTTAGCAAAGGCTTAGAGCATTAAAGTGGCCCTAAATTACATAGCAATGTCATCTGAAGAATTCTGATTCATTCACAAATAATGTGCAGAATAACAGTGTAGTGATGCTCCTATCTATTGGTATAGATTGTTCCCATTATTATAGTAATATCCGACCTGGATGATGGAGGTGTCTAAGAGCGTGTAGCGACTTAATGCTTGGGTCCGAAGGGTCGCGGGTTCGAGCCCCGCCTTGGACTTGATTGTCTCTTACATATGTGTTGTCGCCTCGCGGTCTGCTGACCTCTGAGCAAAGGAACTCTCAAGTGTATTGATTCCTAGAGTGTGGTATGAATACGCGTCCCCACGGAGCTTAAGGGTAACCGGCTGTCGGCTGGATAAAAGCTGTAGAAAGAAGATTATAGTAATATCCATTTCATTTACTTTTAAAGACGTAACAACCTACTTTCAAAACTACTAACAAGACATTAAATTATTTTAATAGTATAATACTTCTAAATGAACTCAAAACCACGGGATTCGCTAAGTTTAGAGTGATCAATGGAATGACAGGTTTTGCAATCCGGTCGGACGCATTCGTGTCATATGAGCAAAGGTTCACACAGCCAAAGTTTATCAGTTGTCACTATTGCGTCGTGACACGAACACAAAAGGCCTTATGCGTCTGTTAACACGAGCAGTCGGCGTGTTGATCAATGTCTGTTGTACTTTCTGTTGCAAGCGACCCTGCGAAATTCATTAATGAAGCTCTTAGTTTCATTGCTAGGTCAACGTAGAAACATAGTGGTATGTGGCATTTTTGTGTTTGTCGTGGCAATTCAGTATTTCGTTACAAGTTGTACGGTGCTCTTATGGACACGTGGTCCTCACCTCCCAACCAATAGCTGTCGATATTCATTTTCTAATTTTCGCGCTTTTGACTGTCTTCTTCTTGTGTTAAAACGTACAATGCATGTACTGCATCACTCAAAAAATATATTTTTACAATACAATAGAAAGAAGGTTATTTTTAGGGCTGGTTTAAAAAATAATCAATTGCTAGCACTGGTGCTAAAAGTGAGGCGATAGTCAAATGTTCAGATCAAACTGTCGATGCAACAAAGAAAACAAAATACTTTCGTCTGATCGTGTCACCTTCTACTGACCTAAATGTAACCTAGCACCGAATTAAATGATTTGTATACTTAAAATAAAATAGAAGTCAGTAAAGCTGTCTAAAAAACACCGAGTTTCATTAGCGTCATTTGTGATCAGGGAGAGCCCTGGCGGTCAGCTCGCGTCGTGAGGTTCTGACGACTTACAATTGCGTGCAATCGCATGACGGCGTGCGATACAGATCTGTCATAATTTGCACTTCATTTCCCATTCTGTTCGTTGATTGATTCGTGCTTCTTGGCGCGTCAACTGCTACGGTCATTACTTCCGTAAGTGCAGTTCATGTTCTTATCGCGGGAGGTGGAGGGGATCTTCCTCCAATGGGGAGGACTGGTGGGTGACAAGAGAAAGCCGAGTCGGAAGGTGAAGGCAAAACTACGTCATGGCGGGGGTCAAGAGAACTACCAGTGGGGGGTGGATGTGGCGGAAGCGGTAGATTAATGGATGGAGAGATTTGGCGCCGACCTGCACTTCGGCATACGGGATTTTCCCTTACCAGGCATCACCCAACCGCTCCAACCGGGACAGGCTCTAAGGTCTCGATTGGTCTCTCGACATATGTGGTAGAGTACTGCCCGTACCTAAGGTTTGGGGTGAGGACAAAGAAGAGGAAAGAAAGATCGCGCGCGGATTCTGCTCCGGCGGTCGCGTGGTGTAGATCAGCGAACCCACGGGAAACTACCGATCAGGGCAGCCGGCCTCTAGAATTCTCCTCCAGTCAGCGGCGACAAAATGAGATTGGTCGGGGCCGCTGAACCCGGGCCTGCCCTAACGCTGCCCCCGCGGCGCCCGATGACCTTGAAGCGACGCCCCCGCGAGGCGACGCGAGGCGCAGCCGCTGCATTTTAATAGGGCGGCGGGCGCGGCGCGGCGGTGCGGGCGGGGGCCGGGCCGGGCAGGGCCGGGGCCGCGCCGAGGTCAGCGCCGCGCGGCACCGCGGGAAGTGAGCCATTGATGAGGTTCGGCAGCCGACGGGCGGCGCGGGCAGTGGGCGACAGACAATGGAGTAGCAGGTCGACTAAGGCGCCGCTCGACGCATTAATTGCCTCTACTAACCTTGTGTTATTTTATCTCTCGCATAACGTTTTATTTTCAAAGTTGGCGATACTTAATATACGTTAGGTTGACTTCAGCGCCCGCTCTTTTCTTTCATTCTGCGTGGAATATTAGTCCACGTTATTTATATTGAAAGTGGATTATCGTCATGCAGTTTGCGTTTGTGTGTGGTACACAATTTGACGTTCGCATGGTTTTACCTCGTAGCCAAAAATACCATAGGTAATCATAGCACGATTTGTAAAGTATAAGTCCAAGGCCGAGAGTGGCCTAGAGCCAGTACTTCCGGTTGTGATGAATTTTGCCGCAGTTTTTTTTTTATCAATTGCTCTTCAGAATGCCCGGTGAGGTATGTAACATTTAATACCGTCTGGTTCCTAAAAAAACACTACATATTGAATAAAAGAAAAAAGTACCTTCACGGTATAAATTATTCTATAACTCAAAAAACAAAAAAAAAAAACAACAAACCTATGCCCACGGAAGTTTTTCCATAAGAACCTGTACTAATATAAACTTCTTTTATTCAAATATTGGGCCGATAAGGGCCAATTTTTTTTACCATCATGAAGAGCACAGATTTTGAGATTTAACGTATGGAATACGGAGAATATGGAAACACGTATGAAATTCTCATATTATTTAATTACTTACCAATAGTTTAGTAGTAATTCTGAAAGGTGAGCCAAATCTGTCAATTGTGTAAAATTTGTTGCTTGGACTGATGGCTGCTGCGGACGCCAATGTCTCACGGTCTACGTGGAAATGTGCGAGCAAAGCAAGTGAAATTCGCTTATCCAATTGACATAATATTCACAAATATTCTCCTATCGCTCTAAATGGCATTGAGGTCCCTTGAATTTGGTAGTCAAAAATTGCAAATTCAAGACAGTTGCGCTTCTCTTGCACCAAGAAATGTTTCTCGACAAGGTTGAAGAACCAGTAAAGTGCAATTTGCTAACTTGTAATATTCAGTATCCGTTAGGAAACATCACTAGAATGTATGTGCCATTAAGTTGTTGATTAATTCAACAGGGACGAATCTTAGTTGTGTACATCAAGAAGAACAAGCGGTTTTTTGTTTTGTGCTATTCGTTTTTGCTCGATATCTCCTCTCGCGTCTCCTCCAGGGTGAATAAGGGGCAAAGGTGGCTCAGGGCATCAACTGTTGTCACTGTAGTGCCTCTGACCGGGAGGTCCTAGGGCTCGAATCCCAACGTTGGCAGGATTTTCGACAGTAGACGGATAGCTACGCTGAGTCCAGCTGCTGTCTGGAAGAGAATTCTAGCGGCCGGCTGGTCTGATCGGTAGTTTTTTTTTGATTTCTCGATTTCTCCAATCAACTCTACGCCTGTATGCCGGAACACTACTGTAACTATTGGGCCACGGACAGTGCGCGATTTTTCTTTCCTTTTCCTATCCTCATCCCTTACTTAAATACACTCACATACACTACAGTACCACACGTGGGAGACAAGTCCGGAGCTTAGAGCTTGTTCCGGCTGGGTCGGTGACCGGCTGATAGGAGATACCTGGTTCGGGGAAAAAATCGCAAGGCGACGTAAGTCAGCGTCGTTTCTCGCCATCCAGCGGGGGAAATCCACCACCAACTCCCGCGATAAAAAGCACGCCCTACGCTTACGGAACTAACAACCTTATCGGTTGCCCCGACCGGAATCAATTATCAGACAAGAATGTATTCAGGGTGAGCAGTGCTTTCGCAGTGCGCCGCGACGGGGGCGGACCCACTGCGCTGCAGGCGCCCAGCGCGGCTGCGGCGGGTCCTCGCGCGGCGCGGCGCGGCGCTGGGAACGGCGAGCGACGATCACGCTGGGACGGCGCTTCCTGCGGCAGGCTCCGGCCGCTTGCCCCAGCGAACACGCGGTCACGCCAAGGCCGCCTCCAACTGTCCACGCAGTACAATTTTTTTTATTTTGCTACATAAGTAGTACATAATTATTAGATAATGTTAGGCTAGTAGATTTTGAATTTATGAGAAGTGGGGGGGGTGCTAATTTAACGTCAAGCTAGCACCCCTACTTTTGGATGTGTTTTTTTATAGTTTATAGTTGAGTACAAAATATTTAATTGTGGTAGAAAATTAGTACATAATTAGTACAAAATTATAGGCTAGTTAATTTTGAATTTCGAACAAGTGGGGGGGTTGCAGCTTGACGGAGGTCAGTTTAGGCAGAGGTCGTGCCATCGGCTTACGTGGCTGAGGCCATCTAATGATGTCGCTGAGGTGCCTGTGACCGACAGGTTCTACTGTTCGAGTCTCGACGACGGTCGCAGAATTTTCGACTTCAGTTAGAGGGCTAGGTCGAATTTTGCCGCTGTCTGGAGGATAAGGAATTCTGCTCTCAAGGTAGTTTTTTTGTGGTTTCTCCGAACAATATCTTGCGAATGCCGGAACAGTAGTCTAATAAACGCGCTACGGATCGCGCGCGATTTCTTCCTTGTCCTATATTCAGGAGTTGAGAGCATTGAGCTTGTACCAGCTGGTTTGGTGATACGCTGGTGGGAGATAACCGAATCCGTGCCGGTTCGGAAAAACCGTGCACGCCGACGTGTGTATCGCCGACGAATCCCTCCATCCAGCGGAGACAGATCGCCTCCTCCTGCCTTAAAACATGCATTACACTCACGGAACTAATGATTACAACAGTTGACACGCCTTGAAACACGACATAATAAATCCGTCAAACAGACCGTGCAGTGGAACATGCTGTCGAGCACGGCGGTAAGGTAAGAGCCATGTGAGAGCCGCGGCTTGTCGCGTCTGTGATACATTATTTTGTTTCCTGGCCCATCAACTGCGTTGTAGTGGTAGTGTAGCGAATGTAGTATCTCGAAAGGTAGAGGAGGAGGTGAAGGGAGGTTCCTCTCACAGAAGAACGTCAAATCGGTCACCGTCGGCTTGCCGCGAGTTCCCTCATTGAGGCATTGCATGGGAGTGTGTGTGTGTGTGTATCTAAGGGGAGAGGACAAGGAGGAAAAAGGAAAGATCCCGCGCGGTTCGGGGCCCGTTTGTCAGGGAACTGCTCCGGCAATCGCCTGATGTTGATCAGAGAAACCACGGAAAACTACCGTTCAGAACTGCCGACCGCCAGAACGAGGCTCCAGACAACGGCTGTATCCGACCTAGCTATCTAGCTCGTGTCAAAAATACACCGTTTTCCGGACTTCCTCATACACAAACACGCAGACACTTACGCTTACATTCACTGCCCAGCCACTGATATCGGAAGAGCAATCGAGAGTTTACATCTTGTCCCGGCTGAGGCGTTGCCCTGTTGGCGGAGATACTTGGATGGGCACACCCACAAGACGACGTGTAAGTCGGTGCCGGACCTCGCGTTCTAGCGCGGGAGGAACATCGGCCCCTTCCGAGAGAGAACGTGCACTATACGTGAACGTGATTAATGATCTTAGCCACTTCAAGCGCCCGACATCACGAAATAATAAAGTTTATAATTGCTTCTTGAGTCTGCCCAACGCTCCACTACGAAGCGTCAAATAACTAAGGCCTGACGATTGTTTTAACACCAGTCGAGTGTGCTGATTCATGTGTGTCCGAAGATTTATTTTAATTACAGCTGACATTGCAATGTAAAGAACTTTCAAGTTTATTGTCAATATGCTCAAGATGATATATTTATTATATCAATTAATATAATAAAATAAAATAACGTTGAAAAATCTCGTAAACAGCTCTTAAAATTATTGTTAATCCCTCATATATGCATCCACATACTAAACGAACAATACATACTAATACTATGAGCTCAAAAGAAAACCAGGATTGCACCAATAAAAATAATCGGAAATGAAAACTTAAACATTTAAATTGACGATATTGTAATGGCACAAGTTTAGCAACATCGTAAATATTTACATTCTTGTCATACCGTGTTTATCAAAATTACGATTGTTGAAGTTATGACACCACGCCTGTTTATCAAAGAACAATGTGGGTTATTTTCTAAAAGATGTCTGCCGGCTTAATATTCCGTTACTAGTACGAGGGATTGTTGTGCGCACACCGCCGATTAATACAATGGAGTTCGAGAAAAGTAAATAAATAATTTTAAAAAATTAAAGAGATCACTTTCTCGGTGTTCTTGATTTGGAAAAAATATCCGTACAATTTCACAAACTCTACATTAGTACAGAAAGACGCAAGACGATGTATTTGATTGTTTTAAAAATATGAATGTCACTAATTTGATTCCGACATTGAAATTATAATTTTATTTTCGTAATTTTTTAAAGAATTGATAAATTAAAGAAACGTATCAACAAAAATCTATCTTTAAAAATAAAGTCGTTACGTAATAGTTTCATATGAAAAATTTGTATAATTACATTTTTTCCTCGTTTTATCAACGTATAGTAAAAGAACAAGCGCCAGTCCTATTTTCGGTGAGGTCTCTGTATTTTCAAAATTTGCAAACAATCAATATTACAAAAGTACAATATTCAAGGTAAGGACCTTACAATTGGGACAGGTACCAATTTTTAAAAGAAAACTAGTAGTTTTGCATAATTTCTGCTTAAAGTTCATCTAATTTATAAAAAAATATTTTTTTTCAAAAACGGATCCAGATGTTTTCTGTTTTTACAGCTTGGAGTAAAGGATGCTTCAATCAATTGCGCAGTTTTCGCTTTCTTTAAAATCCTCGTATTTTCGAAAATCGCATTTGTTGGTAATAAGGGGAGAGTCTTTTAAGGTGGGCGAGCATTCCCGTACGACAACGTGCGATAATGTGCTGCTCTGAGCTCTCGGAGGGCGTAAGATCGAATCTCGGTGCGTAAATAAAAATTAACTGGTTGGAAAAACGTTTGCACCAAGTAACATAATATTGCTAGGCTGTTTCAAAAGCAAACTTTGCGTAGTGTAATATCGCGTTGATGTTATATATAATGCAATAAAGTAAGTGATATTTTAGAATCGCTATTTTTCTGCAAGATTACATAACTTTCTATGTACTACGTATGTCTTCTGACCTTCACAGCCGTCTTACCTTAAGTGCCGGCTAGCTCACATGGCAGTGGGTCACCTGTAATTGAAAGAGCTGTATGAACGTCGTTTTTTATGAGTGAAAGACGTTATTTAGTGAGGTAAAGTTTGAAATTTAACAAAGAACTCACTCAAAAGAAAACAAGCATAGCAGGAAGTGAGTTTCTACCTGAGCTCACTTTCTCCCCAAACAAAACCTATTCTAATTAAAATCTAACACACAGAAAAATCTTTGACAAAGTGTCACACAGTACACTCATGTCAAAACTTCGGCGCTGCCCTCCACAAGACGTAACCGCAATGGTTACGTCTTTCCTCACAAACCGCACATTCGTGGTAAATGTGGGCAAAGCGAGATCCTCAAAGCGGAGGATTGCAGCCGGAGTCCCTCAAGGCCTCATCCTCTCTCCACTACTGTTCTCGTTGTATGTCATATCATTCCACATATACCACGAATACGACTTTTCCTTTATGCTGATTACATAGCCGTCTTAGGAAGAAGAATAAACCTAGACCACAAACTCAAAATACTTCAAAAACAGATGAATCTGACGCTGAAGTGGGCGGAACAAAATCACTTGACTTTTTCAGCGGAAAAGTCGCAGGCAATCTGTTACACCCGCCGCAAACACAAATACACTAAATGTTGTACACCACCAAAACAAATTACACTTGGCACTCAAAAACTGACATGGGCAAGCTACTTAGGCGTCCCTTTTGATCAATGGATGCGCTGATCAAATGTCAGGCGAATTCGATCAACATTACAGCAAAGAGTTCGACTCTTAAACCTCTTTTGAGAAAACCTTCACTCCCTTTGGAACTTCGTTTAGCACTCTATAAAACGTGTTGCCGGTCTGTGGCCACCTACGCTGCGGCATTGAGGTGGACCATAGCTCAGAAGTACAAGGATACACTTGAGCTAGTACAGAACAAAGTTCTACGGCACATAGCACGCCCTCCGTTTCGGAAACGGCTGAAAGTACAGAGGAAGGAACTTGATATCGAGTCCTTCACTCAATGCTTGAGACGACTTTCGTTTAACGAAGCCTATCAAGCCTTTCAAACCAACGAAGCTACGGCAACGCTAAAACAATTAGCTCGACACGTCCTCACTATAGGACAAAGAAGATAAGCACTCTCCTCTGATATTCTGAGGGCGTAGTGCATCACAAAAGCCGATTTGGCTATTGACTAAGGTCCGACACGAACCCACACCAGCCACTTACACGTAGCAGTAAAACGAGCAAATGCGTGCGAACTCTAACACAAGTACACAAACCTTCGGCAAAGTCGAAAGCAAATTTCAACATCAAAATTCGGTGACGCCACAGTATGTAGTATGCGAGAATGTTAATCGAATATCTCGTATTTTATTGATTACTATCGACTGATGTAATGTATTTCGAAGAGAACTTTGAATTATGTAGTTGCTATTGCCCAAAATATAAACAAAATTAAAATTTAAAGTAGAATCTTCTTCCCTCGGGCCTACATTTCTTAAATCTTCATCCGTACTAATACTTTTCTTATACTGATCTTTCACCTGATTGAACAAACATGCAGTTCAAACGTACGTGTAGGAAGTTCGAACTTGCGCATGTCATCACATTCAGTGAACGGCAAGGAGACACTGCGGAGCACATATGCGTCTTTTAACTTCACACATGTAATTTTGTAATTTTATTTGGAAAGACGTATCGTGTGGACGTAATATTACGTCTCTTTGCTTCGAGAAACTGGATACTGCTGATGAAACGAGGAAATGTATTAGGAAGCGTAGGAGACTGAAAAGGGCGACGGATTTGTTTCGCAACTTCTTAAGAAATACGAGTGGATTACTCACATCCGCTTTTAATTTGTTGAGAAATTACTTCACTGATACAATTCCCAGGTGATCCGCCTTCGCTATATTTGTCACAGTTGTTTTGTATTTTGTTTTTTCCTCTAGAAGCTAAGTAGAATTGCAGAGTACCATGAGTTGCACAAGCTCCCCACTGCTCTTAGTTGATTGGCATGTCGGATGTTGTTCCTCGCGAGGGAAAAGTGGTTAACTTACTAGACTCTCATTCCAAGTTTGCTTGTTGGCAGCGTTAAATCAACCAGAGCTACACGTTGTCTGCAAAATAGTAACAGGAGACATACAGGATCATAATCTATATAAATAGTTTTATTGATGTATGAATTTAATATTTCTTTTATTTTTTAATTTCTGAACTTATTAAATATGGGTCGAGCAGATTATTGGTTCGGTTTTCAAATAATTCCCACTCATAATTGATGGAATTGACTTTTGACTTTTTTCTAGACCTGAAAGTAAAAGTGAATTCCCGATGCTAATGCAACTCGTAGGTACGGCTCTCAGGTAAGACGATATGCGTATAAGAAAGGACACTCAGTTTTTCTCTTGCCATGAAAATCTTCTGTGACTAATGCACAAGATACAGTGATAGAAATAACAATAAAATGTCGGCAAAGTTTGTAACAGCAAATTATACGATATGTACCACGATACTTATTCACCATTACGTAATATTGCGCTGCGGTAGGAATCGTGATCAAAAACCGTCATATTGCCTTTCTTCGAAAGAAGTGTCACTCTGATATAATCTAAACTTAACTGGCTTTGCACTCTTGATTATCACGTGTGTTTGACGTCGTTATTGATGACAAGATCTCCTTCATTTAGTAATGTTATCTTCGCCATTTAGGTAATTATATACTTATCACGGACACAAAAATGCCTTCGTAAAACTAACAAAAACCATGTATTTTTCATTTTTGGAATTTCCAAGGTTCATGCCAAAATCACTCCCACAGCCAAAATTCATTCAACACTATTAAAAAACTTCGCACTTCTTGATAATCCACTCCCTGAAAAAACTGAACAACACTCATATCCAGAATGACTGCCTAGAGGACATTGGATGGATATCGACGGAAACGTGTTTCCTCAAAGAGACTTCAGTATAGGGAGTGGCTGAGACTTCGAATAAGATAAATCAATTAGCCCAGGAAATGCGTTATTAGCAGAGCCGAAAATTATGACTGAATTTGTACATAAAGATGTAATTAAATTAAATTGATTCACAATAGTATTTACTGCATTAAAAATGGTGGAAGATTTTGAGAGGGACAGCAAGGCGGCAGGTGAGCTAGTGAATAGTTTCATGCTCAAAATACCTCTTTACATGTTTCTGATGGTGGCAAAGGATGATCAGGGCATCAATTGATGCCACTGCAGTGCTCTGACTGAGAGGTCCTAGAGTTCGAGTCCCAACGGTGGCAGAATTTTCGACTCTAGCTTGTCAGCTATGTCGAATTCAACGTGAAGGACTGGAGGTGAATTCTAGCGGCTTCTGATCGGTAGTTTTCTGTGGTTACCCCAATCAACATTCGGCGAAGGCTGGTGTAGTACCCTAACAAACGGGACACGGGACACGCGTGATCTTTCCTTCCTCATTCTTCACCTTTTCTCACCCCTCACTTACATACACACTCACATGTACCACGCAGCTACACATGTCAGGAACATAAGTGGTGATCCGGATGGGGCGGTGCCTCGCTGGTGGGAGATACCCGGCAGGGGAAATCCCCATAGACCGTCGTAGGTCGGCGCCGGATCTTGCCATCCAGTGGGGCAAAATCACCGCCAATCTCCGCAATAAAAACATGCACTAGCCCTACGGAATAATGACCTTAGCAGTCGACGCGCACGGAATCACTAATGAACCAATTAATTTATCTGATGCATAAAGTGAGCCTAGTTGTTCAGAAAGATGTTAATAGTTTCAATTCATTACTAAAGCTAGTGGTGCTAAACTACGTAGTTTAGCCGTCCGGATTTTCATGCAAAAGCACTCATATTTTCAAAAACTTTAAATGACCTGATTTCCAAATCTATTTTTGTGGAATAGATTTCATTAAGTGTAAATCTCTACCTTTAATGTTTTAGTTGTAGGAAGGCGATGAAAAAATTACGAACTTTTGCAATTTTCGAAAATTTAAGACTTTTAACGAACCTGAGATGAGCACCATTCTCTTAAAACGTTCTTCATCTTATGCAGCAACAAAATTTAATCAAAAATGATGGAGCTGTTTTCTTAGAAATTTTGAAAATGTCCCTGAGGATGCATGTTAAGTACCTCTAAAATTAAAATATCGATTTCAAATTCAAAAGGTCGTGACACCAGCCAGATCGATGAGGGAATATCAACTTTGCAGAAAATCGGCAGAACGATTTAGATGCTAGCGTTGGTCACAGACAGACAGACGGACGGACAAACGGACAGGCGGGCAGACGCACGGACGGACAGAAGTTTTGCCGTCATCCGATTTTTCGGTATTAAGAAACCTTTTGATTCCCACGTGGATTCTGATTACACCACATGACAGAAGATTTTCCCCCTAAATTTAGCAACTGGATTTATCCACTTTTTCCTTTCCAGGGCCCTGTAATAAGAGTTTTTTGTCCACGATTTGCCGTTTTCGCGTAGTGTTATATAACTTTCTCTCTACTCCGTAGCGGCATGTTATTTACGTTTAATGTGCTTTTCAAAGTGATACCGGTTTGATGCTTCACAAGAAAGTACTTCTTTGACAGATAATAGACGTGAACCTGATTATCAAATCCACTGGCAAATTCCATGATGTTCTTGAGTCGCATGCAGTAGAGCATTCTCGTTGTTATGGCAGAGACATTAATTTGTGTGTCAGTAATGAAAACGGGGTCGGAATTGTTTGCAGTTGGTGGTAACATGATTCTCATTCGTTTTTCTTCCGCATTTCGTGTGACAATCTTGTTTTCTGCAACTTCTGCACTTGGGACTTCTTAAGCAGAAACTATACTTATTCTCAATCTACTGTATCTGAAAATGCCTATGATAGAGAGACATACTGACTTCATGTTCGAAAGTAGAAGGTTCATTTTTGATACATACTAATTTCTCTATTATTTCTAAACTGAATGTGTACAACAAACAAACATATTGTAAATTGTTATTGTATACAATTTTTGAATATAATTTTTTCATGATTATTGAATTATTATGGAGACAACTTAAAGTGGCTAGAACTTCTAGCGTTTCAGAGAGACGGAAATTATTGAAGTTAGTAATGTAATTGTATAATAGTGTATTGAGTGCTCAGAAAAGCTTTTTAGAATCAGTTGTCGCGTTCAAGGTACACGGTCAAGCAGTCTTTAGAATGTTGACATAGCGTATGAATACTTTTAGAAAGTTTTTCCCCCCCAAATCTTGGCTTTGTTATTGTGGTTTTGTTTATTATCGTCACTGGACAGAGTAGTATTCAACATTGCCCCCACACCTCCCAACATTTAAGAGCTCTCGAGAGGACAATATCCTCTTCAGACAATAAAGAGCTTGAAGCCAATGCTAAAGAGCGTGCATCAGTTTACTTCGCCGTAAACGAAGCAAAATGACACGTAGAAAACGGTACTTCAGCATTCGTAATTGAATGAAGCAATATAAAATGACTTTTGCATGATGTTCTGGGTACAAATAAGTCGGGAAATCACACTATACCTAGCTATTTCGTGCCAACACCGGGTCGTTCATACGAAGTGTATTGGATGAAAATAAATAATAGTATGAAAAATATATTTTAAACATTTAATAAATGCTTGCCCTTCCAAAAATATCTGCTGGTGTTTATCCTCAAATATTCACACACTTTTGAATTTACTTATTGAAAAGATGATCACAGAAAAGAAACTATATGGACTTATAAGAGAGTTCTGTCTTCAATGATTTATATCCACAGGTCTTTAGATGGATTTGAAGCGAACATCTATTCTGAATGCCCATTATATTTATGAGTCCATCCCCGGCGAATTATATATTTCAACATCTCCTACAGAAGAGCTTTCAAAATCCCGTTTCCAAATGCGCCTCATAAGTCCCCCTCGTGCGCAGAGCGACATTGGCGCTCCCAGCCTTCCCACAGTCGTCGCCCGACGGGTCGCCTCTGCCCCAATTGGCGTAGCCTCAATTAGTCCACGTATAAATAACGCATAAATCCTCCGACAACATGTTTGAACTCCCGGGACAGACTCACTTCAAGTGGACGTAACCGGAGACGCCGCGGGGCTGCGGCGGAGGAACAGGCGAGGGCGGTGGTGATGATGAAGATGTGGACGCGGCGGATAAGGAGGCTGTGCCGGTGATTGAGGTCCAGGAGGGGAAAGAGAACGAGGTGAAGGTACTGGAAGAAGTCAATGGGGAAACGCAGGAGACGTTTGAGAAGTGTAAGAGGTGGAAGAATAGGAGAAAGAGCTGAAAACGTCGGTGGTAGATATCAATAGGAGCAGGAGGAAGAGGAGTGTCTGTGGCGGAGGGACAGAGGAGACACAGAAGGAAGAGTTGGTGGAGAAGAGGTGGTGCAGTAGGAAGAAGAAGAGTGTACGGCGGTGATACAAATGAACAGCAAATGGAAAAGAAGGAAGTGATGGAATGGCGATGACGGAGGGTCAGAAGGAGAAAGCAGTCGTCGCAGCGGAAGAGGGTGTGTGAGAGATGCAGGAGAAGGGAAAGTCGTCTATGTGGAAGGGGGGAGCAAGATGAATAGAAGGAAGTGGCAGGGGCAAAGCCTAAAATGACAAACAGAGGTAGGGGGAGAAAAGCGGAAGTGGCGGCAATGACAGAAGCAGTTATTCATATTGAGATCCAGATAGTGGCCAAGGCGCAGGAGGATGGTAGTGATGGAGGTGGAGGTGATGGTTGAATCGGATTCGCACATGGATGTGGTGGTGGAGGCAGAGGAGCAGTGGTTTAGGCGGGGGTGGCGATGGAGGCGGGGGCGGGGGCGCAGACTAGAGAAGGCTGCAGCAGAGACGGAGGCCGCGCCGGCGGCGGCGGTGGAGGCCTCAGCGCCGGCGGCGGAGGTGGGGGCGGATGCGGCACGTGACGGCTGAGGAATGCCGATAGAGCGCTGCCTGAGGCCTGCCTCTACTTGCGACAAATTAGCTCCCAGGCGGGATCCGATGGACGCGAGGCCGCGCCCTCGACGCCTGCACATGCGCGGCGTCGGGCCCTGTTCCTCTGTACGATGGTCCGTGCGATCTTTTTGGGGATTCCAGCGCATGTTTGATTATGAGCGGAGAGCGATGTTCATTTGTACCGGGGATTCCGGCGTATGTTTGGTTATGAGATATTCATATGTTCGCATAATGGCCCGTGGGATGTTTTTGGATTCCAGTGCTCGTGTGGTTGTGACCGGAAATCAATGTTCATTTGTTCGCGTGTGGTCTTTTCGGGTACTCCAGCGCACGTTTGGTTATGAGCGGAACGAGATGCTCATTTGTTCGCAGGATGTCCTGTACGTTTTTTTTATTTTATTTTATTATTATTTATTCTGGCGCAGGATTGTGTATGAGCGGAGCACAATGTTATTTTGTTTGCGGTCAACATTTTGGCTGCTTGATTTGCTTGCAATAATAGTTGCAACTTTAGTGCAACAAATATGAATCATAAGGTTGCATCGGTTTTAAAGAAGTACTCAACATCTTGTTTTTACATATTTACATATTTAATTTCTTGCGTAAATATTTGCGGGGTGTAACTACATATCTCGGATCATTACTCCAAAAGAACTCAAATCAGTAATTTGCAAGTTTGTCTCCAAATATTATATTCAGTAAGATGACTATATCTTGAGGGTGCTCTCATTAGTGAGATATACTTTTTTAAGTCACCAGCTCGACTATTATTTGTATGCTAGGGTGGTGGGGGTGGGGTTTACAAAATCCAGTTAGTGATACTAAAATTGTTTTTTCCTAACTGACCGAACTCCCTGAAAGTCTATGTAAAATCGTTGTATCCTATGAAATGAGACAAATCATCAGCTACAACAGTGTTTGCGCCTCTCCTATTTTCGGGTCTGCCTATGACCGCAAACCAGAGTATGGAAGCAAAAGAACACACTCGTATCTAAACTGTATAAGAAAGTCTGGGCACCCTACACCCTACACCCCACGACACTGCAAATGAACTATGCACATCGCATAATCTGGTCACCTCTAGAACACCTTTTTCTGTTCTTTTCCCCGTCTTCAATGGAGGATAGGCCTTTTTAAATTACCGAGCGCTCATTTCTTTAGAGAAATGTTTTGCAGTTTCTTTGAAAATATACTAAGTCTCAAAAAATAATGAACTTCTCCAACATGTCTGAACTGTGTTCAATAGCCATATTCAATTTACGTTACTTAAATATAGTAATGATTTACTGTCAGCCTCCAGTTATTTGTTCTTGTTTATTATTTAATTCATTTGCCCATGAGTTTGCGGAAAATATTAACAGCACATTGTAGAATTTATTGCCTTTTTAACTATCTTAGTTTTGTGGCCTGAATTTGTTGGCATTTGCGAAGGGGAAATAAAAGGTATTGAGTTAACCAAATGTTGTTTTTTTCATAAGATGAGCACCGTTAGGTTCTAAAAATACATTAAATATAATCGTTGAGAAAATAATGAACTGTACACAGCAACCAATAAAATAGTTACATTCAAAGACACATTAGTTAAATTATTTTTCAAAGAATATATTATCGCCACGTAAATTAAAATTAAAAAATAAAAGGAAAGGATAAATAATGAACATAATGTAACTGAATTAAGAGAATAAAGAGGGGGACCTAAATATCGTAATTCCAGATGCAGTAAATTCTTGTGATTAAAAACACAAGATTTAAATAAAAAATTCAAACAATAAATTAATTTTAAGCAAATTTGTATCTACCTTTACCTGTTGCCATGAAGCCAGAATAAGAACGCAAAGATTGAGCCTAATCGATTACCACTTCTATTTTTATTTTCTACTTACGATGAATGCGGCAATTTTAAAGTTTCATCTTCTCCCTTCCTGTGTTTGATTTGCTGTACAACAGAATTGTCAGGTTAAATGGAGATACGACGTGGGGATAGCGAATTAATAGACATGAATTGTTTTGAGAGCAACATTCCTTCTTCGTGTCTTGTCTTCTCGAGACCGACTGAGACTAGGTGAGCGGTACTGAGGTGAATGTTCTTGTACCTAATACTGCGAGCAAAAATAGTTCTCAATTATTATTATTATTATTTTAATTATAATAATGCAATGGGACTGCCTTTATTTTTATAAATAATGTATTTTTAGAGAGTGTTGTTAGCAACTGCTACCAACTCACCGCTATCTCCCACACTCTCGTTGTGTCGTCAGCCTTGGCTACCAACGCCGCCTGTTTAATTGGAGTCCGCAGAGCTACTGCTGTGGAACATGCTTGTTCTTTGTCTCACTAAAAAACAGTGAGCGGTTTTCTTCGGATTAAACTGCCTCACTCAGCCAACTGCTAGCAGCGTCTTGAAGGAACTGCTTGATGCGAACCCTTAAGCGGAGCGAGGAGAAATCTTATTCCCATTCTGAGAATTGGCCTTAATGCTGACACTTCTCTCATTACAAAATTAAAAATATTTAGAAAAAAAACATTACAACGAAGATACTAGGAATGAACTGATATATTAATAGATTTAAGTATTTTTATTATTTCCTGTTTTTAGATTATAATTAGGGGAGTTAAAGATAAAATAATATGATTTAAAACACGTGTTTAGAGGAGAATGAAGAATATTAGTAAAAATGGTACGATTAGGTTTCTCAACGCTTGCGAGCTTGGAAAATCTCCTTTTTATTGTCATGCATCGCAAACCGGTGCTTTGTGCCACGCATGTGACGTTGAACAAACGCGTCTTTTAGAAAACTATTGCCTTAAAGTATGTGGTGATGTCGCTACCAGAGGCATTGGTGGATACGCAATACACTTGATAAGAGGTGCTATCTATTGCACCATTTAGGAATTGCAATCTCATTACTGTTTTCCCGCGTTTTTAGTCCTTAATTCTGCATCATTTGAGATTGTGCTCATGTACCTCGGATAATTTGTGTTGCAACTCAAAATACACTAACTTTAAGGAACATAACTTAAGTGCACTGTTTTACAGCATTATTCAGTAATCTAGTACTATAGTATCTATTCTCTGACTTTATTACGTTTTTACTTTTTTGTCCTTAAGAAAAAACTTCTTTAGAAGAGAAAGTTATATAATAGTGTGACAGAAAACAGAAAAAAAAATTTGTATTTGAGAGAGAAATGAACTGTTGGAAAATGAAGAGGTGTGTGTTTTGTGTCAGTAGCTCTCCAATTCAATGAGATATATTATAGTTTTTACACTTCTCTTAAATCAGTTAAACTATACAATTAGTTTCTTGTAAAAACGGGAAATTGTGTGATTATGCCGTAATGATTCTTCCAGTAATATCACTCGGAATTCATTATCTTCTCAACTCACATTAGTAGGAGAATTTGTAATTGTGCAGAATGAAGGAGAGCTGATTTCTGGACAAGACAGTCCCATTAAAAATGATTCGGCACGGCTTAATGTTTTGCAGAATTTCAAGGGGGTTGGGAAATGTCTGCAGAATAGGAATGCTATTTTTTACAAACATGAAGATATAATACAGAAAATTCAAAACCCTGAGTTAAAATCAAAACGAGGACTATTCGCTATTTCTGAGCTGGAAAGCTTTTAGGGGAAATGATACGCTCTTTGTTATCATTACCAATGTCAAAATGTTTACTTAATAACTTAAAAATGATTCGTTAAAAAAAGTTTTAAACTTTGTGATACTGTTTGATTCATTCCTTGCTGCAAAACAATCATGAAGAAGGGGTGAAACTGTGCCATGCAGCATCGTGCAGCATTGAAGGACGTGCAGTACATGTAGCATGAAGTTACCTCATACAATGAGTTTGAGTAACATGAGTACAATGAGTTTAGGTAACAGTTTTTGTTCAGAGACTATTACGTCAATAATTAACACCGCATAAAATAGACAAAGCATGTTTTTAAATTTCATATACTACTATAACTTTGTCAATTTCGTGAAAAATAAGCAAGTTATTTATTAAAGCCTTCCCAAAGTGTCACAAAGCCACCCCAGTTTTCGATGGTACTTTGAAAACCTCTTTTATATAACCATTTAAAATTTCCATTCAGAATTAAGTTCATAAAAAAGAACCCAAATTTTTCGAAAACGTTAATAGCGCATGAGGACTAAAGAATTCAAAAGAATTTCAAATAATTGATGTTTTCGTTGGAAAACAGACCTATACTTTGATAATATTGAATTGCGTATCAATAGAAATTTTAAATATGATGGCGTATCAAAGTGATGAAAATTTATATGGAATTTTGTTGTATAAGAAGGAATGTTTTAAGCACATATGTATTCGCACAATTGTGTGTAATGTCTTCATGGTAAACTGTACTGTTTTCTAATTTGTACTAAATGCTTAAGATTAATATCTAGCAAGAAGATCACAGAAAAACTACTCCCTTTTTGTCCTAGCAGTACCGTAAAAGCATATTACTGCATTTATTTCAAGATAATAACGAAATAAATATCCTTTCATTCAGTACCTGTTATTCCACAATTTCTTGTTTCTTTCAAGGATTTGTTTTTTCACGCAATCTGATAGATTTTTGCATTTTATTTTTGATCACTCTTTCTTCATCACCCTTTCATTTTGATTAGTACGTGTATAAATGTGAGTATTTGTTTTTAGATGAATCGTTTTCTTTAGCATATTATTTATGTCTTCTTTGATATCATAAAATTGTTTGCACTGCAATCATATTGTTGTGTCAATACAATTTTAATTAATTGAAGTTTTCCCCAAATTTACATTTCAGCTGATTCATGAACTTGTTTTCTAGTAATATTGGCGAAAGGACATAAAATGGTAGTGCAAGTGGTCTAACATGTGCGTTCTGCCACCTTTATTGTTGTTAGCATCGGATTTAATTTTACAAAATAATTATTATTCTTTACTATTCATTAAACAACGTATTTTTCTTATATAAACATAGTATATATCTTAAGAAGGTTGATTATAGTGTAAACAATTCTTTTTGCTCATTTAACATAATACTGTGCGTGTTTTATATTGCCGTTAGTTTGATATTTCATTCAAAAATAAAAATAAATTTACGTGAAATGGCAATACATCATTGCCTATAAAGAGTCCCTGAATATCTTAAATATGCCTCTAAATAATATAAACTCGGCATTTTTAAGAGTATGATTGTTAATTATGTATTACATAATCATCTTTCCACCTCTAGTTTCTTCCTCTTATTTATTATGTTCGTTGCGAGCGATGTGGTGTGTTAATTTGCTGCGTATTATCCACAGAGGAGTCAGTTCTCTTCCATTATCCTTGAAATTGCCTTAATTGAATATTCGCCCGTTATTACGTTGTTAATAACATATAATTAAGATCTCACACAATCGTCTTCAGTAGCCTAGAACGAATTTGCTCTTGTCTTGGATTATTTTCCTTCTCTGGTTGTAGTCAAAATCAAAGGTCCATTGGTTTAAAGGACCATTGGGTCAAAACAGTGAAGTTTGTAACTCAATTGTTTTTCTACAATGACATTGCATTTCTAGAGTAGTGAATCTTTTGACAGTACTTTTATTCTTGTAGAATGTAGAATAGTACGATTTTATTACATCACAAATGTTCGTTTCTTTGCGTTTAGTGGTTAATGTCAAACTAACTAAAAACAAGTGTGCATGTTTTTTTTAATGCCGATAGTGTTTACAACTTGATGAAATTTTCAAATTTAGAAATTACCACTTTATATTTCATTGTGTAGTATTTAAAAGCCAACTGATATATAAATAAATTTCAAATTCCATTAGTGAGTAGCTACTATACAATCTATTGATAAATATCTCGATTTTATAGGCAAAATGTTTTCCAGTTGTTTACAAATTAAAATGAAATTCTGTGGTTAAAATACGATTGAATTTTCTTTTGAATTAAAAATGGCATTATCCATGATAAAATAAAATTATATACAAAGTATAAAATTAAGAGTGCCAAGTTACCTGATACCACCATCACTTCAGTGCCCTTGTAGCAGACCAACACTTTTCATGTGATCCATGTATTTCAGAAGCTTTAGAGCCATAAAAGTTGTTATGTTTTAACTTCTTTCTTTAACTTCCACTTGTTTTAACTTTCTAAAGAAAAGAAGGATTGTACGAGAAACGAATGATCAGTAAGAAAACAATTAGTTCCATGAACACACGTCAATAATACATTTTGTGTTCAGAGAGAAATTATGTTTCCGAGCCTTCAGATTCTAGGGGTGATGCAATCTAAAGAAGTAGTACAGGTGTAATGAATATAGAGAAATAAGGAATACAAATAATCCTCGGGAATCTTTTAGAATGGTCATGCAATAGATTTGAAGCTACAAAATAAATTAAAATTACAAGTGGCTACCTATTATGCCTAAAATGCCAAATACATACATATGTAAATGTACCTGAAAGTTAAGAAACAGGTACTACAAATCCGGCGAACATCACCATTGTTTGCTATCAAGATGTCTCATTTTACCATACAAGTTAGCATTACTTTCAATTATCTGCCAACTATACTTTTAATGTTCTCTGAATTCAGATTTCCCATAAATATAGGATACTATGTTAAAATATATGTAAATGAAAAGTCTATTTATCTTTAGATTATATCACATTCATTATAAAGCAAGAATTCATATAATAAACCTTACTGTTCTAATAATTGTGCGATCCATGCTACATTTAAAACCGCTCATTACAAAATTTACTGCTTTATTTTATCAGCAGCTTAATTCTGAGCGCTTAAAATGAGAATAGAACCTTTCTTGAAGCTAAAATGTTCCACCAGGAACGTGAAGTTTCTAAACTTCTTAATTATATCCGCTGGTGTGCGTTGTGTAATATTTTCTACTTCTTATCTGGACAATCTACACTTTTCTTGTTCTCGCTACTTTATATTGACTGCACATAATCACATCCATATTCTCCTTGTTTGTCGAACCTTTTGTTCATTTTCCTAATTTTTTGACATCGTCCGTTAAGGCATTTTGTTCTAATTCCTATTACCTTTAAAAAGGTAAGCGTCCTATATTCTAGAAAAACAGTTCAAGGCAATGGGAGATAAAAGAAGTCTTCTCAAAGAATGAAATGACGCGTTTCAAGAATGTGCGCAGTGAAGAAGCTACATCGCAAAAAAATTATCAAGGATATGAAACAATGATTAAAATGAACAAGGGTAAATATCCGTTTTCTGCTTTCAAAGTGGTATACATTTTGATAACGTCTATTGATCACAGTTCTTCATTGTATCAGGGACATTCTGGTAAATGTTCCACTTTCGAAACGTTTCATTTGTGTTATAGCCCAGACGTCAAGCTAAAACAAATTTATGTGAAAGGACAGTTTTTATGCCAAAATGCAATACCTGCTTTCCGGGAACTGTTATCCTGCAAATTGAGAGTTGTTACGGTTGTTACCCTGGAATACCCTGATATTGCATTGCGATCAGAACGGGGTCGACGGTTCAAATCTCACCCCAGGCATGGTGGTTTACGTGTATCTTTTAGGCATGGGATTAAAATGGGATTTACCAACCACCTTTTGAGTTCATCCTATTTTACTACCTAGTGTGAGCCTGGGCTACCAGGTTGTACCATACCGGTGAGCACCATACCGGTACAATACACTTGAGCCCCAGCTTTACCAGAGCACTGCCAGCTACCGTGGTTCTTCTGCAAATCCAGGATAAGAACGATGGGTTCACGATTTTCCTAGTCCGGATTATATAAATTCTCGTATATAGTATAATTAAGGTTCCGTATCCTAAGTGAAGTTACAGATTGGGAGGCATGGCAGTTGTCATATTCTCGCATCTGGAAATGCTCAACTTGGAGAGACGAGTAAGAGACAAAAGACAACGGTAAGAGAAATGAGACAGTAGGTGGAAGAGAAACTGACACAACGTACAGGATGACAAGATGAGCCTACATACAATTCATCTTCACTTCCCTATGTGTTATTTAGTTTTATTATTACAATATCAATATAATATCAAATAATATCAAATAAATTGCGATTAATTTTTATTTTAATTTTTAATATGGATAATTATTTCCCCAAGACCTCGCTGTCGAGACAAACTGTCTCATACTCAATCAATTTTGTATTATTTGAGAAAAATAATGAAATTTACAATTTAATGTGCAAATGCAATTAACCCTCTTTAGTCATAATTAATGTGTATCACATTGAGAATGTCTTAAAAGTAATAGAACTTGCCTTTATTACTCTGCATTAATTGAGAATTTTCGTTTTAAGTCACAGACTTTGATATCCGGAAATTGAACAACAATTTTCAATTTATAGTTTTAGTTGGTTTTTAGGTGTCAGTAAATGTCAATGAAGTTGAATGAACGGCGCTCCCAAATGCACGTTACTGTCGGAACTAAACGTAATGATAAATTCAGCCTCAATCACACTGCGTCTCTTGACCCACATTGCTATCATAAACGTCAAGGTCAAGAATAGCTTTTTTTCTCTTTAAAAGAGGAATCACAATGATGTACTGAAAGTAAACAGCGATGCGGAAGAACAAGATAGATTTCACACAAAAGCGATAAGAGACGAGGTCAAATATCACCAAGATGGAACATTCCATCCCATTCACAGACTCGTGCACTGACACATGATAGGACATATTTTTAATTTATTAATGTCCCATTCGATTAAAGTGTAGGTTTTTTGAAATGTACAGATAAGTGACAAATACGGTTGTGGGTCATCAGGCAAATGTGTACCCCTCAATGTATATTAATAGGTTTAACATTAAGACGAGATACGTTGACCAGAGTGGGAAAGAACTAAATAAAATGGGAAGAGGTTGAACACTATTATTGGCTCAAGTCTTTCTAAAAGAAACCAATCTGTTAAGTATTTACCTTCTGTTTACCTTGATTTCGTTATCTTCCATTTATCTCAGCTGAAACATACATGAAATAACAAGTCAATCTTAAAATCAATTATACTGGCAATGAGATCACATTGAAGCAGTAACCTAAAACTCATACGACTACGTCATCCAAAGTATTCCTGCCCAGTTTTGAACATTTTTTATTATTTTCCGATAAACATCATATAAGTAATTCCGATATTTTGCATCAAAGCACATTTTAGCAAAGTAGCACACCGAAACACTTTTTGCGATACATTTGAAATATATTGTGTTCTAAATGTGGTTGAGGGATTTTGAAATTGGCACCACATGTGCTGTATCAACAATTTTCTTATTCCTGGTTTCTCTCCCAGAAACCAACAAAACAACACTCTCACAATGGAATGACGTGAACGTATTGTGGACTTTCTGTACGTGACAGAGAAAGTTATGTAGAGAGACAGCAACATTTCAAATAGTTTCAAATATCCAATGTGATTTCTCGATAAACGAGTCATTTCAATCAGATAAGTGTCAATTATGTGTGATTCAATAACTACTAGCGTTAAAAATATTTTTTGAACCGTTTATGATATCGAAATGCTGTTTTGAGTATTCGATAAACGAAGTAGGGACGCACTCAAGAATAAAGTACACGGTGTATGCGATGTTGCACATAACATTTTTTTATCAAACGCCGCAAACTCAAATAATTACAAATGTATTCTCCATTCCGAGATGCTTCATCGCCTGCTACAGTAGAGAAATATAGGTATTTGTGAATTTGTTTATTGGAACCATATCAGAGCCAGTTTAAGGCTTATTTTAAAACGATGAATGAAGTCTGGTTCTTGAGGCGTTGTCAATGGAGAGTAATAGTTATATTTAGTCATTTGTAAACATTCCGGAAATTTATTTCCATCATCACAGCCATAATATACAGAATAAAAAAAACAATAACGTATTCATTGATCACTCACACCTATTTTTTCTCTTACAATTACTGTAAACATCCTAACACTTGGAAGAAAAACAGCAGTGTATTAGCAAAATACCTTATAACCAAAAGACAGCAGATAACTGGAGCTACATAATTATGTAAGTTGTAAATTACAAGTGGTGTACGGTACATTTTCATGGGAGCACCTTGCAATGACACATGTTTAATGTTGGTACAGTGTTACGAGGAGGAGAAGCCTAGTATTTACTGTGTGTTGTAGACCAACATACTTCTGATAACAGTCTTTTGAACAAGTTGAAAACATTAGAACAAACCTAGTGGGTCCACAACAGCACATACTTTTTCGCGTTATTGGAAACAGTTATGTAATTTTGAAATATCGCATTTCCTGTGCTACTAACACCTCTGCTACTATTTGAAAACGTTCAATTCAATCAAAAGGGGAGCAACGTACTGTTACTAGCCCAACCTTGTCAAAAACACATGCATTCGCTTGGCGAATAATATCAATTCTTGGCAAAAACGTTAATTTCCAGGTGTAAAAATATATCAACTTTTTTTAAAAATTTGTTGCGGATTAGTCATTTACATCATCATTAATTGACGCAACGCTTCCCGAAGCCCCTGATCGAGCGTAGAGTGCTTTTGTGGAGTGATCCTCCATTAATATTTGTACGTATGTCTCGTCTCGCCAGTTGTCAAGAGGTAACATTTCGGCGTAAGCGTCTCTTAAAACACGTCTACGCCAGATCGACCAAAAAGAAGTACCCCCAAAAATTTTTAAATGAAAGTAAACTCTCTGTTCTTCAAGATGATCAGAAACAAATTGTCCGATACCACTTTCATTTTTGAATAAAAGAAGTTTAAATGAGTACAGCCTCTTATGGAAAAAAAACGTTTGCGGGCACAGGCTTTAAGTTATGGAATAAGTTATACGGTTAGTGTACCTTTTCTTTTCTTCAATACTCAGTAAATATTTTAGGAATCCGATGATATTAAATGTTACACCCCTCATCGGGCATCGGGGAGGAGTAATTTATAAAAAAAACTGCTGTAAAATTTATCGCAAACGGAAGTAGTGGCTCTCGGCCTAGGATTTACGCTGTACAAATCACGCTATTGTCAGCATTGTTTCTTTTAGGGCACAAGAGAAAACCGCGACAAAAATAAGGGGTTGTCAAAGATTCTTTCGAATTATATCTAAAAAGTTAATTTGGAAAACAAGTTCGACTAAATACTAGCTGTAATATGTCACCGCCACCAGTTCGGCGTTCAGCAATAATAAACCTCTCAAATATGGATTGCAGAATTGTTGCGCAAACTTCAATGAATCTTTGCAGATTGCTTGAAAGAAATACGAAAGAATTACATTGAGAATACAAATTGTAAGTAAGTGAAAATGAGAGAAAGTAAAAATATACTTAATATTGGCATTTTCAATAGTAAATTATAATTAAAATTTAAAATTAATTATTAAAAAATTAATTTTTTTTCAGGTCACTCATGTAATTTTTCACGTCACCCGTAGTAAGGGTGACATCCGTATATATTTTTCATTAATTTCAAGCAGAAATTGCGCAAAAACTGCTCACTTTTTTCAAAAACGTATACATTTCCTTTTTGAAGAGTTAATTTTGTCTGAGGCAAACATTTCTATTTTCAATTTTAAAGTTTAAAATTTATTTTTTGCTATTTTCGAAAAATCAAGAATTTTAAAAAATGAGATCTGCGCCATTCTCTTAAATGTCCTTTGCACTATTCAACAACAATATTTAATATTTAATAAAATTGAATAAATTAATAATCCATTTTTTATTTTGAAAATGTCCGAGGAGCTTCATGTAAAGTATCCCCAAAAACTAAAATATCGGCTTCAAATTCCAGGGGGCCCGATATCAGCCAGAACGATTGCAAAATATCTATTTTGGAGAAAATTTGCTGAACGGGTATGAGCTAGCGTTGTGCACAGATGGACGGAAATCCAGATGAATTTTTTAATGATATTTAGCAACTAAATTTATCCACTTTTTCGTTACCAATGCTCGACTAAAAGAGGTTTTGTGTCGAAAATTCGCCGTTTTCTGGCGCATGATTACAAAACTCTCTCTTCTTGCTTTAGTAAGTGCGACAAAGTAGAAAAGTGCTCAGTTCTGATGAAATACAAATATTATAATGTAATATAATTTTAACATTACTATACTTTGTTACTAGGCACCAAACTGTAGATAATATAATTAACTATGTGCTTTGGACATACCACAGAAACTTGGATTTAAATCATAATTGTCAATCTATAACGAAAAATAAAACAGATGATATTTATAGTCTAAGAATATATTTAAATAAAACTTTTAACAATTATATATTATAGTTAATATATACAGGGAGATACTATATTTTTGATTTCCAAATATGATATTCCATCTAGTAGCCAACATGATATTCCATCAAGTTGGTCCATTTTCTGTAGGTATCCTATTTTTGAATATTTTGCCCCATAGCTTTGATAACCCTTTGATATAAGCAATAGATTTATAGAGTTTGGGACTACCTCCTTGTTGTTGGGAGCTGAATAGCGGGGGAATAAAAAAAATCTTTATTGGCGTATAATTAATGGCTAGGAGAACTCAGAATAGAATTGTGGAGACTGATCGCTTAAGGCGAAGTCTCTTTGAGTGCCGAGGCAACATTGATTGAAGAAATTTTGTGATGTAACTTAAAATTAAGGTATCTGACAATTTTATTAAATTCTCTGCCTACAAATCCACAATAATGGATCCATCCTCATTCCTGATAATCATCATTTCTAAAAATAAATTCTATTATTACTTTCAGTTTCTACGGAAAACTGTAATTTTTCATTAATACTGTTAAGAGAATCCAGAGAGGTTTTCTCACAGCCAGAGAGTTAGGTAGGTTGAGGACATCCACAAACTACTTGTAAATAAAATAACACATATGAGGGATCTGTTCAATAACACAATCGAGACATGAAGTCAGCTACAATAGGAGCTGCGGTGATCATTTCGCTACACCATCAATAATCCTCTAATATATACATTTTTTTAACTCATCCTTCCTCCCGACGTAAGTTAAATAATTGAAAGAATTCATTTCTTCTCAATTTAGTCTTAGTGATATTCCTTTGTTCCAATTTATCGCAATGACATTAGTGGCCAGCTTTTTTTCTTTTTTATTTGTTGCGTCTATAACTCCTTAAGGAGCGTTGAGCGCACATTGGAGTAATCCTCCTTTATTAATCACACATCACCCTCTAGGGGCCGCTATGTTGTCAAGTCACGTCAGTCGTAGTCAAGTTAGGAAATCGCCGACGCGCTCGCGTCATCGGCTAGAATTGGGAAGGAATAAGGATAGGCATCATAGATCAGGTTTAGAACGCTTGACAGGGGTTGGACTAGCCGGAAACGCGTTTTGTCGTAATAAATTTCACATGGGGTTCTATGGGAATTCTAGGGGAATTGAATCCGGTACCTCAGAGGTGAAAGCCAAGCGACTTCGCCACTGAGCCACTGTTGAGCTTAACTACAATATTAGTAAAAAAAGAGCAACATCCAATGATACGAGTTCAATGTGAAAACCAGATGGTATGGTGTTACTTGATAGCAGAATAAATTACAAAGTAGTATTTTATGTTATAATTGTCTGATGATAAGGAACTGAGCATGTGGTCTAAGAATTAGGCTGTTTATTAGAAGGACTACTTCTAAAACTGACCATAAGTCTTCACGGATAACCACTTATGTGATCTTTAACAAAACCATACATTCTAGAAATGCGAAGACTGTGGCAAAAAAACAATTTTTAGAGATGAAATAAATTGTTTATTATTAAAGAGGCTAATTA
The DNA here is from genome assembly GCA_038098605.1 of Gryllus longicercus. Lineage (NCBI taxonomy): Eukaryota > Metazoa > Arthropoda > Insecta > Orthoptera > Gryllidae > Gryllus > Gryllus longicercus. The sequence goes on along the minus strand of JAZDUA010000611.1, from coordinate 462,766 downwards.
TAAGTTGATTATTAAGTATATTTTGAGAACTTTATTTTGACAAAATTTGGACATGTTTAATATTGTCACGCCAATCCAGTCTGGATGTATGTACCTGATGTCCAGGCGTTTATCGTTAAATCTTCAAAATTGTCACAAGCAGGTTCTTGTTTGAAGAGTTTTCTCGCTTCAAAATTCCACCACCGCTCCTAACCGAGTTGGAGACAAGAACTCGGGAAATTCAAATCAGTATTCTAAGTTTTTAACTACAAGAGGCACCTATTTATAAAAATATTATTTCCACCATTAAATGTATCAATTTAGATATTATAAGGCGTTTGTGTTTGTTTTGAGTCTAATTTGGATGCAGGGTTATCAAGGTCAATTTCAAGTTTGAGAACGACAGTTTGGAGTTCATTCTTGCCGTAAATGGGCCTTCCTTCTGATGGACTTTCGGCTGAACTTCGACCTCAATTTCCTTGTTTTTGAAACTCGGTGCGCATCTCTCAGAAATATAAACTCAAGTTCATCGCTATGCAAAATTGTTTTCTGTGTTGGAATAGCTTTAATGTTATTCTTGCCTTAATAAAACAAGCTTATTCAGAGTCAATGTGCGGACTTATCCTGTCAGTTTTGTCATTTCATATGTACATTACAGTGCACTCGTATTACACCGCACCTATACTATTAACCAGGATTATGTTTTTTCTTTCTTTATCATGTGCCATCTCCTGCATTTATGTAAGAGATCGGAGTTTTTTCCATAGATTTATTTGACTGAGGGCTTCGTTGATTTTCTGTTATCTCTTCATCAAATCCCAATGTTTTACGTCGTAATTTTGAGCTGGAGCGAGGTTAGAAAATGTAGGGTTGTGGTTACTTTTTAGATCGTGATGTTCTTCGACACGAATATAGAAAATAGATAAAACTTGTATCATCTGTCATGGCTACCCTAGTGACTATGAAGTTTTTAATTTTTCGACATAATCTTAGCTGCTGTATTGCTGGAGCAGTGTCAGACCACTTTTTGTAATATGTTTACCACAAAATTTAATTTGGCACTAGCGTGTCAAAAATTCGACATCTCTTAAAAATACTTTATTTTTACGTAACTACCTCCCTCGCGACAGACGTTCAACGCTGCAAATGGTCATCATATGGTAACAATTGGTCCTTAAGACAAGCACCAAAGCATGTAATTATCCTACTATGTGTAAGTTATTCCATTTCGTTCTTCACTCTTCACGTTATTTGTGCCGCAGAATTGAAATATGCCTGAACGGGAGAAAAAAGAAGAATATATTGTGGATCTTGTGATTTATAAAATATGTATACAAAAGCTTTCGACCTATAATTCGAATGTGTTCCTACTAGACCGAAAAATTAGAGATATTTGTAGTTTAGACCGATTCCGCGGTCTAATTATAAATAGTGACGCAATGACTGAGTTTTTTGCCACGTTAACTCTCCTACTGCAATGAGTTTGGCATACTTCACCGCATGGCCATTCCAAACTTTTCTGGTTTCTCGTAGTGTACACATGAGGGCGAAGTACCACGGCCAAAGGAGGCGACTGGGTGAAACAATGTCAAATCCTCTGCCATCTTGTTTTTCAGTTATTAGATACTTACTTTGTTTGCCACTACTAGGTGGCGGATAAGTTCAGCAACCTATTCCTCCTTCACCACACGTGGAGGGATCTGGTTCACCTGGTTCACCATATCATGCTCATCACTTATCTATCATCCTTCGCGATCCCACACACCTATTTGAGCATCCACATGTCTGTCACCTCCAACCTTCTCTTCTGCACACGTACAATTCACAACAAACAACCGTCACCCCTCCTAGTTCCTGGTAGAACGTGATTAAGAAAACGATTAAGTTGTATTATGGCATCATTACACACGTGAAATCAATGTGTTATCTATATTTCACGTTTTACTCCATGCTCTTATAAATGAGTGTGACTTGTTTTCTTCTCGTTTATCTTAAAATAATGAGAGAAGCTTGATTAGATATAAAGGACGATTACAAGTGACTAAACAGATGAAAGGAATAACATGAAATGAGCCGAAGTCTCGATAGAACTAGATTTTTCCGAATCGTCTTGAACGTCACTAGCTGGCGCCATTGGGCAGACTTGGAGGAGTTGGGTCCAAGGACAAAATGCTGCGAGCAGGTGATTTATATGGAATTGTAAACAAAGTGAGATATTACAAACTACTAATTAATTAATACTCTCACAAGTATGGATTGATCTTCTTATGGTAGATTTGGAAGATAAAGACTAATCACTTGAGCGAGGACTTACACTAAGGATTTTCGAAGTACTCAGTTGAAATGACATTGCGTGGAGTTGAGATTCTCTAGATATAAAAACGACGAGTCATTAAAATACAAACAAAATCAGTAGTTTATTGTATTTGGTGAGATGATAATATCTCTGAACTTTGAACGTATTTTATAAAATACTTAAAGCTAGTTCACTTTAGACTGATCGCTAGCACTGAATCGCTAGCATACTTTATGTTAGTCAAATATATAGGATAATACCAAACAATGAAAAATAATATGTATGTGATATTAATAACGCAGTGGTTGAATAATGTTGAAGTGAAAATGTTGGTTTTCTAAACACTGGTCTTTAATTTACGCTAAAATTGTATGGTGAACCTATAGCATCACCACAAACGTCATGTTCATTGCATCAAACAGGTCGTTAAGATCATCGTCGGATTGTATTATAGTAAATCATGCAATTATTAATTGTTAATTGGATTGTTGGTGATGTAGATACCTTTTTATATGATAAATGACTAAAGATATTGTCTGGTATCAATTTTTTTTGTTTTTTTTTGTTTTTGGAAAAAATTGATACCAGACAATATCTTTAGTCATTTATCATAAATCATGCAAATTTCCGCATTTGTAGAAAAGTTCCTATGCAAAACTTCTGGGTGGTTGGGAATACTCTGTAAGTATTCCGAAAAAAATACTACTTGCGTTACTGTCATGCACTTCCTTCAAAACTTCCTCTTCCTTTATCGTAGTCCATCTAATACAATCATTATTGAATCTCTAAGTTTTGTGCAATTTAGAACATGTCTTAGGCAATCTTCAGTACTAGAAATCGGTGCTAAAAAATTTTGTTACTCGAAAATTTTGGTATTCGAATATATCGGTATTCGAAAATCTTTCAGTACTCGAAAACCTAATATTTATCTAATATAATAAGTAATAGCCTTGCAGCAATAAGTCCTTGAAATCTCACGTTTTCGATTATACTGCCAAATCACTACAACTGACTGTTGGTGGTTATGTACACGTGTCTCGTCACCAAATGCCTGTTGTAGATGTTGATTTCCGTGGAATGTTCAGGTCAAATATCGGCGAGAATTTGCTATCTCACCTCCACTCCCTGTCCCCGATAAACAAAATTCACCCTATTTGAAGGACTAACATACTTAATTAAGACCGGGAAAGGAGGCTCAGTGTATCAACTGATGTCACTGCACAGCCTCTGACCGGGAGGTCCTAGATTCGAGTCGTGACTGCGGATTTTGGAAGATTTTTGACACTAGGCGAGTGACGACACGCCTGTCAGCTACGTCAAATTCAGTCGCTGTCTGGAGGAGAATTCTAGAGGTCGGCTGCTCTGATTGGTAGTTATCCGTGGCTTCCCCGATCAAGAACAGGCGAATGCCGGGGCAGTACCGTAAGAAACAGGCCACGGACCGCGCACGATCTTTCCTTCTTCTTCCTTGTGCTATCTTCACCCCTTACGCACACTTACACTAACATGCACTATAATACCACACCGGGAGGCTAGTCGGGTGTTTACAGCTTGTCCTGGCTGGGGCGGTGCCCCGCTAGTGGGAGATATCTAGGTGCGGGAAACCCCGCTAGCCAACGGTAGGTCGGCGCCGGATCTTGCCATCCAGCGGGGGAAGATCACTCCCATCTCTCGATGAAAACATGTACTACCCTTACGGAACTAATAACCTCATTAACTGACGTGCTTGGAATCACTAACAACCAGCCAACCAACCAACCTAATTAAGAACATTTAAGAACATTCTCATCGAGAGATGCTACATCAATATTTAAAAGACAAGTATGGAATTGTTGCTCAAAAAACATTAACATTAAATTTAGTAACTCGTTTGATTTTTCATTTAGATAAGTAGGCAACATTAATAATGGTTAGGTTGTCTTCGGCTCCCCCCTTTTTCCTTTCTGCAATTATCAGTCCGCATTGGTTGTATGGAAAAATAAATATCGTCAAATAATTTGTGGTTGTGAGTGATACCCAATTTTAATTTATTGAGATTTTCGATCCTACACGAAGAGAAACTGTGCTGATAATAGCATGATTTGTACAGTGTAGCTATTTGTACAGTACATCCGGAGGAGAAGAATTGAGGGAAGAGTTTTGCAAGAGTTTTATCAACTGCACTTTACAGTGCCCGATGAGGCTATATTTATGATGATGTTGTATTTAATATAATGGGATTCGTTAAAATATTTACAAAGTACTAAATAGAATACAAATATACTGTGACCTTATTAATTCTTCAATATTCTAAAGTTACAACTAAAACTACTAAAGTTACTCAGGCCACGGAAAGATGTGCTTTGCTTCCGATGGAGCTTTGGGATATTCCTTTGTTGAAGGGTGAGAAGCGCGTCACTTCGAGATCCTCCTCCCCACTGGATCCGCCAGTGTCACAGCCGGAACCCCAATTTTTTTCTGCTGTTAATTATACGAACAGTGGCGTTATATTCCGCCCTTCACCCGCCCGAGCGGCGGCGCCGGTGGAGAAAGGTCAGTAGTCCAGATTGCAGGGCGGGCCCGGCCGACACACTTACGCAAAAGCCTATCAGATGCCTGCCCGCCGCCCGGCCGGCCGGCCGACCCACCGACCGACCAGGGCGCCGGCGGGCGCATGCGCTGCATGAAATGCATTATTTGGCCTCGGCGCCGGTCTGCTCGCTGGGCTCGCTCCCCGCTGAGAATTACGACCCGTTCCAGCGGCCCAGTGGCAGACAATCTATGCAAGAAATCATAGGCTTCCGGCGGACGGTTTTGTTGACGAGGGAATTTTTGTGATGTAAAAAAGGAGCGCCGACCGTCCTCAAGGGTGCAAGCCATGAGAGAGGTCATGGTACGATGGTCAAATCGGGAACCATCTACCTAGGGCGCGACCCCCAAACTGTGAGCATTCATAATCATTATTTAGGGACGTGACCCCTAGTCACATTTGAGTTACTTTTGTGATGGGATAGTCAATATAATAATTAGATGTTGAACAGCTAATAGAATCATTCATTTTGTAGTTGAGATGCCAAAATATTTGCGTGATCCGTCAGTAGTTTTAGTTTACAATTGATGAGTGCAGATCAAAATTAAAAGTTAGTTACTGAACTCTAATCGTATGCACTAAAATCCCACCTTGAGAGGACTGAAACAATTAATTGTGTTTGTTGTTAGAAAGATCTGAGTCTGTTATTAAAGGAAGAAGATCGTCATGCTTCGCACGTTATTGTAAACGTAAAATTCTGCCTTCTGAAATGTCAGATACTGCGGACTTGGAATTTAGCTACCGACTGATTTTAGCTCAGAGCTAGCATTGCAACATCATTGCAGAGACTCTTACCGAGACATTCGAGGGTTCACGTCCCGTCGAGTCATCAGTACTAGGCCAAAGCCGGATCTGTACACTATCAAAACGGAGGATGGAACGCGCAGAATATTTCCGTCCATTTCTGGTCCTTCGTCTCCCTTTACTTACACACATACATTCACACATACATGCACACATACATGCAGTACACTACCAATCATATCCAGTCGTGAGCTTAGAGCTTGTCTCGGCCGAGGCGACGACTCGCGGGGAGATACCTTTTAAGGGGAACCCCCAGCCGCCGTGTTCGCCGGAACCGGGTCTCACCATTCAGAGGGGGATGAACACCTGAGAGCGTAGGCTTCCGCGGCCGTATCAGTATTTACTAGGCTGTCCGGGTGACGCCGCGTCCATGGCGAAGGTGCCGACGTTTCGGTCGCCATTCTGCGGCCTTCCTCAGGGCGTATTGCTCCCTTGGATTGGAATGGGTTTAGGATAACAGAATTAGGATATCGGAATATTCTCTTTTAAACCTCTCCCGCAACAAAATTAGAAGTCCACTGCAAAAAATGTCGTTTTTTTGCACGAAATTGATATCCAAGCTCTCTTCCGCCTTACTCCCTTTAAAACTCCGTGTACAACGTAAATTAATACCTTTGTGCCAGCAGCAGTGTAGCCGATGTGCAGGTTTTTGCATACATTCTAAAGAAACTGACGACAATACGCAATACGCCCTGAGGAAGGTCGCAGAATGGCGACCGAAACGTCGGCACCTTCGCCATGGACGCGGCGTCACCCGGACAGCCTAGTAAATAGGGATGAACACCGTCCCCTCTAGGCACAAAAATATTCCCTACACTAACAGGACTAGTGTCCCTATTAGTCAAAGTGCCCGGAGACACCGATCAACAAATGAACCATTGGAGTTCCGAGAAATGTAACATTTGGCATCGGCATCGGTCCAAGAATTGGATCTGCCCTCCGCTGAGGATTAGGAGTCGACCAATGTCTTGTTAGCGGAAAATACTTTTTCAGCCCATGCCAATGGTCAGATTTTTGGCTTTACATGTGTTATTTTCATTTGTGAATCAAATGTGCCAACCTCCCCACTTCTTTGCAAGTGTGCATGTTACCCGTCTTCCTTGGAATCTCATACTTTTAAAATCTAATGTCTCTCTGCTACTTTTAAAATCTAATGCACCAGCAGCTTTCAAGCTTTTCACATTCATTTAATACGATATTTCGTTTATTGCCGTGCTTTTATTAATTTTTATTTAACTTCAATTATTTTAGCATGGATTATTGAAACAAACTTATTATGCTGAAAATCAAAAGGATGTAACTAATTTATTTACTTATTTACGTCAAAAACAATTAAAAATTGTGGTTGACGTGTTGTGGAGAGAAGTTAATTTGAAGTTACATTTATTGTTCAACTCGGAATTTCCCTTATATTTTTCGTTTGAACAGTTTTCAATTAATCAATAGGAGTGTTTAATATTACCATTAATTTTAGAATTATTATATGGCGAATGCGATAAGACTCGAATTTTAAAATTAAAAAAAATTACAACCCATTCCACCTCTAGGCAAATCTCAATGAGATCCAAGTCACACGATCCTCACCGATTTCACACCGGAAAGGAATGGGCAGCCTTTGTTGGTTGAGGTTGCCGGTATACAATGCATTTCACATTACAAAATATGCAACTTCCGGTTCTCAAATACATTATGTAATTAATGGGTTTAGGATAACAGAATTAGGATATCGGAATATTCTCTTTTAAACCTCTCCCGCAACAAAATTAGAAGTCCACTGCAAAAAATGTCGTTTTTTTGCACGAAATTGATATCCAAGCTCTCTTCCGCCTTACTCCCTTTCAAACTCCGTGTACAACGTAAATGAATACCTTTGTGCCATCAGCAGTGTAGCCGATGTGCAGGTTTTTGCATACATTCTAAAGAAACTGACGACAATCTTTTACTTTAGGAAGAAAGGAATAGGTTTTCAGTCCCATAGGATCAATAACGCTGCCTTACAAAGTTTATAAAAAATTAGTATACCCACTTTAATTATTTATTTATTCATAAACATCACAAAATTAACTTTGTTTAGTTATTCATAAACATCGCTTATTAAGAACACATATGTAGTTTTTTATCACGTACTGTTTTTTAGATACAGTAATTATTATTAGCAAAAATCTTTAAAAACGTTCAATATACGCATTGCTTTATTTAATTAACAATAATTCGAGTAAAAAGACGACAAAACTTTATATTTACACACATTAAAATATAAAATACATGGTCAAAATATTTGTTGTACTTCAAAATGAAAAATAGTATTTAATCATACGATTACAATCACAAACTGTTAATACACAATAAATCGACATTTAATGTCGACAAAAGTCGTCGAGAGTAGTTTAAATAAAATCTATCGCTGTGTACTTCAAAAAAAAGATGTGATGAAAACAAAAGACATCTACTGCAAACACACTGTACCTAATAGAAAACTATACTAGCAATCAGTTTTTCGGGTACCGAAATCATGTCGTGCAGTGTAAACTGACCGGATTGATCAAAGCGGTGTTATTGTTTCCCTAGGGAGGATGAAGACGAAGCGAATATTGAAGCGCATGAGAAGGAAAATATATGATCGCGGAGAAACTGCTGCATACCTGATATGTGCGTCATAAATTCCTTTGAAACTCGCTGGGAATAGAAATTAGTGTGGATCAGAAATCGATTCTACCTACTGTCCCTCAATTCGCTCCATTTGAATCTTCAATCTCCTCTCATATAACGCTTTTTTGAATTAAGTCTTCTCGACCCTTTATAAATAATCATTCATGTCTAAACATTCCTTCACATGTTTATAAATTATCATTCATGCTTAACAATTCCTTTACACGCTCTCTCCAACCCGTAATTCCCACTGTTTTTACTAGCGTTATCTTATCTTTCCTTGCGATTCACTGCAAGATCTGGTGGTTTATTTTTCTCTTTTATTTTTAGGTTTTCATCGCACTGTGCTTCTCCGTATTTAACATTGGGATAGTCAAATTCCAAATTAGATTTTACTGTTCTAAAAGGCATAATCCTGTATTATCACATGTTAAGTAATATTGGTCTTATTATTTCGTAACTGTCTAGTATCGAAACGTTTTGTCCATAGATTGAAAATAATGTGATGGGATTCTACCAGAGATTCTTTCTTTTCTTATTCACACCAACAATGGTGCTTCTGAAACTCTCTATTACATTTACAATGGAGCCCTGTAAAAAACGGGTGTACGGACACCTAATACATTACAAGCAATGGCCTCTGATCACATTTCTCAAATCATTGAATGGATCTCAGATATCTGATTCAAGTAATCTATCTGGTCAAGGTTTTTTCACATGTTCAAAAGGTTTATGCAAGAGGTTGCTAATCTGTTGCACTAAAATAAAGTTTATGGCATCCGTTTACAAGCCTCTTATACTCATAGGTTTGGGGAGAGGAAATTATTTTGCCTTGACTGAGAGGCAATGGTGTGTCAGTCACCATTCGCAGGCTGGCGACCTACAGGGAAGGTTGCGGTTACCATTTGCAGAGGATGTGGGATTCATCCCGATAGGGAGTTCCCCACCACATCGCCCGAAGAGATGTTCCTGAAACAGGAGCACCAGGGAATCCTGCTGTAGCACCAGTGCGTAGGCATCACTTTCTACGTCACGATCTAAAGGAAACATGTGTGGTTATTACTAGTACCTAATGCGTTTTAACACTTTTTTTCAGCTCAAAACTTTTCCTCGTTTATTATGCCTGGCGTGAACCCTGAAGTACCTCTAAGAATTTCATACTTCCAGAACCTAATGCTTTTTAACATTTATTATTTTATCCTATAAATATATTTCCTCGAGTAATACACCTTCAATGTACCATGCTGAACCTCTGAGAATTTCATTCATAATTTCATATTTCTATAATTTAATGCTTTTTAATATTTATTATTTTATCCAATAAAATATGACATGGCTTAATGCACCTGGAATGTACCATGCTGAACTTCTAAGATTTTCATTGGGAAAGAAACAAATCTCGGTTGGTTCTTTCTATCTAGAAACTTGCGGTGAGTGTGCACTGTATTTTTTACATTGAAACTATGTGCATTATTTCCTCATATTTTTGTTGTATATAAAGTTATGTAATCCATTAAAAATACTCTAGATGTCATGCTCTAAAGGCAGTAGTTCATTACCCTTTAATTAATTTTTCAAATATGATTGATCTCGCTTTAGTAAACTATTCTAGAAATTCCATCCTCCAATACTTCTCTCTCTTATGAGACATATTTACTCAACTTGGCAATGGCGCAAAGAATGGATAAAACGTGAGATCGTTGTGATGTCAGTGAACTTGTGATTCAAAAGATGAGAGTGCTGCTCATGTAATGCCAAATTTGAAAACGCACAATATAGCTGCCAAAGTCGGAGGTGGGCCAGTGGATACGTTTCTGCCGTCCGAGCAAGGACTGTATGCTAGACGAGGAGAACAAAAAACATTCGCATGATTCGCTAGGATTTGAATGATGCAAGAACTGTTAACGGGAAACGGAGTATTAACGTGCGAGCTGTAGAAGGAGGAAGTTCATGCCATGAAGAAGGTCAGCGAGCAGGGCAGCAGCTGGCGCAGGGTGACTAGATGCCAACCTAAACTGGCGGCTTGTTCACACGTGACACTGTCAATTATCAATAAAACGGTATGCCAAACCATTTTACTGATGAAGTTCTTAAAATCCTTCGAGGAAGGAGATTACAGTGAATAAATGTGAAATACCATTTAAAATAATGGTCCTAAATTTTTACTGCTGTAATGTTACAATTTGAGCAAAATAGAATACATAGTCTGACCAGTGTGAAAATTCTCTCTCACTCAGGAACCATACGCGTCATGTGGTCCGTGATTTCCTATTGGCTGCAATGCTGGTGATGCACAACGTTACGTCATCCTCCTTGCGTCATCTCAGACTCTTTGCTTGATTCCGAAAACTCAGTAGGAAGGAACGACGCAGGTGGCAGGAAGGAAGGTTCGCACACACACATTCCGCAAGACGGGAAGAAAAAGAGGAGAGAGGCAAAACGAAGGAGAGGAGACCGCAAGGCTACGTTTCCGTCGACCGCTGTCTGGGGGCTGGGATGCCCGCGCGTCATGTTCAAACCAGGAACTCAGGGCATCAGTTGATGTCACTGTAGTACCTCTGACCGGGAGGTCCTATCGTTCGAGTTTCGACGGTTGCAGGATTTTCGAAACTAGTTACAAAGCTAGGACGAGCTCAGTCGCTGTCTGGAGGTGAAATCTTGTGGTCGGCTGTTCTGATCGGTAGTTTTCCGTGGTTTCTCCAATTACACCAGGCGAATGCCGGAGCAGTACCGTAACAAATATGCCATGGACTTCACGCGATATTTCCGTCCTCTTCCTTGTCCTATCATCTCCCCTTACACACTCTTACACTTACATGTACTACACTACTCCCGTATCGGGAGACCAGAGGGGAGCTCAGAGCTTGTCCCGGCTGGGGCGGTGTCCCGGGGAGTTGCCTGGTTAGGGAAAAACCCGCAAGCCGACGGGTAGGTCATCGCCGGATCTCACCATCCAGCGAGGGAAGATCACCGCCACCTCCCGCGTTAAAACCATTCACTACACTTACGGAACTAATGACCTTAGCAGTTGACGCACCCGAAATCACTAGACAATCAACTCAACGCGAGCCGCCAGCGAGTATTGTTTCAACAAACAGCTAAAGCATGTGGATGGAAGACTGTGGAATGCGTGTATTTAATTAAGAAACAATACTTAAAATTAAGTAATAGTTGCATTATAGTTGTGAGCTTCTCCGAATCCCCTATGATCTAGAAAGTCTTCGGCAGTCCAGCGAACATGATATTAGGTCCAGCCTGACATTTGCATCCTGAAAAACAAGAATACGCATACGTTTACAAATTTTTTCAAGTGTTAAATGGGAAAGGTATCATTATATGGTCCGCTCGCGATAGCTCAGCAGGAACATCGTATCTTATACAGCAGCGTTAATAGGCAGGTCCTAAGGATTTTCACACAAACTTAACAGCTGAATCGATTTCAAATGCTGTCTGGAGAATCTAGCGGGTGCCTGCTCTCCCTGCGGGTTTTGTGTGGTTTCTCTGAATAATACAAGGCCAATGTCGGAGAGATACCTTAACAAGTATTCATCGAGAGACCTTCCTTTTTCATTTTTGTTCCGCTCCTCTCCCCTTACACACACATTTACCCTTACATGGACTACACTAACAGATATTTCGCAAGATCAATCGGGAGCTTAGCCCTGGGCCCGGCTGGTGCGATGCCCCGACCAGGAGAAAAAACATCCGATGTGTGGATCCGCGCCGAATCTCACTTACCAAAAAGGGAAGAACTCCGTCACCTTCTGGTGTTTAACATGCACTGCATCTACAGAATTGACCACCCGGAATCAATAAAAACTTATACAGTGCATTGAAGAGGTAAAAAAACATTCATAAATATTCCAAACATTACAAATAGAAACAGACATCGAATGTAATTAAACGTATCGCTTTGGCCAATCTTGTTATACGTAGTTCAATTGAAGGATACATGACGAAGCACTATGACGCATCAACTAATAATGCAATGAAATATAAGAAATACGAACATAAAATTCATTGCTAACCTTTTTCCCTCTTACGACTTGGTTCTCTTTTGGACCACAGAATCGTGTTATTTTTCTCATTTAATAACACCATCTAGTAGAAGATGAAATGGCAAATGCAATGTTCCACAATGCAATATTCAACCCATTTAGTATTTTGACCTAGTCTCCTTTTCGTGTACATCCTCGCGAGATTCGAATGATTGGAACTGAAATGTTATTCTTTCTTGATTATGTCTCTCTCTCTTGCAAAATGATGAATACGTAAATTATCTGCCTGCTCCACGTATGCATTTTGACGATAATGCATTTTATTTCCTAATGATTGGCTGCTTTTTAATCTGGATAGAAACTCTCATTTGTAAACGTAAATTCGGTTTGTAGTTCTAATATTACATGGACTGAGCTGCGACAAGTGTTTGCATGACGTGAACCAGCGATCTCTAATGTGGCTCTCTACCTGTGTGTACACAGATATTCACTAACTCACTGGAAGGCAATCGTCTTCCCTTGCCAGTGATTTGCTGGTAATTTCAGTAAGTGTAAGCAAGCCTGGTGTATTATTTGAATCTGATTTGAAGAAGTGTAAATGGGTTTAGGAGTTTCATTAATTTGAATACGACGTCAACAGTTTTTAGAAAAAGGTTTGCAGAACAATCGACTCCGTGTAACCTAGTAGGTGCTATTTGATTTATGGACGATCAATTCTAAAATTTTGTTAAAACTTTATTACTTAAAATGTGACCGAAAGATAAAGTCTACGAAATTATATCACTACATCATGTTTTTTCTTATGTGGTTATTAAGTACTAATATAATAATATACGTTTACTATTATTTATTATATTTCACATCCATAAATACTATATTTAGATTATTAAAGCTGCAAGTGCTTACATGCTCAAAAATAATTGAAGATAATATATTATTCCCTCGCATTTCATTCAGAAATCAAGTTAAAGAAAAAATCCAGTGGCGATGTTATGTAGACCATTTAATTATGATATTACCTTTTCCTAAAGAACTAACCGTGAGAAATACTGTAATACAAAATTTAAAATATCGAATTAAGTTTATGCGATAACTAATTATGGTGTGGCGAATTCAAGATTTCATTATAATCTAAATTAATTTCAATTCATTCGGCACTCCTTATGTTAGTAGTCAAAATCCTTTTTAAATAAAATATACAATCTAAATAAGTGACATCAATTAGCGAAAACACGCATTTATGATGTTTGTATTCACTACAATGTAGGCGTGATTTTAATTTTCACATGGTTTGGTTCACCGACTTGAAAACGGACTTGAAAGCGGATTACAATAACTCTCCTTGTTTTTTCTTCAGTATTTGACATCTGAGATAAAGCTGTACGCCATTCCTGAGAAAAGTTTAACTTTTTATAATTGCTCAAGTAATTAAAAAGTTCAAAGTTTTATTAATTAAGAAATAGAAATACTGAGCCATCCTTCCATGCCATCATCACAAGAAGAAAGGATCCATCCTTAATAAGACATTCGTTGCGTGTGCAGCCTCCTTGAAGAGGGGACGGAGTCGCGGGCTGCGGGTTCGAGTCCTGCGTTAAGAATGTGAGTACCGTATGGGGTAGGTGTTTGGCACCTCACACTATTCACATATCTCACCTACAATGACAATGTATCATAATTCATTCCTCATAATCACCCTATCTTTCTTCATACAGTAGAAGCCAAGAATAAACCACCGGTTGAGAAGTCTCAGGGCCACAACTTCCGAGCCTCTAACCGTGTAGCGCTATGGTTCCTTTTCCGACGGCAGTGAATGTTCGACTCTAGCTATGAATCTAGGTTGAACTCTCTGAAGGAGAATTGTAGCGGCTCGCTGCTCTGATCGGTAGTTCCTGTGTATTGGGCGCAATCTGTTCTTCCTCATTCGTCCCCTTCTCTCCCGTACACACACTTACATACACTACACTACCACACATGTCGGAAGACTAGTCGGGCTTAGTGTTTATTCCGGCTGGGGAGTTGTTCAACCTGGAGGAGGGATATCGCCGCAAGTGGACGCATAATTTGGTGCCGGCTCTTACGTTCTAGTGGAGAAGGAATCCCGTGCAAAAAGCATGCACTACACGTACGGAACTTATTACCAAAGGAGATGTCGCGCCTCTATAAATAATCAATCAACCCAAAGCAAACCAACCAACTTCTTAGAAAATAGTACGTCATAAAGGCGTACTAGTCAATATTAAATTGTTTGTTTCCTGACATGAATTATGATTTCTATTTAAAAAACCTCAATTCTTTTTTATAAGAAATTCTGTCGAAAAGTAGTAAATTATAACTTAATAACAGAGAATAACAGAAATTTGCCAAATACACAGAGAAAAACATCAGTGCGCTGTACAATTTATATACATGTTTATTTCTCAGTTTAACGTGCATAAGTAAAGAAGTTTCAGGTGAGCCCTGCTTTCATCTTCGACCTACGTCTTAACTCGTACAGGCTGCACCAACTGTGGGTTAAGGGAGCAACCTCCCTTACACCAATCATTGCCAACACATTGGAGAATTAGGGCTATTTGTGAATAAGAATACGTCACTGAAGGAACACTCATTTTAAGTGCTCGTTCTGAATAAGATTCTTCTGTCATCTACACTCAGAAACGAGTTTATTTGTTAATAATGGCAGAGTACTTGGAGATTGATCCATTGGTCCACCTCCGACTTGGACGTAAGTGCTGAGGATTTTTTAGTTGGCACCCTTTATGCTCCGAGCTCTGTCAGACATTTTGACTCCTATATTTGATGCCAAGGGGCACCACCAACAATTATCTTAGCAATCCATCATTTGACACTTTCCTGAAGAAGCGAATGTGAGATTTCATTAGAAAGGGGGTTGTCGGAGGAGGATTTAATATTGTCGGATAATATGCAGGATTCATTTACACCGCATGTTCGACAACGCTACAGAGGATTTTCCGCCTTTCAAAATCTACGCACTACATGCGGAATCAACCTGCCGGTTTGGGGGATGAAATGACCACTCACCTATCAAGATGTGGAGTAGAAATGGTTTTGACACCATCACACGCGGCATTCGAACCTACAATCGTTGTATGTTCCAAACTATGTTCCTTCCTCATTATCTGAAATCATTTGAGACTATCAATACACAATTACATCCATTGTATTTTAAAATTTTCAAAATTGAATTATGTTTATTCTAAACATAATGATATTTAGAATGTGTAGAATTAATTATGTTTAGAATAAACACAATAATGTTTATTCTAAACATAATTTTCTTATTTCATGCACTGGCTCTCTTGTAAACAAAGCTCTAAGAAGACGATAGGAAAATAAGGGTTTACTAAAAACTGAAACAATGATTTACAATGTATTTATCAATTACTGATGTTAGTGCAAATGATTAATGAAATGTTTGTTTGTTTGTTATATGATTTTTATAGGTAAACCTTAATTTACTTTGCATTAATTGGGATTTTTTGAAGTTTTAATTTCATTATAATTTACACACAACTGAGTGAATGTTGATGAAAATTATTTTGATAATAAAGAAATTTCAAAAGAACATTGGGTTGTCGCACACATGGAATATGTATTGATTTCCCAAATCAATGGTTAATGAATGTCGGCTAATAAAGAATTGAAAAGCCAATCATCACAACATAAGCTTCAATCTTCCGTTCCGCCCCGAGTGGTTGCCGTCGCATGGTCTGCGCTAGGTTGTCCGGCCAAATAACAGTACCGCCGTCGAATGAATTGCTGCTTTCCGTTTTTCTGGCAATTTGAACCACTGTGCGGCGGCGGGGGCCAGAAAATGGCTTTATTATGCTTATTATCATTGGAAGGAAGCAGCTGCGGGCGCCGCGCCGCGCTGTCATTACCCGCCATCGCCCGCTTGTTAGCTCCATTATCGGAAATCGGAAGGAGGGGGTGGGGCCGGCCCCCCCGGACGGAGGGGGCGCCACAGGGCGCGTAATGGGCGAGCGCGCTGGGTGGGTCGAGGGGTGGGCGCGCCGCGGGGGGTCCTCGCGTTTCGGGGAAGCTGTCGTCGCACACACTCTCTCAAACGTTGGGAAAGGATGTCGGATGACGCGTTCGCCTAAGCAGGTTCCACGATGGCGTGCACGTGTGTTTCTGAAAAGGGAAACATATTCTTGTGTGTTCGTTGACGTATGATCGTTGCTATTGCTCAAACGTATAGTTCCAGATTTCGGTTGATTCTTCATTTTGGTTTACAGAATTAGTTAGGGGGATGTATTAACCTATAAACTACCTTAACTCTTCATATAAGATAAGTACTACATACAAGATCTATTAATTAAACTTTTATCTACCTCAACCCTACATACAAGAGAATAGATTTTGAATTAAAATCATAGGTGGAGTATTTGTATATGAATAAGGAGTAAATGACGTCGTCTATACCAAAATGTTTATTCATTAGATAAGTATCTTTGGATAGCATCGTCACACCTGCTGCAAATCAAGATTTCAACTAGGTAGAAGAGAAGAATCGACTCTAAAGTTGGCAGCTGTGCTAATTGAATTAATAAATGTTGGTAAGGACATAAATTTAGAATATAAATACAAGTCAATAAAATGTTAAAATTAAATCAATATCGCAGCCAATCTGTGAGTGAGAAATTGTCCAATTGCATGTTTAGATTCTTGTTCATCCATCGATAATCTGAGGTGCAACGCATTTGCTATTCGAATAAACTGACCGACTCGTCGAACTGGATACGAGTTCTGTTGTACGTACGAGGGATTGCCTCAGCAGGGATTAATGCAAAGCAGACTAAGTATGCCCTTAAGACTTCCAATGAATAGGGTCTCATTTTTTAAACAAAGATATCAATTAGTTTACAAATATGTAAAAATATTGTAATGTATCTAATTTTAAGTTGCAAAGGTTACAGTTTAGTTTACTATTAATTTTGATTACAATGCTCATATTTCAGTATTATTATGAGGCTCCATAACTGATCATGCTTTATAACCGTAATATGTTAATCTGTCGTCCGTAATATGTCTGCGTTACGTCCTTCGCAGCTCCAGCGGAGTGTGTGGAGTCTTAGTTGTCAGGAAAATGACTTTTTTAACAACGAGCTAAAGCATATTAATAAATGAAAGACGTATAGATTGCACTAATTAACTTAGTAGAAATACTTAAATATAGGAACGTGAGTCAAGGAAAGTCCTGTGTACGAGTATAATCTGGCACGTTGAAAATTTTGTGATGACTGAGCTAACAAAAATGTTTTATATTTTTTCGGAGTCCGCAGACTCGCCTTCGACTTAGAAAGGCTCCAGCGAAGAGAGTCAAATTGTCCGTATCAAAATGACGATTATTGCTTTGTTAACTTCACTCACCTATATTATTAGACATAAAACTTTGTGAATTTTATCGCGCAACCAGTCATACAACGTATACCACACGTATTCCATTTATGCATGTGCTTTAGAAATTTTCAAAAAATATACTCCCGTTCTGGACGCAACGTCCTCTATAGAATTGCCAGTTTCTCCCTTTATACCTCATTATTCAAGGTTAATGCGCAGAGTTAGATCGCCCATTGGAATATTATTATAATTTTAATACTATTAATAATAATAATAATAATAATAATAATAATAATAATAATAATAATAATAATAATAATAATACAGATAGATGATCAAGCATGACCTCTCTACAATTTATTATCCCTAAAATGCGTTTATAACATACCCGGATGAAGAAGCATAATTGTTCATGGTCACTTTCAAGACCATTGTTCTAATATTGATGTACTAGGGAGATTTTTTTTGGCTACTTACAAAAATCAGGGTCAGGACTTTACCAACATTTATCCATTTAATAAGCAGCTTTCAGTGTCTTCGCAGCAGAGAGCACAACGATACCTTCGGATTTCTCTAAGTAAAATACTTCCGACTTGCCTTAACTTTGTGGTAAATTGGAATTTTTGGGGGCTTTATTTTCTTCGAGGTAGGTATAGACCTCTCCTGTAGTTTCGATGTTACAGCTTGTACAGTTACAACGACTAACCCTGCGGAACACTACGAACGCGACGTGTCAAGGTGTTTGTTCCCGTTCATTTGTATGACTTTTTTATTTAAAGTTGCTTTGTTCTTATTTTCTAGTTCTACAGCCCGATTCAGACCATAACCACCTCGATCCTTGTTGGAGTCTAGACCAGTGAAATATGCCATTAGATGATGGATGATCAACCTATCGCTCAGCTCTAAGGACGGGAAACGGAAGGGAAGGACAATACGCAGATCGTGGCTCTTTGTATGAGGCGTTCTCTTAATGCCCGCCGCTACCACCGTTGGTAGTTGCATTGATAAAGCGTTTTTTCTCTTATCTTTGAGGCTAAGAACGCGTGAGAGAAGTTTTTAAAGCATCAGAATGGGTGTGCTGATCAAAATAGGACATCGACACTAATAAATTTGTTCTAGAAATAATGCTAATAATAATCTTCAATAAATTACTTTTTTGTGCCTATACAAACATCAATGAGTTAATGAAAAGTTAATTTTTAACTTGGTAAATACAGTTAAAAATTAACTTTGTGTTAACTTATTGATAATTAAACTTATTTTACACACTTATACTTTTATTTGTTGAACTTTTTCGTATTTATTTCACCTTCCATTTTTAATAATGTATAGTTAGTAATTCTACTTAGAATCGTGTTATTTAAATGTCTAATGCTTGTGCAGTGTAGGTTTTTGTTATGTTCTTAATAAAGTCTGATTTTGGAAGATTGTTACAAACGTCTTTTGGGACAATCATTTTTCTTTGTTTTTTTTAATCTTTTATTTCCTAATTACCAAAATCGTAATGAAAATAAGAGTATTCCTTTTTGTAACGTAACTGTACATTTTGGCGAAGCGTAAAGGGCTTGGTTACTTTATCAAGCAAACACCAGGGCTATGATGATTCAAGTATTTCACCTTCGTCACATTACTCACATTTGTTTTGAGAAATCTTGTCGGGAAAAGTATCATTAGTAGCAGAGCTGGGGGCAAACCGAAAAGACAATTGCAAGACTGACAGCTTGTTAATGAAAGTTACTGGAAACATGTTAATCTGGGAGTGAGTGTTGCAACTGAAAAGTGAACTAAAAGAGAAGTAAAAAAGTGAATATGAAAATAAAATAGTTCCAATTGCGGATTACTACTGCTATTGTTGTGCATATGTATTTGTTATTAAAGCTGACGTAACAAATGAAACCAGTGAACTTACATTCCACGTTAAAGAGTAATATCCGCCCCTGGATCAGATATTCAGGTGAACTAAAAGAAAAATAAAAGCCCTGTGATTAATCTTGAGAAGAAACAAAATGTCCTTTAATTTATTAGTACATCTCCTTAATTATTTTAAGTCTAAATGAAGTATTGAAACTAAACGTTTCAGATTCAGAATGTGTTGAACATTCTTCTAAGATGTTGAACTTAAAGCTAGATACTTGAAATGTGCTCAGAAAGTAATTCAGAGTAATATCCGTTTCAAATCCAAGAGTTAGGGTTCTTGTGTGTTAAAATGAGAAAAACAGGCGGAAGGTTTTTAAAAATCACGCAACTTGTCAATGAAAGTTATAGTAGATAAATGATGTACTTGTGTAGTAGTTAAGGCAAATTTGAATAGTCGTTTAGTTATTTTAAATAGATTACACACAACGTCGAAATTGGTACACTTTAGAGAGCAGTTAATTGAAGTTCGTATAAAAATAACAATCTTATAAGAAAATTTTGAGGCCCCGAGAAAAGTCAAATGACAGAAAGACAATTAGAATTTAATGATCCTTGATTTGTTGTTAGAGGAGCTCATTATCTAACGTTGTATTTTCCATATTTAATATTTCTGAATAATGATTAAATGAGAATCATTAATTTGATATACTTGACAGGAAACAATAAAGTATCGTTTCTAAAGATCTGGTTACTTCTTTTAAAGCTGCCTTCGCTACAAAGGGTGCTTACGCTCCCGACACAAGCACACACACACACACACACACACACACACACACACACACACACAGACATGAACATAATCACATTCACACATTACTTTAATTGTTAATTCAATTATTGCATGTAGTTAATATCTAAGTGGTTACAACGTTTAGTAAATGTAAAAAGTAATTAACAATAATAAAAACAATAAAAAGACAATAATAATGATATCAATAAATATAAGATACTAAATACAAAAACAATAATGAATAAATGCCAGGAACTGCGCACTTTATCTTAATGTAGTTATGAATGACATTCCATTCAAGAATCGTGGGGCGTGTTGCAGGTGTATACTGTTGGGTCGGGTCGGGGAGCCCTCGTCTCCGCCGTTCGAACGGGCCGATAGCCCGCGCCGCTCCCTCCACCGCCCCTTCCCCTCTCCATTCCTCCCCCACCACGGGGAGGCGCCGGCCACTTTCTACGCGCCCAGCGGCGGCGGCGGCGGTCGCCGACGACCGCACAGGCGGCGCCTCACTCGCGGCGTGGCGCCCACCGCCTACGCGTCCGCCGCCACCGCCGCCGCCGCCGCAGCCACACCAGCGCATTCCCTAGCGGGGAGATCCCGCGGCAGTCGCACGCTGCAAAGCCGCGCGGTCGAGGATCACTCGGGGCCGCCGCCGCCGCCCCCCTCTCTCCCCCTCCCGCGCCGCGTGCTCCCCTATCTCCGCGGCCGCGTGCGTCGCACCCGCCGCCGCCCGTCCTCCCGCCCGCTCGCGTTTCCGCGTGACGAAATTGCCCAGTCCATTGGGGAACGTGATACGTTAATTAAAAGGTCTCGGACCCTCGCACGTCACCAATGCACACATCAGCCAATGCCGTGCGGCAGCCGGCGCGCCAATGGGGAACGAGGCTAGTGCCACAGCCGCCGCCGCCGCCGCCACCACCTCCGTCGTCGTCGTCTATAAAAGGAGAATCCTAAGTTGGAGTATTTGTTGCTTATTATACCCCCCGCGCTCTGACAGCCGGCGCAGTGTGCGGCGTGACAGGCAGGCGGGCGGACTAGGCGGACAAGGCAGGCAAGTGAGCGGCGCGCGCGCGCGTTACGAACACGCGCACGCGTGACGTGAAGGGCTCGACCGCCGCGCCGCCGCTGCCACCCCCGGCACTTCGTCCATCACGCGCACCCCGTCACGGCAGCCATGTACTCCCTCAAGAAGCTCGCCGTCCACTGGAGGACGATCGTCGTGGTGTTGGTGCCGTTGGTGTTGCTGCCTCTCGCCATCCCAGGCTCCAGGGTCAGTACCATTCTTAATTTTTTTTTCTTTATTTCATTTGTTTTAAAAACATTTTTATGCCGTTGCTCCCAAAGTGTGTTCCCCCGAGTGCGCGCTCCACATGCGGTACCGATCCACTGCTTTCTCGTATAGAGGAGTTACTCTAAGAAGGGACCAGTTGGACTAGTCTGGAAACAAATGAATACCATGTAGCGCGATGGCATTGCAAATGATGGCGATGAAATCCATTATTATTATTATTATTATTATTATTATTATTATTATTATTATTATTATTATTATTATTATTATTATTATTATTAATGAGCGAACTAAAGGAACTCGTTGACGAATTGAGTGCAGGGACAAAACCCGTCGTATTATTGTAAACAGTAGCCAAGCACATGCTGTCAAAGCGGTCCCTTCTTACAAAAAATCTCTCTTCTGTCTTGGCGGTCAAGAACATCCCCCTCAACTCGCCTGCTCGGCGTTTCCCCCTCGCGCAGACAAATGTGGGTCATCGGAGCGAAATGCATCGCGGGAGAGAAACCACCTCCCGCGTGTGGGTGGAGGCGGCATTTCTTTACCGCGCGCCGCGCCGCGCCGCACCTCGCCTCACCGCGCCCGCGGACCGTCCGCGCCGGAATGCGTCAACAAACGCGCGTCGTGACGAGGGGCGGACAAGTGGCAGGCAGGCGGGCGGGCAAGCGGTCGGTCAGGAAGCGCGGTAGGCAAAAATCGGCGGTGGCGGAAGAAAAGTGAAAACTGTCGTTTTGTAAAACTTGAGTCCTGTGCCGAGTAGTTTGTCTCGTGATGGTGACGTTTTACGTTTTTACACAGGGGTGGTTCTCTGAACGATCTTCATGATATATATAATTGACACCGCCCTGTCGCCAACGTGACAATTGTTTCAACAAATTTTATTATTACATATTCATATTTATTATTGTAAATATTTTTCTGTGTGTATATAACTTAAAAATATTTCGTTAATTGAGAACGTCATTGTTGCTCTGCGGGAGAGTTCGGGAATTGTTTTGAGATGGGCGAAGAACAGGAGGGAAGGGCTTTAGAAAACGAGGCGTCATGAGGAGCGACAGACTGGAAAATGCGGCGTCGCAGTGCGGGGATGGTGCAGACGTGAGTCGGTCGCTGCGGAGCGGTTATCGCGCCGCGAGTGGACGATAAGCGGCCTCTTGACGTTTGTAGTGTTGTCGCGAGATGAAAGCACTCGCACACGCGGCCCGACGAAGGAGACCGGTCACGTGGCGGTGAATGAGACTTTGCTCCGTCAGCGGTGTCCGTCTGGCGGAAAAGTTAATTTGTCGCAATGGAAATTTAAAGCTGTGTGATACGAACTTTCAAAGTATATTTGATCCGTGTATGTTTTCTTGAGTCCTCATTTCGATAAATGTGAGGAAAGCGGGATGTTAGTTATTTTACAGACAAACTGTTATATCAAATTTGTAACTTGTTTTTCTTTGCAAAATAGTTTGTTTTTCTTTGCAAAATAGTTTATATTTTGCTTTGCAAAATAGTTTATATTTTGCCAACAATTATATTTTGTCTCGTCACTAACATTTATTCTTAATTAAACTAATGTTGGTGAAGGAGAGGGGGTAGATGATCCGGCACTCAAGAAACCGTGCGTGTATAATTCAAGAGGTAGTCTTTGGTTTTCACACTTCAAACTGTTTGTGAAATTCAATGCACAGGCAAATGCGTATATTTTTTTATCGGTGTAATTTTAGGAATTGTTTATTTAATCGCATTTCTCTAATCCTCCAAAGTATGAGTAGTAGTACAAATATTTAAATCTTAAAAGATAGACCAAAAATATTTATTTTACATGTTTTTCATTATCATCGAGGATTATTAATATTTGAATGAAGAATTTTTAACACTAATATAAGCAATGATTGATAAACAATTGTTGTTCAAAGTGAAAAAATTCAGCAGCAAACTATTTATAAACGGGGATTTTTTTGTAAGAAAGTCTTAAAGGTTACAAGCTCTCGCTGAAATACATTTTATCAGCGTCACTATTCAAAAAAAAATTTCAACTCCAGATCTCTTGTACGTGATCAGACCCTCTATTTCTACTGTTGTTCTCAATAGGGACTAAATTTCATTAAAACTATTTCGCGAAATGATAGTAATATATTGCTACATACTTCAAAATTCGTTAACTTCATATTCCCCTTTGTATTCGAAATACGGTATTCTACAAAATGTGAATTTACAAATTATCGCCGTAAATTTTTTGCAATGAAATTAATGAACTACCGGTAAGGGATGCGCTGCAACAGCGGAACAAAATGTAGAACCTTAATGCCTGAAGTTGTTTGCCACATAACAAAAGTTATTTTTCTTTTTTTATTGTTGGAAAGTAGTCGTATCGGAACTTGACACTAAGGGACGTGATACCACTTACCCTATTACAACCACCACCACCACCACCACCACCACCACCACCACGCTATTAATGCGAATTTGGGGTTGTGCACTTTTAAGCTCACAAAGTAATGTTCAATTTCAGATGTTAACAAGGTACTGAGAGGGTTAATCGTAGAAATCGAATATTTTTATAGCACTTGTTTCTACTTACGTTACTTCAGAACACTGGTAGAAAATTTCCAAGAAAGAATACTTCAATGAATTTCGAATTTCCTTGACTTGGCTTTCTGTGACGCTACGGCAGTTACAGGAACTCACTGGCTCAAAATTCCTAACAACCGCAATTTGAAACTAGCATCGAAATTACACTCTTATTTCTCTTCAGTTACAGTATAGCTTGATCATAAAAGACAAACAGTTTCTCGCTTCGCATTTGAGACCACTTGAGATTAAGTAAAATAACACCTATTGAAATGACTGGGAACATATTTTGCCCCAATTCCGTCAAGTCATTGCATTAAGGATTGTTGAGATACTTCCGATTGAAGTATCGACATTTTTGTTTTCGGAAATAGAAGTATTCAACCAATAACACCTTGATATTGTTATAAACAATGTAGATTCTTATCGAAAAATTGCATAATTGGAATGCACTTAGCAACTGTTAAAATTACGAGGTAGAAAAACCCTCCAAGTCGAACATTTAGTGAAGAAATTAAAACACAACAATACAATTACAGAAATGAACCTGTCATTAAATTTTAAATAATGAAATAAAAACAACACAATCGTGAACACATTACAAATGTGTTTAACTATAGATATTGAAATTAAATTCATAAATCTCTCTTTTTATTTTAATGAGCCGTCAAACACATTTCTAGTAGGTAGGCTGCATGTTTCACACTCTAATACAACCACGTTTCAGAGACGTCCATTGCCACCTGGCAGGCTGTAGGGGGATGGGGACGAAGTTAAAGATTAATCCGTCTCCCAAGCTTTTAAAGAAGCCTTCAACCACCTCAGCATGTAGTCGGGGAGACTTCAGTATGCACCAAACGTTAGGATACTTAGCACTTTATTCATTATGATGGTCAAAACTTAATGAGCGTTTTTTACCTCTATCTCGCATGACAGAATGTTTTATATAGTCATTGACAAAATGTACAACTTTTGTCATATTTAAATGTGCAAAATATAAGTAATTAATTGAAAATAAATGTGTGTAAATCAATAGCAATCGGTGTATGATAAGGATACTGAAAACGGGATTAAGGAAGATATAGATAAGTAAAATATTGCATTTTGTAATTAATATATTGTTTAAAATTACCAATTAATATTATTTGTATTAATATTAAAGTTCGTTGGTACAGGTATCGGTACTCAGATTTGAATTATGTTAACATCGTGTTGAAACAATTTTCGCAACATCGCCCGTTTGCGTTCGCGCACGGCCTTAGCTGTGAAACCGAACTGCCCGTGGTGAAGTTAGCTTTATGGGTGTTTGGAGGTTTTATATTTAAAATTAGGAATGGTAAGGCAGCACATGTAATAGAGATTTCGCACGGAGTTAGCTATCTACGCAAAAAACTTCTTAAATATTTTAGTACTAAATATTTTTGTCCTAAGAATGAGAAGGTGCGAGGGGATGAATGTGTAGGGGCAAGGTAGAAGTATTTAAGAGTTTAATTGGGATAAATATCACGTAGGTGTGAACTAGTCTTTGGAAAAGTTTGAGTGGATACATCCTTGCTAATCTCAATTTTCCCCCTAACTTGACGATAATGTCGGTGTACAAGAAAAGTGTCCCATCTGAAATATTGTCGCTTTGTCGTTCTGCAACTCAAGAGTGTTGTCTCGTGAACTAACTTAGTATATTATATTAGTAAACATTTCATTATTTTCTAAGCACACATCAATTAACATCAAAATGATGAAATTTGAAACTGTCAAATATCCCTGTTATCAGACAGACAATTTGCAAAATTTCACCTGTAAACAATGCCTGAAACAATTCTTCATACGCCCCAAGAGTAGATTAATAGGCAATTTGAAAATACTCGTTCTTATGGCCCCTCCAGATACGGACTCCCAAATACTTTTTTAATCAAATTTTGTCCATAGTAACAATAAAAATATTTTAATATTTATTTATAAAATTGCTGAGTTTAGTTCACATTTATATTTCTTTTCTCTTTTGAGTATTATTAGGGAGTTCCATGCATAGAACTCCTTAAGCGTTTAAGAGTGACCCATACACACCGCATTCGTGAAGTATCTATGACGCCGAACCGGCCGCAGTGCGGACTTGGACTTCGCACAGCTAGGTCTCGCCGGGCCCACTTGGTCCGGCGGAGCGCGGAAGTGGCCGGCAATCGGCTGCATGTGGAGCGCCGCCGGCACCCATTGTCGCGGCCGTTTGCCTGTCTGCCTGCCTGCACGCCTCGCTGGCCATCCGTCGCGAGGCGCGGCGCCGCAGAGAGAGGCGGGGCGGAGCGGGCGAGGCAGCGGCAGCAGGAGCGGGGCGCACAAGGCATCAAGGCTTTTGTCAAGAACACTTGCGAGTGTTAACCTACATTTAACTCTGCCGCCGCCGTCGCCGTCGTCGCTGTCTCCGTTGCCGCCGCCGCAGCACAGAACGCGACGCGAACAACCTCGATGGTTGTACGCGACGGGACGCGACGGGACGCGACGGGACGCGACGGGACGCGACGGGACGCGACGGGACGCGACGGGACGCGACGGGACGCGACGGGACGCGACGGGACGCGACGGGACGCGACGGGACGCGACGGGACGCGACGGGACGCGACGGGACGCGACGGGACGCGACGGGACGCGACGGGACGCGACGGGACGCGACGGGACGCGACGGGACGCGACGGGACGCGACGGGACGCGACGGGACGCGACGGGACGCGACGGGACGCGACGGGACGCGACGGGACGCGACGGGACGCGACGGGACGCGACGGGACGCGACGGGACGCGACGGGACGCGACGGGACGCGACGGGACGCGACGGGACGCGACGGGACGCGACGGGACGCGAATCTTAGAGAGTTTGGGGGGTGATGCAACCCCCGAAGCGGGGTGGGGGGAGGCTTGGCTGAAGGTTAGGCTAGGTGGGGCTAGGCTGAACAGCATCAAAGCGGCATCGCTGAGAGAAAGAAATAGATACTTTTGATTAAGCCCTTCATAAAGTTGAGAAATAGTGAATCTACCAAGGGCTTTATGTTCTAATGATCGAACAGTGACTAAAACAACAGATCATGTGGATTCCAATGATCGAGCGGGGACTGAAATCGGAGATCATTAGAATCAATTAATGCTCGTGCAAATTTTATTTTTTACGTAATTTTAATGATTCCATATTATTTACTTGTTTATTTGATGTTAACTTCACCTGGTTTATCTTTTCATTTTTCTCTTTCATAATTCCCTTTCAAAATTCAAAACAAATGTTTTTATGCTTTCCTTGTAACAACAATTCTCTCGAACCAGGTACGTTTGGCACTGTATATAGAACTCTATATCGAAGGCAATAGCACACAATAAAATCGGTATCGGTAAAAAATAAAATTATTTATTTTTTAGAATACGTAACTCGAGGTCTTGTGTGCTTAAAAACAAACATGTGGGCGTTTATTTTTAACCACAAAAGACCCTTTTGTGGGTGACATTTTTTCCTATCAAGATAATGTATCGTTTTATTAAATTGTTAAAGGTTTATAAAATTCTTTTTATGCATATGAAGAGAGTGTATTGGAAGATTCTGTGTACTATACATCGTTCAATAAGGGTTGCACATATTATCTTGAAATTTTATGAAGTGAAATTACAAAATCCTCAAAACATTGGTTTCTTTTTAACCTCGCAAAATCTTGGTTAAATCTATAAAGTAATAAATTTCTTAAGATTTGTGGAACACAGGTTATTTTGTAAAGAACAGTCCCTTCCCCATTCACATGTTATAGTTATTGTCGTAATGAGGTCGATATAGAGCGAATAAATGGCGAATTTGAAGTTTGTAAACAAACGCATTGGTCGTGATTTAAAACCAACCCAGCCCGTTATTAGTGATATTGGGCGTGTGTCGTTTAATACTTCTCTTAATGCGACCTTTTTGCAAGAAAAACTAATAAGTGCTTTTTCTTGCGGTTACAGTATTCATCCCCCAACTTTAGCTATAAATTATTTATATTGTTCTTAACTGTAAAATCTTTAAGGAGCGTCGACCGTTAAGTATGGCTTTTAGTTCTGGTTGCGTTAAGTTGATACAACAGAACAGTATGACGAAAACTGTCTAGGGGACGTGCGACGGAAAGGGTGGGTGAGATGAACTAGGAGAGTAATGTGTTAAAGTATGATAGTTTGTTCTAGTTTGTTTAGTTTGCTTAACAGTTGCTATTAACCTCGATAAAACTCTTTTCTAACATAGAGAAAGAACTATGCTATATTGCACGTTAATACTGATAAGTATGTTCCATTTTGTATAATAAGGTAAAATTATCTTACTTATGAATTAGATAAGATAGTTTAAATCGGTTTTCGTAAGAAAATATAATAAATAATCTCGTAAAGCATAATTATATGCTACGGTAAAGTGTACAATAATACCCATGTGAAGGCTTTAATGAAAGTTTTGGAACCGTATTAAAAATTTGAGTGTTCTCACACTTTGATAAAATTATAATATAGTTAATGAAAAGTCTGTAGACATGAAGGGCGTCCCAGACGCTAAACAATTCAGCTTCCTTTCTGAGGCCCAGAAGTAAGAGGTTTAGTTTGATAATTTTCTAACTTTATCTTATGTCGGTTAGTTTTCTATCGTAACGATTACGGATGTTTGTTTGGATGTTTGCAACTTGTTCAAGAGTTCGGTTTTTTACTCATCATGCAAAAAGACAAAACTTTAAATAGATCAAATTATCTCTGAAGGCTGCACAACATCGTGTTTTGCTTCATAGGAGTTAGACCGCTTGATGATTATTAACAATAGTAATGGAGAACATTTTTATCATCTGCCTTCACATGCCTGAATGGATGTGGATAGGTGTTGTATGGTAGTGTGTAGAAAGAGTCGTGGAACTGAAAGGGAATTTAAAACGAGTGGTTTAATCTAAAACTGGAAATAATCTCCTCAATGACGGCCCAATGAAACTTCCGCAGACTAGAAAAATAGCCATACCAAAGGCTTCCTAATGCAGAGCCCGGATATCCTAATCTAACTAAATACGTCCACAGATAACAAGTTCTCCAAATACCTAGAGATAATGCTATTTCTAAATCGGAGTGCTAAAATTACGACTGATCACGCGTTTCAAATGTGGGAGCGTAATTAAGCCTCCTTTAGCGACGCGTGTTAAAAAATAAACCTGATCTAAAAGATTTTGTAAGAAACAATGTTGACTTCTAATAATTATAGCCTTATTTATATAGTGTCAAAACAGGTATAACACGCAAGAAATGGATTGCCTGCCTTCGAACGAAAAAAACAACAAAAAACTGACTATTAAAATAACATCGAACAGAACATAACATCATTTCTACTTCACTGAAAGGAATATTATTAATAACTTGTAAAGAACCCATCCAAAAAGTGAAATGGAAATCAATAAATAGTTGACTTTTTGATGACCAATGGTATTCATCCATTTATTCTTCAATTCACATGTCAAATCTAGGAACGGTGTGGTGTGATTCAACAACTTACTAGTTCGAAAATTCTTCGGAAAAGGTTAATTTTCTACTAATACTCCAGTGCGAACAAAATCTAAAATGTAAAAATGTTCGTTAAGAAAAGTTTACATTATGTGTTAATATCATTATTGTCAAACGCTCAACACAATCACAAAACCAAACAAATATTTTACGTAATAAGCATTTTGTTTCCAATCACTTACTTCTGAGAAAATGTGTTCTTAGAAAACTCCAGAGCGACATGACTTGCACCGCGAGCCATAAATGCTGACATTGCACATGGTATTACCCCCGACTTGGTCTGAGGTAAACAAGACCACAAGTATACAACTGCCTTATAATGAGGACAGCTTTGTTTACATTACAATAAAAAGTTCCTCTAAAACCCAAATGAGAAGTGCTTCGTATATTCAATTCATGATGTTATTAATATCTAACAACAATATAATTTGACGCATAATATTGGAGTCAATTTATTAGTAGCAAAAAATATGACATACGTTTATTGACCACTACAAAGGTATTCTTCTTTGTCGTATTGTTTCAAGAGCTTGAGATATCCAGTTTATCCCTGCTGTGTAATTTCTAGCCTTTGATGTATTGTCTGTGGTTCCTGAATCAAGGGCAGGCGAGGCTTGTCGCTGTTATCTCCCCTCATGGTTTTTAACTAAAAAGCTTCGAACAACGGGGAGCTTTCAGCAGGAGAGCATGCTATCGAAAATCACTTCCCCAAAATATCGATCTCGGAACAAAGATTAGATACGTGACAAAAACCGTATTAATTTTAATTAGATGAACTATAAATCATGATAAAATGTAGATATTCAGTCGATGAAGAATAGTATGACGACATTTAATCAAGGTGTGTACAAATGCGGAAAGGTGGCTTGGTAGTTGTACAAAAGAATATTTATTTTCGGTTGCTTCTTATCGGAACGGTTTGTAATATATGCTGCAATATTTCATCTCTCTGGTTAGGTTGCATAGGAAAATTAAGTATTTATGTGGTTAAATGAATATCGCGAAACTAGAGGTCAATGACGTTTCGCACGTATTGTTCCAAAGTGTTGATGTTATCAAAACATTTTTTAAATATTTGAATGCAAATGCTTAATTATTTATATGTATATCTATTTTCTTTTTTAAGTGCACTTTTCTTCTGCTCTAGATACAATTTACAATGAGCCCGTGATGCGATATTTTTTCTCCGGCAAGTTTCCATGACACCTTTTTTAACTAATTTCAAGGAAAGAAAACGCATTATTGCAAAACTGGAACGACCGTAGCATATTAGATTAGAACGAAAGTGTGCGGTTTTCGGAAAGTTGAGACGAACACAACGATATACTTGTTAAATAGAACGTGGGAACGATGAGTGCCTCTTGGTCGCCAGGACTCGTTGAAAATGAAGTTCAGTTTGTTATTTAACTACTGGGACACTTTCTCTCTTGAAAAAGTGATTTGCATTCGGTGAGCTTGTAAGAACCAAACAAATTTGAAGCCTACTACGTACACAGGGAATCGACGATGAAACATCTTTTTGCCGTATTTTGCTCATGGGAAAAGTGAAGTCTTGTGGAAACGTTTTCGCAACTCTACAAGAAACGACGACACACAGTGGGCCAAAATGGAACAAAGAGCACACTTAATGCACTTTACACTTAAATAAAACTTGTAAAATAATTACTTTGTTTTTAGCCTCTTTTTTTAATATATTTGCTGAATTTTGAAGTTTCTCTCCCAGATGTGACTTGAGAGCGTCAGTTCTGGAATAAACATATTGCAGACTTCTTTGACCAAGTTTTGTACAGTTTCTTATTTTTCTCAACATAGTTTAATATTATAATATTTCTTCACAGTATTAATATTTGTGTTTCCATGACCTTTAATCGATTAAAATTCTCGGCTTTGGATGCAACTCTTATAACATATATATATATATATATATATATATATATATATATATATATATATGAATTATTAACAATATTTGAACCCTAAACTAAAATTTCATTTGTTACGTCGAACACTATTTTGGAGTAATCATCGAGGCGAGGATGGGATAATCAGTACACTATTAAAAATACTGTGCCAACATAGGTTCAAATGCCTTCCACCTCGCTGTATGTCTCGAACTGAATGTCCCTCCATTAATTAAGCAAGTGTGGTATTTTGGCAATTAAGCATCGAATATTAAATTGTCGTGTAGGAGTGTTCTTCTCAACAATACATCGCAGAAGTTGCTATTCTCGACAAAATATCGAATTATTTGAAATTGTCGATTTAGCTGATTTAAGTTAAACTCCAGTAACTGATTTCATGTAAACTGAAATCAAAATAATTCGCTCGTTTGCGGACTGCCAAGTAGATATTGGCTCCGGCCGCATAAGCTTACGCTTACACGTTATGTAATTGTTTTTAAGCTCGCTTAATAAGTTTTTGCAATTTCCCTAAATCAATTTTTGACTTACACCTTTCGAAACGTTGAGCAATATACACATGTTACATTATGTTTGATGTCGTGTGCATGGAACGTTGCAGCAACACACATGTATGTTACTGAAATGATCACGCACACGACACCAAACACTCAAATTTGAACCTAAACGTAGAAATATTTTCTCTCTTGCGCGCCCCGGCTATTTAGGCCCAGTGTATACGGCGAGGGCGTGGCGGAGCCGTCTCGAGGGGGGAGGGGGCAACAGTTAGCGCTCGGAGTGAAACGGAAGCTTGAAAGCTTAATTCGCTTCGCTTGCGCGGAGTAATCTATTGCTCTCTCCGCCGGCCGCCTCGCCGGCCGCCTCGCCGCCTCGGGCAGAGGTTTCCAATACTTGCGAACTGCACCGGAGGAAAGATTTTCTCAACTCGACGCACGCTTTTATCCTCCAGATTAATGAGGTGCATGACCGTTGCAATAGACCAGAGCAAGGATGTATGTAGTTATGGAGTGTTTCAAGCAAGATTTCCACCTTGCTTCGACTCGACGAGGGGACGGTATTGCAATTTTTAATCGTGGGATGAAAATCCAGATCCGGAATGGATTGAAAAGTTAGTTCCTGACTTCGTACGATTCACTTTCACAAGCACTTTACCAGAAACTATTGGTTGCTGCTTAGGTTTATCAGCAGAATACAAGCTAACGGTATGCATTCGTGGACTTTCATGGAGATTTCGTTTTTATGATTCAGTTGCCAAGTACCAAACTGCTGAAATAGATAT
The DNA here is from genome assembly GCA_038098605.1 of Gryllus longicercus. Lineage (NCBI taxonomy): Eukaryota > Metazoa > Arthropoda > Insecta > Orthoptera > Gryllidae > Gryllus > Gryllus longicercus. The sequence goes on along the minus strand of JAZDUA010000611.1, from coordinate 429,892 downwards.
AGAGAATATTTAAAGAATGCGCAGCTTTGCGGAAGCGCATACCACGAGAGCGCCTCTATAATATTCGCGATACTCTTTCTACAAACGAATACTCTAAATCCTTCCGTATACACGGCTCACCAACGAAGAAAAGGATGATGAGAGTCAAAGGGTAGGATTCAAGAGACGTACCTCGAGAAGTCTGACGAAGATATTGCATGCAAAATTTAGGAGGTTGTAAAGTGTTTAAAAATTAGGCAGATGCGACTCTGAACAGCAATATAGTGCAAGAAAAACATATACTTCACTTAGTCTTAATTTGTTAAATCCACAAAATTCGAAAAATGTTAGCGATTTTTTAATTTTTCTAAAAAACCGAATAGTATGTTTTATTATTTTATTTCTGCTCTTTTTAAAGAATTCCTGAGTTATAAATTTTTAATGTATTTATATATTTAAGTATGGTAAATAAAAGATGTCTGGTATCAACAATTTATTTTGCTAATGATCGTTTCGATCGTGTAGCGATCATCCTCAGACCTAAAATTAGAATTATAGAAATAAATTATATTAATACATGAATTATAAACAATTAGAATAAGTGAATACAAATATTATATACAAAATATAGACAATGCATGCCAGATGCGTTAGCAGACTGGGTCTACACACCTTGCAGCTTCCGGGCCGAAAACAAAGTTCTGCGGTATTTCGAGAGTGTGTCTTATTTATATATTATAACATCTCAAAAATATTAACTTTCTATAGCAATTCATAAAGACAAATATTCCGTTTGTTGCTATTTAGCTTTGATTTTTTTTCTTTTGTACGGTGCATGGCAACTGTTCTTGTTAAAGGGCTTCGCTTCAGATTATCTGCAATCCAGCGGTAATTTTAAAACGCGAGATTACCGTTTTGAAGCGAGACTTGAAATACCTGACACAGACGAGACCAAAACGTCTAAAATTCCCAGAGGTGAAACAGACGCCTTCGTCCCTCCAAGGAAGCTAACGGTTTCTTCAGGAAGAAAAGGAAAGTGAAAACTTAAGAAAGGGGGCGGGGCATGAGGCAGGTGCACCTTACCCTTTCGGCACAATGCTCGGCCGCGCCCCGCCCCTCGCCGATGGTCAGTGAGATCTGGTCGTTTGCTGTTGGAGCGTTTCATTAGATCACCTTTACCTGGTATTCTACCTAAAAGAACTCTTTCTTTTGCAAAGGAATAGTAAATTATCCTTTAAAACACTTATTTCTTGGCCAAAATATTAATTCTACATTGTATACTTTTTTCAAATGCATCAGTTGCCAGTTCTGTTATGACCAATTCATTTATTTTAACAATATTATTACAATATCATTTAAAAAATACTTCAATTTTCTTCGTATTCAAAAGTAGTCTCTTGAGCAAATAAGTTATTCGATCAATTCATTTGGAGCTCTGATATTTTATGTTTGTTGATTTTAATTATTCCTATCCAGTCTTTTAATTTTTAAATAACAGTCGTGGACAACTGGGCATTGTTAATCTACACTACATACATCTACCTCTTTGGGAAAAATCGAGAAATCTTAAGATTTTTGCGGAACTAATTCAGCAGTTAGGTATTTCGCAACTGAATTATGAAAATGAAAGTTCTTAGGAAAGTTCATGTATGTATACCGTTAATTCGTATTCCGCTGATAACAGGGAACCATGGAATGTATCCTCCTTCAATTCTTATTTTGAGTATTTATAATATATCAAACATTGCGCCCCGGGTCTCAAATATTCCAGTTGGAAATCGTCTTTTTTAAACAGTTATTGAAGATAGTTTTTCAACTACTAGGCTTTTGAAACTGACCACTGTAAGTAACATTGGGGGTAACGGTAACGGTATATGGACACAGGCAAACATCCAAGCCCCGGGCGAGGTTTCGAACCCCCGACCCTTTGGCACGAAACAGCTACGGTTCTTCAGATAAGGCTGGGCGACCTCTGCTATCCAGGCCGGCAGTTGGAAATCTTAGAAACTCTCAATAGGAACTACGAGCAAACCTGGTCTGGTTCACACTACTGCAACGACCATTATTACTCGTAAGGATGAGAGCGATCCATCACTTCAGAAGGGGAGGGACACATTCTTATGTCTTCGCGAGAAAGTTGTAGTTACTAAACGGTAGCAGTAATTTACCTCGAAAGGCTTAGCTTTTCCCCTGCATTTCTCACTGCCACAGGTTGGTCACCATCGCATTCATCACAGAGATCATCCCCAGTTTAAGATGGAAGTTTAAGTCAAAGTATAAGAGGACACCCCGAAATGGGATCCAATGATCTAACAATCCAAATACAATCCCTACATATCTGTACTCGATGTACCCGTTACTGACTCACGATATTTATTTAACGTTTTTAGAAAGTCTATTTTTTTTTGTGTTACTGTCCGAATATTTTTTCTCAATGTACTAATTCTCTGTATAAAAGTATTCATGGTCTTACTAAAAATTAAAATTAAGTAAATCAGTGTTACATATAATGGTGATTATGGAGTTGAAGGCACTGCAATGATGGTGCTTACATGTGAATACATTTGAATTTATATCCTTAGCTCAGAAGAACAAAAGGTGTCTTAGAGCTGTAATATCCCAGAAAAACTACAGAGCTTGCTTAATTACGTTGTTCAAATAATAACTGATAAAATTATATTACACCCTTCAAAATGAAAGTCTAGTTTCTCAATACCAAACCTCTGTTTAGAACAGCGGACAAAGTGAGAGTGGTAAATGTGGGGTGTGGGTTGAAATTGCTTCCCATTACTTGCACTCTCCTCTATCTTTCCCAATACCTACGAACTCTCCGCCGTTAGACTAGTGTTGTTCCCACCACTTCGTTAATAAAATCTAAGAATATTTTCAGTTTACTTTCCGAATCGTGACCTCCCTGAAATATCTATCTCGCAGTGGGAAAACGCGTTATAAGGTCCGACAACGCGTACCAGGTCTTCAACAATGTTGGAAACGTACCAGCGAAGCATTACGCATGACGTCGCGCTGACCTTGAAGAGTCTCCCACAATAAAGACGTAAACGACAGGCTTCCTTTAATTCCAATAATTCAAAGTAAACTGCGCCGAAGATACGTCTTCTTCACGCTAATGTACACGACCATGACAATAACCGTGAGTCTTTGACGGAGGAAATTGTAGTAATGACATAACGGTGCGGAAATTCTAAAACTGTGAATTTTCAATTTAAAATGCTAGGGATTAAATAAATTACTAATTCGTGCCGCAAATAATAAGATATTTCCCAAGACTTTTATTCATCTAAGCCTTCGATCAATAGATACAAAAAAAACAGATGATGGTTAGAAGTAAACAATTATAAAGACACTTTTAAGAGTGAAAATAATAAATTCAAAATGGTCTAATTAATTAATTAATTATGGTATTTCGTTTTGATAAGTTTCCTCTAAAAGGTCGCTTCACTCTCAATGGCATATGGGAATTTTGACAGGCTGTTCATTTTACAATTTCAAAATTTTGTGTACTCAATTTGATTTACCGTTTAGCAAAATCCTAGAATTCAAATAATAATTTGAAACTGAAATTTTGAGATTGAATATAAATTTGCTAGTTTTCGAACTTGAAACTGGTGACACTATCGACATGGCATACCATTCCCACGTTTTATTTTATTTTATTTAATGACGCGTGACAGTTGTCCATTGAACGCAAATTGTGAGGAAGTATCAAAGTCGATAATGACCAAATTTAATAATATTGCTTGTTGATTGAAAGTAAATATAATTTAATTAATAATATAATATATGTAGCAATATCATTATCATGTACTGCACATGACAATGAATTTTGTTTTTGTTCATGCATTTTTTCATGTCTCATGTGTTAGACATGCTTTCTCATGAAGTCACTGTGTTTACCCTCCCCGATCTTTTAGGATGCCACGCAAAGCTTTCTGTCAATGAGCTTATGCGCTGCCAGAAGTAGAGGGGCAGTCTTTTTCTAGCTCATTAGCGAGAGGTTTCAAGTTAAACTGTTTCTCCACTCCTTGACCTGTTGGTTGATCTCAGTAACATGACAGGTTTGTTTATATTGCCTGTGTTCTTTTTTGAATTACGATTTTTTTCCCTTCTAAGCAATTCAATCTCATTTTACAGACATTGAGAACTTCAGACATTATTTTATTAATTTATTATTTCTTTATAAATGCCTAGAGCAGCAATTTCCCTATTGCATGGATTTCGTGGGAACGGGCATAACAATACAAGTCTGCACCATCCACATACAAAAATACAGTACTAAGTTTGAGCCAATGAAGTCATATTTTTTTACCCAAAATTGTATAAATATAAAATATCATATATATTACAATAGTTTTAGTACATAAATAATAGATATAAATTCGAATCGAATGCTGAAAACTAATCATAATTTTATCTAATTTACTCCCCCAACACTATTTATGTCGACTCGGTTTCTGACTCTATACGGATGTCCGTACATCCGAATCGAGAGTATCCTATAGTTTAGAGTATTACACGTGTAAAAAGTCCAGTCTTGAAACGAGTAATAAATTTGCAAACATAGTATTGAAGCGCGTAAGGCTCAGGTGCATTGCAGTATCGTAGTCATTCCTGTGGGGTCAAGACCTCAAAGTGACTAGACGCGTGCCTGTCTTCGGACGAGGTTGGGGTTGGGGTGCGTCAGCGATAAGCGACTCTCTGGCTGCTATCTGCGGTGGGACCCACCTGCGCTCAAAGTCTGAAAACTGCCAAACTGCGCACAACGCGTCCGAATTCTAAAATGCCTTCTGCAATAAATTTACCACTTAATTTTTTGTACATTTTGTCAGGAGACAATAAGATAAAGAATTGAACATATTTCATCAATGGAAAATTTGTGCGATTTTTCACCCCGTGTAATACATCATTTAAATGTCACCATTTTTTTGAAATGGCGTTGGTCTTTACGGAAATATACTTATTGTTCCTGTGACATTACTTTCAATAAGGCGTTTGTATGATTAAAAAAATAGGTTGCCAAATGTATTTAATTTAAAAGTTGGAATTTCTTACGAGAAGTTCCTTTTGATTTTTTAAAAATTCAATGACTATATAAAGGATTTAAAAGAAAATTCAATTACGTTCGAATAGCTATACAAAATAGCTTATAATTCTTTATTTATAAACATTGAAAATTTCATTAAATAAGAGTTAAATCTATTTAAACATTAATAATTTCCACTACAAGGGAGAAAAGGTTTTTTCCGAAACATTAAACATTCAACGGTTTTTTAAATGTAAAATTTGTTTAAAAAATTTTAATATTTAATTTAATCATAAGAAATTGGAAAAATAGAGATTTATTAATATTTTTAAACACTTCTGAATTTTTTAAAATTTATATTTATTTGCAAACGAGAGACCTCGTCCACACAAATTGTACCTAGTGTTTTTTGATCGGGATGTGGCGGATATCTTCTTCCCGTGGATAACTAGCTCCGGCGCCGATCTATCGTCGGCTACCGGTAGTTTTCCCCAACCAGGTATTTCCCACGAGCCGGCATGGGTGTGATGTGTGTAAGGAGTAGGATTGGAAGGAAATTTTGCGCGTTGTTCGTAGTTCTTTTTTAGAGTACTGCTCAGCAATGGCTTGGTATTGATCGGAGAAACCACGGAAAATAACAACCCATCAGCAGATTAGAACTCTCCAAACAGTGGCTTAATTCGACCTAACTACGTAGCTATCGATCGAAACTCCATTTGTCGTCGGGAGTGGAACGCAAGGGCCGCCCGGTCAGAGGCACTGCAGTGACACCAGTTGAAGCCCTCGGCCACCTCTCCCGGTGCGAGTTTCTACCCTCAGCGCCGCGTAGCAGTGAGCGGATGAGCGCCGTTGTGCATGTGCCGACATGGAACAGGGGTTCTTGTGGGCGGCGCGTGTTAGTTGTACGCGTGGCCGGCGCAGCTCGCTGTACCGCCTCCGTCCAAGGCTGCTCGCCAACCACGCGCCTTTCTTCGTCATGAGCGTTCGACAGGCGACGAGGAGTGGGCCGGTGGGAGCGTTCTCCCATGCGGAGCTTCTGGCGGAGGCGGTGACGTCACTGCTCGCGGTTGTTGTTGGGTTTTTTTCTTCTTTTTTTTCTTTCAATGAAACAATCACGGCATGAAACTAAAACAAGAGAGCGTAACCGCTGAAGAACTTTCAACAGTGATACCGAATCGTTTATTTATGATAAGAGTGGTAAAAATGGCAGGTTTTTTTTGCGAGTAAGAAAGGTTGCGACAGGAGGCCGATAGGTCGACTGGCACAATCGTTCGACATTATGGAATTTTCCGGATATTTTGAAGTACTTCTAAAACAGAAAATATTGCGTTCTGAAGCACAATGATGCGCCTACAATGGGCGGTAGTTCGAACTTGAAGTGGGTTATGTCAAAAGTTTTATTTTTCTAATTTTTTTATTATAGTTCGAGCAAATTCAAGTAATGTATCTACAGTTCATTTTAATAAAATTTTAAATTTTGATGTGAAATATTGAAATATTATTTTTATATGAAAATTCAGTTGTCAGTTGGTCCAAAGCTCCAAATACCTCGCTAGGCAATCCTCGCCTAGAGATGGCTCTGAAAGCGGTACTCTCTGGGACCCTTTCACAGATAATATCAAAACCAACGAATAAAGGTTAAGTTAAACCAAATAGAGATTTTTTTTATTTCTTGCCCGTTCGGCCCTTCGGCCTTTCGGGAGTTATTATTTACAATACACACATTACATGATTTAAGTCTCTTCCATGGATGCTATTTGAAACAGTTTTATTGCTTCGTTAAATTTCAAGTATAGCACGTACGCGTATTAGGTACATTTTAGGTTAATATTTAAGAATTATATGAAATTATTGTGTAGGTATTTAAGAATGTATAAATTTCCTTAAAGAACGATGGCGATTGAACATCTGCAAATCCAGTCGTTACTTTTGAGACCAGTAAATTATATTGAAAACTCTGATTCACCAGTTAGCAATGAATGGTATCGATACTCTACTGGTCTCAGATTGCGTTTTGTAATTGAGAACGTCTTCGAGATTCTCGTGTATCGTTTTAATTCGTCATATCCAATTCCGGACATTCCAGCAAAAGTCTTAGGTTTCGAATTCGTTATCGCTTTTCTGGAATACTGTTGTAACGTAAAAAAAGCTACAAAAATTGGAATATTAAGGGGAAATGATTAAAAAACAATCCCTTTTTATTTGGAATACGTCTGAAAATATACCAATTGCCGCTGGGTGACACATGCACTGTTATTTTGAGGACAAAGATTGGCATTTTGTGTTACAAACATAAAGTCGACATTAAAGCATGGAAGAGATTAATTTGTTATCCTTGAGAAAGATTTACGGAACACGACTCCATATCGAGCTGACTTACACATATGAATCATTCACCTGAATTACTAGGGTAGTTTGTAGAGTAGTGTTGCAATTCAAAAGGTCCCTAAACTTTCCAAAATAAACACGTAATTAAAGGTGGTAAGGTTAGAGGCAAACTAATGAATTTGTTAAATTTAAATTTTGCTTTCTTGAAAAAAGATGTCTTTTGCATTGTAACAATATTCCGGAAATAGCGCAGATTTGTTTAAAATTGAATCATTTTAGAAGCCAGTAAAGCACGAAAAAATCAGTCAATTAAGAATTTTTAAATTGTATTTTTCTAAAATGTTTTCATTAACACACATATTCAAATATAGTATTATGATTCCCGCGAAAAAACCTACTAGAAACTGGTCTTCTGCTAAACACTCTTTTCATATTTTAGAAATTGGCAAACTTGACACTTGCTTGGTTTCCAAAATAAGTGATTGAATTAAATATGCAATTTTTATCAAATTGTTGGATTCCGAGAAACGTTTCTCCATTTTTTGTTGTTATTATCCATTCTTGTTCAAATAAAACGTTGCTTTTACTCTTTTTAATGGCGAAGTTACTTATAGAAAAAGTTTCTTCAATACTTCCCAATAAAAAGTTTGTCTTTATATTCTGTAAAAATTATTCAAATATTTCGCTTTTGTATTTTAACAAAAGTAGGCTATTTATTTTGATACTAGAGTAGGTCGATGAAAATGTATTTCATCACGCTCTGATACATTTAAGGACAGCAACATTTCTGGTTTTATCCTTGCAGCTGGTAATTTCGGTAATTATGTTCAGCAGTGATATTATGCTAAAAAAGTTTTTTGACTGAAAAATTCTGCTACTGCCTTAACTCCATTCTCGCAGACGCGGGAAGCCTTCGCGGGCCCGGTCAACATCTCTTCTTCTCGTCACTCCCGCAGCACGCAAATTCTTTTGCCAAGTAACGAAGTATCCAGAGAGAAGAGAAATGACAATGTTAAATATATTATAAAAATGTTCACAAAATAAACCATAATTCGTTGAGAGATTGCATTGAAATGATATATCATGTAATACATTTCTTGAATTTTAACTTTACTTAGATTTCAAAGTAAAAAAACTCATAGTTAATTTAGTAACTACGATAGCTCAGAAATAACTGTCTCTGCAGCATCTTTGACCAGAGAATCCTTGATTCGTATCCCAATGATGGCTAGAGCTTGGTCGAATTCAGCCGCTGGTTCAAGAAGAGTTCTAGCGGTCGGCTCCTCTGATCGATAATTTTCCGTGGTTTCTGCGATCAATAGCAAACGAATGTACCCAACAAACGTGTTTGGAACAGCGCGTGGACTTTCCTTCCTTTTCTTTGTCCTATTCTCTCCCCTTATTCACACTTACAAGCACTACATTTCCACAAGTCAAGAGTTTACAGCTTGTCCCAGAAGGGGCATTGCCCCGCTGAAGGTGGCGCCTGATTTTACCACACAACGGGGGGCTGGACCGCTGCCCCCGTGATAAAACATGTACTGCAGTTCGGTAGAATAGACCACAGCAGATGTCGCGCCCGTAAACATCAATCAATCAATCAATCAATCCAACCCAAGGGGCAACACTGGAACTAAATGTTCAACGAAAGGCGTCAGAGAAGCCGATGTGCGTCTGCACCTCCGAAAGGCAGCCAAAGCTAGAGTTCGAATGTTTGGAATTCTTACAGAAAGAATTCCAGCGACACGAGGAAACACTTACTGGAGGAAAAGATTTGACACAAGACGAAAGTGAAATTGGGAGGGGTCCTGCCCCGACCGTTGTTTTTCTTGCGCTAATCGCCCGAATCGCTTGAAGTAGGAAGGAACTATTTTTTCCTCCTGTTGCTTTATTTTTATACTCAGAATAGCTAAACTTAAAGGTGCAGGGACAAGGTATTTTATTCCATTTTTGTGATAGTACGAATTGATATTCGTATATATTATTAGTGAATGCCGCTCGAGAACTTGTCATTTGCTAACCTTAGAACTAATGAAATTTCGCTTGACTCTAGTGTGTGTCATTGTGCCGTGTCCTTAAAGAAAGCCAACAGAAAACGTACATCATTTGGAAGGCAGGTTTTGAAATAAGTCGCATCTCAACTGGATCGTTTGAGAAACCTTGGGGACTTCTTCCTATTAAAGAGTAAATTATTTTTTGTGTTCGAAGAATGGCGACTGTGGGACAGTTTAGTTTTGATTTCTGCCATTCTAACATGGGTTCAAAGCATATCTACTTACTGTATATAAAACGAAATAATTTGTGTTATAAATCTTCCGCGTTAAGAATATGAGGTTAAATAATGCTACATAAAATATTTCTTAACACCTACTAGATCTCTTGGTAAATGCGTATAATGTTCATACTTTGGCCGTATGCTGACAGTAGGCACACTCTCCATTACTGCTTAAAATGTCTACAACAAGTCAGGGATTAATAACTGGCAAGAGCAAAAAAAGGTAAACGTGAGTTTGACAATGTTCATCTCCTCAATGCCAAAGTACCTGCACGAAGTCTGTTCTCCAAACATTCAGATGATTGCTGCATTGTTCTCTTGGTATTTCGAAGTTCAAATAACAGTGAATTAACATGTAGTTCCAAAGTAAAGAGAAGATATTTTCTCATAATAAGGAACGGTATGCATGCTTGCCTATTCTCCAAGAAACTTTCCAGGAAAATTCGTAAGTTCCATTAATTTTCTTCTTTTAAGAATTTCGGCAATCCATCTGACTTTCTTACGCAGGTATAGAGGAAAGGGTTTTAAATATTGTAGATTGTGAAAACGTTATGAAACTTGAGGTTGGACACTACGCATTTTGATTTTAACTCTAATACTGAAAATATCTAAATTACAAGACATTTTCGTTAATAAAATCTAATATCCTTGTTTTTTTAATATCCCATAATTTGGTTCATTGAAATATACTAGTAATTTATAAATAATCTAAAAGTTCAGTATCTTTAAAGAGCTGTCAACACATTTGAAAATATGTGTACCTTTTTTAGCTAAGCAGAAATAAGTTTTCACTCATTTCGAGAAAGTCTCACAAAAATCGGGGCGTGCTCTGTCTACAAAAAAAATAGTTTCGATGTAACTTTTTTTTCTTACTTCATAATCCATAACTGAGAGAAAAGATTTTGACAAATGACGGTTGCGTTGATTCACGTTATGCACACTGTAGATACAGGTAAATAGACCACAAACTCGCAATTTTTGCTCTCGGAACCTCCTGTGAAATTGAGTCGGTTCCACGTCGCTCTGTCAGGCTTCAATGGACGTGCACTTTTCCTTTTTTGTTTCGCTTCTCGTCTGCAATCGTGACTGAACATGAAATGGGAACGCAGTTTTTGTTTTGAAAGTTACGTGCCTCCGTTTATATTAACCCGAAGCAAATTTAAAATAAATTTATCATTCACATTAACGTTGATTAATGTTCTAAATAGTTAGAAACTTTAGTCGACGTTTTTACCGTGAAATTGATTAATTTTGTTAAATTCTAAGGTTATCAGTTCATAATATTTAAGCAATAACAGTGACAGATGTTGAATTTATAACTGAAAACACTTTTGTTGTACCTACGTCTATTTTAGAAACAAAAGTAATAATACGTTATACAGGATAACCGGTTTATTTTCATACATTTGTTGGCAGTTTGTAAAAGGCGTGAAAATTCTGAATTATGTGGATTGCCCTCTGGCTCCCGCAACAACTGAAATAGTCTGAACCTAATTTAACCAGACGTTAGACTGAATTTCTGAGACTTCACTCGGCCCTCTACCCGAAGAAGATACGGTTTATTTTTACAACGACGTGACATTGTAAAAGTGTTTTTATGATGTGACGTTATCAGATTCCCTAATTCTTTTGAAATACACACTACTTCCTTGATGTCATCTTTATTTAACAGGGCTTCAAAGAAAACACACAGTTCATGTAAACAACTAATACAGGTAGCGACTTAGGATTTTTTGGAAGATATGTTAGGATACGTCGTGTTGATCATAATTATCAATATATTTTTTATTATTACCATATAAGTGACTAATTCTTTTTAAATCTTTAGGTATTTTTTTAAAACAATAACTCCCCCCTATCTTCACCTTTTTCGTAAATAGGAATTTTAAATTTTCGAATATTAAAATTAATTGTAATCGCCCAATTTCTTTGCGTGCGACGTATCAGATAAATTAAAGATCACTTCCTTCTTCTGAAGCTTTAAATGGCACAGAGAAAATATGTATGGGTCTCGTTCTGGCTAAAATACAGGAGGCGCTTTACTTCAACCAACACTGCACTTCAGACAAATCGAATTATGACTCGTAAAATCGCTTGGTGGAACTTGATTCAGCAGTACGAAATTAATGGTTAGCAATTCATTGCAACTTAAACGGGCGACAATAGGTCATATTGAATGACGCGAATGGCAAACCTGGAAGGGCGGTGACGTCGTTGACCAAAGAGTTGAGGAGGGTTTGGAAATCCCCTCAGCCGACAGCGGCGGTGCGTCTTCGCGAGAGACAACCGCGTATTGACGAACAACACAAGTGCTACGATGACACTAGAGCATTCTTTGCGCATGCACAGACCAATTCGTAGCAACTGGGAATCAGTGGCAAGGTTGAATTAACACAAATGCAGACTTAGCATATGTTTAGGGCACCCGTTAGATAGGGGACCCTCATTAATTGTTTCAACGAAAATTAATGTTAGTTCTACAGAACAATCATTGTTTTAAGAGTAGCTTTCAATTAATATAATCGAAATTTAAAAATTAATGGAATTTTTGAAAAAAATGTCGCAGCAAAATGTACGCTTCTCTCGATGTCTGTCCTAATCTCGGGAGGGACATGTCACGAAAACGACAATATTCCAGAGGTGAAGTGGATTGGGGAAGTAGCATAGCATACAATGAAAAGTTAAACGTATTAAAACACAGTATGTCAAAACAAATGGAAGCATTCTGATGAAGGAAGACGCATATATAAAATTATATCGCGGTCCTTTATTAGGAACGAGTACGAACCTCTCTAAGCAGACAAATACCACTAATGTATACATGTACCTATTTAATGTTTTATAGCGAAATGCACATTATGAAACATAGTTACAAGCGAGAAACGCGTCTCACTTTGCGAAATGTTTGAAATATTGTTGTACAGTGTATGTGATTGTAATCTATTTATCAAGTTTCTCAATAATGTGTTAAGATTAGAAAACGTAGCGTTGTATAGGAAAAAGAGAATCAATCTTATTTCCTTATTCTGTGCCTACTCGACTTAAGACAGCAGGTGCAAAAACTCGAGTGCTACTGGCACACTCTGCGACACCGATGCGTTCATTAATTAGTTGATTGGTTCTTTTGTACGTCCGAGCTAATGAACTTCTGTCGCCATTAGTCCTGTAAACGTAGTGTATGTTATATCCACGGAGGTATTTGACCTTGCTAAGTACCTAGTGTCAAAAAATCTGCCACCATCGGGGCTTGGTCCCAAGGACTTGCCGGTCAGCGAAACTACAGATGCAACTGCAATGCTGCCACCCGTGCAGCCGCGAGTCCTGAGCTCGTGACGCAATTGCGCGCGCGTCACTGATGCACGGCCAGAGAGCGAGAGGGAGACGGAGACGGAGACAGGGCGATCGTGGAATCTGCCGGCGGCGGTCGCCGCCACGACGTCTCGCGCATGCGCGACGGGTCGCGGTGACGGCTCGACTCCGGGGCCGAAGTCCAGCCCCTCTGCTCCGAGATGCCAAGATCAGAGGGTGCGCTAGTTCGGTGGCCGAATTTTCGCCTGAACTGCGCAGCTCCAAACGTAAAGACGTACAAGAAACATTTCCGGAATCAAACATTTGCGAAGATTAGTGTGTGTTCTAATTTGGTGACTGAATGTTTGGTTGATCTAAGAGGCTTCACTAGTGAAATCGTACAAGGGTTATTCCCAGAAACGAATATTTCGTTTTACTAAATATTTGTACTACGAAATATTTAAAACCCAAACAAGTCATGAACATTTGAGTTGTCGAATCCTTCATGAAAATATATGAAGATCATTTGGCTCTTCTATTACCTGACTGTGGGGGAACATGTTATGAAGTACAACAAACATCACGGGTCAGCACCGTAGTTAAAATTCAGACAAATACGGTGTTCCAGTATTCTGTAAAATATTAGGTATTGTAGGATATAAGACAAACCAAAGAAATCAAATCCAATTTGCCTACGAACAGTCGTTAAAAAAGATCTAAAAGTCCTTTTTTGAAATACAATTACGAAACTGACGATAAATCGAATGCAAAGGAAAAAAATTAAGTGTAAGCTGACAGTTCATCATTTCATGTTACAATATTTCAGAGAAAGAATACAAACGTCAAAGATTCAGAAAGCCAAATTTCACGGAAAGACAACGTTCCGGCGTACGTTTCTCATTACAAATGTACTGAAATCATTTACCCCATAGAAGAAGCTTACTGCAAAGAATATTTTAAATGAATAATACTTTCTTGAATAATATTGTGAAATTCTGCATTTGGAGCATGTCAAGAATACCGCGAAAATATTGCGAAACGTTGCATAAGAGTACTAGGTTTCTTCGCTTCAAGAAACTGCTGATGAAATACGGAAAATGTAGGAAACTGAAAAAGTGTAACGAATTTATTTCGCAAATTCTCAAGAACTAAGAGGGGAGAGATAATCTACGCGCGGTGCAGATGACGAGGGCCGGTCAAAGGTCTGAAGGGGACCCACGTGATGTTACAGCGCGCGCAAAACATTGCAGATGTGTGCAATTCAAGTCTTTTACTTTAATTTGAGGATATCCTAGTTTTTGATTACTTTGTTTAATAAATGATTAGAATGAATAAATATTTTGATGCATAAATTATACAAATGGAGGACTAACCTAATCAATGATACTCCTGACTAGTGTTAGGCAGGAGAGGTTTGATTCCACACGTATCAAAAATTAAAACACCAAAATCTGTTAAAATAATCTAATCTTGGCAAGTTTCTTATATTATTTTTAAGAAATAAATTTCGGCTACAAAAGTAGTTATATTACGGCTATCCGAAGTAGGTTCACTTTTGGTATGTAACTTCCTCGAGAAGTTCTACAAGCGAATGCCATCTGCATAAGATTTGATTATACAAAACTCTGATCACATGATTTCAACTTTCTCATATTTCAAAGTTCTTATCCACTTCGTCACTTGTGACGCGTTAATCGCCTGACACACTGGACACCCCTCTGGTCACTGAAATTTGCGCGTTATTTCTAAATTACGCGTGAAGCCCAAGATTGTTCAACTTTTTAGTTAAAATCTTCTATATGAGTTTATATCAATGTTTCAAACCGAAACGTTGAAAACCGAACTTTATAGTGAAAACCGAACGTAATAGTAAGTGCAAAACCGCAACCCACATGTGATGCGATGGCTTAGTGATGACATCCGCAGCATTATTGTCCGAAAGGTCCTAGACTTAGTGCCGACGGTGGGAGATTTTACCGGACGATACTACCTACTTACTCGTAGCAGGGTCGAATACTACTCCTACTGTCTGGAGAAGAATTGTAATGGTTAGTTGCTCCGTTGGGGCATCTTTCCTTAGTTTCTCTGATCAGTACCAGAGGAATGACCGAGCAGTACTCTAACAAATAGCCTTATGTACATTGGGGACCAAATAATCCCTTTATCTTTCCTCACGAAACTTACTTTCTATTTTTACATGTAAATTGCGGACCAAACCACCCCAGGTAAGGAAAGCAAGGGAAGACCAGCTTTTCCTTGCGGGTTATTGAAAATCTTCCAGACTTGCTCTTATATCAAAATGAAACTCAAAGAAAGCGCTAGAAGGGTGTCCAAATTTAATGTTCAGTGCAGATTTCATATTCAAAATTCATAGAATATTAACAGAAAAAAGGTAGAATCAATAAATGAATGCTTTAATTGAATGAAAACCAATGTTAACCAAAACATATTTTGAAAGAAAGACTTAAGCCAGACCTAAGTCTAGAAAATTGAGAAGGGAGTCGTTTTAAAAATAATAGCTATGAAAATCTTTTTCCGGAAATAGTCACCTTCCACTTTTCCCTGAATGGGAATGAGGTAGCCGGTCGATCGCTTTACATCTTTGGATTAGATACTAAATATTTTAGACTTAATATCAGAAATGCTAAAGAAGTTCACTACAGTATACGATTAGTACCCTGAAATCCTCAGGCTGTTATGCATTTTTGGATTAATGGGAGTTAAAAAACGGATTTCATTGCAATCTAAGCTGCTTTATGAATCTAATTAGATGGAAGTGGTGTTTTATAGATAATGATAGTATTGGAAGTAGTTACCCTCGGTTTAAAAAAATGGAGAGAAAGCCACTTAATATTTCTCGCAATTTCGTGTTTTGAAATTAAGATGATAGCTCTCAAATTCTTGAGTCCACGAACATTTAAGAACAGAAAAATCCTATACTAAAGAACCCAGCGATACGTAAAGCCAGTTTCCTTTAAGGAAAACATCTGGCAACCCGTTAAAATTCGTAGAATACGTCAGTAGTGTGTTCATATCATTTTACTAGCGGTATACAAAAAACATCAGTTGTATAATATACGCGCAATTGGTACTTTCCTTTGTACTACTTACTTTGCTCCTTAAGTCTATTTCTTGGAATTCTATCATTTCGTACTATCAAATGGAACAGTTGTGTAAAAGGACTTTGTACAGCTTGCGAGAATTTTCGCTTCAGTAATCTGTTCCGGATACTGACCTACAATGTCAATTTTCTCTAGAATTCGATAATAGGAATTAAATACATTCTATATACAAGCTTTGCTGCTGAAGAATGTGAATTGAGCCTTCTTACATTACAAGAACAAAATTGTAAATTCAAAAAAACTCGATACGTAGTTAGAATGGCATTGAATAAATCTTAGTATGGGAGGGGAATGCTCTCCATTGTTAAGCGTTTTTTGAAAAGAAACATCGCGTGTTGTGTAGATGCAATAAACTAATCATTTTAATGAATTTAATTACTTGTTTAATTTGGCATGTTCAGCGAACCTCTCCTTTGAAGTTCCGTGTTATTACAGGATCACTCAATCGCTAGGATTAATTAAAAGAAAAAAAGGAGTTTCTTGGAACAAGAACACTGCTGATAATTTCGTTGCCTCGGCCTCATCAGTTTCCGAAACCATGGCTGGCCCGGCGTTGAAGTGTTAACCAACCACAGTGTCCAGGGTTTATCAGCCCATCGAAGGCCTTGGTTACTTGCTCTGCTAGTCGTAACGGTGCACCGCTATTCGTGCATTATTACTTAACTGCCGGTTCCGCATAACTGAACGGCGTTTCATGGCGCAGTTTCCTATATCACATTTTTGCAATCATATCAAGGAATGAAGCTTATTGCTTACACTTAAAAACAGTACGTTTGTCATAAATGTCGCAAGAAATGTTTTGTGCTATAGTATAGAACAAATTTTGTATCAGTAAGCATGCTTTATATGTTTATGAATGTCACTTTATCTTCGGTTATCGCAATAAATATAATAATGAAAAGATATACAGCGTGGAACACCCGGATCGCTCTACTAAAATGTTTGAAGATTATGAAGATGGCAAAAACACATTTTCATCAGTGGAAAAATAATATTAATGGTTACACAGCTGAATATTCTTCGCGCGTAACAGTTCGAGTTGTTGATATAATTAACACTTAATTTTAATGACATCAATTTTAGTTCCTCGCGAATATATATTGATTCCTCTCGCTCATTGAGAGATGAAGTGAGGATTCCGACAGAGTATTCTGCGCTGTTCTCACGAAGCTCTCTTTCAGCCTTAGCCTGAAGATGCTCGAGCAGAAACGGCACGTACAATAGCTGAGACTATGCACGTAAAACATCACAAACTAGTTTAAACGTACGTATTGCGAATGACGCAAACTTTGTTTTTAAATCTTAAGCGCACTTGAAGCGATAGAAAAGAATGAACGCCTTAAACTTTCCCCACCTATTATAACATTACAAATTCAATAAAACTGTAAATAACCCCGACAAAACTTCACTTAAAGGATATGTCCGTTTTTAAACTTGACTCGTTTAATATAGTTTTTACTTTTTTTCATAAAATGTATTCACGTTAAAAAGAGAGGCCAGTCTATATATAAATAATTTTCGTCGTTATAAGCCTAGCATATTATGATCAATGCGAAATATGAATATTCAACGGTTAATAATGTAATGGATTTTATTGCGAGCCTTGTAGTATTTCAAAGATCACCATCCATTATATCACCTACAGCAAGAGACAAAAAATTGAAAGTTTGTATGTATCGACAATCTGTACAAAGCATTTTTTCAGCAAAATGTGGAATTAAATGTCCTGAAAGTTCACAAAGAATTACAAATCACATTTCAATCTCTCGCCCTCACCTAACACTATTATATCCTAGGTAAAACAAAACAGAATTGCCGTATACTTCAAGATATATAACGGATATGCTCCACCCACAATGAAAATCAATTCATAAATGAAATTTATAAATATTATTGAAGAAAAAATCATTATTCCGTATTCTACAATTACCAATTACTAAGATCGCATGAATGAAGGTCACTTGCCTGACGACTGGGAGAACAGTCCTAAAACGTTTTAAAAACATGTTCCAAAACATTATTGTGTTTGAAAACATATTCTTACTGTTCAACAGAAATGCTTTAAAGGGTCTTACAAGTACATTTTATAACACTTTCTTGGAACTTTTTGGGATATGCTCCATATCGTAAGGAATTAAATGAGTTTTCAATTTAACCCCCTTTGCTTGCATTCGTGTACAAGGAAGTTACTTTTGTGATAAAGAACTTTCCTGTGAGAAGACCAGTTATACTCCCTCTCGAACGTTGTTCGCATCACCAACAACAATAGTGTTGCAGTCTTATCTTAGTAGCAGTCTCTAATCAAGCCGCAAGAGATGAATGACGCGACTTGGACGTCATATTGGAGAAATTCCGCTCGTCTGCAACGAGGGTCGGCGCATCTCTTCGAAGGCTACACACAGACTCGTCCCGTCGCGAACACGTCCGTTTCGGGCTGCAGGGAGGAGGCTATCTTAAGAGCTCTGGTGGTACACTGCGGAAAGCACGTGCTGATAAAAAGCTACCGTGCACGTTCAGCTTGCAACACCGCTGCTTGTGCCATGCTCAAGTGCAGAGTGCAACATTCCACTTTTTCTAGCAGAGCAGAACTCAAATATTTTAGGGTTCATATGGCGTACTCGGAGTAAATATTTTAAAGTTGACAATGTGCTTCTGTTGGGTATGGCCGGGAGGAGTATTAGATTACACCCACATAGTACATAATATCGCTTTGGACGTTAGTTTACATAGTTCCCACTCTTAATCTTTTTTATGAATATGTAAAAGGTTGCGAATAACGTTGGAACGGGTAGGAGGATAATCTTGTCCCCGGAAAGACTTCATTCACTTTAAAAGCAATTATGTAAGAGTGCGCAATATTGGGATGGTCCAATTTGCCATAAATAGAAAATAAGAGGATAACTGGTGGGGGGGCATTTTTGGACTTCCATCAATGCATCTGTGAAAGATTCACAATGCTCGTGGGCCCTAGTGAGGGATTTTAAAAGCGCTCAGATATTGTTAGTTTGTGCTCCAGTTGTTATAATGGAATACAACTTTCATTACATACTAAACGATCGCTTCTAAAAGTAGATTTTATTTCTGAGCCGTATTTTTCTACCATTACTGTTTCAGTTGCAGAGTAGATGTTCAGGTATGTTTAATGTCCGTATCAATTGAACTTTTGGTCGCCTAATAATAAAGTATTTGGTCGTTAGTGGAGGGGGGGGAGCGAGCTATCCCTAGTAAATGAGCGAATTGTATTGGTTTACCTTCTCTGTCACTAATTGCAGCGCTCGATTGTAGCCGTCAAGCCCATTTGGACATCGCGACTGGCTGCTTCGGCACACTGCCAATATCAACACTACTCGCGCCAACATCTTACTGTTGCATAATTATTTAAATCGTATCATCTTGGCATCGTACACGCGGGTAATTTTTGAGCGCGTGCCGCGTCAGCTTCGAGTGCAGCGACTCTTCTGCAATCTATCCCCGTCCCACTCACTCCCCCCTTTTCCGTTCCCGCCTCACCACTACCCCTCTGCACGTTCGTTTCGTCACTATCCCCGCTCCCACCTCTTTCCCCGCTTCGCTTACGCTACAGACTCCGCTCCGCCCCTAACCCCGTTCCATCCCCGCTGTCGGCTCAGCCAGTCCGGGGCCTGAGAGCCCTGTCCTCTCCCTCAAAGCCCCCCGCACTGTCGCCCTTCTCCGCCCACACTATCGCTGTCGCCTCCGCCATTCCAGCCCAGCTCTCAGCCTTTCCCAGCTCCTACCTACGCTGTTGTCTCCGCCCCGCTCCGCCCCTATCACAGCTCGCAACACCACTATCGCCTTCGTTTCGCTGCCACCTTTCCCCTGCCTCCGAGGCCGCTGCCACCTCCGCTCCGCCACTGCCTCCTGTCCCACTGTCACCTCCGCTCCGCCACTAGCCCCGCTCTCGCTCTTTGCCCCCTACTCCACCACCGCCGCCGCTGTTGTCGCCGCCCCGCCCTGGGCCTTGCACGGACGCGCTTTCCCCCGACCTTGGGCGCCGAGCCTGGACGGCACGGCGCCGAGTGGGGCCGCGAGCAGCCTTGGCCTCCAGGCGGCCGATGCGCCGCGACGCGCCGCGACGCGCCGCGACGCGCCGCGACGCGCCGCGAGGCAACGCGAGGCGCTGCGACGCGCCGGGACGCGCGAAGGCGATACCGCGTGGTGGTAGTGGTGGTAGCGGCGGCGGCGGCACATGCGCTGGCACGCGGTCCCGTTCATCCGATAGTCATGAGCAGACTTCGGATTTGGAGGCTCCAAAACCTCTCGTTTTAGGCGCCTAAAATAGGCCAATAAAAATTCGAATTTAGTTATATTGGCTTGTATGATTCCTGTCGCGGCGACTGCCAAGGTTATGAGTCCAGTAAGTGTAGTGCACACGTTTTTTTCGGGGGGGGGCGGTGATCTTCCCCCGCTGGATGACGTGATCCGGCGCCGACTTACCGTCGACTAGCGGGGTTTTCTCCCAGTAGAGACACACCACCTTAGTCGGGGCAAGCTCCAAGCTCCGGACAAGTCACCTGGCATTTGTGGTAATGTAGTGATTGTATGCGTAAGTGAGTGTCTGTAAGTAAGGAATGAGGATAGGACAAGGAAGAGGAAGGAAAGATTGCGCGAGGTCTGTGGCTGTTTAGGCTACTGCTCTGGCATTCGCATAGTATTAATAAAAAAAAACGCGTAAAAATTCCGATCAAAGCACCCGGCCTCAAGAATTCTCCTCCAGACAGCGACTGAATTCGACCTACTAGCTGACAAGGTAGTGCCGAAAATTTTGCCAAATCGGGACTCGAACCTAGGACTTCCCGCTCTGAGGCACTGCAATGACATTAATTGATGCTCTGAGCCACATCTCCCGGTGCGAAACAAACGTTAACGTTATAATTTCTTTAATATGAAGAAGAAATTAAAATAACTTTTCAGGAGAAAATGTTGCTCTACCTCTTTAGGTTAGATTGGCCCGTGCAGGACCCAATTAACACTATTATTTAATTGGCAAGGTTTGTTACACAAAATAAGCCATAAAGAGCATTGAAATTACATGTTTGACAATTACTACATATTGCTGAAGTTCCATTAAATTAATACTTCCTTATCTTGCTTCGAACATCGTTAACGAACTTGCCCGTTCCTTGAGAAACAATTTAATTAGCTTATTCAATAAGACAACTTTTATTACTTTCAGTGTTCCGCACCGTAAAACTTAAACGGACCACTCACAATGAAATTCACTTTAGACAGAAGACAGGAAGCTGGAGATTGATAGAATGATTGATCCAATTTGTGACCTCTGGGATCGTTAGCATAAATCCCAACTTGTGAGTGTTTCTACGAAGTCAGCTGCATTGTAATTAAAGATAATGGCTAGTGAAGAATTCACAAATTGCTTGCGGTGATATTTCCAGTACACATAAAAGAACCGCCGATCCTTGAGATGCTTAAATTACGAAACTAGCTTATAATTATCCAAAATTTGTAAAAATTTGAAAATATTATAAAACGGTAATCGTTGTAACATCGCACAATCATGAAAAGGTTTCGATCTTCTACGTCAAAAAAGTAAAATTTGCATAAGATTTCGATGTGTAGCCATAATGAACTCAGTCTGATTAAATTTTTAACCAATAAGTGTGTTATCTCATATATACTGTAATCTTCGCGGATTGTATAAATTATTGGTAAATTGTCACGACTGTAATATTTGCTCTAATCGATTGAGCTACTATCTGGCCTGGATAACCAAGCGTCAAGGTCTGGGGCACCAATTAAGCCCATCCTTGACATTCGCATACCCACAGTAGTCCAGAATTTTCGAGAAGGAAGGGCATTGGTGTAGAGATGTCAGAGGATAGAGTATCAGCCAGTTTCTCTGTTCTATGCGATGTGGGAATATAATGAAGGAATGGTAGCGTGCGAACCATAGCCCGCTGGGAAAGGATGCATCCGCTTGGATAGAGCGAAGGAAACTACAGAAACGACGTATCAGATTAGTCTATCACTAGAATTCCCATCCAATCAATGACTACCAAAGATTAAAGGATGTGTCTTGTCGAAAAAGCCTCCGCCTCTGGTGTCGAATCTGGGACCTCCTTGTCAACGAAACTTGGCGGTCTTGCAACTACATATGCGATCTCACCCACAATTACTCGTATGTCTACACATCTGAGTATCTGCCCTCCGGCTGAATTTAGCTCAGAGCCACCATTACCACTGACTTTGCAGTGACACTGATTGGGAGGTCCTAGACGGTGACGTATTCTCTACACTCGCTACATACGTAGATCAAATTCAACCACTGTCTGGAAGAGCATTCTAGCGGTCGGCCGCTTGGATCGATAGTTTTACGCGGCTAGGCGAATGTCGCAGTAGTACCCTAAGAAACGGGCCACGGACTGCGCGGAATCGTTCCTTCTTCTTCCTTCTCCTATTCTCTCCCCTTACGTACACTCGATTGCACTGCACTATCGCTTAGAGGATGATCCGGGTCGAGCTGTGCCCCACTGAGATTACTGGAGGTGGATATCCTCGACGTGTAGCCGACGAATAGGTTGGCGCATTAACACGCCATCCAATAGGAGGAACACCGCCACTTCTCAGGATGAATTATTTCACTACACTAATGAGATTAATGACTATTGTGATTGATGTGCCCGGAAATATCAATTCATCAATCCAATCAATCAATCAATCTCTAGAATCTCCGTCATCGATCAATGAAGCTACTTACTATCTGCTGTTCAAAATCTGCCGTTGTCCAGTCCCAAACCTGGGATCTCCCGGCTCACGAAGTTTAAAATATGGGCTAAGTAATATGTAGATACGCTGATGCCAATCTCCTTATTACCGTTAAAAATAAACATAGACTCTCAAAACGTGGATTCTGGCTCCACTACGTATTAATTAAGGAAAGAAATTACACTGTTTAAAAGAAGCTTACATTTGTTATACTTACATTGACAATTTCAACGAAAGTAATTTTCTTTTTTGGTCTAATTAAAGTTTTTTTAAACAACCATAGTCTAAAATCACAATGTTTCAGGACAGCGAAAGAAACGTTCCATGAAGAAATTGGTGGACATTTGATGCATGCAAATTGTTATGCGCTTTCTCAAGCTATTGTAAAAGCCGATGAACGCTTGAGTGTAGTTAAATATTGAACTGCATTGTGGAAATTATTGGATAATGTGGGGGGTGTTCAGAAATTGAAATTTTGAATTTTAAATTGAGAAATTTGTAAATCAAAATTATTTATTTGGGACAGTAATATTACAATTTTTGAAGGAATAATGCAGGAAGTTACTATCTGCTGTTCAAAATCTGCCGTTGTCCAGTCTGCCATCTGCAGTTAATCAATTATTATTGACCAACTTATTATTCTTTGCCACTGTTATCATTGTCAATATTTTCATGTTTCACATTTTCATCTGCCACTGATGACAATTTTAGATACAAATCTCTGTTAGCAGGTAACTGTAAATATTTAAACAACGTATGAAGATTTCTTTGTGATGGGCTTCTTCTTTAACCTTATTTGCTCTTACTATATCCTCTTTCCTCTCTTTCTTTGCTTTACATCTCTTTCAAAATTTACCGTAAAATCCATTTCTTAGCTGTTTCTTTCTCCCTTGCTTGCTTAGATTCACAACACAAAGGACATATATGTCACAAGAACAAGTTATACCCTATCATCATACTTCAGGACAAAAATGCTGATTATGCAGAATAACCACATTCACAAATCAAGCGTTGTCATCCGTTACAGATTAAGATAAGCTAAGCTTGAGAAATAATCACAAGGACAACTTGCATATAATGAACTATGGTTCTTTTACCAAAAACGACTGAGTAATTTTGATTGGAAAACCATAGTTAAAACTTTCGCAGCTAATAACTACGAACAGGGGCTGATTTTGTTCACAAATGGCAAACTCGGCGAATGGCGGATATGAAGCTCTAGCAACAGTTTTAGTAGTCTCAAAATCTCTTTTTTGGATGAAGGTTGTTTTCGTTTAACCATTCAGATACTTTTGATATCAGAGAACTAAAAAATATCATTTTCTACGGAAAAACCCGCACTTTCCGCTGCAGCTTTTCATAACTTTCTCTATAATACAGAGAAGTATACGAGAGCGCCAAATATAGTTGAGAAACCGGGTTCACTGTGAAGCGGCCGCCGCGCCGGTGCGTATGAGGAAGGAAGTGAGTTGCGAGAGGCCAGGCGCAGTGACGTAGACGCTGCTCCTGTGGACCACTCGGCCGTTTCTCGGTTCGAGGAAGCGCGCGCAGGGCGTTGGACCTTCTGACCGCCGCGCCGCGCCGCTTTTCCTTCTTGCAACGCCTAGCTCTTCTCACGGCCATCTGAGCTGCTGACTGCGGTCGTGCGGTAAAGTCCCGCATTTTTCATTGCTACACATCAATAAAATTTACAATTCTTTTCATGTCGTAGGAACAGTTAGTAACAAATGTAACAGAGGATTTATATTACAGCAAAGAAGCTCACTAGTACTTTCCAAGATTTTCTTTCATGAGCTATTACAAAAGGTATGACATTAATGGAATTTTAAAATAGCAAATTCTTTATTTTAATAATGAAAAATTTAATAAAATATCAAGATATCATGACAATAATGACTGTATAAGAAAGCTAGTGCTGATCTGATGCAAGCAATTTACATACAGAATTTTTGGGGGAATTGAAGTGGTTTTTTAGTTAGGCAGGATAGTTCCAAATTTTTATAGAAGAGTTTCAGGATGGGATGGTTTTGATGTACTTCCAGCCCATGATAGAAACGAGATATTTTTTGAATTGTTTCGTACACTGTGCCCATGACGAGATGAAGTTTATGCTCAATTTCATTATGACACAATGTCCTTATAATATCTAATCAAAAATTGAACATTACACCTTGAACATTACAACAGTCTAAAAATGTCTTTCCTAAGATTAAAATGATTTGCAAACACCAAAAATTAAAAGAAATTTGTAAACTATACTATTTTCTCATCTTCTATTGCGGTTCTTTAATTGAACAAAACAAATGGAAACACTTTCAAAATATTGTCTTGTCATCTCAAGTAGTAATGTGAATAGTAATGAAGAATATTAATAACACACGGAAATTTCTTGAAATAGCAATGTGAATAGTAATGAAGAATATTAATAACACACGGAAATTTCTTGAAATAGCAATGCATTTCTTGAATTGCTTCATCGCCATATCATTCCATCACTCATTTTAATATTTTATTTATTTATTTTCTTTCTTGTGGCTATCTGGGGTCCCGCAATAGGGAACAAGATGACGTTGATGATGAAGATAAGGCGTTCCTGGACTTAAGACTACATTGAGGGCGAAATTGTGACCTAAGGTTTAAATTAGGAGGATTAATAATTGAGAAAGTCTCGCGAAATTGCATTGACGAATCTTGTTTCTCTTGCATTACCGCATTGCTTCCCGATCATTTTTCTTACCACTCTTGTGGTGATCTGCATCCCAGTTTGCGTCAGGCCGGAAAATTCTCCATGATGAGATAAGGTGATCTTTTTTTTAGAAAAAGTGACACAGTCCACTGTTTTAGTTTATATTGAATAATAAAAAAGGTCAGTACTGCATAAGGAAGACTTATATAGGGAATAATCACGAATAATTTGCAAATATACTTAGTATTTTGGCATTGCCTTGGTTGCATTTCGTGGGGAAAAATATATCTAAGCATTTCGTTTGAGTAAAAATATCAATTAACAAAATATTTTAATTCTGTGGTTCTCATTAACTATCTCGATTGCATCCCGAGGTAAACGTTTTCAAACATTTTATCTGCCTCCCCCAATGACGTACCCCGATTGCATCCCGTTCAGTTTTCCTCGTGAATATGAGAAACGGTTCGCCCAAAGTATCGACTCCCAAGATGGTTCTCTCCCTTCATATTTGAATACCATGAGAGAAACAAAAACATAACAAATGCTCCTTTTAACGCTGATCATGTTGCATTATTATAGTTTCGAGTACTTCTCGTAGAGTGAGTAGGTGGAGTGAGGTGGGGTAGTCATTTAGGAATCAAAATTCTATTGAATATTCTTAATTTACTAAAACAAATTTCAACGTATACCATGGGGTGCTCCAAGAAGGGTCAATGGTGTCATGGACTTCCCTCGAAATACGTAGAATTAAAATCAAATAATATTTTCATTATAACGGTGTATAATATATAATTATTCTGTCACGTTCACTTGTGTTAGAGTATTTCTCTCGATTTGGAAGAAAGTCCCATTGCTTTACTTACGCATGGAAACTTAATTGTTTCTCCTTGCACCTCCCAAAACACCTGCCGGGATGCAATCCGGGTATACCTTCTCAGGTTGCCTAAAGAGGAAAGGGATTGACCGAGAATTGTATATGACGAGGGGAAGGATATACCGCGGGATGCAATCTGGCGATTCCTGGATCTCGTATCTGCATACGCGAGGATAAACAGTCCCGAAGAAATAATCATGGTCACACAAAAAAAAACAAAATTCTGACACGGGATATTTATGGTAAGCTACAGGAAAATTTAGGATATAGACAGACATAACAATGTTTCCTTCGACTTCACATCTCAGATGGAGTCGCACATTACTTGCGCTACTTGAAATGTTTTTTTCAGATTGATGACTAGTGTCTATGAAAAGGTTTTAGCGAAAAACTTATTTTATGTGGCTTAACTTAACAACTACGTGAACATCCAGACTTTCAAAAGCAATCCAGACTTTCAATCACTCCATCAAATCACTCCGACAACTCGTATATCTCATCAAAAAACCTTCATAAACGTAGCTCTTAGACACCAATATTACATTGTAACTTTCTATTTATTTATTTTAAATATTTTTGAACATGACAATATTCTTATTAACACCCGCGGAAACGCGGATGTTCAGGGATTTTCATAAATAAGGAAATAAATGGACAAAAACGGATATGAATACCTATGTGGGTAATTATATTCTACGTTCTCGAAATTGTCTGGTGGAAGAAATATTTTATTAGAAGTGGGTTTAAGTTAGTGAGAATTGAATGTAACATAGGTATTAACTTCAATAATGAAAGTGAACTAGTGCCATCCTTAATTGTAAAAAAAACAAGTTTTTTTTATAGAAGTGAAGGATTTTTACAAAACTTCAAACAATAATTTGATTTGTTTTGTTAAAATAAAATTACTGCTCAATTATCAACAAGATAATTATATGGAATTTTAAAAATCTATACTATTACCATACTTTTAAAAATCTCTTTCAAAACTAACTTCTCTGTTTAGAATGAAAGTCCCTAAAAATGTATTATTATATTTACATTTTTTAATTAAATAATGTAGTAGATCTTACCAATTTACAACTAATGGAAAAATTCTTCACCTGACAAACAAGAACAAGTTATGTAGTAAATGTAATAATTATTATTCTAGGTAAGTCTTTGTAGCTAGTGATCATGAACCATTTAATAAAGCTGCAAGTAAAATAGCTTAAATTAGGGTTATGTTGGTTCGGTTAATGAAACGCAATGTTAATAGAATTGACGGCAGTCCTGTGATGTAACATAAAACTGCCCAATGAATTGAAGGTCGTGTGTAGATGCTTGTAGAACGATCACGCCATTCGTGTTTGCATTTCTTCAATTAACTCCATCAATAAAGTAGTTTAGTTTTATTTTGCAAATTTAGCCTAACAGTTACGTGAATAAAGAAACTTTCTGAAGTTAACACAGAGATGGATGCATTAAGACAAGAAAGAGAGTTGAAAATTTAATTAGAAAAGTCAGATCATTAAAATAATATTTAAAAGTAATGGTACTTCTACAACCAAATTAAGAAGTAAAATTGCGTGACATAATTAGTAAACTTGCGCAAATTAAGTTGTAACACTACGCAAAATACTTTTACCACTATAATCGCTCACAAATCTTAGAGGTATTAATGTTATAGCAAAGGAAGCTCTTAGATAAAGGTATTATCTGGATAAAGGTATTATCTGGATTATTATCTGGTTTGCTTCACAGTGAAAATAATCTCTTTAATTTTCTTCAAATCAAAAGAACACTTTGTCTTAGAATCGTCGTATGTTGATAAACAATATTAACCAACTTTAATGTTAAATCTTTTTATATCAGTTCATACATGTGAACAAAAAATTTGTTGTTGAATTAACGTTTGAAGAAGATTTTTATTAGTACCTCAACATAAATAAGTTAATCCGCTTATAACATCACTTTAAAATACGAAAAGGAAATACACAGGGTTGAAACTTCTTATTTCTTAACTATTATCTAACAGATTTAAGGCTAAAGTAGTGATATGGCTTTCTAACTTTTGAACAAATTGAATAATATGTTATAACCATATTGAACAATATATTCTTAATTATCTTAAACACATAAATACATCGAATGTTAAGAGTGTGAGTTCCATACAGTTAAGAATCAAATGCTACTACAGTTAGTTTCACTAGCAATACGAAAGTAAATTATAATAATCTAAAAACTTAAGACTAAGATAAAAGAGTGGATAATATAAGTGTTATCTTCAGCAGAAAACTTGATTGACACTATTGACGTATTTTTCACGTTTTACCACTCTTAAGACTTCGCCTTCATGAATGAATTCAAGTCATTAACACAAAGCCGTGCTTCACGGAAAACATAGGAGAAACCCATAACACAAGAAAATACTTCGCCCACAAGTATATTGTTGAGCACGGTATAATGCAGCAGCAGCATCAGAAAAAAATTAAACTTTCATATTTTTAATAATAAAAATTGAAAACAATTATTATCGATTACTACGTGTTTGATATTCACAAAATCTAGAATAAATTGTAATTCTTATTTTAAAGGAATTTTTTATCAAAACTGTATAAAAGTCGGTACAAATAAGTAAAAAGTATTTATTTTTGTAAAGAAACGTTCTACCGATATAACCAGTACACTTTATGAATAGTGGCAAAAATACTGATTACATACATGTGGCAATGTCGCAAATATTTTTTTCGAATACGTTTTGTTAAATTTAACGGTTTGCAATTTTTACAGACAAAATTGGATTAGAAAAGTTGGATTAAGGTTGGAATAAGTTACAGGAAAATTGGATTAAGTTTGGAATACGAAGTATATTAATATTAGAAAATATGAAACTTTAATTTTTTCTGAAAAAATAAATTTTAAAATTAACGTGAATGTTTCATTCTGTTACGGTCATTTTAATGATAAACGGCTCGAAAAAGTTGATTTTTAGAAGCGAAAATCTGCCAGCAGCAAGGAGTTAGACATTTTAATGAATTAAAACAAATGTTTTAACTTTCTGCTGCCAACGGATTTTTACCCCAGGAAAGAAAATATTTAATGGAATTATTATTATTATTATTATTATTATTATTATTATTATTATTATTATTATTATTATTATTATTATTATTAATGTTGATGATGATGTTGTTGTTCTTGTTCTTGTTGCAAATGATGTTTAACTGTTCAAAGAATTGCGTGCCCCAGCCTATAATCGACCCGGAGTTTCCTGGCTGGGGCTGTCAATTCGTTGAACAGTTAAACATCATTTGCAACGTTACTTCGGTTTCTGCTTTGCTACTCGCTGTGTGGTGGCAATGATCCATCTCGGACAACGCACCACGTTGTTCTCCGGGGCCGAGTTGTGTTTATTCCGAAGAGATGAACGTGTCTTCACTAGGAGGAACAGCCTTTTCTACTGTATTCCTTGTTACAACGGGGTTGTTGGCTTAGAATTAAGAACAATGCGGTGATAAGATGATAATTACGGGTGAAGGGACAGTCACGAAGGGTCAGTCAAATACGTCCATACCTACGCAGAATTCGATCCTGCAGACGAAGATTGTCGCAACGGCTGCGCCATGGGGGCCTAAGAGTTGTTGTTATTATTATTATTGTTATTATTATTGTTATTGTTATTATTGTTGTTGTTAGTTATTATTGTTATTATTGTTGTTATTATTGTTATTATTGTTGTTATTGTTGTTGTTATTAGTGTTGTTGTTGTTAGTGTTGTTGTTATTAGTGTTATTATTGTTATTGGGGAGATATTCGAGCCGGTTATTTCACATTACAACCTACAAGAGCGCGAGCACTTGCGCAGCAAATTAGCCGAATGCCTCGTGGTGCAGCGATGCAGTGTGGCCGCGGCGACTCGTCCGTTGGTGGCCCGCCCACTCGAAGAGGCTGCTGCGTAGGAGGCGCGGGGTGCTGCGCTTACATAAGGCGGGCACGTTCTGAAGAGCGCCACGCGAGACCCGACGCGGCGACGCGACACCAGACGAGAAGCCGTCATTTGCTACTTGGAGGCGGCACTTGACCCCTGAGCCTTGCGAGGCATCTGGCGGCGCGCGTCTAGGCGCCGCCGCCGTCGTCGATGCGTCGCTCGGGCGGAGGCGACAGCGGATCATTCACTTCGTGCGGCGCCTTGCCTTGCCTTGCCTTGCCTTGCCTTGCCGCCTGCGGTCTTGTTCTTAAATTTTTAGCGTGTACCGCCTCACACTGGACTTAATATTTAATGTATTCCTTCATTTTGTCTGATTTTTATTTGATTGATTACTGAATCCGGGAGCGTCAACGGCTAGGGTCGTTGTTCCCGTAAGTGTAGTGCATGTTTATATTGCTGAAAGTTGCTGTGATCTTCCCCCGCTAGATGGCGAGATCAGGCGGTGACCTACCGTTGGCTAGCGGGTTTTCCCTAAACCAGGTATCTCAGTCCAGCGGGACACCGCTCCGGCCGGGATAAGCTCTAAGCTCCCGGTATGTGAGGTAGTGTAGTGCATGTTTAGTGAGTGTGTAAGTACGGGGGTGAGGATGGGATGACGAAGAGGAAGGTAAAATGGCGCGCGGCCCGTGGTCTATTAGGGTACTGCTCCGGCATTTGCTTGGTATTAATAGGCGAAACCACGGAAAGCTACCGATTAGAGCAGCCTGACGCTAGAACTCTCCTTTCGATAGCGACAGGACTCGACCCGGTTATGCAGGTGATATCGTAAAATCCTTCCACAATCGGGATTCGAAACCAGAACCTCCCGGTCAGAGACACTGGAGTGACTTCAGTTGATGCTACGTCTTCCGGTTTAATGTATTCCTACTCCGCTTGTTATTGTTTGAGAACCCTATCAGGTGATATGATTTTCTGTGATTCTGTGCCGTTACTTCTGTTATTAATCTCGTAAGTTTTGGTTTTCTTTCTTCTGTAAAGTGTCGTGTTTTTTTTCTGTTCTGTTGGGCTTTTTTTGCTGTTGGATTTTTTTCCTTCAATCATATATTGATACTAAATATTCTTTCTTCTGACATGTTTCTCGTGATACTTTTCCTTTCCTTATCTCCTATTACATCTCCTTTGATATTGTTATTTCTCTTTTCGTCTTCAGTTACGTCTGTTACAGCGGATTCGCCTTTTCTGATGTCTCATTTACATCCCAACATCATTTCTCTTGTTCCTGCTTTTTTTTTTCTCTTAGCTGTATTTTCATCTTGAATAGTACGCCCTCCTTATAATTGCGTCTTTCATTCCTCTCTTCAGTCAAGTCTCCTGTAGTTGCCATAAGAGTCCTGTTTTGCTTACTCATTTCATCACACATCTAGACTACAAGAAACAAACCAAAAAGGTCGGTCACTGGGACGTCACTGGCCGGCATCGCGTCTCGCTAACTTGATTCTGTAGACGGCTTGATTGATAGCGCGATTGTTGGCCTTATCGTTCAATCGGCCATTGCCACGGCCTCTTCAGTTGCCAGCGGAGAGCGGGAAGCGTGGGAAAAATATGTTGTGGGAATTGCCTCTTGAATTAAGGATAAGATCAAATGATTTTGATTGGCATTTAAGTCAGAAGATAATAACCAGTATGCGTGAGAATTATTTAGTTTGAGCGATGTATTATACAATGAACAGCTCGTGATTTGAAAAATAGCAAAATAATTATCAAGCTTTGGTTTGTGTTGCTTGATAATGAAGATGCACGCGTACGTCATTCGTCACGATGCACGAGATCAAAGGCATCAGTCACGAGAGTTTAGCATGGTAACATGTCATAGAGATATTCCGTCCTCAAGAGCTGTCATCCGTCGATTATACCTGTTAACAAAAGGGCGCGCTTGTTTATTCATCGTATGATAACCTGAGAGCGCTTTGTGTTCCTGTTGTTTGTTTCCCGATTACCGTAATTCTAAAAAAACAATAAAATTAGTTTTCTTCAATACATTTGTTCCGCGTATTCATTACGTTTCCAAGTCAATTTTATGTCATCTTGATAAAGAAGAACTGTTTCACTCTTGGTAAGTTCTTAAAGCTCGAAAACAGTCGTATTGTAGGTTCTTTAAAGAGGGTTTTCGGGTTTCCTTTGGGGACAGTTACGGTTTTAGCCCAAGTATACAATATGTGATTTTTGGAACTTCTAAAACAGTTTCAGAGGTTTAGCTTCTCTTACACCCAAATCCATGGGATGTGTGGTCAGAGCGTGCTAACTTTCGAATTCTATGAATATTAAAATCACAATTTGATATTCTGAACATTTAAAGTGTAAATGTATGATTATTTTTTAACTAAGAGTTAGCAACATTACAATGTTCATCCATTTACTGAACCGAGCCTCTATGGTAATTAAGTTCATGACATGACTTTTGTACGTTGACTTAAAGTATAAAGCCATTAAAATTTTTAAATCTATAATTTACAATGTGCACAATGTTTGCACATGTCCAATTAGTTTTAGGAATTTAATTAAATGTACATTTTTACCATCGTTACAGGATTTTCAAAATAAAAATGCTAGGGTGAATGCATTCAATGAAAATAATGCACTTCTCTATTTTTTTTAAAAAAATCATCGCTTTCTGACTGTTGGTATTAAGAGAAACGCAATTTGAAACTTCAAGTTTTCACGAACTAACTTATTTTTTATTAGGTCTTCTATGTTGTATTGTATTTAAACACATAAACATTTAATTCTATTTGAGTTTCAACGGATAAATTGACTTCATTACGAAATACGTAAACGACTCGGTGAAGCTTGGGTAAAAAATCACTGTCATACATTTACGAGAAATTGTATATTATTCACTCGAAATACTATATTCATCATTAACCAAATCCAGACATTTCAAGAATTAGCACTGCATGACTTTTACATTCAGTGGCCCAAATGCACTTGTCCCGGTGGCAATTTTGTATAAACTACAATTGCTATCAAACAGGGTAGAACAAAAGGAAAAATTATACTCTCCTGTTGATACAAACGAGGACGATGAATGTGCAGCGTAAGTGGTATGGGGTATTCCATATAAAGATGCTTGCTTCGTTGCAGTGGGCAACTTTCCCGTGCGATGAGCCGCCGGGAAAGGGACCGTGAGGGCGGGGCCCGTCATGATACAATGTCAGCTGCTATCTTCGTGACACAGCCCGTGTACTTTCGTATTGTAGTTGCGAAATCCACAGTACGTCAGTCCACCGAATGCCAAGGTAGTCAACGTAACGAAAACTTTCATCTACTACTTTATGACAGCAGCGTGCATGGAATGACGACGTGCAAAACACGTATGCTTTACCCAGCGTCGGATCTGCGACTGGACAATGAGTGGGAGGCTCCTTGAAGCTAAAGTCATTAAATGCGCTGCAATCATAATTAAAAAATCGTATACTTCCAAAAGAATAAGATCATTTATATCTTTTTAAATGAAATAATCTTTGAAATTATCACATTTACACATCTTGATTCTGTAATGTTAGATTTGACGCTCTTGCTAATAAAGATACAAATTGTGTTCTAAGAGTTACTTGAAGTAGTTCTTTTATTCATTTCATATTAAGTCTATGTGATCTGTACAATAACATATTCTATCCACCAGGCTCTTTTCGTTTATATCCCTGAATTGTGCATATAAACCCTGCATTGCATATAAACAGTGTGGTCATTTCAATGGAGGAAAAATGTCTCTGTAGTTTGGATGGAAAACGTTACGAGACATCAAGATTAGAGGGTATCTGGCTTCTCATTAATACATCTTTGAAGGACTAGAATGGTCATAGGACACGGTAACATGACTGAATGCTAGAAGTTACTTTTCACTTGCATGAAACGTTAAATGCTACCAGATAACTAGCGTTACTAAGTTTCCAACAAACTGTCAACTATTTTATTTAACTGTGTTGTTTTCGCTTAGATTAATTCTCAGTGTGTCTGAATAATTCCCTATCTATCGGCCTAAAATATTGATGATCAATATAGTTCAACATTCTCGATAGACAAATTTATATGGGGAAAGCTTAAGATATATCAGAGTGTACATCTGTAATCAAAACGTCAATCATAATCCCTCACAATACAGTTGGAAAAATAAATTTTAAAATATTTTCCAAAAATTGGCAATAAAGTTAAAATAATGTTCATCAATATCTTACAGCATTATATTCAAATTTGACGAACATCAGTACGCATGTAACAAGTATTTTATTATAAATTTCGTTTAAACATATGTTCCCGTTTTGCCTGATTTCTCTTTCAAAATAGTATTCCGATCATTCCTATCGTGTTTCCTCTACAATGTTTTTTTATAACAAATTGCTTACAGACATTCACAATGTTGTCGGTAATACGCTTTGCCTACCTAATGAATTAAACTCTTATCTCATAGGCGTTTCATACAAGAGTATATAGTCGGTGATCCATAAAGTCGCACATTGCAAATTTGAATTTGTATGAAAACCAATTTAAATTAAGCGCAGTCGCTTTTGCATTCTTTTGAGATATATTCATTAAATGTTTCTTTTTAAAATATTCTATTATAAAGATATTTTTTCAATTCACCAAAACATGACAATTTTTATGTGTCAATTTCTTGTGCACATAACGTGTTAAGAAATTAATGAAAAAGTCTGGTCACCAAATTTACTTTTTCAAAACTGTGGATGTACTGGCATTCTGAAGATTAAGGCGAGAGGGCTTTAAAAGCGCAGCAGCACGTACTCCATGGCGCTTGTTGAAGCTTTTGTTAGTCCACCGCAATACCGGCCTTGTCGAATCAGCGCCTTGTTCATGGACATCCCCACTTACTTTCATAGCACGTGTTTTATTACCATCCAATGTCTGTAGGAAATCACAATTTGAGAGTGAAATGCAGTTCGTAGTGTATCATGTTTCACGTTTATAACTCTAGATTGAATACTCGTAGGTGAAAAACCATTCAATTTTTTTTCAATTATCATTTGTTAGACAAATTACTCCGCTAGAATTACTCCCACGAAGTTTATCCTTATTTCTCACTTCCATATTGTTTTTGAATGATATTTCCACATTTTTTTCTTTCATTCTCTATCTACCGTAAATACCATATGCTTAAACGCTAGTTAGCATCATAAGATGGTTCTGTTTAAGACTCGCAAAAGATATGTTATTTGTGAAAAACAGAAACTGCAAGTTCATCAAGAGCTATTATTTAAATCTCAACTATTTTTTTCACCCTTGATTAAAAAATATATAATTCCAGATTTGCATTAGATAACGTAACAGATATAACATTTAAGAAAAATTTGTGAAACGAATTTTTGGTATATTTTACATAATTCAAATAATCAGTGATCCCCTAAAGTTGCTCCATTTTCCACCAGTGGAAGGAAATGCATACATGGAGGCTGGAGGTTACAGTCTTACTTGACCTGGTCAGCATGGCAATGGGCAAAAGTAGATTGGAGGAAGTAAAGAGCGACTCACGAAGACACCGTGATTGTATGGATTCAAAGTTACCTTTTATCGTGACAGACTTGCTTAGCTGCTCCTCCCGCGTCAGAATAGTGCAATAAACTAACACCGTTACATATTAATCGGGTTACGTGAGTTCATCGGCTTTCTCGTCCCATAAATATTTTTACCTTGGAATAGATTTCATAATCATCACCAGAGGTCTACGAGGAAAATGTGAGGCATACCAACTTAATTTTCCTCTTTACTTTTGCGAATTTCCTCGTTGAAAACTTTCGCAACGAAACCCTCGCAGTTATTTCCAAAAATTTGATTATTTCCTTCTTGGCTACCTTCTAAAAGAAAACCACACACAACTCGGTTGTTCTCCGAATAAATCTGTAATAATGTGAGGCCGAAAAGACACAATTTTACTGTACGTGATATTTTTAAATAACAATCTGCGAGGGAGAGTAAGTTAAGTTTACTCTTCCATTATCCATTATTAACAAAATGCAGGGAAGTACCCAGAGATAAACCAAACCAATTCATTTCCCCGTTTGAAGACTTCAGAACAAAGGAAAGGCGGTGGTTCTTGTAGTACAAGAGTAAAAATAGAAAGGGGAAAATCCGAAATAGAGCAATGTGTTAAAATGTATTCATTGACATTTAGTGGTATCACAATTCATTTCAATATTTGTTTTTAAAATAACTTTTATAATCTATTTAAAACTGTTTATTAATATGATACGTCTTCAAAACACAATCGATTTTTTCTTCCCGGTGTTAGTAAATTTCGACCTGACGTCCCTCCAGAAATGATTGTTGATACTCAGTGTATCCACTTCAATTGCAATCTTAAAGTAATTTTTTCAAGGAGATGAGAAACTTCCGTAACATCTAAATTATTAAGAGCGAATGCAAAATGTTCTCTCAAGCTTCGCGTTGCTTCGGGTATTGGGTTGAAATCTTTGGCGTGCTTTTTCATCTCCTGGAACCCATATGCACCGATGGTTCTTTCTGTCTTTGGGAAGATTATGGCGTCATTCATTCACCTATTCATTCATCCATCCCTAAATAAATTGGTATAAAAATTACTCAATTTGTAAATTTGTGGATGGAAAAATGGTCGTGCGTTTTATTACCTTGTTCATGCTTACATGTATCGCTCTCTGTACCTTCAGTAGTTCAAACTTCCCGTATATCAGCCACTAATGTTGCAGCAAAGGCTACATCATCGACGAATAAGAAAAGTAATAAATTTAAAGTATCACACTCATTTTTCGGTTATGTGAATAAATGTTTTGAAAATTGTTTATTTTTACTAGAAAATAATTCATAAATATAATTCAAAAATATAATTCACAAGACAATATTTTGTATAGTATTACGTTCTTTGGGCTCAGAATATACGATTCCACTCCATTTAAACAGATATTCAGCAAAATAAGATTATAGATGTCACTTGTCTTGTGCACTCACGATACACCAGGAGAAGACATCCACAACACCCCCCCAAACGTGAGCTGCTTAGGTGGCTGAGAGCATCAGTTCATGTCACTGCAGTGCCTCAGACCGGGGGGGGGGTATAGGGTTTGAGAGAATTCTAGCAGCCGGCTGCTCTGATCGGTAGTTTTCCATGGTTTCTACGATCAACACACATCTTTCCTTACTTATCTTTATTCTATCCTCTCCCCATTCTTACACACACTACAACAAACGACGGGAGTCATGTCGGGAGCTTAGAGTTTACCCCGACTGGATAAGTGCTCCGCTGGTAGGAGATGCCTGGATGGATAAAGCCCCGATTACCGATGTATAGGTCGGCGCCAGATCCCACCATGCAACGGAGTTCAGTCATCTCCAGAGAGGAACATGCACTACCTTTACGGTATTAATGAGCACATCAGTTGACGCGCCCGGAAGCGCTAAATAATCCATCCATCATCCATCAATCAAATTCGTATGTGCAGAGAGAAGAGAGTGGAAGGGCGCAGTGCATGGCCAAACCCCGCACATCAACACTGCACATCAAGAACCCACCGCACACGTCCACCGTACACGTCCAGCGCAAAGGCCTTACCGAGCCTTAACCATGACACGAGGCCCTCGTGTCTCTGCGCTGACGTCGAGGACGAGACCTTGTGCTGGCGAATTCTTAGGCCTTTCAAGACCGGGGACGTTCGCGCTGCCAGATTTCTCTGCTGGCTTAGAGCCCAAACCACTTCCGGAGGCGCGCCAATGAGTGACGTAGAAATGTGCAATAAGAAAACACTGATGTAGGGTAAAAGAAGTGGTCTCGGTTAGGAATTACTAGATGCTTACAGCAACAAAACTCCTGCTAAAAAAAAACGCAATGTTTTCTAAAAAGTAACACACACACACACACACACACACATTGCTTAAAAACAAATAAAGTACTCATAAAAGTCGGAAATTAATTAAATATTTCAACAAAAGCAAGTCTTCATGAATACTGCGAACACATGGATAGTTTACAATCAGTACAACAGTTCTTCACATGCCAAGCATATAAAAAAAGTTGGATTTCGTATGCCAACACGTGAATAGCAAATATTTAATGCTGGGCAACTTCTTCCTTGAAGTTTATCTGTCGAATGACGTTACCTGTATATTAATTAGTGACGCTGTGAGCATGAGCACTCAGTCGGTACGCTCAGTTTGAGAATATGCAAACAATCGGATCGTATATTTACAATTTGCAGTCAAAATCGAAGCAGTTTCATTGCTTTCGGTTTTTCTCCGAATCTCTTGGTATATAGTGTTTGCAAACACCTCTCATATGGTGAGACTGCAGAATTTTCTTTAAATTTCTGCGCAAGTTGGAAAATGGTAAAACAAATTTTGTGCTTTGACATTGCCCCAGAAATAACACATTATTCATTTGAAATATTTTTTAATAATTTATTTCCAAGCCCCTAATTTGTTTTACTAGAAACCACTTGAAAGTTGAAAATTTTGGTAGTTGTAATATGGCTGACTTGATAATGACTTAATCTTTATTGTACTCGCTTAACGTTTTTGAGAACTAAAAATGTTCAAAATATTACTGTTATTGCAATGGCAATATTAATATTTTCAGCTTCCTTAAATATAAACTAAGGGAAAAGAAATTTACTTTTCTGAAAGTTTAAAGCCAGTGAGAAAACTTAAATTCTTGTTTTCTTAAAATGTTGTGCATGCAATGACTTTTTATCTTTCAGGAAAATTGCCTTTCGGATTCTGAATGGTAGATGCTTCACGATGTCAAAATGAGTAATATTGTTGCCTTATTGTCTTTTGAGTATATTATATTGAATTAAGAATATCAAATGTTGATGAGAACATATTTAAACGTAGTTACATTCTTTAGGTCATCGATGACTATTAGAGGTGAAGAACATTAATTTTCTAACTTACCACTTACGTCCTTTTTACATCAAAAGTTGTTTGGCATTTTTCTAGGAAGCCTGTCGAAGTTCTTAGGTGAGACTCGTATTACGCTGCACTGAAATAATAAAAAATACTTGAAATATTATATTGGACTCGTAAGGGTTTGCCAATGTCCACCACGCCATGCCACAACATAGCATTTGTCAACATACACTTCCCCTATATTCACTACTATGTGCAATCGATCACATGATATTGAACGATTTTATAATATGATTCGTCAACAGAAAAATTCTTGAATAACGGAAATATACTGACAGGAGACGGAATACACACAAAGATACTCTTTTAACTTTTGTCATCGTGATTTCGTATGCGGCGAATGGTTACGCCTAGTTTCCGCCTGCCCCTTATAGAAGCTTACGGCATCGGTAAAAGTGCAAAACAACAGAAATTCTGCAATATGAATACATTGAAACCCATTTTCCTATGTTTGTCAACACTCCTTATTCACACGTGTGTGTTCCTCAAAGACCACAACACCCGCGTTTTGCGTTACACTCCCGCGAGTAGTATACGGAAGAGGCAGACTACCGCCTGCGGCAGTGTTGTAGTGTTATCTGTTCCTTCAGGTGACGTGGGGCAGCCCGATTCAAATTCCATTTCCTCTTCAGAAGCGGACGACTCCTTGTGGCTGTTCCTTCCCCTTCTCTCTCTTTCCCTTGCTCAATTCGAGCTGTTCAGACGTAGAGGAAAAATTGCGATGGATGAGTATTGCGACGGTCGTTTTGAAGAAATAGGATTTTTTGAGGTCTCCCTTGCTTTATATTCCAATACGGGATACAAAGTTTTAAGACTATTAAACGATATTTACCCCTACTACCGAACGCATGCCATTTTTATACAGTTTTCTTTGAATTATTTTGTTCTCTATACCTACATTTACTGTGCAGTGGATTTGATAATCTTACATTAACTGCTCATGAGGGGTCTAAAACAGATTTTTACACATCTGAATATTTTTCAAAGAAAATGCGCCATTAAAGTTAGTTTTGTGCGGCTTAGGTATCAACCTACAACCAATAGTAATTTTAGTTTCGGATTTATTGCGAGTTCCGTGGATCATCTTGGAGGCGTATGGCACATCGATATCTTGAAAAAAATGAATAACGAGCGCAATACTTTCTTTCCATTACTTCCATCCTTAGAGTCTAGCAATATCTTTCTTGATCCCCATTCCCATGGTTCACCTCCCAAGATCTCGAAGGAATTTTGTAGTATGAAGTGTACGCATATGCCAGACCAATAACGAAATTCATTGAATAAAATCCGTGGTGGTAGCAGATATCTTGTGGTAATCCATAATATTCATTGAGACGTAAGGGAATATTTAATCAATAAGTGATCATTAGGTTGGTATCTCATAAACGTTAATCCTCAAAGTGGAATGAATGCTTTATTAAATAATTTGAAACGTGTCAATGTATCATTTCCACCAGCCGTTTCAAAGACAATGTCTTGAAAGACGAGGTCTTGTTGAGGTTTTGTAGTAGAGTGGGAATCGAATGGAGAACACATTATTTATTTTTCGTTATAAAGAGCGTCAAATTTGATTATTTTGTGTTTTTGGGCGGGTCAAGGACAATGATCATGTTTTTAATTGCGGGAGGTGACGGTAATCTTTCCCCGTTGCATAGAGAGATCTAGCGCATGTCGACTTGCCGGGTTTTCTCCAACTAAGGGCCGGTTTCACCAAACAAAGAGTAAGAGTTTACTCTGGAGTAAATCATGTTTACTCGAGAGTAACATCTTGGAGCGTTTCACTAACACTTTACTCGAGTGTAAATCGCTTACACGAGAGTTCGAGTGTAACTTTACACCGCGAAAATCCGTCGGGTAAAGTACGGAGTAAATTCAGTTTTCAACGTGCATGTACCTCCGAAGTGCTGTTACGGTTCGACGATTACGAATGATAGTATTTGAAGACGATTCCAGCAATGATTCGGAATATTATCCACTAGTGCGAAGACAAAGGGTACGAGAGACAATGGATTGGTTTTAATTATGACGATCGAGATTTTTGTCATGAGGTTATGTTTGACCAAATCAGCTGTTTAACTTCATCAGATACATTGTAAACAGTAGAGAACGTCTAAAAGTTCTTTTTGTCCCATGTGGATACGAAATAAAGGTACGTACCGAAAACGACAACAAAAGGAAAAATAATAGCTACAGGAACAAGTACTAAGAAATATTCATTTATTTATTCGGTAAAAACTGTATATGACGTATGGGGGAAGGGTTCCAGAATCCCTTTCCAACATTTTAACTACAAATAGTTGAAAGATGAATAAAAGTTTAAAAAATAAAACAACATATAATAATAAAATTTAGAAAAACACAAGATCAGCAACATTTGAAAAACTAAACATTTTCGTTCCCTAGTTATAGGAAATTAATTTGCACCGCCATCGGTAAACGAACTACAAATTAGATTTTTCTGCTTTGCTAACGAAATAGTAACTCGTCTCCAGAGAAGAAGAATGAATATTTATTAAGAAATAAAGATACAGAAACTAGGAAATAACCTATGCTAACTCAAACCACCATAACAGCATACCAGATTATAACGCCAAGAACTCCGAAACTGAAATGAATGATAGAATATAAGAAATTAATCAAAGGTTCACGTTGGCCCGCATTGGTTCCCAGCGTCATTCTCGCTCACAGCCTCTTGAATCGCTCTCAAATATGGTGTGTTCAGCTGATTTGCGGAGTAAATCGGAGAGTATGTACTCTAGAGTAAAATAACCCTCTAGAAGCTTGGTGAAACGCTCATATTCTACTCGAGAGTTACTATCTTGGAGTAAATGGTTACTCTCGGGTAACTACTCTCAACTTTACTCGGCTGTTGGTGAAATCGGCCCTAAATATCACCCATTAGCGAAGCACCGCCCTACCCGGGGCAAGTTTTGCGACATGTGAGGTGTAGTGCGTGTAAATATAACAGTGTGTAAGTAAGGAATGTGGGTAGAACAAGGAAGATTTGGGAAAGATAGCGTGCGGTCCGTGACCAATTTATTATGGAACTGTTTCGGCATTCGCCTGGTTTTAGTCGAAGGAACCACCGAAAACTACTCATCAGAGCTGCCCAGCGCTAGAAGTTTTTTCTGTTGGCGACTGAATTCGACCTAGCTATCTTGCCAGCAAGGGGGCCTCGAATCCTAGGATCTCCCGGTGAGAAGCACTGCCATTAGCAATTGATGTTCTGATCCACCTCGGTCAGCGTCAAATTTGGCCTACAGGAGATCCAGTGAGTCACATCTGCGCTCAGGTCAAGGCTTGAATTGGGCCGTTGCGCCATACCAAGAAGTTAACAAGTTATAAAACTTGCGGTGTCAAGAGCTGCCTGGATTGATGGAGACGCATCGTTTCTGCCAGGCATCCATCTCGCCCGCCGCGACGCGACGCCTCCGGCGGGCAAGGCGGTTGGGGCGGGGGGGGCGGGGGCGGAGCGGGTGGCTCGCAGGGCCAAGGCGAGGGGGCGTGGTGGGGGCGTGGGCTGGCAGAGGTCGCAATCGGCCGTCGGAAAGGAGGACGGCCCCGACGCTGCACGGGCTTCCATGGACGACGCACAATACGAGGCGGCGGCGGCGGCAGCACTTGCCCAAGGATGTTTGCAGGCGGATGAGTGGGTGGGGGCAATACGGGAAACCCGTTCCTTTCGAATGCCTGGCGTTCCGTTACGTCAGCGGAGATGGGCAGTTGAAGCGCGAGGTCGTTCACAGATGGAAAATCGCTCAGGAAGTGCGACTGAGAGTGGCTTAGACTGGATTATCGTGGTAGGCATGGGAGAACTGCTGGATTCTCAGGCATCGTATTACTCTTACGATTTATAATCCTACGAAAATAGCATGTTGGGAAAAAGGGAGAAAATTAAACTGCGATGTCTCCATTAAAGAATTTTCGTAAATAAATTGATCTTAGTATACGAATGGCTTAAATAAACGCATTACTAATAAAGTAAACTTTAATATAAGCACATTTTCAACTTCGGAAAACAATCATAGATCACTTTATACCCGCAGCCAGTATCTCTTGAATGTATATTAATTAAGGTATTCTCACATTAAACCGTTCAACTCACACTAATGAATTATAGGACGAAATTTACCTGAGTAAAATTCATTATTTCTCATCGAAACAATTATTTTTTTCTTAATGTAAACCCTCTTTAAAGATAACTTTATTCCTCTTTCACATCTACCTGGCCTTGCTCATGAAACCTATCTCATTTTCTCTTATTATGTGGTACTAAATGACGCAGTTTTGTAATGTGAGACATGATTTGAAAGAATGGCATCCAAGAATGTTATAAACGTGCCAACGAAAGAAATAATGATCATTTATACTTACCAGTCGAGACAGAAAAGGTATAAAACATGTATTACGAAAGTAACCTGTAAAAGTAAACTGTTGGTTACATTCATAAACTATCAGTGGATTTAGTGTTTGTAATGAACGGCTTCTTTCTTGGTAAATGATTCTGTTATTAGAAGTCAAAACACAACTTACGACGTCTGGAAAAATCGCGGTGTACGTGGAGCTCACCGGCTCAGCCACCACCACCGCAAGGAAGTGGTCAATTGTGATTCAAAAGACACCATCGCCTACGCATACTCTCGCCGGGAAATTTCTTTTGCGGTGATTCCGCGGCCCGCAAAATCCCGAGGGGCCTTCCTGCATGCAAATTGCGTACCCGATAGCCTCGGTTTTCCGCGAAAGAAACACACGATGCAATCATTAGGAATGTCTCTTAAATGGTTACAAATATTACTGTTGTTTAATATTAATGTACATATCCTATGAAATGTGCATTCACTATCAATTAGTACTGCATTTCCTAATTCGCTTTTGCGTCTCTATGATCAACAAAAACAAAACTGCATCATTCTCCGTCTCTATAGATCGTAACAAAACACTCCTATTCAGCGGCTTCCGCAAAAACGTCACGGAATTTTGTGGTTGAGCGTAAAGTGACGCTCGTCACAGGAAGACGGTTTCTGCGTTTCTGCGCCCTCGCTTGCAATATTGCGCAACTTGCCCGGCAACCTCTTGCATCTTCCGTCTTATGGGATTATTTTGTGAGTATGTGGATGGAAAAAACTTAGGAAGTAGAGTTAGGGACGCCCCAAGGGCAAACTGACGACAGGACACGTGATAAATGACATGTATCAACGTTTGTCATTTAGTTGCTTGCGGGCATGATTTTTTTAGAGGAAACTGACCACGTTGGGAAAACCTTTTGAATTTGTAATTATTTATTGAACTATAATTTGGATTTTTTTCAATTCTTACCTTCAAAATACCCTTATGATGGTATGATCCTTTTTTCATATTCAATGCTTGTGAAAAAGGAAAAAAATAAATATATATGAAACACGAGGTTTGAGAATATTATTCGACTCGTACGTTGATAGATTGTTTACTCACTCTCTCTCACAAATTTACCGCTCTCATATATATCAACATCCAATCAAGATATTATATAATGCATTGTAAATTCTTAACCTTCGAGATTATGTCCAGACTTCCCTGTAAGTATTTGCAGAGAAATTGAAGAGTTTAGTAC
The DNA here is from genome assembly GCA_038098605.1 of Gryllus longicercus. Lineage (NCBI taxonomy): Eukaryota > Metazoa > Arthropoda > Insecta > Orthoptera > Gryllidae > Gryllus > Gryllus longicercus. The sequence continues at coordinate 385,112 of JAZDUA010000611.1, read as the reverse complement.
TAATAATAAAAACTACGCCAAGGTAACACTATTGTTATTTACAATTTATCTTTTAATCTACTGGTTTCAATTTTTAATACCTGATTACACTATTTCATTTCAAACCAATCAAAAAATTATGTTGTGGCATATTCATGAAAGTATGTGGATTCAGAGAATCCTCATTGTAGTACAGACTTGGTACGTGAAGAATCCTATCGAAGGATGTATGAAATTTCAATGGTCAAACTCGCACAACTGACCTTCCTGAATTACCACGAGGTTTGTTGAGAGGAGATTCCAATTGTAGGCCTCGACTCTGAGGCAATGAGGCCAATATATACTAAAAAAAACTTGTCTTGACCCTCGACAAACATCGAATCGAGTAACGGGACGAGTCAGTGTGCGTGGGAACTGTAGCGAATCAACTACTCCAAACGAGTGCAAGCAACCCGCGGAAGACCCTGAGCTGTCACCCACCCCGGACGAACCCTGGCCTCGAACCGTTTGCCTTGGGCGATCCAACGGGAAGCGGATGGCGACGGACGACGGCCAGTTCCCGCAACAAACATTCTGCCTTCGGATGCATCGCGGAGGACGACCCCCTGCGAGAAGACGACGCCGCCGCCGCCGCCGCCGCCGCCGCCGCCGCCGCCGCCGCCGTTGGTGCTAACCGTTGGCGCGCGTGATAGCCTCGGCGGAATATGCAGGGCGCGGCGCGGCGGGGAGGGGCGGGGCCGCCAATTGCTTCAACGGCTAGCAGCTGTCGGAGAGGCGGCTGGCGGCGGATGGAACTGGCGATCGCCGCCGCCCTCTATACGCAGCCTCGTTACTAGTTCTCGTTGATTCACTGCGATCCATCCGATCCGATCCGATCCGATCCGATCCGATCCGATCTGGTCTGGTCTGGTCTGGTCAGGTCTGGTCCGATCCGATCCACCCGGCCCAGCCCAGTTCAAGTGTCGCTCAACCATCCCCACACCTTTGTGTCATTAGCATTATATTGCTATTGATGGTCACCTTGGGCTTGACTATAAAAGACACCTCCATTGTCGGTCATCCGGTTCGGATGGCTCAGTGACTACAACAGTTACCGCTGCAGAGTCGCTGAGCGGAACATTGTAGGTTTCGAGTTCCATCGGTGACGTATTTTTGACATTAGCTACCTAGGCAGAAATTTGCCAGTCTGGAGAAGACATCTATTGACCTACTACTGTCATAGGTAATTGTAAGTGAATTAGCCTATCTATATATGACAAACGCCAGCAGTATTCAAACAAACTTGCCACGAACCGCGCGCGATCTTTCCTTTCTCAACTTTGACTCCTCTCTTCCCTTACACGCACACTTACTTATTCTTCTAAGCACTACGCCATCGCGTATGACGAGAGACCACTTGACAGCTTAGAGCTCGTCCCCTGCCTGGGGCGATTCACCGCTGTGGGAAGGGAGAAATCCCGCAAACTGGCGTATAGATCGAAGCCAGCCATCACGTTTCAGCTCATGTTGAACACCACCCCCTCCCGGGAGATACCTTGCAATACGCGTACGAGACTATTAATCATACTAGTTGACACGCTCGGAAACGCTTCCCATTCACTCCGTCACACCGAAGGAATCGTTGAGGGGAATATTAAGCGGAATCGTGTCGACAGACGAATCATTGGGGTGGATCCCTGACCAGTTCTGGTGATAATCTGGGAATTACAAACCCACGTAAAACAAAGGATTCAAAGCATATTACTTCCTTTTTCCATAAAGCAGAAAGAAATACAATCCTAATCCAAAGCCAGAAAGCAATACAATCCTAATCCCTACGATCCATTCGTCCTAGTCCCATTCTGTTCGTCTACCCCCCCGTACCTTCTTTCGAGGTAATCAGATAACTATTCACAAATATCCACCCTATTGCACTTCGGTTGAAGTCGTGGAACTCGACAACAAAACAAGCGTGAAAGCTTTTACACTTAGTTTGCCAGCGCGGCTGCATCTATCACAGCGCATTTACCATCACACTTCTTTTCTCACTTTGTCAAATGCATTTCTCGTTTGTGGCAGGATTCAACTAGGCACAAATGTGGTCCAGTAATGTGTGATCATAAATCATGGTATGCTTCTTTTTAGATTGTTTTCATATAAGCATGCACTACTTTAGGATTGTATATGTTTCTAACTGATTTTAATTTTAGCATATTGCAAGTGTTTATTGCACTTCAAGAATTCGTGGTTTAAGTCCAGCAATAGAGTATCTTTCCTCCCGAACTCTAGTATTTCAAGAAGCAAAGATTTTTGTTGCACTAGTCGAATCTCACCGAGGGGCCAGCGTTTGGTAATTTCATTAATCAGAATGTTGTTTTTATTATTATTTATTATTATTATTTACTAACCTTGTTTTTTTATCTTTGAGGTATTGCAATTATTACACAGTCTACCAAGGATTAAAATATGTCTTTGTAGGACTTCAATTTTCTCTTTTCTCTCAGTTTCACCTTCGAAGGATTTTTTATCTTTTTGAATTATAAAGTGTAGGTAATCTCGTAATTACGAAGAACATATGTGAAATTCCAAAGTACTTCAATCGGATTGGCGTCATTCAGTTCATGGTCTCCGGATGCTAAAATGTCCTTCCTTACTGAAAGGATATCGATTAATTATGATATGCGGGAATGTAGTTTTACTGGAAGTATTGCTTTCATTGATGTAATAAATGAGATGCTATTGCGTCTGTCTTCACCGCGACGACTCTGTTAGAAGTAGAAAATTTTAAAAAGTATTTTCGAGAACTATTTCATTCACAAATTTTACTAAGGATTTAAAGAATTCGTATTTTCTAAAACAATCGCTACTAAAATTCTTGAAAATTATCCCTTTTCTGTCTTTTCGTTTTTAATTAATCTGCTCCTCATTCTGACCAAACTTAAGTGATATTTGTTTTGCTGCAAGTTCATTCGACATTACTTCGGTCATGAATTTATGAGTTAATTCGGAGCTTCCCGGAGTATCACGTATAGTAAGAGATAAAATGTAAGGCTTAGCGTTTGCATTTTTACAAACAGAAGGATACTTTACATATCGGATCTCATATCATTCTTTAACGGTATTTACCGGCTAGAATGGCTCAGGGCCAGGATTGCTGTGAGCTGTGTAGTCGTGCTGATCGGGATGATTTAGGTTTCGAATCCTGGTGGTAGAGAACTCTAGACACTAAAATAACTGCGTCTAATTCAATCACTGTTTGAAGAATAATTCCAGCAGGCGGATGCTCCGATCATTGTATCTAGGATCATTACAGAATTCCGAAGAAGTGACCTAAAAAAAACGGGCCATGGACCGCACGCAATCATTCCTTCCTCATCCTTGATCACTCTCTCTTCTCTTTACACATGCCCACTCACACACATACATGCACTATAGTGCCACATGTGTCAGAATAACTGTAGGCAGCTTAGAGGTTTAACTGAGGCGGTGCCACGCTTGGATAGGTACGAGGAGATCGAAATCCTACAACGCGACGTGTAAATAAGCGCCGAATTTCACTTTCCATTGGGGGTGGAACACTGCCCCCTTCCGCGAAATAGTAAATTCGGGATGCACTAACGTGCACTACACGTACGGGATTAATGACCACAATCGATACGCCGAGAAACACTAAATACGAGAGCTTCCAAGATGAAACAAGACAGCTTTAAGGCTCCTATTCGATGAATCTATAAACAGCCTCCGTTCACCTTTATCGTAGGCGTTATTAATTTTTCTCAGTCCGAGAGCATCGGAACAATAGACTAGCTTCTCGTCTTCCTCAAAGTACTTTAAAAAATTCCTCTTCTCCATTCCTGTACCAATAATAAGGTTCCTTGGTCATTTTTTTTTCTTTCAATCTGGAGCCAACAATTCAGCTGCCTCTTTCGAAAGGTCTGGAAAAATATGATAAATTCTCATAAAAATCTAAATAAAATTGAGTTTTTGAAGAAATTGTGATGAGATATAAACTTTTTATTGTGTATTACTGCTGATTTAAAAAAATAAAGTTCAGATATCAATTTCTTTGTATTTTTTCATCGCAAGCCTGTCTAATCAATCAGTAAATCAATGGACAGTACAAGGAAAAGGACTCTGGTAGGGTGCCAGCAAACCCACAGACATAAATGAGGAGCTGCGCGTAAACAAATTTCGTGGCCGCTCGCGCATCCACTTGGCGAAAGGAGCTCATGGAGAACGGTCAACCTTTAGGCGACGCGACGCAGCGTGGACCGGCTCCCTGACGGCGGAATCACGATACATCGAGAAGCGTCACGTCTCCCAGCGGTGCAGCCCACGTGCTCTCAGGTCCCGCTTTACGTAGCGAGAACTCGCAGTGAGAGGGAGTCTTGAAAGGGATTAAATAATAATAATCAATTGTGATCGAATTGTAAAAGTGGAGTAAGTCATGAGCTTCTATTTGCCCAAACTTTAAAGATGGCTACCAAGGTAACCGTTCAATACTTTCTTGTCCTCCGCCCTTATATCGATTCAGAAGTGGAAAATGAGATACGCAAAAGCTTGGCCAACGTGAATAATTCAAATTCGTACTACGGAGGCAACAGTGTTGTCGCTGAGACATCGGAGCCAGCACGACTCCAGTCATTTCCGTAGAATCAGTGATGTACGGCTCTAAATAAAAGTCCCTAGAAACGGAAAGAAGCGCAACAATATCTGACTCGGCCATCTAATGTCTTCTCATCCAATAGATAAATCATGCAGCATTCCACAAATAGAGGAATGATTACGGACAATAGAATGAATGATAGAGATTTTCGAGAATATTGATTATGATTTTTGGTAGACGGCTATACACTAACACAGACGATATTGCACAACTGGGTTGATTGATTAACTGATTGAAGATTCCGGGCGCGTCAGTTGCCAAGGTCATTATTTTTGTAAGTGTACCGCATGATTTTTATCGTTGGAGGTGGTTGTGATCTGCCCCCTCTGGATGGCGAGATCCGGTGCCGACCTACCTGTAGGCTTGTAAGGTTTTCCCCAACCAGGCATCTACCATCAGTGGGGCACCGCCCCAGCCGAGAAGCTGTAAGCTCCCCGGCTGGTTTCCCGGCATGTGCCGGAGTGTAATGCATCAAAGTGTAGGTGTGTAAATCAGAGTTGAATACGTAAGAGAACAAGGAATAAAAAGGGAAGATCGCAATGCGGTCAGCAGCCCGTTTGTTATTTATTTATTTAATAGGTAATTATTACACACAAATTAGCTTACTTGATCCTATGTGGCTAGGCCGAAGGCCTTTAAGCCATTACAATACTTACATTCTTTCGCGTTCTAATCTTTCGATTTCTGGTATTTACCCCAAATGGTCTCTCCATCGCATCAAAGCCGCGGAAAAGAGACCATAAGGTACGGCTTAGGAAAAAAAACCCTGAAGGGGGAAAAACCTGCCGTCAGAAGCCGAATACATACTAATCTATCCGACGTTTATTTTAACTATTTATTTTCTGGCGTGGGCGTCCCGCCGTCTCCTTCCAGTGCTTGGCCTCCTCAGCACCTGAAATCAAACAGCGCCACAGAAGATCGTCCGCCCCAGCGCCTCTGCCCTTATATTTTCGATCCCCCCTTACCTTCCCCCCCTAATGTGCTTATTACTATGCCAGTTTTATTTTATTTATTATATTGACCTGAGCCCGTTTGTTAGATTACAGCCCCGACATTTGCCTGGTGTTGATCATATACACCACGGAAAACTACCGATCAGAGCAGCCACCCGCTAGAATTCTCCAGACAGCGGCTGAATTCTTCTTAGCCATGTAACTAGTGTCGAATATCCCGCCAACCGTCGGGGCTCGAACCCTAGGACCTCCCGGCCAAAAGCACTACAGTTACATCAATTAATGAGCCTTGAGACACCTAAGCCGGTCGCACAATTCGAACTCTCCAGACGACTGGATACAACATCGACGGCACAAAAGAACTGCGTAATTCTCTGCATCTAAGGAATAGAGATCTGCGCGTGCTGTGCTTCGCTGCGTAGCTTCCCACGCTGCGCGCCGAGGGCGTTTGAGGGGCGTGGCGGCGCAGGGGCGTCGCCTTGACAGGCGGTCGGCGTCCGCAGCTGGGCGAGGTCGCGGTGCCGCCGCGCCGGAGCGCTGGGGTCGCGTGAACCTCTCTCCCACTCCGCGCCCATCCTCTCCCGCATGCACCGTTTCGCTTACGAACGCTGTTCAGTCTGTGAAGGGGAACGAGGAAATTGATAAGTCTCAAAAACTATCATTGGTGTGAGGGGAGAGGGGTTATCCAAGTACAAAATGTTTCAACGAATGTGCACCGAATATATTGTTAACTGACTTGAAAAAATTTACTAGTGAAAATATGAAACATTTCAAACATTTCTCTCTACTTCATTTTATTATTATTGTTTTCTTATTGTTTTTGTTATTGTTTTATTGTCATTATTGTTTCGGCAAAAATTGACCACACTACACGTTCTCTTCCAAGGCCCAGTCGTATTCTTTCCTGGAGAGAGATGAACATGTGTACAGGATGTGTATAGGAAACAGATTTTCGGGTGTATATCTTGTTCAGAAAAGGTTGGTACGCTTTGAATTATGAATTATGAGGTGATAGGATGATGATTATGATGATGATGAGGGGCGAAGGGACAATCACAATCACGACCCTGTCTACGCAGGATTCGAACCTGCAGCCTTCTCGTCGAAGACAACGGCTGTCGCAACAGTTCGCGAATTTTTTCATTGTTCTTGAATTATGATTTAGTTAACTTTTGTCTAGCGTCACAACAGCATCAGATATTGTTCTACGCGCAACTTAGTCCCACCGCAGAACGGATGCTGCCACAACTGTACTATTTAGATCGGCTTTAGGATGATTTAAAAACAAACTGTTTTGGGGACACAGACAATTGCACCTACACTTCAATCTGATCAATTTCAAAAGTTTATACACATTTAGGACGCTATTAGAAATTGAGAAAGGAACGAATATAAATATTACTTTTTTATGCATTGAACCATCCCTTTGATGTCACAATTGATTAATATTCTCGAAAATCCTGACCGTTATGGTGTTTCAAAGCCGAAAATGCTTTCTCTGCTGAATGACACGAACTGTTTCACCATCACATTTTTTTTATTTAAAAGAGGGGTCACCACTTTGGAGCTTCATTCTAAATACGGAAAACATTATCTAGTAATGAAATACAACCGTACAATCTAATACTTTCCTGGATTGGTTAATTAACTTTTATTTCTTCAAGGAAATAAATTATGGAGAGTCCAACGCCCGCGTTCATATATAAATCTGTAATTTAGTATATCCTGTAATAAAATCTCGACCGAAAGTCGAGACTCGTCAGACTCAAGATCTAAAATGCGAACAACGTGCGTGAATTCTACTTGGACCAGAATCGCCTGCGAGAGTATGCAACACTTTCGGCGATTATCCCTCCGTGCTTAGCGTGTTGCATTCTTCGCGCTTCGTTCTTTATCTTATCTTATCGACTGACGGGAAGACTTCTCAGCTGTGGCCTTGAGATATGAATCGATGTCTGTCGCATGTTACGTACAATTGAAAGAAGCTTTCAACATACGCCCACATACTCCGGAAAAAGAGGTTTCCTTTACGTCGGAAACCAGACGTTCTGATATCGCAATTTCAAGCCCGCGAATCATAAGTTACAATTCGTCTGAAAAAATATGTAGTATAAGACATGTGTACGTATGTTGAACGCGTTTTAATAAATGTGTAATGAAAATCTTTAGAATGTATTATGTATGAAGGAATGTACCAGGAATTATCAAAATATGTTCTAATTTATATAACACAAATAAAATGAAATTACCATTTTAAAAATACTTTAATAAAATATTTAATAAACCAATTTTAAAAGTAAATATTAATTGTCTTTCTGGGTTTCGTTTTTGAGAGGCTTATCGAAGAGTACATATTTTTATCTTTGATATAATTGCCATCGTGGGAACTCAATGTCCGGCAAATAATCACTGCAGCATTTCACGGTTTGCAACCACCATCTCTCGTAAATTGAGATTTCTGATCAAGAAATATGTCACTTATTCTTTCCCCACCTAGAAATAGTATTCTCAGCGCTCTCTAGCTCTTGACGCAACATACACGAATATGTAGTGTAGACGGAGATTAATCCAAACAGATTGCGTGCTTCTGACCGCGTTTTCACATGGAGCGCTTCGAATCGTAAGTACGCAATTCTCAATATGTGTAAGACATAAATATTATAAACAAATTTATATAAAAACTACTTTTGAAAATTTACTAAATAAATTTTTTCAAATACATTTCAAGAAAATTAATAGAATAATACAATGTTTTGCAAAATACTAAAATATATTATATGGTACATGTGTAAAAAATATATCAAGACAAATTTTGATATTGTGTTAGAATTGTCCCGATTCGCCAAGATCACGATGTTCATACCTGGTCCTAGAAAGACACAAAAATTATTCAAGAATCCGGATTCTAGTTATAATTCATAATGAACATTGCGGAGTCAAATACTTTCTAACGATGCAAACTTTTACTACCGTGTGATGATTTAAACAAAATTTTTGAAAATTTTGGTTGCATATTCTTTATTTATTTTACTTTTAAGTGGTCTTCGTTACGGAGGATGTGTACAAAGATTGAACAAAAATGAGCGCAGAATCAACGCAGAGCAAGAATGAAATTACTTGTCTGACAGTAACAGATCTTAAAGAGACACTGGAACACTATTGTTTTACGATACCAATTTAAAAGATTACAAAATTAATCAAAGGAAACTTCTAGAATGGAATATTTTAAAAATGCAGATTACTTCATTGTGTTTTATTGTATTTCTAAATTGTAAACGTTTGGTTATCGCACAATTTCGTTCTGCTTCTCAATCTTCTGCTCAGTGTTATAAGTTATACAAAACTGAAACGATGTATTTTTTTCTACATTTTCTTGTAAATCTGGAATTAAAATTTTCTGGACTTATTCAAATTTTCCATTCAGTATCAAAACTTAGTGAAATTGTTAACAAAAATTACATAAATATTCTTTTTTGAAAGGACTTAATTTTTAGTTATCGCTTTTGTGCACCAACGATATAAACGTAATATGGATATAGCAGTACCGGTGGCGACACGCAATGCGTCTGGTAACCTCCTCGAAGTCTGCCAATTGAGCAATTTATCGCTTAGCCTCCACATAACTTCTTGGAGCGTCGCATTACTCGCATATGGACGTTTCTGACACATACAAATTGTGATGGTCATTGAAAAAACTTATTTACATGCTAGTGCATCAATCGAAATTTTACTTGAAGCTACCACAATTTTTATTCGATTATTGAAGTTAACAAGATACACATGGTAGAATAAAATAAGTATAGTTATGTTGCATAAGAACAGTTAATTTAATAATCTACTCGGACCATAAACGTGGAAAACTACTCCAGTTACGGAGACGATGAAAGCAGCAGTTAAAATAACGTTGGAAAGCAATATGCTTCTTGAAACTTCTTCACAATATAACTTTCCCACGATTTCTTGACTAATGAAGGTCAGCAAACAAAATTGTATCCGCTGTTATACAACGAAAAAATATAGTGGTTTTTTACAGTAAAAAGCGTAAATATAAATCAATTATAATGGATCTTATGGATATATTTAAAAATATTGGCGGGAGGGCGTGTCCCATCTCCCCAATAGACGTCTGCCCGTCCTGGTACGATTCAGCAAACCAAGCCACCACGCACACACGACATTCCGGAAGTCATGAGAGAGGTAGTCGGGGAGAGATTGACAAATCAACAAGTGAAGATTGCTCGCCAACACCAGTGTAAACATAACGTCAAGAAATCTCATGATAAGGCGGAGACTGAATGGCTAACACTCACTTGCAAAACAGGAAACGTATGCGTGTTTACGATCTGTTCGTTTGCATTGAATTGTAGAGACAGCGGTCGCGCTGACCGTGGCCCATTTCTGGTCTCATTTCCGGCTGAAGGTCGGCGGAGGCGCTGGATTTTAGGAGTAAGTCTACCTCTGGCTTCAAATGGTAAATAAAGACGGAAAATAATGCGTGCTTGTTCCACCTGAATTTTTATTGTCGCGAATTAGTGTTGGCAATGAGGAAACGTATTTCTTGTACGAGCAACAGGCACTTCATGACACTCTGCCTGGCGTGACGCAACTCATAAAGAAAAGTTACAGGAAGTATTCTAGGACCCTGAAATGGACAGTCGTTAAAACAAAACAAAAAAATTGCTAAACAAATGTTATAATTATACTTTTTCTTGTAACCCTCCCCCCCTACCGTCACAACGCGAGAAGCACGATTTCCAATGGTTTTTAACGTTGCATAAATTGATTGATAACGGTTAATTTCGGTTGAACACAGCCTTTCACATTTTCATTATACTCAAACCTTAGTTTGTTAAGGTGATGACGTAGGAAAAATCGAATGTCCAGGAATTTATTTGTAATATTCAAGGGAAATTGGTACAAAATCTAAACTCTTTTTGACAAAGATAAAGATTTATTTTTAAGATAAAAAATTAAAACCTTAAAGTTTCTTACCAATACTTCCTTACCACACACTACTAGTTTTTATACGTACAACGGCCTTGTATTTCATAGCTATATACTTTTCTTGAGTATGATATTTTTCTTATTTTTGAGATTGTCTTGTTTAGTTGGGAAACGTCTGTCAAAATGCTTAATGAATAGATGCGTCTGGAATGCTTTTTCTAAAGAGAAATCGGTGAAGTCTGGCGGCTACATCTCCATTACAAGCGTAGGAAGCAATGCTCTACCTGGCTCTACCTCTCAGACGCCTTCTCGAATTACAGCTACCCCGACGTTCAGGTGGTATCAGCCATGTGGTGCTTTTGGGTACGTGCATGCGCGTGGGTGTGGGTGTGTGTGCGCGGGCATCCAGAAGCACTCCCAAATCTTTAATGGATGTACGGCGGGTTCCATAGTATCGCAATTACATCACATACCTCTCCCAAACGTTTAGTGTTATACTAGATTTTTTTCCTTTAGAGAAGTGTGTGACCTACGTTTTTGGAAAACTATTTTGCGATAGTTTGTTTCGCAGCCGTTTTTCTGCCCCGAACCACAGTTATTGATAGTTAGTATTATTATATATAGTTGTCATTCCATAAAGAAATGCTTATTTGTCCTACAAAAATTGTTCCGTATTACACATGAAACTTGCGATATTGAGACACATCATGAATTCCCTACTTTTCTGGATCATCTCTTAATAGTAAATCGAATGAGACCTTTCTCAGCCTTGAAGGCGCAGAGGTAGTCTTCTAATTTATCCCATAACTGGAATTATGTATACAAATTTTACCGCCTCCCGGTCAGCAGAGAACAAACGCGTGTGCTTTGTGTATAAGCCCATTTCATTTTATGTGTTTGCTGTTACGCCTGCATCCACTACACTACCACACATGTCGGGAGACCGATCTGGAGTTTAGGGATTGTCTCGGCTGGGGTGGCACCCTGCTGGATGGAGATACCTAGTTGGGGAAACCCCGTATGCTGACGTATAGGTCGACACCCTACCTCGCCATCTAGCGAACAAAGTTCATCGCCACCTCCAGCGATAAAACCTGCCCTACACTTATGGGACTAATGACCTCAGCAGTTGTCGTACTCTGAAACTAATCAATCAATGTGTGTGTGTGTGTTGTTTGCTGCAGGAGGCGCGATGCGGTTTCGTCGTGCTGGTGATGTCTGCCTTCTGGATGACGGAGGCTGTGCCGCTGCCTGTCACTTCGCTGCTGCCCGTCGTGCTGTTCCCGTTGCTGGGGGTGCTGGGCACCGAGCAGGTGTGCATCAACTACCTCAAGGAGACCAACATGATGTTCATAGGTACGTTGCTCGTTCTTCGTAAACAGATCTTCCAAGGAACACGATATTATTTTTTTTATTATATAAATGCATTAGTTAACATTGTACTACAGAATTCTAAAAGACTACATATGTCTGTCGCAGAAGTTGAGGTACAATACAGTGACTTCTATCTCTACTAGGTTCTTCATTCAGTACTCCTTAATCCGTTTAGAGAATGTTAATATGGTCCCTTGATTTTCTTCTAGATATCATAAATGTAGTTTCACTATGATTATTAATTAAGGATCGAGGTGGTATCAACCACAAAGTGTGTTACAATATATATTTAATATAAAGAATGAATGACCATTCACGTGTTCCGGGACCAATTTATCCCGTCTTCGGGGTTTCTACAAAGATGAAAATAAGTAAACAAATATAATTAGAATATGAATTTATATAAATAAACAGGAATACAAATGAACACTAAACATTGATATAAATAGAACACATACCCAAGTATCTTTACGTATCTTCATGTAGCTTCACTATGCTCACGTTTGGTTGAACTAGTTAAGCTTTTCCTAATCGCAGGAAGAGTAGAGCAAACGATTGTTATTTTGTCAGTAATGGTGTAAAATCAAATATGTAATTTGATTGCCATGCAAATGTGTTTTCTATTCATCGAAAATTTCTAGATTTCAAAGCCTACCCAGCCAGATGTGTTGGAACCTTTATTCACATTCTAACTCCTTCCCACACGACACATACAGATTTTACGATTCTTACTTTAAATAAATAAAGTAAAATCCTGAAAAATCATTCGTTTCAATTAGTCTCGAACACTCAATTGCACATGCACACAAATGTCGTACCAAACACCCGTCGCTTGAATTTTAGTCAAATTGTGGTAACAACGATACAAAATTAGTCACGTCACTGATTCAGTTCTCAATCGTCAAACATTCAAAACAAGTTTTCTTTTATAGTAATAATAATATCTAGTTTTGTCGCAATAGTGTGGAAATAGTTTTTGTCCCACGAAGTTTCTTTGCATTAGAAAAATACAATTGAATTGTTGACTGTTGCCTCTAAAGACCTTCGTATAAAGAAACATTTAAGTTCTGAGAGTTTTTTTTAAGAACTTCACTGTAACTTGACGCTGCATTAAAAGTATCTTCCATTTCATCGAAACTTTTTCTGTCATGTACATCTTTATATAAAACATCTCAAGGTTTGTGTTGTCAAAGTTTTACACGAATAGTGAATGTAAGACTCTGACAATATTGTTTAGTGTCTTGGTGAAATGTTCCTTCTTTCAACAAACAATATTTTTCAGGTGGCTTAATTGTTGCGATAGCAGTTGAAAACTGCAACTTGCACAAACGAATAGCGTTGCGGACGATTTTAACTGTGGGAACCAGCCCTAGAAGGTAGGGATCATTTTATCAAAGTTATTTTTTGCCTAGTTACTTACTTAGTTGATATTCATTACGAGTATACAAAAATTATTTAGAATACAATATCTTGTCTATTTTCCATTCGCGTTTTTATAAGTATATCTTAATTTCTAGGTTGATGCTGGGTTTCATGTGCACCACTTGCATTCTCTCTATGTGGATATCAAATACGGCCACTACAGCAATGATGGTACCAATAGTGCAAGCTGTAATTGATGAATTGAAAGCAGTAAGTAATTCATACAAATTCAGATTTTGTATTTTAACTAGTTAATTTCACATAGCCTAATTTTTTTAAAAATGTTAATGAGGGAAAAAAATTAGCAGGGAAGGCAAAAACGGGAGGCAAATCGTGGTGTTGAATTGCTATTTTGTTTTAGAACTATCTGCCTCGCTCTGAAGCGAGTTATTTATCATTTATTTAAATCATGTTTAAATTACTTTATTCACAATTTATTTTAAACAGAGAAACATTGCCTTACATTGCCATTTTGCCTTGCCATTTTGCCTTACACTTTTTATTGATAGCCCTTCACGCAATGTATCAGTAACAAACTATCAACCTTCTATCACATGTAATACCGTTTCTGATGCGTTTCCTTCTAATTATTATCATACAAACTTCAATTTTTGAAGTTTAACCGTCAGACTTATCTCTGAGCCAACATTACCGTTGTCTCTTCAGTGACTCTAACGATTAAATTCTGGTGTTCGAGTTCCGACAGTGGTGGATTTTCGAAACTAGCTATACAGCTAGGTCGAATTCAGTCGCAGACTGAACGAGAATTCTAGCGCTCGGCTGGTCTCGTGGAAATTTTCTGCGGTTTCTTAGATCAATACCAAGCGAATTCCAGAGCAGTGCTCTAACAAACGGACCGCGCGCGATCTTTCCGTCCTCTTCCCTGCCCTTTCCTCACCTCTTACACTTTCATGTACTACACTATCAAATATGCTGTGAGACCCCTCGGAAGCTTAGAGCTTGTCTCGACTGGGGCAGTGAAGCTGAGGGAGATTCCTGGAAGGGGAAATCTACCAATTTGACGTGTAGGTCGGCGCCATACAGCTTAGAAGGAACACCGCCACCACTCGGGATAAAACATTCACTATATTAACGGGACTAATGGCCTTAGCAGTTGATGTGACCGGAATATATCTATTTATATCTCGTCTACAGCATTGCTTCTCGTATGTTTTCTGAAATTTCTTTATTCGATCATAACAAAAACATTTCGCGAAGGTATTTATTCACGATCCAAAGTGTTCGTTAAATGATCACTCGCTGTACTCGTGTGCCATGTAGACCAAATCAACGTTAAAATGAAATAAAAGCAATATATAACCGAGTATGATTGTTAGGTAACATTTTTATTTTTTTTATTTTTTTTATTTTTTAGTCTTCACAAAGCTTTATAAAACGGGGTCAGGTGTTTGACAATGCAAGTCTTAATGTCTTTAATTCAATAAATTTAGAAATAAAATCTTTAAAATTAAATTTATTTACGGTTTTACTAATAAAAACCATATCGAGTTTTCCAAATTTCTCTCCCTCCCCTTCTACAGGCATTGCGTCCCACTTGGGGGTCGCACCTCCTTTGAGAACCTCTGCCTTAACCTTTAACTACTGTCGTCGGGTCAATTTGACCCGAAGCTGTTTTTCCTTTTATTTTCTGGGAACATGGCGAGCTACTGATGATGCTTGTTCTTCAGTTCATCATCTTACATGATGCCATGTAATATCTTCTGATAACGTTCCTATTCAGAGCGTGTTGTGATATATTTGTTTCTCTGAGTTGCCCTTTCTGACCCGTCGCCATAGATTTGGTGTTCCTGTGCCTCTCCATACGGAAGGTTTGCAAGCGTGGTGCCTTAGCGATAACTCCTAACTCTTCGCCACTCGTTTTAGATTAGAGATGAATACTGCTTTTCGGGTCAAAGGATAGTTGGTCATTTTTGAAACATAACGTAATATAATCCCGGACACACTTCTAAAATTCTTGTCAAGAAATAGAGAGGTAAACTCAAGCCTCTTTTGGATTTACAAAGAGGTGTCGATGACCTTATGAACCAGCCATATCACGATGTATAGTTTTTTCCACTATTCACAAAGCCAAGAAAATTGACGAACGTACGGGCCCTCTGCTCTTACAAATTGTAACTCTTTACGAAATTGTACAAAAGTTTGGAATGGACACTTGTGATCAGCTGTGTATTTATTACAGTTTAAGCAAAAGAAAAAGAGTCAATTAACTGTACTTTTTTATGTAAATTGATGATTTTCAATGTTACGTGTTTTTTACATTATGTTTTGTATTAAACCATAAACCTCCCCAACAAAGGACATTTTCTTCAATCAGTATGGTCGGGTCCATATGACCTGACGCCAGTGTGTTGTAGATCTCACGGCAGTGGTAAAGAGTTAATACACTCCCATTTGTGTCGCAGCAAAAGGACCGCGAGCGGAAGCCCTCGCAACTGGTGGCGGTGGCGGACTCGGAGGAGGCGAGTGGAGGCTTTGATCACGAGACGCGACGCAAGTCCATCATTGTGAAGAAAGAGAGCAAGGACCTCAAGGACTTCAAAGACTTAAAGGAAGTCCCGGAGGCCGTGGACGTCGAGTAAGTGCGCGAAAGAACGCGACACCGTCGGGGGCAAGGAGATCGTTTAGAAGGGCAGGGCGTTCGTTAAAGCCATGATACAAAGATTAGAGGGTATTATAAATACGCTAAGAGAGGTCTTCGTCTTGTCCGCAGACAATCAAGGGAGGTCTTCGGTCACATGACTAAAATAGCGACAAGAAAGACAAAAGACTGTTTCAGCGATCACAAATTTGGCGGTTAAAACCGTTCTTTAAATTTATTTAACGACTAAAACTGTAAAAGTAGTGATGTTAAAACAGCACCTACTTTCACGCAAAATTACGCGACAAGTACTAAAATTTTCGAAATATTGTACATGATCTTATTCCAAATCTATGTTCAAGGAACAGATTGAATTAAGGGAAAAATATCTCTCTTAATAATTGTAGTTGTAGGTCGATAAAATTTTGAATTTTTACAATTTTCCAAAAATCAAGAGTTTTCAACGAAAATGTGACTTACACTCTTACCATTCTTTTAAACGTCCTTCACACTCTCCGACAACAAAATTTAATAAAAAACGGTGGAGCTATTTTTTTGGAAAATTTTGAAAATGTCACAGGGGACTCGTGTAAGTAGCCCTAAAATTAAAATTAAAATTTCAGTTTCAAATTAAAGGGGCCGCGACATCTAGATCGACATAGAAATATCAATTTTGGAGAAAATCGGCTGAACGGTTCAGAATCTAGCGTTGTTCACAGACGGACAGACACACCGACAGTTTTGCCGACCTTCGATTTTTCGGTATCAAGGACCCACAAAACACGGATTCTGGCTACATCGCGTGTTAGAGAATTTTTGTTTCTAAATTCAGCAACTGGATTTGTCCATTTTTACTTTAGCAGGGCCCTGTAATAAGAATTTTCTGCCGAAAATTAGCAGTTTTTTCGTTTAGCATTACTCTATATTTTGAAGATAGTTTAATGATGAAGTATCATGGTTTCTTAAAGAAACTATATTTATATTGGGATCTCATATTTAAAATAATCTTTCAAAGTATCCTGAATTATATAATTGTTATAAAGCCCTCCACTTAAAATTCCCTCTCGCTCTGTGTTGATAACGGACCCGAGTGCCATTTGGCTGCTTCGCTGGATCATATACAATGTAATACCTTTCTTCTCTCTTTGAATATATTGCGACCGCATTCGTCCTAGGGGAATACAAATTAAAAAAAATAAAATAAAATTAAAAAAACAACAGATAATGAATAATATCGATATAAACATTGTTTGATGCAATAAACCTTGTTCACGGGCACATAGTCACCTGGCGCGGATCCACGGGGAGGGAAAAGAGGGAAATTTCCCATTCCAAAATTTAACTATCAATTTTAACTAAGTCACGAAACTTTAAAGAAAAAAATATTTTCGTATAAACATTAAAACGAGTAAAGTTTTATCGCAACATGAACTGAGTTTAGCCTGCGTTTTTGTAGAAAAATCGGTAATATGAAACATTCGACTAAAACATATTGAATAAAAAAAATCCCCTCAAAAATTCGTCTCTGGATTCACCCCTGTCGTCACATTACAACGTTCGCTATTAGAACATCAACCAAAAGTGCAGAAAAATTTTAATTGAGGCATTAAAAATTTTAATTAACCAAGAGGCCAAGGGAGCAGAGTAAACTTTTTTCCAGTCCTGAGAAAATGAAGATTAAAGTTTACAGGTGATATCTTATCCCAGGTAACTTATTCACTGTTCAATTGATTTCATTGTTCACTTCCTCTCGAGCCGGTAACCGGATTTGTTGTCCCCCAGCGACACCCACTGTTATCCGGATTTAAATGCCACCTTGGATAGGTTTTGATGAATGCCCTCCATCTTGCATAGTCACCTTACATTACTCATTGTTTTCCTTGTAGGAACCTTCAACAGAGGCCTGATCAAGAAACTATTTGCTACTACCTCGGAGTCGCTTATGCCTCCAATTTGGGAGGTGCAGGAACTCTCACCGGTACAGGAACAAACCTAACTTTCAAAGGAATCTACGACAGGTATGGAATTCTGTGTCGCAGACCATGCTTCTCAGCGTGTGATTAATAAGAGAAGGACAAAAATAACAATAACAATAATGAAAATAATTTTTAAAAAATAATAAAAGGTTTGTAAAGTAATGGCACTTCTTAACATAATATTTATCCAGTTTCAACATTTTAAAAATATCTTGAAAGTTGTTTCATTTGTACACTTATTAAATGGAAAAGACATTTGGTAGGATTTGAAAGAAATTGAATCTTCAATTGTCTAAGCACTAAGAAATAGGAATTTACTCTAATCCTAGAGTAAATGAAACGAAAGCAAAATATTCTTTCACTTTTATGTTCTGTGTAGTCTTTTGAGCAACGACTTTACAGTCTATATTTTCAGATTGTAGCATTACAACAAAACTATATTTTCATTGAGATTTGTGATAAATAACTGAAAGATGATAATTTTAGTTCTATCTTCAAAGAATCTCCTTTCAATGTTTTGTTTACAAATGCTCTCAATTTTTAAGTCTATAAAAATTTTAATGTTTAATAAAATTGAAATATTGAAGTCAATATCTATTCCTCTAACTCCCTGAAACAATTATGTATCTAGAAATTATTATGTAACTAGATAATGTTCTGTAGTTACTGAGAAAATACAAGATTCCAAGAATAACAATTAACTCCTACATCTTTTCTCGTGTCTTTTATTTCCTTTTGAATGCTTTTGATATTCATTTTCTTTCTTTTCTTAATATAATGGGGCTATCCATAAATTACATGCAAATTTGGAATATTTTGAATATCCCCCTCCCACCCTGTAACACACCCATAACATGTGCCTGAATCCCCCCCCCCCTTAAAAATGCAAGAAGTGAAAATATTCAGCAGCACAGAAATAAAAATTGTTTCATATAATTTGTTTTATGTATTAACATTTATGGTAATTAAAATGAAATTTATTTAGCGATGCTGACTGTATATAACAATAAGATTGGGAGCAAGTTATGAGTGAAAAATGGATGCATAGATGGCAAAACTTTTATCACAAGCAGTGATTGCATGCCATAGGCATAACACATGGGCAAGACCTTGCTGTGCCAATTTAAAAGAATTCTAGAATACACTACATATTAGTTTTGAATATTTTCTTTGTAATCTTACAGATACAGTGAAAATTGTGAAAAGAAATGCTTCCATTTATTGAAACAAGTTACATATATAACTTCATTTATGTTTTTAAAACAAATTATTTAATTAATATTTTAGTGTTTTAAATAGTGTCTAGTGTATAAGAATAAAAAAAAGGAATTATTTCAGTAAATGTTGAAAATTAAAAAAAAAAAAAAAATATCAATGATACCTCACAATTAAGTAATGCCCACTTACCCTACGCAAAGCAACATAAAGCTGCCAGAACCCCTGTCCACCTCTTTAGCATTACATAATTTATGAAAGACCTCAAAATACAATTTGAAAAATTCAATTCATTAACTCTTTTGTTCTTCCCCTTCATACTCATTTATTATATTATATATTATATAGTATATTATATAGTATATAGTATATTATAAATCTTTTCTTATTGTTTCAGTGTTTTTCCTGACAGTGAAGGTATAAACTTTGCAAGCTGGATGATATTTTGCATTCCTCTCACAATTGTCAACATTTTAGCAGCTTGGCTGTGGTTACAATTTCTATTCATGGGTCTATGCAGGTTTGTAATTAATGCAGTTATAAAATGTAAAAATATAACTTTTTATTCACATTTCTTTCATATGGGTTTTTCACAGAGTTCAGTACTCCAAAAAACAACTTTATGAGCTTGTTGGTCCTAGCAAATATTCATGAGAAATAAGAGATTATTGAGGTAGCTTTAGAATTGAAGGATGTACATAATTTTTTTTTCTCTTTACCAATAAGGAATTTTCAGTTTTTAATTTTTTTTTAAATATTACATAAGGAAATTAAAAATATTTTTCTGAACTTGAGCTTTTTAAAACCCAAATCAAACTTTCTGAATACTACTAGGAAGTGTTTTTTATATCCACTATTCAAAGAAATGAAAAAATATGAATTGAGAAACAAAAACTGGAATGTAATGACTTCTTAATGGCTGTTTTGGTCTTAAATATTTTCATATCAAAAGTATTGTATACAATTGGCTAATTTAGTCTTAAATTGAAGATGATTCAGCTCTTTAGAATGTATTTTTGAGATTATAATACAGTAAACCCTCATTCGCACATATCACAAATATTGCCTTAACACAAACATTAATTTTCATGACACAAATGCTTATTATTTAGGTCCCTTGGAATTCATGTAAATGAGGGTTTACTGAATATTCTTCGTATTCCCTTTTTATTATCTCTCGCAAATATAAAATCCCAAACTTTTGTATTCCAGAAAACAGAAGAAGATGGTAATGACAGAAGAACAGGCTCAACAAGTCAGACAAGTTATCAGAAAAAAATATGATGAACTTGGGCCAATGACTTTTCATGAAGCTTCTACCTTGGTCCTTTTTATTGCCCTTGTGTTGATGTGGTTCTTTAGAGAACCTGAATTTATTCCTGGTTGGGCAGAATTTATATCTGATGTGTGAGTAATTGCAAAAAACTTGAAAAATGAGGATTAATTATGGATTTTAAGAAATGACATTATTATTTACAATTTTTTTTCTTCAATAGAGAGATTCAAGATGCTACCCCAGCTATGTTGATTGTGTTCCTTATGTTTGTTTTACCATCAAATTTAAGTTTTCTGAACCCAAATTCTACAGGCAAGTACCTGAAACTTCTTGAGTATATATTATCCTATTTTCTTATTTTAATTATTTTTATCTATATAGTTCTCACTACATCTCTCACTAAAAGTTCCTATTACATACCTTTCTAAGACAGTTATTATTATTAAACATTTATTTCTATTACAGTTAAATTCTATTATTTATATATATGTATATAATATATATGTATATATGTATATAATATATATGTATATATGTATATATGTATATAATATATATGTATTTATATTATAACTGAATTTCATATCCAATTTTAATGATTTTATTGTTATTAAAATAAAATTGTGTTATTGAAATTTGTACTGTACATTTCAATAACAATGGTACATGTTTAATTTTTTATTTTCTTTCATTTATTTATTCATTCATTTATTTATTCTCATATCACTTTTCTTTTCTTATTTAGGAGTAAGTCCTTCAATTCTCCACTGGAAATTGGTTCACGAAAAAGTACCATGGGGAATAGTTTTGTTGCTTGGTGAGCATATTTTCCAGATTTGAATTTAGATATTATTTCAATTATTCAATGCTTCAGTAAGATTTTTTTTTAATTTAATTTTATAATTGTAGGTGGTGGTTTTGCAATGGCTGAAGCCAGCAAACAATCTGGACTGTCAACATTGATTGGTCAGGATTTGCTGGTTCTGAAAGCACTCCCACTACCTTTAATTCTTGTAATCATATGTACAGCAACCTGTTTCCTCACTGAAGTTTCATCAAATACAGCAATTGCAAATATTGTTTTACCTGTCCTTGCTGAAATGGTTAGTATACTAAAATACAGGAGGGTTAAATGTATTTGATACATCTTCTTTACTTATGCTATGTTAAAAAAATTTCTAGGCTGTGGCGATGAAGATTCATCCACTCTATTTCATGATGCCAGCAACTCTCTGCTGCACATATGCATTCATGTTGCCGGTTGCCACCCCTCCAAATGCCATTGTCATGGCAGCATCCAACATGAAAACAACAGATATGGTAAGGAATAGTGTAGCCATTCTGCAGATCTGCTTTTTAATGGCGAATAGGGAGGGAAGGAAAGAAGACCAATCATAAATGGAGTACGAAAGAGGGCAAATAGAGAATGGTTCTCAATTCTTCCGAAAATTGAGATCTTCAACTTTGGAACACTAAAAACATAAGATGTTGTTGATGATCATAAATATGACAATTATTTACAAATTTTAGCAGTTTCCACAAATAGCTTCATATTTATTAACAGCTTATTTGTACTTGAAGACAAAAGTGATTCACTTTCTGTTTCTTCTTTTCTGCAGATGAAGGCAGGATTTGGAATGAACATTATTTGTCTAATAATACTCTGTCTCTCCTACACCACATTGGGAGTTACAATTTACGATTTGCACAATTTTCCTGAATGGGCACATCTTCCAAATGCCACAGCTGCAGCATGAATTTGAACCAAATGGAATCCTGTGTCCAAGTGTGTGGTACAATTATTTAACTCGAGAGACTTGGCGAGATTTGAACCAAGACAGATTTTTATGCTGTGTTTATTGGTGAAGACTTTTGAACAACCTCACCTACTGTTTGTACATATTTTTTAAAGTATTTATTTCATGATTTATTTGAGAGAGTAGTTTTTGAATTGCTCTCTTGTGAAGAAATCAGCGAGATTACATTTATCAGTATTTTCAAGTGTTTGGTGCTTTGTGTAAGCTCCTGCACATAGCAAGGACCAATGATTTTTATTTTTTGTGGTTTTAGTACTGATATTTTTTCCTCGTAGTGTAAAGTTATACATGTATACATGATTTACATCTGTATAAAATGTTTTTTAGTCCTAATTTTTACCATGAAAGTTATAAAGTTTACTTCCCTGAATTCTACATGATCTTCTGTATTTGAAATGCAGAGGACAATGTGTTTTTTTTATTGAAGATAGTGTTATATAAATGCATGATGTAACAGCTTACTTGCTGCCTAAATTTCATTACCCAGTGTTGTTTTTTTGTCAGTTTCTGGTCTAAAACATTTTAAAATTAATATGCATTTTTAAAGATGAAATAATTATTTGGTCATTGTTGAATGACACTACATGTACCTGTCTTTCTTCTTGTTGTTTTCCTGATTTTTATTTACAAAAGTAAATACTTCTGGGAAATAACTATCTTTTCCATATACAGCATCAAAATGTTAAGAAAACTGTTCATGAAACGCTGTAATGCTGAATAAAATGTTTGAAATACATAAAATTAATTTTTAAAAGAATACTTACTTAAGGGACTCAAAACCCAATCTCTATCATTTCTGTTGGTTCCATTTCCCATTTTATTTCAATTATTGTAATCAATAAATATATAATTTTGTTTAACAGATTTGTGTTCATAATTAGTTATTTTACTCACACCAATGTGAACAAATGTAGTCCTCTTTCGTGAATTATTGTTTTTTTTAAGAAAGTAATTATTCTGGGATATCTTTAGAGATATAAATAGAAGCTTTAACTCCTTTTAAGACATTTGAGTGCATATCTAGCAAAGGTAGGGATTTTTTGAATTTGATTTAGGCATTAGCCTTTCTCTTCTTTACAAAAAATAATTAACTCTAAAAAAAAGAATGAAATCAGTCTTACTGCAATTTACACTTATGTTCTTTTAACAAATGAGAAACTGCAAAGGGCAGTATTTGGAAATTTAAAACAAATTTCTTAATGCAATAAAAGAAATTGAAGGAAAACTATACAAAAGAAATTTTGTTCAAATAATCCAATGAGCAACAGGTATGTCATTAGTACTTATGAAGCGACATAACTGAAAAGTACTCATTTTGCAGCAGAATGGTTTTGTCAAACCAAGCAGTTTTTCACAATGTGTGACAATGTTTTTCTCTACACTGCCTGTTTTGTGAACTATATTCAGTCTATTATTAATAAAAATGTCAATTTTCTAAATATGCCTTAACTAGAAAACAACTATGTTTTTGATGACCCATTTCTTGTCCACTAGTAATGTCAAAATATTTGGTACCCACTTGAGTTTAGCTTGAGCCAGCATTGCCAGTAATTCTGCTGTGATTCTGACCAGGATGTTCCAGGTTTCAAGTCCCAGTAGTGGATTTTTGACTCTACAATACAGCTAGATTGATTTCGGCCACTGTTTGAAGGAGAATTCTATTGGCTAGCAGCTATGGACGATAATTGTTCATGGTTTCTCTGATCAATATCGGGCAAATACTAGAGCAGTACCCTAACAAACAGACCAAGCATCACACATGATCTTTTCTTCCTCTTCCTCAACCTATCCTCTCCCCTTGTGCACATACACACGTATGCAGATATAGGCACATAAGTTGGCATAAAAAGGCACATAACTAATGATAATAAGTTTTTATGTCCAGAAACCTCAATCAGTGTTGAAATTATCTTATAATATCTTGCATTAAATGCAATTTTTATTTACCCAAATTGAATGTGATAATAGAATGTGAATGTAGTATACAAAGCTGTGCATTCAGAAGCCTCGCAAACTGTAAGATTTTATTTTATGACTACATTCTTGCTTGTGATGTATAGAGGTAGCCTATAGAAAAAATATAAACAAATAATATTATTTTCACGATTCTTGTTGGCCTTTTTTTTATACTTAAATTATTAATGGCATAATTTTTATACTTAAATTATCAATCAATTATAAACAGATGTTCGAGTCTGCAAAACAAATATAATAACAATTTATATAATTAGTTTTTTTTTTGGCTTCATATGGCTGTTTCCTTCAACCAGACATTATGCATTTTGAAAAACTGTGGATCGTGAATCTCAATTGTAACAGTCTGCTATATTTAAAAAAATATTTAATAAAAAGTGGGTATCTTAATCATTTATTCTACATTCCTTATAAACATTATTACAAACACAGTCAAAAAATATTTATTTTTATTGAAATATTATCTATATTAAGTATTGTTTGTGTGAGAAAAAAATTTAACTTGTGATCATGGAATTGGCTTTGAGTAGATTTTTTTCCATTGCAACAAATTGCGATGCTCTGATTTAGCTTTAAAACACGTAAATTGGTATTTCCACTATTAATGTGGTGCAAAATTAGTTCTAAAACATTTAATAAACTGGGCATTGTAAGGAACCTATTAACAATTTAGAACATCTTTCTTTTATTATAAGGCTTATGGACATTACAAATAATAAAACATAAGCTGTTTTAACACCATTAACTTTTGCTCATTACTAACCTAGAATTTAGCCTCCCGCTATTAACTTCAATATGCTGATGAATTGGCATACTCGTGTTTTAAAAGAAATACAGTGTTACATTTCGGTCATCCCGCCTTAAAAGCAATACAATTGTTTACCGTTTCTGTCATGTTGTACCATACACAGTTTTTTGCCCTTCATATATTTAAAAATTATTTTAGCAAAATTTATTTGTTGCATTACATTTATTATTTGTTTTTGTGTAAATGAAACATTTTGAGTTCTTTATCACAACTATTTTTTTGAATAGCAATCAAAAGCCAAGAATAATAAATGGTTTGACACAAAGGGGTAATTGCATTTGTTCATTCATGGTTGACTGATGATTACACTGATCTGCATGATTCTGGGGTTTTCTTCAAAATACATCTTCTTTATAAAATACATCATTCCGATTTTGAAAATATAAACAATTTTTCTCTATCACGTACCATTTTGCACAATTACTACTTTTATGATCAATGTATTGGATGAATCTAGTAAGTTACTGCTGTTGAAAGCAAGCAAATATTATGAAATTTGTTATTGAAATTGTTACATTTGGCAACTCTGTATCATGCAACAATACTTCTCTTACATTTACATCAATTGAACTGTTTATTCAGAAACCCATCAAATGATCAAAATTCTGAGAAAACTGAGGAAAAGTCTCCCAATTTATCTTATTTCAAAATATTTGTAATTTTAAAGCAGTTGATAAATTAATATTTTTTCATAAGCACAAAACTATGTGACTATCCTCTTGGAGCAATAATCCGCCGCTAATGCGTCTATTAAATTTTGGCGTTTGATGGGTTTCTGAAATAAACTATTCAATTCATGTTGATTATACTATCAGTTTTCAGTTAGTGAGCATTTACATTTCTGAGTGGATGCTTTATTTGCTCAGTGTGTCTTGGGAAATAATATGCCTTCCAGAAAATGTAAAAATAATCCTGACATATTTTGTCACATTTGTGAGAGTTTTGTGGCAAGAAAAAGAAGATTGAATATCACAAAATTTCTCAAAAAGGCATACCATGCCTACTTTCAAATAAAACTAGGATATTTGGCAAAAAATGGGCTCCCAAAAAAGTGTCATACTTGTGTTGAACAATTAAGGAAATGGAAAGTGGAAATTAGAATGCCTTTTGCTGTTTCAATGATTTGACATGAGCCTCGAAATCATGTAGAAGATTGTTATTTTTGTGTCTGTGACATTGCAGACTAATATTCAAAAATCCTGAAAAATATTGTTTATCCAAATCTCTAGGCAGTAAAAAGGCCTGACGCGCATCAACCAGATTTTCCTGTGCCTTCTCCAACAGAAACATTTGGAAACAAGTCATCTTAAGGCTCTGAAACACTCTCTGAAGACAATTGCAGTAATTCAAATACAGTTCAAGAAAAGGACATCAAGCAGTCTCAACAGTTCACGTTAAATGAACTTAATGATTTGGTAAGAGACTTAGGTCTTTCTAAGGCTGCTGCTCAAATTCTGGGATCAACACTAAAAGAAAAGAACTTCCTAGCTCCAGGAACATCATTTGCAGGGTATAGATACCGGGAAGAGCAATTTGTCCCGTACTTCTGTCAAGAAGAGAATCTTATCCATGATATTCCTAGTATAGTGAATGCTTTGGAAGCTGAAAAATACATTACATGTGATTGGAGGCTTTTTATAGAATCCTCTAAAGAGAGTATGATAGCTGTTCTGTTATATAATAGGTTCAAATATTCATCGATTCCTATTGCTCAATCAGTTCTTCTTAACAAAAGATACGAGAACATGAAATTAGTTTGTTGTATAGAAAGTGAAATATGAAGAGCATAAGTGGTAGGAGTGTGAAGATCTTAAAGTTTATAGGTATGCATCATCATCAACAGACTGGATTCACGAAGCTGTCATGTTTCTTATATTAATGAGACAGCAGAGCACAATCTGACTAGTGTACCAAAAAACATTGGAAACTGAGAGAGAATATTTTTCCAGGATCCAAAAATATACTGTATGACAGTCTAGTGAACCCAAAAAAGGTTCTCCTTCCTCCTTTACACATAAAATTGGGGCTTATGAAACAATTTGTTAAGCCTTTAAATAAGGATGGTAACTGTTACAAAAATATATATGCAAGACAATTTCAGAAATATCTGATGCAAAGATTAAAGAGGGACTATTTGTTGGACCACAGATAAGGAAGTTGGAAAAAGATACCATATTTGAAGACAATGACACATAGCAAAAAACAAGCATGGACGGCTTTCAAGGAAGTCATTAAAATCTTCTTGGGAAATCACAAGGATCTAAATTATAAAAATATTGTGAAATATATGCTTGAAAAGTTTAGACTGCAAGGGTATAAAGAGTATTAAGGTACATTTCGTACACAATCACTTAGATTTTTTCCAGAAAATCTTGGTCGTGTCAGTGAGGAGCAGGGTGAAAGATTTCACCAAGACATCAAGGAGATAGAACAACGTTTTCAGGGAAGGTGGAATGTATGTTAACGAACTATTGATGGACACTGATAAGAGATAAAAAAAACAAAAACTTTTCACATAAGGAAATCTAAAACAAAACAAAAAATGAATTAGAAAATGTTATTAATGTTCATATAAATGAGATTACATGATCACAGTGCTCATACATTGTTTCTATTAAATATTTTTGTTGATTTGTTGTATTTAAAAAAATAAATGTATTTGAGTGGAAGGTAAAGGTATACTTTTATTTTTTCGTGTATTGTATAAAAATTACACATGATGGAGCAAAACGGACTTCAAATTTATATTCAGCATAGTCATGTTATAATTCTTCACCTATTAACATAAACACTTCAGCCAAAAAGTTAAAATTTTCAGACCAGTGTTATTTGTCTTCTATTACCGTATACTACTTTTTTTAATGTTGTCAAAACTAAATGCATTTATAAGCTACTTAATGCACTATTGTTTAAGTTTATTCCTTAAGTTCAGAAGTTGATTTTGATGGATTTGAACAAATGCTTAATATGGTTCACTGTGACTGACAATATACTATGTAAATCGAGGAATTAAAAATTCCAATATCATAGTCGGATCTGTTGATGCACTTAATAACAGACAAGTTAATTTCCTAGACTGTCTGATTTGATTATTATTTTAGGAAGATGGTCCAGAATTTATTTTAAGAGTCAATTTTTCATTTTCAAATTTCAAAATTGTATTAATAAATTTAAAAATTGACTGTCTCAAAATAAATAAATTATGGACCATGCGCCCAAAATGATAATCACAGACAAATTTGTAAACTAAAGAATCAACTCTATAGAAAATATCTATGTTGCAAAGCAAAAACATTTAACAAAATTATTCGATGTATGTATTCATTTATGGGTAACAACATTAAGCGACTGTTTCAAAAAACCTCACCTACCATGCAAACAGAGGTTCAGGCAAAACAGTTTTGTAAAAATTATACAGAAATATTTACAAAAATGCATTCTTTATTTATGTGTATTATATTTCTATATATTATTTATCTACTATTTCATTGAACTTGGCAAATGCAGCCTCAAATAAGAGGGGGCAAATATGTTTCTGAACCTCTTTTCCATTAAACTTTATTAATGTGCCATTTTATAGATTAATAAATAAATCATACATTGAAAATGAAAAGATAAAACTAATAAAAATACTTGATTTTGAGTTCAACTATTTACAGTGTTGCCAGATGACTTGGGAAAGAATCCTTCAAATTATAATGTTAAAATAGGCAAAATCAGGGATGAAACATATTTACAAAAATAAAATGTTTTATTACATAAGGGGACCTTCGAGGAGTTATGATACTTACACCAGCCACTAAATCCTGTCATTTTAAATATTATTGTAATGTACTAATAATTTAAATATTACTGTATGTTAATGTAAATATTTCTGAGTTTAATTAAGGATTCATTTACATTGTTGTAAGATAACAGTACACATTACTTTAAGGAACACTTTTGTTTACTAATGATATTATAAATTCAATTGTTATTTAATTACATATTGTTAAGAATTGTCATCCTATAACTGACCTTGCTTGAAACTTGAGTAAATCTATATGCAATACATTTTTTTATTATTTTTCTTTATCTTGCTTAAAGAATTATTAAACTGACTGAATACATTTTGCCTATAGTGCTTGTCTGCAAAATAATCGCAAACTCTCACCTAATGAGGCATAATCACAATACAGCATATTTGGAATGATCAAAATATTAGATGTGTCAAATTAAAAAGTAACATAAAATTTGAATGTTTTTACCCGACAAAAAATCATGAGTGAAAGAGGGGAAAAATTCAGAATTTTTATAAATAAGTATACAGAATACTTATTTACAAGGGGGGCAGATTTTGATGACCTAAAAGATTGCCAAAAATTATTAATAAAATGCTCTTAAAATGTTTAAAAAAATGACCTAAATGCAAAGAAAAATTATGTTAAAAATTTCATCAAAACCAGTTTGGATGAACAACTTAAGATGTTGGATTTGTAACTCCTGTAATCAAGGCTTCATTCTTTTGTTCAAGTGACCTCGGCGTGCTAACTTTTGGTTGGGCTGTTCTTTACCAGAAAATCACAGTCTATTAGTTAACGCAAAATCATCTGATCCAAAAATGGCTGTGATACACAGTGTCCCAGGAACTGATTAAGTACATTAAGTCCTCACAAAGGCTGATGTTTCAATTTCTGGGCAAAGAAATGGAATAAGCTACTCAGGAATTCTGTGGAAAATATTTATTTCGTAAATATTACTTGAAGCAAGTACAATTAAAAGAATATTAAAATCGATGAAATCAGTGGAAAATGCTTTAAAAAGGTCGGGAAAAGTTAAAAATTATTACTCGAAATCTACAAAAAATGATTCATTAATATCCACCCCTACTTATTTACATCAAAAACATTGAATTTGATCAATGAAAATATATTTATGCATTTAATAATGAATATTAAATATAAATGTCATAAATATATCAAATGCTCTACGTAATGGACATATTGTTGGACAAAATGAAAATGAAGGTAAGGCACTTAAATAATTTTTACACGTTTGTAGATCATATATTTTATTTCATTATAGACACGGATATTTCATGATCAAAATATACAGCTAAATGCAAAATCCCTTATGCTAACTGTATAAACTAAGATTTAAATATCCAATTTCGACATTTGCATTTTATGCACATCTTATCAACTTCAACTGCTTTAATTACATTACAAAGTTACATGAACTTGTGAAAAATTTGAAGTGCATGAGAAAATTATTTTAATTTGAAAATGATTAAAGAGAATTATTACATTATTACAATTATTCTAAAAAGTAAAAATTTTAGCTGTTATAGACAAATGTATTAAGGAAAAATCTATTCATATGCTTGCATTTGAACTGTAATACAAATTACCTTTTTACTGATACTTATTTCTCCTTTCAAATACCTACACTAAAGCGATTCTTTGTACTTCTTTATACAAATAATTAAGATCCAAATATCAAACTGCTAATATTTGGGTTTCTTAAACTCATGTTCAGCACCAGAAGTGCCTGGAACTTTGCGTTTTTGAATAATATTTTGAATCTTCTGCCATTCCCTATCTAATTCAGCTTTCTCATTCTTCTCTTTGTGATACTTTCTGGTTCGACGGCCATCTGCCATCTTTACACCATATTGGAAAGCAGCCTTTGGAAGTGCTTCCTTACTGTTCATATAATCACTGTATTCTTCTTGGGTATCGAAGTCCCATCTGCCAATTGGACCTTTCTTGTTTCCTAGGTCCATCTTTGTGTAATCTACTTCATCATCAGAATCATCAATAGCATCTTGCATTTCCTCTAATCCTGGATAGCATTCAGCATAACCTTCTGGTTCAGCTGCCAGACGTGTAAGCAGTTGCTGAGCTCTGCTCTGATTTGAAGCTGCAACATCTCGCTTCAGAGTTACCTTGTCAGAATCTCCCTTACGCATTTCTGGTTTAGCCTGTTTATTTGACCAAGTATCATCACTAGGCTTTTCGAAATATGACCCATGACGTTTATCTTTACTTTTATCAGAACTCTCTTGCTTGGTCGTAGCTGGAATATAATCTCCAATGTCTCCATAAATACTTTCATCTTGCAATTTACCACCTTTGCCATCAGTACGTCCCTTGTCCTTCTTCTTTGATTTTTTACTTCTGCCACCTTGCCGTAAATATGAAAGAATCTGTGCTAATTTGTTAATGACAATATCATTTGTTGTAAGGGTAGCAGTAGCCTCCAAACTAGGTACTTCCACTCTACTACGAATTAACGTTGTTGGTATGTCACTTTCTGCAAATTCATCTTCCAAATCAATGACATACGCCATGCGCCCGGGAGAAAAAAGATCATTTTTTTCAGGTGGCTTCAATTTAAACAAAACTCGATAAATACTGCGACCAAGTTTTGTTTTAAATTGCATTTCTTCTTCTTCATCTTTTTTCTCTTTCTTCGTTTTCATCACTTTGTCCATCTCTTCTTTTTCTTCTTTCTCCTTTGCTTGGATTTCACTACGTACTTTTTGAAGAAGTGCATAATCTAAACCTTTCACCAAGTGAGTATGCTCCATATCACCACCCAAGAACTTTGATTCTTGAATCATCTGTCTTCGTCTTTCTGCAGCATCCATTCCAGATTTAAGATCTGGAGCAACAGCACGATACCCACTAGCTGTGGATAGAGGATCTTCTGCCTGATAATCTGGATTGGCACCATCTCTTCTTTCACCTGCCCTGTCACGATATTTTTTGGCCAATTCTGCCATTTTATCATCTTCTTGCTTTTTGAGTTTGGCATAGAAACTTTTTTTCTTTCTTCTACGCTCTGCTCTATCTTCGCCATCATTATCTTGAGTAGAAGGTGTAACATCTCGAGCTGGAGCTGACGGTAGAGATGATGGAACAGAAGAACGGGGAGTCATCAACAATTTACGAAAATCATCATTTGTCAGTCTTTGAGATCTATCACCATGATCCACTCTTCCATCATCACCCCCACCGGA
Organism: Gryllus longicercus; assembly: GCA_038098605.1. Classification (NCBI taxonomy): domain Eukaryota; kingdom Metazoa; phylum Arthropoda; class Insecta; order Orthoptera; family Gryllidae; genus Gryllus; species Gryllus longicercus. The sequence goes on along the minus strand of JAZDUA010000611.1, from coordinate 353,127 downwards.
ACCATATTCGTTTTCAGGCATGGTTTCACAAAATAATAACTACCAGACCTTACAAGTGTAATTTTTATAGATCGAGACTCACTTCCACACTTTAAATAACGCTAAAAGCATCAAGTATTACACCACATACACATCAGTTTCTGCAAATGCCATAATGAAATCCAAAGAGTAACAATATGCAAGATATCAGCTGGAAACCAGAGAATTTCAGCGCTGGGAACAGCTGGGAATTTGGAACCAAAGAGCATTGAAGAGCAATCTGCCATGCTGGGAAGCTCCACAAACTTTCGTTATTCTTTGTCGGAGAAGTAAAAAATGTCAAATAAAGTGTATTATTCATTACAAATAGCAATCATAAAGTAATTAAGAACAAGACCAGTGCTTAAAGGTGACACCTAAAAAGTATAATTTATTTAAAACTGAACTTACATTTACAAAACTGTTGACAAAGAAGATTACTGAACGGAGTGTAGTCTCTATTCCTTTCTTTTGAAATATTTTCTTGCTCTTTAGCGAAAATTTGATAAATCATTTTCCATTCAATTATTTTATGTTAGAAATGACAATAAATTTGGAAAATAGAAGAAATAAACAATAGCACATTACAATAGAACAAAAACCTTGATTTATTTAGCGTAGTTGTGTCAACATGGTGGCCTGTAAGTAGGATTTACTTTGCTCAGTCAGCTTTCTTCATTAAACATTATTTATAATCCCCTAAATATATGAATATAAGTATTAAAATTAGCATATTTATTGTTTGTGTGTATTTGTTATTTACATTTATATGGTTTGAAGGGTTCAAATGGCTTCATGGATTACCGTTTCGAAGATAGCCTCTTGTGTAACAAAAACCACTTGGTTTAAGCTATATGCAAATATCGATATTGTTTTCAGTATTGTCACGGCATTTTAATGTTTTTAATTGATTTACAAAACTTGTTTCCATAAGTAATGCATTTAAATGGTTATTAGTTGTTTCTTTTTGCCTTCGAAATTGCTTACGTGTTGTTCTTTGACAGCTGCTCTTAGTCCAGAAACTCTTCAGAAGTTCCGCAATAATTTTTATGCGGATCCCAAAAATATCTTAGCTCAGAATGTCTGCACGCGAGTAGATCCTCTGGAAGTATGTCTTAACCGTAAACAACTGGAAGAAACCCAACATGTGTTTACATACAAGGCAAGATAATTATTTGGTGAATACATAAGTGGAATAATTTTGTTAATAATTGTGTTTAATTTTCTGTCCATATTTTATTATTTATTAACAGATCGAAAATGAAGGAAAACCCATTACGAACCAAAAGAATTCTGGCCGTTGTTGGATATTTGCAAGTCTGAATGTTGTTCGAATTCCATTTGTGAAGCAGTATAATTTAGATGAATTCGAATTTAGCCAAGGTTATCTATTCTTTTGGGATAAGGTAAAGTTTACAAAAATTTTAAGTCGGGTGTTGATTCTTTATGTAGTTTTTCCAGTTTTAATTTGTGTTTTTTATTTTATTTTTTTAAGATTGAACGCTGCAATTACTTTCTCAACAATATAGTAAAAACAGCTCGCCGGGGAGAAGAAGTTGATGGAAGACTTGTGTCGTTTCTGTTGCATGTAAGTTTAAATTACATCATGAGTATTGAGTTTTCTGTTTCATAGTCTACAGAAAATACTTAATCTTTGTTTTAGGACCCAACTTGTGATGGTGGCCAATGGGATATGATAGTGAATCTAATAAATAGGCACGGACTTGTTCCTAAAAAATGCTTTCCAGAGTCTTACAGTTGTGAATCGAGTATGCGAATGAACGCTGTTCTTAAAAGCAAGGTTACACTTCAAATTTTAAAGTTATTTGACATCTTTTTTCATTAAAAAAATACAATGCCTTTCAGTGTTTTCTTACATTATTGGTCTGGTTATAGTTACGAGAGTATACGAAAGTTCTACGTGACCTCATTTCTGAAGGTGCCAGAGATGTTGACCTACACAGCAAAATTGAACAGCAGATGGCAGAAGTGTATCGAATTGTTGGAATTTGTTTGGGAATTCCTCCAGAAACCATTACCTGGGAGTACTATGATAAATCTAAGCAGTATAATTGTGTGGGACCAGTGACTCCTCTTGACTTCTACCTCAAATATGTGAAGCCATATTTCAATGTTGATGATAAGGTAACAATTTGTTAAGTAGATTTCTTAGGGGGTCGTCCATAAATTATGTAATTCTGAAGAGAGTGGGAGGGGGTTTGAGGCAGTGTTAAGCTGTTAAGAGCAGAGGGTGTTAGTTTAGTGTTACATCACACTGATACTGTGTTTTGTTTTGTTTTCATTTCCTATTTTAACATTTGCTGAAGTAATTCATTCTATTCAACCGTATAACACTAAAATGTTGAAATATTAACTAATTAAATAAAAAAATAATGAATGAAAACATGCTCATTAATAATTGTTTTAATTAATGGAAATATTTTTCATGGTATATTGATTGAATTTATTATATTACAAATAAAATTTTTAAAACTGATCTGTAGTATCTTCTAGAATCCAAGGAAATTGGTGCAGTAGATTCTTTCCCACACGTCCTGTACAAAGTCATTAGCACTGGCTTGTTGTCAGAAATTCTCCTTCTTAATAAACTTAAGCATCCTTCATTTACTAAAAAATTGTCTCACAACTTATTGTTAGGTGCAGTTAGTATTTGCCAACGTATTCTGATGTACATTTTAATACATAACAAATAAAAACAATACAAATTGTTGTAACAATTATATAATTTATTTTTAATGTTTGTAAGTATGGAAGGAGTGTCACAAGATTATGTAATGATTTAGGTTGGTGGTGATACACAGCTGAAAGTGGTATTTAAAATACTCCAGATTTGTGTTATGTGATTTATGGATGGCCCCTAAGCCTTCTGAAACAAAGCAACAAAACTTCATGTGTTTCAATAATGTTTTATGCCGTAAAGGTATGTCTGGTAACAGATCCAAGACCAACTAACAGCTACGGTCGTGCGTATACCGTAGATTGTTTGGGAAACGTGGTTGGTGGTCGACCCATAGTGTACAACAATCAGCCTGTGGAACTTCTTATGAAATTAGCAGCAGAGTCAATTAAGACTCAGGAGCCAGTGTGGTTTGGCTGTGAGGTCAGCAAACGTTTTGCTGGTAAACAAGGCATTGAAGATTTGAAAGTGTAAGTTAAAAAGAAAATGGTATGAGAAGTATTTTCGTTTCTGAATGTTTTATTTAGGGTTTCAATGATTTAAATCGTGTGAATTTTTTTATCACTGATTTAAATAATTATTAACAAATTGTTATAATTAAGAATTATAATTGTCACCACCCTGTCAGTATATGTATCAAAATGGGTAATACATCATGCCTAAGAATCTGTTCAAAGAATTGCTGGTCTTGATAGATTAGTGGTAAGAGCAACTGGGCATAAACCAGGAGTCCTGGGTTTGAATCCCAGTAGGGGTGACAATTCTTTGAACAAATTTAATTATTAAGAATTATGAAACATATTCAGAAACACAGGAGTAAGATATGTAGCTAAATTTTGATTCAGAATGATAAGAATAAAAAAAACAAACTAGGAAGGTCAAAGTAACAATGATAAACTTTTACATATTATTCTTAGGGTTTAAATATTTGTATAAAAACAAGTTTGGCAGTCTTTTCAATTCCCAAAAGAGTTGGTCCTGGAGGTAAATCCTGCCTCTCCCCAGGGGGAGAAGGAAATTGCTGTACTACACTACCTAGGTTAAGCAAATTCTTACTTACAGGCTATTATTAAGCAATATCCTCCATTTTTTTTAAGTTGTTGGGCTATAAACTAAAAATCCATTCTTGCACACATCTCACATATTTGTGGTTGAGTATGAGTTCTCTTTTTAAAATAGTTTTTGAAAATTCTTTCTCATAACTCTGTACTCCTGAAACACTGTTTTTATGAATAGCATTTATCAATAGATAGACATCCAAAATATGTAGCTTAAAAGTATCGAGATGTTCACCAGAGATTTAAAAGTTCATCATCATTCATGAGTGATTAAAATTAATTTTTAATACTTTCTTTAAAAATGAGTTTCAGAAATCTTAACTGGAACAATTCAAGGAAAGTGCCACAGTATGAATTGCTGGAGACCTCATTATCAGATGCCTTTGAGGGACTTGTGGGAATACTAGTTTTCGGTCTTCATGTAAATATCACTGCAGTTCATACAACTTAGTAATATTCATTTTTGTGTATAGTTATTTAATTCATAAATTCAACAAAAGTCAAATATTTTTTCACTCAACAATTACTCATTATCTTAAAAAACAAATAATAATGAGAAATTCAAGCTGTGCAATACTTTGCGTTAAAAATAACTGTACAAGTGCTAATGGTATGCTCATGGGGCATCATCCCACCAGGGCTCAGACATGATTATCCGGGAGGTGTTTTTCTGTAGCAGGGAATCAGCATTTTAATGCTGATTCCATTTTTATACCTCAGGGTTGTTAGCCCTGAAGGATGGGTTGAAATGGTGATGATGATGATGAATGATATAGGCACACATCAACCTACAGGGACACACAACATAACCATGCCCTGGGGCAGATCATCATCATCATTATTATTATCATCATCATCATGATTATCTTTTTTTTAATTTTAATTTCTCTTTTTTGGGGGGTGGAGGGGGTAGCAAGTTAGCCTTCTACAGGCCATGTGAATGTGCACTTGCACCCTGGGAGTATGCACATGAATTTATTTGGGGGGGATGAGCATTTCTGCTGAGTCTATTTTTTAAACTTCAGGGTTGTTAGACCTGGGGGATAAGGTATGGAAATGATAATGATGAAACATACAATCACAAGTATACAGAGATGCACTCAAATAGCAAGAGGGAATTCGAAATATTTATTGACTCATACAAAATGTGCTCTAGATATCTACTTCCACTTGTTTTAATTTTATATCATATAAAATTTTCAGTATTTATTCACAATTCGTGGCATTGTTAAAATAAAAACTTACTTTATTTTCAGACATGACTATAAATTGGTGTTTGGTGTTGATGTCACTCTGGGAATGACCAAAGCAGATAGATTGCTGTATGGTGAGTCAATGATGACTCATGCCATGGCTTTTACAGCGGTTTCTGTTGATGTAAGTTTACAAGTAACAGATAGCCTTAAAATGTATGGAGTCATTGAGAAGGTTAAAACAAGAAAGAAGAGTAGAGTATTTTAAAGTAGAAAATAGTTTTGAAATAGTGCTTTTTTAATAATTATAAATATTTTGTAGTTTCAGGGGGATTAATTCAAAGCCTGTTTGATTATTCTTTGTGATTGAAAGTAAATTTACTCCTGCTTCATCATAAACTACTGATGATTCTCAAGATGTCTTCGTTTTCAGCATTATGTAGTCTTTCAAAGAAATTATTGGATTTGATTGCAATATTTGGGTTTGCTGTGGTAGTATTATTACCAAATTAGTTTCAATAAATAACATGTAATCAACATGTTGATGGCTTTTCTTTAACAAAATGAGCAATAACTAATACTGAAAGATGTCTTTACAAATATTTTTAACTAAATAATTGGTAATAATTTTATTACTACATTCATGATCTAATCCAACAAACTTTCACAAATGGCGGTAATGCAGAGGGGTGCTCTCCATGGCAACCAAATACTCTTCTGAGAAATGTTGAACTTTTGCCCTTGAAGAGTCCGGTTTTCTTAATTAATTGTGCGGACATGGGGAGCGTCAGTTAGTCAAGTAATGGCAGTCAACACTGAAATTCAATAGTAAAAGATGCACGTTAATATGAAAACTTGTAAAATATTAGTTAAATACTGTAATTTTTGGGGAGTGCTGTATGAAGAGCAACGCTAAAGCATTGGCTTCTCTGGATGTTTACACACTTTTCACCTAGAACCTTTTCATGTCTTAGCATTCTCATTAATTCGACATTTTCAATATTAACACTGCTTCTTCAAAAGCTGAAACAAAATGATATTTCAAATATTAATTTTGACTAGATTAGTAGATTAGTTTTTGTTAAAACATTTTTTTTAAAGTTTGGAATTAAAATTTTCTTCAAAGTTTTATGAAGAAAATCTTTTTTAAACTTCCAAGCATAAAGTTGTTGAAAAATTTAACCTGGGATCCATATGTAGAAGTCCTGAAGAGGATTTCATGTTGAAAATTTCTTAATATAGGTCAGAATTATTGTTCTAAACTTTTTTGTTTCACCTAGAGGTAAGTTTTATGATCTTATCCAGCTATGTAGATGCTTTAAAGCAGGAAAATCTCACAACCATAAAGAAGACTCAGAGAAATTGCTAAGAAAAGAGATTCAGTTGGCCAGCGGGTGACCTGGTTAAAGAAAAATAGTCCCTTTTTTATGTCTGAAATGTCCATCAAAACCGTAGGAAAGATCTTGTCTTTTAGAGATACTTAAATTTTGCCCAAACACTAAGACATCTGTTATTTACACTTAAAAAGTGATTGAAATGTGAACACAATATAACTACTGCCTAAAATAACTAAGATTTTTTAGAAATAAAAACAAAATGATTTTATCCAGTTATGATTTAGAAAAAAGTTATGGTTTTTGCTTCGCTAGTTTTCACAGTTATTTAGAGGCATGTCGATAAATTTTCTACTTTAAATTTTAATGTCACCTTATTTGACTGCTACAATTACAAAGAAGATGTAAGTTTTTGTTATGTGTTGTTAGTGTATGTGGAGAAGAGATTGAATAATTTGCTACTTTCAGTATTCAGGTAATATTCGGTACATTGTGCTGCAATATATTCGACTTTTGTTCTGTTTAATTCTTTATTACACCAGTAAAGTTCTCAAAGATCAAGAATTAAATCGTGACAAATCATTCACTAAAGTTTGCAATGAAAAAAATTTTGTATGTTATACACAGTTGTTTTGAGTTGAAGCAATGGTTTTTGCCTTTAAAGTAAGAAATGTGTAATTTTAATCAAATGTATTAGTAGCATTTAGTATCGTAGTTGTTTGACACAAGTTTTTTGTTTATTTTTTCAGGCTGAAGGAAATCCAGTCAAATTTCGTGTTGAAAATTCCTGGGGTGATGAACGGGGGGAAAAAGGATACCTCATCATGACAAGTGATTGGTTTAAGGAGTTTGTTTTTGAAGTTGTTGTAGACCGTAAGTTTGTACCAAAGGATGTACTAGATGTTTTTCAACAGGAACCCATAGTTTTACCTGCTTGGGATCCTATGGGAACTCTGGCCCATTAAATCTACCTGATATAAGCCCTTGTGTTCTCAAACATTGAAATGCCTCCTTATTTTGTTTGCCTTTTTTGAAGGGAAATGAATATTTCCGTACCTTAGGAAAAGCATAGACCATTAATATTGTACTACACCATAGATAAAAATCACAGTTGATTTTGTGTGGTAATGTGCGAGTTCAAATTACATATATTCTTACGGTTTTCATTAGGGCTGTGCTTTGATTAAGATAATATCATGTAACTTTGACAATTGATTAATCAGTCACTATTTTTTAATAATGTGGTTAAAATTAACACATACATGTATATAGGCAGTTGAAAATTAGATCAGTTTTGACCATGTAAATACATCTTGAATTTCACTATATTTTAAAAATGCAGATCTGGTGATTAAACTAATGAATGAAAGGGTAATCCATAATTTGTTGCTTTCAGATAAATAATAATTCCACACAAGGTTTATTTTCAATTTTTAGAAATTTGATAACTTTGGGGTACAGTGTTTTCAATATTGATTAAATAATTGCCATTACTGTGTGCAAATCATAATATTTATCATTAAAAGGCAAGAGTTGCTTTGACTTATTAATCAATCATTAAAGTTATATAAAAATCAGTGAGTACATGTACAAAACTGAATGCATGCATTTCTAAGAGCTTGAAAAGAAAGATGCTTCATATACGTGTGAATGTTTTATTTTTGATACATTTATTCAAGATATTGCATAATTCTTAAAAAAGAGCTCATGTTGAACAAAGATTTTTTAAATTTTTGTTATGTTTTTATCTTGATTTCGTTTCTGAATTATTTAAAGTATCATAATTATCATATAATACAATTAAACATTTCTAGGAATGTGAAACTTCAGCAATGCATTTGGACCATCTTTTGATATTTTTCTAGAATATTTTTGCTTCTCTAGAGCTAAACTTAATGTTTAATGTTTTGTTTATAATTTATGTCTTTCTGCAATTAGTACTTTGAATCTCTCAAAGCTTTCTGTTAATTCAAGTAGTTTGAGCTTGAACAGATGTAATCAGGGATCTTTTTAATTACATACAAATTAAACAAAATGTGAAGATGATTATTACAGTTTTGGTGATGATGATATTTGTATTTTAAAACTATCATGCTCAACTACCATATGTCTGGAAGAAATTTAGTTTCCATTGTAACCAAGGACCTTGCAGTTGAAATACATGCAGGGATATGTGGGGTGGGTGGAAGCAGAATTTTTTATATCTTTCACTGTTATCCTTCAATGGAGTCATTACCTAGCACCCTGATGAGAAACGAAACCAAAAAGAAAAAAAGGGGAAAAAAAGAAGAAATAACTAATAATATACTCTTGTTAATTACTCACATCCATGTTCTTTAATAATGTTTCATTGCATATCTTTTAAAGAAATTTTAAGTTTTTTATAGGCAACTTTTTCCAATTAATATAATTTTTAAAAGAATAAAATCTGCTCATAAATTTAATTTTATTAAAAAAAGTCCTACTTTTGGATTAAAGGTACTGTTGTGACGACTGTTGTAATATAGCTTGAGAATTACATTCTGTACACTTGAAATATTTTTCAGAATGGTGCTATTTAATTTTTATTGCAGCTGCTTCAGTTCGTAAATTTGATTGATTGCTCTTGATAAATTTGTCATTTGTTAGTTAAATTTTTTTATAATATGCAGTGACATTTTACAAAATTAGTAATGCATCAACACTTCAGTACTATGTTCACACATCAGAGATATCACTGATGAATTATTTTAACTTAATAAACTGTCACAATTATTTTTTTGTGATGTGAAAAAAATGTTGAATGTTTTTTCTCTGTAAAATTTTGTATATTATGTCTTATTTGTGATTCAAAATTACATCAATATTTTTGTTTGTGAGATTCAAAACTATACCAGAAGCATTGTGTTCTTGAATTGAAAAACTAACTTGTTTAAAATTGTCAATGGTTTCTGATATTGTTTGGAAACAATTTTGCAAGTTTTTATTCTCTTGGCAGTGCATTTGTGAAATAAACAAAATCAGCCTCTTATAATTCACTAAAAGCTGATTCAACATTTTCTTGCTTACTGTGTATATATTAAGTGTATATTAACTCTGCATTCAGGATTATGGAATCATTGTACTACTTAATCCAATAAATATTTGTAATTTAGTTCTCTTAAATGAATTTATGTGGAGATTATAAATTCTACAGCAAAAGCAAACTAGGTATATTGACCGGCGTTTGGTTGTTTAAAGAACCCTGGAGGATTCTGAGGTAGAACTTATTTATCATGTTCAGAAGTAAAAAAAACAAAAACTGGATCTGGAGTCTATGTTAATTAACAAATTGTAGAGAAGACCAACGGTTTTGACATGCTCAAAACATGTTTTTAAAAAGTAATTACAAAATGTTGAATGCATTAAAAAAAAATCTAAATTTTCTTGTCTCAGTTTTGGATTCATTATTTTTAATGAGGGGTAGTTAACAGGGAAGAGGAGTAGCTGAGTATTCAATAACAACCTGCCTTTTTTTCCCTAACAGTATTAACGGTAATTGGGTTTTGTAGTTATCAATTATTTTCTGAACTTCTGTTCTCTTTTCATTTTTTAACTGTCATTTCATTCGCTTTTGAGAGCAAATGTCAGTTATGATGTGCCATTCCCCCTGGCAAAGTTTGTGTATCTACCTATATTTTGTTTGTTAGACAGAAATGAAGCTTCTTACTATTTCTTAGTACAAAGATGAAATCCTAGTGTATCCTATATTGACTAGTGTTCTTGAGAAGAGCAATCAAGTTAAATTTTACGTTGTATATTGGTGAAATGCTTTCCAGTCATAACCAAGAGATAATTGCAATGTACATTAGTTAGGAAATAGATACCAAAGGGAAACTCAGGCTGACCAATAAAATGAAGATATAAGAGCCTGAATAGCTTCTGGCTTTTGCACACCATTAGTGAAATATTTTTGTGTACTTAATTTATTAACCAATTTTTGGTATGGATTGTGAGAAAAAAATCATTAATATTGTGTTTTTTAAATAAATGTTCAGAAAGAGAATTTGAAATAAGTTTTGTTTTATTTCAAAAGATGTCTTGGATTATGCTGTCGCTATTCTCAAAGCAGTCCTCACAAATCAGTTGTATGAGCATATATGATGAACAGGCACTTCTTGTTTATTAAATATTTATAGAAACAAATATTTACAAATTACATGTACCGATGATGAGATCAGGTATAAGAATATATGTGCAACTTGTGTAGCATTATGTTCTGTTCAGTGTGATCTGTGCACAAGAATGAAACTTCCCTCCGGTCAGTGTTATGCCAAAAAGATCTATGTTTCAGAAGGTATCCACTATTGGTAAAGACTGTACATATCATTGTGTATTGCATATTACTCAAATGTAATAAATGCAAGGCCAGTATATTACACATCTTAAGCAAAATGGTTGACAGAAATGTTCAAATTAAGAGTATAAAACAGCTAATATCCACAGCTCTTTTAAATGCAGTGAACATCTATTTACAACGCATGGATATTAAACTGTAACATGGAATGTAGAGATATGTGTAACGCAATACCAAAGCTAAGAGTACACTTTATCATATTTGTGATCCCAGTCCTGTCTTAATATTAAGTGATGTAAACCTTCATTGTGCTAATAATGATAGTAAAATTGGTTATTTATACACAAGGTTGTGCTTATTTCTCTGTGAATTAACAATTGCAGAATTTTCACTTTAAACAGAACTAATCAATAATGTCTTCATTTGTTATCACAGGATTTGAAACAAGCTTTTGTATGACTAGTTTGCATTTACTGGAAATGCTTATAAACCTAGCTTAGAAGACTAACATTTATCAATAAATGACAAAGAATGTTAGCATTCAGCAAAAATTTGTAATCAAAATAAATTCATTAATAATATAAAATACCACTAATGCTAAGAAGGTAAAATAAAATCATTGTTGATATGTGCACATGGAGTTTTATTTTCTTATTTTTCCAGTGTACACATGCACCAGCTTCAGAGAAACATTTGTGTAAGCACTATTTGCAAACTGTAACATTTGTTTAAAAAGTATACTTTTAAACAAAACTGCTCAGAGTAAATTGAAAAGAGTTCGAAGGAGCTCTTGATCAACTAATTTCTTTTTACATTTAGTTTCATCTGATATGAATATTTCAATTTCGCCCAAATCCCATGGCACATTCGAATCAGTCTCATGTCAATGACTGGAGATGTGGTAGCAAACTGATATTGCTCTTTAATGATATGTTTTGCTTTTGTTAAATAGCCTCTTTGCAACAAACTTAGAGCCAGGTACAGTTTGCAGCGTGCTACTGTCATAGGATCTCCCAGCCGAAGAGCAAGTTTCAACTGTTTCATGGAAATTTGTCCAGCAACTAAAGCCTGCAAAGATGAAATGTTTTCAATGTCATATAATAACCAAAACATTAAATGTTTTCCATGACCCAGGTTTCCATGTATAATATTTATAGTGCTTGAGAGCAAAAAACTGACTTACACAGTGGTCAAAGTGATCTCCTAAAGCTGAGAAGGCCCCTCCTAGCGTTGAGAACCATGACATTGCATGATCCAATTCCCTACGTTCCAGTGCCATTGTCAGCATTCGTTCATTCCTCAAAATAGTAAACACACTTAAAAAGATATTCTATTATAAACAAAAAGTATTTAATTTATTTACTTTGCTCTTACCAACTATAGTCAATAATTTCCTTCTTAGGAGAAGAAAGTTGAATAATAAGTTTAAGTGGATACATTGATGTACATTTATTTTGTTCTATATTTTTACATTGTAGTAAATGTGTTATCACTGCTGTCCGATAAATTTCTGATGCTTTTAAAGTATTTACAAACACTGACAATAAGTGGCCGTTCATTTGAGTTTTGTAACACTGTTTAAAATTATAACGTTCTTGTCCATATTCATAACGAGTTACGCCTTCAGAAATGAAATATGGGTTTCCAATGATTCTGGTTTTCATGCGTGTTTCATTAGAACACACATAATGAAGGCAGTCTGCGTGCGGAATCAAAGCAATTCCACTATTTCTTCGAACGTCTGTAGAGTTTTGCTCGAGCACACTACAATTTTCATAATCTGGTAAAAATTTCGACTTAGTAATATGAAATTCGTCCCAAAAATCTCTCGCGGCTAAGACAATGACTTGCACGCCTTCCATATAACTTTTTTAAATTCTCGTGTATATTCTGAACTGTCGGCACTCACAATCTAAGGTTATGGGAACCACAATAGCATAATCGGCGTTGTCACAGGCGAAGTTACAACTACAAAGACACATAAGCATACACACACTTGCACTTTAATGTTAACTACAATTTATTACAAAATTGTCTTACAATCAATATTTTTTTAAACATTTACTACTTAATTATTCGGCAATCAGACTTTCCAAATCTTCCCAATTGATAAATCCAATTGACGATCACCCCCTCTCTGCTCTATACATTACTACCACTACCTAAACAGTAGATCTATGCCACTACCAACCTCTACTATTTGTCAGAGATAAGTATGAGACGTTTCTAGGAACAAATGATTTGGAGTAAACATGATGGATATTTACAACTATTAATTTATGTAATTTGTGAACAAATTAAATATATACCAGATAAATAAATGTAAAGAGGAATTTTTGTGACATTTTGATTTTTGAAACAAAAGTATTAATATACTGAGGCATGGTTTTGACGTGTAATATGAAAGTCTCATACACTACGTCACTATACTAGGATTTAAATATAGAGTCCGTTGACTATACAGCTTTTACAGTATTATCCAATTGGAAGATGAAACGTCACCACTGTAGCTGTGTTTAAGCTTCCGATTGGATGATACTGTAATAGCTGCTTAAACGTCAACGGACTCTATGTTTAAATAGAAGTGTACGTACGTTCGTGGCGTTTGGGTCTCGGGAGATCCTTGCATTCGGGCGAGTGGTGGTGAACGATAACGAAGGGCGGAAGTTCAGACTTCGTCCGAGCTGTCGACTGTCGTTGCCGGCGTGCTCTTAAGTAAACAAGTTCTTGTCAGTGTCTGTCAAATCTGACATATACTGTTCACATTTCACCTGCGTGAAAGGAATGGCGTTTTTGAGAGCCGTTGTTCGGCATAACGTGTCTCGTAAGCTGCGTGTTAATCTGTGTGATATTAATGGGAATTGTACTCTCGTTCGCCTTTCCCATCCAACTTCATCAGTCGTGCCCATTGCTTTAAAATCTTCTCATGCCGCGAGTGCTTTGGGATATGATACTGAACTGCAAAGAAAATCTGAAAGCCAGCATCCAAAAGACCCCTTGGACACAGCTTTTGCTGACCCGGAAGCATCATTCAAAAGTAAAACGACATGGGAAGTTATTCGAGCGTATATCGTATACACTTTATGTTCATCGGAGTACTTGGTGGAACATAATATGAAGGTAAGTTTGAGTAAGCTTTGTATATTGTAATATCGATGTGACAACATGTTTTGTGATCGAAAAATGGCGGGGCTTCTGTGGTTTCTAATAATGGCTGTGCCAAATCTCAAAGATTATGGCTCATGAAAAGTAATTGTTAATCAAACTGGTCTTCATTTACAGCTTGTTGTATTGTTCCTTAACGCATGATTTCTCATATTACTGACTTCCTGTGGTTGACATGTTATTAAAATGAATTAGTTTTTATCTTCTTTTTATTTTTAACCAGTTTGAATAATTTCTCAGTATTAAGTTTTCTTTCGACTGGGTGTTAATGCAGTAAATGTAAGTGCTGATAAAATATTTGCATGAATCTTACGCTGTGAACATACATGCTAACCAAGATGGTGTCGAATTTTGCGCTGAACGTTGCCTGTAAAACTGTTACTCTTTCTTCTGAGCAGTTTGTTGAAACTTTTCAAGTGATGGAAAAAAAAAAAAAAAACAGCAATTCTCTCTTATTTATCTTTGGATGTGTGAATAGGTTTCGCTTGGTTTTTCATATTGGATTATTTACTTTTTTTTTTTTGTTGCTTGGATGTTTCGTTCTGCCGGCATATGGTCACCATATGTTGCTAATAATTAGCACGAGTTGTTATTTTAAATAAATGTTGCAGTATTCTTTAATTTAATATGTTTATAGCACCACTGTAGGAAAATGCAACACTCTTAAGAGTTAAAAAGTTATAATTGGAGTAGGATTCATTAGGCGTAATTTGACAAGTTATTCCTGGGGTCATTTTTCAGATTGTTTTGAGAACTACAGATCCTAAAAATCCACACCATGTCAGCCTGTTATTGGTAAAAAAAATAATATTCCTTACTGCAGGAAACATTCTACTTTACGAATCTCGCACAGAATATAAAAGCAGACTACTAGCAGAATTTTACTGTATACCGGTGTTCTGCGGACTGGAGTTTCTTCTGATTATATAAATTACAATTTACTACTATAGTAGTACTACTATCGTAGTGTCACTCGGAACCTGAGTGGAATCGGTGAAAAAGGAACGTATATTTTTTGCAATATGTAACGTGTGCTTAAGTAATAACTCTCCCCTTCTCCTAATTGATGTGTTAATGAAATTGAATCTAAAGATTCTAATTATACATTGTGAAATTTTGAGTGACAATTGAATATTTAACGATTACAATTTATTTTGAAATGAGCACTCGCCCCAATATTGTAGTCGTACCGCGGGACTTAATGTGCTTGTTCAGTAGATCATTCCTTGCACACTGCTTGTCGGCTGCTGGTAGCAGACAAGAATTACATATAGTGCTTGTAACTCTGTCTCGTACCAAAAAAAAAAAATGCTCACAGATTCGTTCCTGAATTGAAGAACCTTGGGCATTTCTAGAAATGTAATAATGGGAGAAAGAAAAAGTTGATCACCGCTGCTAGATTAATGTTAGAATTCACGATAGTTAAGTGCATTATTTGAATTATATTATTAGAATTAAATAATAATTAAGACTTTAAAGATGGACGTGAGAATTATATAGATAATAATCTTTTGTGAAAGTTTATGAAATGTGTTCACTTGTAGAATGATAAAATGAGTGTGATTTTTTTTAACACATTCTATTTCGTTAAGGTCAAATTTATCGGAAAGGGGACATGTCAATTCAGTTAAATATTTCGTATGAAATCGTTAACAAGTCTGTGAAGCGCAACTTCTTTCTGGGCACGTTAGATGGTTTCTTTCCACGAATGTGCTTTTAAATATTAACGCGTTCGTGTCGGGGTTTTCTTTCTTTCGAGTCTTTGCTCAGCATACTCTGGTCGGGCTCGTCGCGTGCCTGTGGTCCCCCACGACTCGTCCCCTTCGTCTCATCGCCCACACATCTCGTTGTCCCAGCGAGCGTAGGGCGCAGGCGACATCGAAAGCCCCATCCTGAAGCGCTGCGCAGGCAGCAGCTTCTCCGCGCGCCATCGATCCGGCCACCGGGCGTCGCGCCGGGCGCCGCGGATGGGGCAGACAGGCTCTCTGGGAGAGGGGGCGGGGCGGGGCGGGCGCCGAGGGGAAGGAAGAGGGTGGCCTCCCGCCTGAATGGCCCTCGCGTGAGGATCACCCGCCCGGCGGGCGTGCGCGGCTCGCCCCCAGGACGGCGGCCAGACGAGGGTTGCCAAGGGCAGAAAGAACGTTCCCTGTAGATTACGTTGGTGCTCTTGCGTAGAGTTAAATGAATCGAATGATCAGTTAGTCGAGCTGAAAGCATAGGTAGGCGGGTTTATGCCTTTCCAGTACCACAACCGTTTGTGGAGCTGGATGAATTTCAGCACCCGATGTAGTTTGTACGATATAAATGAACGATGCCTCATGACTCAGTTGCTGTATTGTCACGAAAAATGAAAAACAAATTATCGATGGTGTTAAAGAAGTACCATAATAGAAAACAAATTGAACAACGGGCAATATTAGACTATATATCCTGTCTCAAAGAAAACAATTTTCTTCATTTTTTAGACCTGTGACCTGCGAACCATAGATTGTGTTCGAACACGTTAAATATATTTTTAATACTGTAATTTGACTGCTGCATTCCAAGGACCAAAAATAAAAACGAAATAAAAAAAATCCTGCTTCCGAAATGATGGCGTCTGTGGACTCGAGACGTTTGGTTGGTTGCCTAAGGGCATTCTGTCAGCCTCTTGCGTCTCGGTTAACAAGAGGGTAATAGCCCAAAATTGTAGGTTTCTTATGCCGACCGCGATCGCGGAGTATTATCGGTAATGTTGGTCTCTAGGGCAATTTCCCTCTGATCGCCGCATTCCCAAGCGCGTCCGATGTTAAGTGCTGCGGGAGCATTCATTGGTTTCTTCTATTTTCGGTACTACAGACTTTTGGAGAGGGCATTTTGACACGTGATTGATAGGTTTAAACTTGGGACATAATATCTTCGTAAATTTGACAGATAAGTTGGGGTAAATTGCACGATTTGTTTTTACAATCCTTGAGTTCTTGCCTCTAGATAATATTAAGAGCTTGGTATTGTTCTTCTCAACATTTCTTAAAAAAACAGGTCAAATTTTATCGTAATGCTAGGCCAACTTAATTTTCTAAGTAATACCCATTTTTTCCTCTTGAACATTTCAATTTTTTTTCCATTGAAATCTTTGTATGTAAATACTTGTCAGATCCATGGGAGTTACGGGGATCATAACCATGAGCCCTAAAAGCACTGTTGAAAAAAATCGACGTTATTTTACTTAAAGGGGAAAAATCATTAGAACTAGTATGTGAATGATTGTTTTGCAAGAGAAAATGCTAATATCCTATCCGTATGGGTTTTGGTTCCATTATAATTTTGTATGGCAATTACGGATGCTTCTAGAAAGTCATTACTTTGTAATATAAAATGTATATTGTTCCACTATAGTTTTATCATCAAGCTTTAGAATGTATTGGAAATACCAATAAGGAGATAGGAACTTCTGAATTAATTTCTTATTAACATTGAATTATCTGATTTTTCGTCCAAGTCCCCATAATCTTGCTTATTGTGCTTTGATGAACTCCTCTGGCTGAATGCCTTTGGCTCAGTTTTATTATTTTAAAGTACCCTATCTGCACTCATGAGCCCTTTCATTGCAGAAGGATGGATCCAGGCTAATGATCAGACTATCATAATTCAACATGATATGTTAGTGCACTTTTTTTTGTGGCGTCTCGAGGCCTCGAATCAGCTTCAGTACATTACTTCACATAATGGCCGACGTAGCATGAAAGTGGGTTGGAACCGCCGTCAATAATTGTAATGGCACAAATTGACTTAAAAATCTATGGATAATTGGTATGGTAACTATATTAAAATTTTCGCGTTATCATGGAAAAAGGGGGGAAAAACTATACGTGGAATAAAGTTTAATTACGTGTCTTTTATACTTGATCTGAAAATAGATGGGAAGGTATTCAAATATAGAAAGTTTACTCTCCTCCACCCATACCTACATACATGCTTAAATCTTGGAGACTTCGCAGTACCTACCAGAGGATACAGTGAAAGAGAAAATATTTATTTTGTTGCGTGAACTTAGTCTTTTGTTGAGAGAACTTTGAGTATTGAGGTCAGCGAAACACGAGGATACTGCATTGAGTCACATGCGGTACATACTGAAGAAGGAAGTGCGGAGTTCGAAGGACAGAACTCTCGGAAAGATGTGGATTCGAAAGGGTTTCATATTGATCCTTCCTGCTTTTCGAAGAATTAACTTAACAAACGCGACAGTGTTTAGAGCCAAATGCTAGATCTCAATAGTATTGGTTTGTTGATTAATTCACAGAATATTGAAGTGCTCATTAATATCTCTATTTCCTCCTATTTGAGATTTTCCGTAGTTTTTTATTCTCCAATTTGAGTATAATTGAATATTAGTAGTATTAATTAGCTCAGTAAGTTGACATTTTCTGCAAATCTTGAAGTGTAATTGAAACAAGACCCAATATCGTATTATTGAAAGTGATGGAAAATATTAGATCATTTTACGCGAGTCATTATGATCCCGAAATTGTGAATTGCTCGTTTATTAATTCCCTCTTAATACTAATTTATATGAAACAAATCCATAACACCACTTTGAAAGAAAAAAAAAATGTCTTCGGGCGATGGGGCTGTTCATTGAAATTTTGTTCTGTTACCCTCTACATGTTTACAAGAGGTGGTTCAAATCGAGAATTTCAAAAGAAGGGAAAATAATCCATATATTTAATAATGAGATACGGGTGAATCTCTAACGAGATTCAAAATTTCGTTTTCGACCAGTAAAAATAGTTTTACATCCAAACAAACGCTCTTATCTATATTTTACAATTTAATAATTATTTTATGAAGTGTTTCGGCATGTTCTTATTAATCGAAATTTGCTATTGAATGGGTGGTTTGTCTCCTGTTGGTCCACAAGTCCCCTAGTCGTGTTGACCTTGCATTGTCGCAGTCCAGTGCGGCGCGCGGGTCTCTCTCGCGAATTTGAGGTGCGGACCCGGCCCGGGCACGGCCTCTGCACGGCCCCGCGGCGGCCTTGCAGGGTTTCGTCTGGGTCGGGGAAGTGTGTTACGTCACGGCTTGGCCCAGTGCCTGTCGCGCCGCGGATTTCGATCTTTTGCTGGTGCTGCTGCTGCTAGCGCCGCCCAGAGCGGGCAACGACCGCTGTAGTAGGCTGCCGCCGTCCCCGTCCCCGTCCCCGTCCCCGCCTCGCCATCTCTGAGCGATCGCGTTCGCGTTCGCTCGGGTTCGCGTAGGCGGCTTTAGTGCGCCTGGCGAGTAGAAGCACCGCCGCGTGCGCGAGATTGCAGACGCGCCGGTACGGAAGGAAATTGGAATTCGTTTCCGGGTGCTGAAACGCGACGTAGACTTCGCGACGTTTAAAATATTTGAGACCCATTGTTTTTCGAAAATACGATCATCATAGTGATTATATATATCGTAAATTACCTCTCAGGATACATCAAACAGATTTAATACGAAAAGTTGACGTTAGAATATTATGAAATTCGGACAGCAGGGGGTTGCACGCAACCCGCGTTACAGCTTTGTTTTACCATGCGTTACTCGGAAATGTCGCCCTTAAAATATCTGAAGTCATAAAATCTGGGTAACGAAATCGGTTTCTTATGACAAGCAAAATACAAAGGACATACAAAACGACCCTTCTTTATACGTTCTGTTACATTTTTTAGGGTATTCCCACTGCAGCATGGGCTGCATAAACGTGCGAATTCGGGACTCCAGTATGCAACTATTTTCACGGATGGAACGGAAAGTTCTCGCGTGTAAAACTAGTTGAGAAATTAAAAAAAGTAATTATACATTGCGAATGCTTGCTGCTCCGCACATCATGTAATGGGGCGACCCGATTTGATTTTAATTTAAAATAGGGGCTTATTTTCCTAGATTGCTTTTATCTGTTGCACTTTAAGATAAATGCAAAAGTACTCGTAAAAATTAACACTTGTATCTTGTGGTGATTAATTTTTTCATTCTTTAATAAAATATTTTTTCTTTTGCATTTTATCGTATTTTACGAAGTATTTGTTATTTTTTAATTTAGATTTTCTTTTTTTCCGTTAATTTATCACGGAATGAATTACATTGGAGGGTCCGTAGATAATGAACAAAAGTAGCCATGATCTCGCGATTCCCTTGTCCCCTGTGTACGTGATAGGAATGGGCGTTTCGTCCTCGGGTGCAGCATGCCCCAGACGCGAGCGGGCGAGGGCACCCGGTGGGCCCCCGAGCGCCTCGCTGCGGCCGGGCGGGCGGGTGGGTGGCCCCTGATGCCAAGGACACCTCGCCGGCCGGCGCGTCGGCGCCCGGGGCCCGGGGCCCGGCTTCCTCCACAGGAAGAGAGCGGGCGGATGGACCACGGTGCAGACGGCCCGGTAGCAACTCTGCTCTCTACACACTTTGTGTACGAGAATCGCGCTCGAAAGTGACGTGCTCTAGGAGGCTGCCGTGTTGGATGCAAGTTGTACGGTTTTTGAGGACGACGAATTCTAGTTCGTTAATAATTTGTTAAAACACAACCACATAAATTTCGGTTTTGGATGAAACAAAAATCACTCACGCGAGTTATTACCTAATTTAGTATGATTTTAATTGCTTCGATTCTAGGGTTTTTTTGTTTTTTTTTGAGATGTTACAGAAAACCAGTAACAAATATTAATAAAATAAAATTTCCGTTAATCGCGTTACTATACTCTAATTTTCTATGTCGCTAACGATGCAGAATTGAAATGTATTCATATATTTAGAAATAGGAAAATCAATATATTACTAAATTAACATTAATGTATGTCATTAATGTATTTATTTCTTACTGCAATAAGGCAATTTCATATTTTCATTATTTTTTCGCCCACAAAACAGCACAAACCATTTTTAAATAGGTAAATGAACGTTTCTAACATGTGAAAACGCGTCATGTAAATCGATGTGCTATATTGATTTCACCGAAAATCTGCTCAATAGTGGCACTTTTTGAGAGGGCAACTTGTGAGCGGGATTGCCTATTCAAAGTAGTATTTAGAGAACAATGCAAAAGGAACCGGCTCTGCCTGAGCCTTGAAGTAGAACCTGCTTCCACTTGGGTTTTTTAAAGCTGAACCTCATAGGAAGGGAAAACCACTTAAATTTTAATTTGAAGCTGTGGCTCCTTCTCAACCACCGGGTACTGGGAGAGGGAGTGGGGCACCATTCCCTCCGTCAATCGAAGTGGTGTATCCACGCGTTCCGCATCGGTGACAGTTGATGCGCGAGATGATTCGAGCGCGGCGATTGCGTTGCATGTATAAGACGCCAGTCGCGTGGCTTCAGTTGACCATTGCATAGCCGCCCCCCCCCCAACACGTCAGCGCGTTGACGGGCGGTCCGACGGAGAGGAAACAGTGGGAGGGGACGTTTCACCTATGCTTCGAGAGACGAGCTCCACACTGTAGGGCGCGGTACATTTTGAGTGCACTGTCCGTGACGGCTTTGCCGAAGGAGGAGACTACTCCTAAGTGTTTTTTTTTTTTCTTCTAGTCCCGTTCCCCCTGGTGGTGACCAAGTTAGGAGAAGGACGTGCTTCCTGGCTATTCATTGAAATTTCGAAGTGCCAAGTCCATAACGGGATGTTGGCTATCCATTTCAGAGAACCGAGACGTGTCTTTTAGGGAAAGACAGTATTAGTTTCAATTCTCAAAAGATTGATGATTTGCTTGGATGCTAATGTAGTGTAAGTCGTGGCTTTGTATAGGCTTCCGCGACGCAATTTCAAGATGAATACCGAAATGTTGATTTAATCACCTCCACGATGCGAGATTCGAACCCGACATGGGTCGGTTGCTATCGCAGCCGTTGCGCTGTTTAGATTGGCTTTACGTGGCATTATTTTTTTCTTAACTCTGCTTTGACTGGAAAAATGAATCATCCTACTATTGAATTTGCGATCATGTGTAGAATATACGCGTATGCATTCATAATGACTTAAATAAATGTAATAAAGAACAAGTGCAAAATTGAAATTAAATTAACTCTGAAGTTTGCCACACGTTCTTCGCGTTTGAGGTGATTCTTTAGAAGATGTTTACACGTAGAAGTGCGTTCTTGTGATTACTTAATGATCCGTCCACACGATGCATCGGTATGGAATCCCTAAATCGATTTAGATTGCGTAACATTTTATCGATGAAGCGATGCTCTGATGTGACCTCAGGGTCCTCTCATTCTATTATGATAGATCTTAAGAGTACCACTTCCAAGATACTCGAAGAAGCAAATATATTTTGAAAGATGTAAATATTATTCTGTACTTCAAATGGAATTGATATTTATTGATCGCAAGCTGCGATAGAAGACGAAATTTGAGAGGGGAGTACTTATTAGACTTCTCGACAGGAATATTTGATGTTCGACTTTTTGAAAATAGGAATAGTATCAGTTTACCTTCAGATCATTTTCTCGTTATGACGATGTCTGGAGATAGTGTGTAGCGAAAAGTTTTGTCGGACAGATAGGAGCCTAAAATGTGACTCATTTCAATCTCTATTAAACGTCTTTAAAAGTTTTTTCTTCAACTAAGTTATAGAAATTTGTAGGACCGCTGGTTAAAAATACTGAAGACAAGTAAAAAAAGATGTATGCTTTGGCAACGTTAATTTCAAATGTTTTCAAATGAGTCAAGTTTTTGGGATCGTAATCTTTCGGACTACGTGGGAAAGCGCCGTATGGCTGTTCCGGAACAGCGTCTGGAGGCGAAGCGGTTGTGTTAAAATGCATTTGAACTTTCGAGGTCTTATTAAATCGTTTCCCATGGCCGTCGACATGGCAACGCCGGCTTGCACGTGTGTGGCACTGGCGTCCCCTTCGCTTTTTTGTAAGAGCGGAGTGGAGAGTGTGGCGGGGTGGGCTCCCCTTCCCTCCAAAAAAGCATCCCAAATCGTCGCGTCGCGTCGTGTCGGTCGGCCTGCCTCGTGGCGCGTCAGGTGAGGCGGTTGAAGCGGTGCCAGCGAAGCTCCGAAACGGGGCGCAGCGAAGCAGAGCGAAGTGGCGTGGTGTGGCGCGGTGTGGCGCACCGCACCGCTTCGCTAGGCGACGGCGCCTCGTTGCGCAAACACCTGCGCACTCGGGCTTCGAACCAAGGTTGCCCCGCGCCGAACCTGACCCCATTCCTCCGCGCGGCTTCTCGGTTAAGCGGGTCACCCCGGGCGCGAGACTCGTCGTACTCTCTCAAGCAAGCGAAGGCAAGAACGGCGTGTTGAATTCTTAATTGAAGTACTGATTGCAGTTAGATTTGAAATTCGAGCTAGAAACAGCGGCCCTTCGGTCTTCACTATAAAAAGAAACTCGACTAAAACCTGATGCTAAAAACGTCGCGTCACCAAGTTAACTCAATTTTTACTATCTTTCATCCATCTCACGATCAACCTACAACAACCGTGGCAAATCTTCACCAAAATCAAAAACGAAAATTTCAAAAAATGCTTTTGACATATTTGCTAATCTGGATCATACTTTTTGAGGTTTATTCTTCTTAATATTTATAAAAAGAAAAAAAAAGCTGAGCATTTTAAAATAGGTAATAAGCATCGAAAACAATTGAAAAAAAATATAAAAACTGTGTAAAAACCAAGTAACCCAGTCATAATAAAAGAAAGAGGAAAATATTACTATCGTTGAACTATCTTGGGAGATCTTGCTTTACGAAGAAAATAAAGCGAAGAATAGAAAAGAAAATTGTGCCTTATGACATTTTTAACTTTTTGAATATTAGGTGTCTGTAAATGTTTCTTCTATTCAGGAACATTTTCACTTTTGTGAAAAATGAGGACGATTGTTCCATTCCGAGAAGAAGCAAAATAAAAGCACGTTCTCGTTTTGTTTTTTTTCTACGTTGTCAATGTTAATTGGATAGTGTTAAAAATAAGTTTCATCAAAGTAATTATTGCGTTTTCTGGAATTGTAAGATAATTTTCCGAAAAATATCTTTAAAAGTTTATTTTCTTAATGTTCTTGTTCCAGAGCCTGTTGTAGCTAATAAGTGGTGTTCGATTCGAATGGCGTTCATCGAAAGAACTGTTTTATACACGCGTATTAACATGAAGTCGTTGTTCCGAAAAAATGGAACGTATCTTTTACAAAACGACAAAGCTCGCAAAAATCTGTCCTTAGTGTAACCTCGCCCCTGACTTTTTTTGTTATATTTCGTCCAGGTAATTGCCAGGAAACGCGTGAACAAATATGTTGCCGAAACGCCGCGTGCGAGGCGGGCGGGCCTCCCTGAGCGGCAACCGGTTGAAACCGCCCCGACCGCCGCGCTGTGGCGCGGGAGTGTGCCCGTGAGGGGGGGGGGGGGGGCGTGGCGCGGCGTGGCGAGGCGTGTGGCGGCGGAGGACTCGGGCACAGCCGCGGGCGGTGAGGCAGGCTACGCCGCCCGCCCGGAACCGGTTTCAGGACGACCGTTTCTTCTCGACGCTGCCCGGCGCGCGCGCGCGGCTTGTCTCCTGGGCCAGGCAGGCACGGCTGCTGTGGAAGCTGCGCGTGTCACTGCACTCGGCGCCTAGTGGCACTGTGCGTCCCCACCTGCCGCGAGCCATTGTGTTGTTCTATTGATAAAGGAGTGTGCGTTTGGCGAAATACGTGGAGGTTTCTCGACTCACCAAAGAGAACGCTCGGCAATCAGGGAGGCGCTGCAATCGGCGGCAATCTTATTTTAATCCGAATGTATTCTTCACCTGGGATCAATAGATGCGTGTTGTGCTGATTGACAAAGGTCGTTGCAAATCTAAGACCTTTTGTAGAGTGCGTTTGATTTGTTACTATTAACTTTCGACGCAACGGGCCACTTATTTTAATGTTGCCGAAATATCGCTTCAATGTCCTTTGCATCTGCTTTTCTATTAGTGAAATATCAAACTATTAATGGGAAAGTTGTTAACATTTATAATTCAATAATTGTCATAAAGGCTGATATTATTTACCCGCGTTCGCCATCATATCAGCGGTTAACACCAAGCATTTAAGTGAAGTGAATTCAGTGCTAATTTACTTTCGAACTCGCGTGAAACTCCAATGTTTAAATTGCTGCAAGTTACTTTAACGTCAAGAAATAACTAATGGCCTAGGCCCAGTTATACCGTGCTTAAACCCAGAGACCGGCCAACCTCACACATGGTCCCCCAGAAATAGTCGGGCAGCTGTGAGCACTCCTGTGCGAACTGCTCATGCGAAAACTCATTTGGCCAAAACCTTAGCATTGTCTCCATGGCACAGGTTGACGGTCCCGTGTAACAGTAAGAAATAAAAACTTAGCACGGCTCTACTGTTTCTTTGCGTTCTTCAACGTCATCTTGAGGTCCGCGCGTTTCAAACGGTAAAATAGTTAAACTATTACGGGAAACAAAACTGTAAATCATACTTCGATGGCGTCCCCACGTTAAATGAATGAATGAAATGCCTATTAGATTTCGATTAGCATGTTCATCTTATCTAAATGACCACTGTCGTTTTGCAGCCGATGGCTTAGCCCGTCGGAACCGACGGAGTTCCGTAAAACGGCTAGCACGCGCATTATCAGTGATTAAAGGTCCTGATGTCTCTGACCAACCTATGCCCACATGGGCTTCCCCACCGAACGGCACCCACCCCACTTCTAATGCGTTCTGTTGTATCCTCTCACCACTACCATATAGCACAACCAATAGTCTAGATTCGCTGTAGTTAAGCGTTATTTTGCATTGTCGAATATGCAAATTCAAATATCCCGCACTTCTTTTGCAGAAAAAAATCCAGTTATTACGTTGAAATGCAACAAATGTACGCCGTGACTCCTCAGTTTGATATTCTCGGAATAACTTCATTGTTGTGATGTTTCTGGGTGTATGAGGTTTTGCATTATCTAAAATGTGTTGATGCTTTACCATTAAATGTAATATTTTTTGCACCTAATGCGCTACGATTGGTATAATCAAATGAATAAAGTTTAGAAGTGATGGTCGACATGTTAATATGGACAGAAATTACTGTTGAATTTACGTAAACGTTACATGAAAAAGTACGTTCTGTTGTAGAATCACTATTGTATTGTGCATACAGTCGGTACACCATTGATAAATGTATTTGTTTCCGCTGCATCTGTAAAGCAGCGCGCTTGATGTCTGCAGGGTGGTTGAATAGCACAGGTGGAAATGAAAAGAAGTTTCTAGTAATGCATAAACAAACATGTCATGAATATTTGGATTTGTTCTACAGCTTCATCTAGAGGAGTTACAACAGAATTAACAGCACATAAATCCTCTGGGGGTGAAAAAAACATGTAGTGTACCAACTCTACGTGGAGATCGGTCAGACGGCCGATACTATAACATACATATGGCGATTGTAGCTTCTATGGTATAATTAAATATGTAAAACAATAATCACGAATGAAGTCAGTTTCTGTTTCGGAAAATACCCTAAATCACGGAAGAGGCATGCACGGGTTGTCACCTTTGAGAACTGTGGTTCAAATCCAGATCACCGAAAATTGAGATTTGGGAGATCTCCAATTGTTGCCTTATTCCACCACTTCATCTTATTACTCATCAGCTACATAATAATCATCACATCATTGCATTCTAATGCGCGTGCTTTGGCCTGGAGACTGATTGATATAGTCCTAGAACAATCGTCCAAGAGTGTACAAACTAGCGATTAAAGATAAACAGTTGCGGACTGCAGCCTGGTTACGATCGCATGTATATGAAGTTGGGACACCGTATGAGAAGGTTCGTATACCGGGAGTAGTAGGTTCGAATCCTCTGGTGGTGGATTTTTGACATCTGAGTTGCTGAATAACTAGGTCGAACGATGCCTGAATAAGAGTTCCAGAGACGGCTCTAAACGGTTGTTTCCGTGATTTTCTCCAATCAATTCCGGGTGGATACCGGAGCAGGAACTGCAACAAGTGACCTCGAATTGACGGCGATCTTCCTTTCCAATTCTTTACCCAATCCCCTTCTCCCCTGTGTTATAAAGAATCCCACGGTTCTTCTAACTCGCTGATGTGCGGTTTTGTGGTCTCTAGTGTGGATATTCTTCGAAGGAAAAGAAGAAGAAAAATCTCGCGATGCGTGACTTATCTCGCGATGCGTAGGCAAAGCATTCCTTTCCATATCTCTTCCTTCCCTCTGACTTCCCGTCAGCCACTTCGCGAGTAGGTGGGCGTGCGCGGGAGCTATTGCGATGATCAGTCGACGCGACGCACAAATGATTTGCGATTGGCGTCTGGAACAGTCGTGTTCCAAGAACATATACTGTCGCAGTTACGCGGGACATTTGTTGAACTATCGAAAGAAAGGTACGATTATTAATCAAAATTTGGGGACGCGGAGGAGAAGCTTTCCACGTAGCTCACCTATCGAACTTATATCTTCATTTTAAAAATATCCGTTTTAAAAATATCAACATTGCATCAAAACTGAAACGTGATTTTTTTGTAGCTTCGGACGGGTTAATGCTGGGGGTCTGGCGGCGGCCGATGATTTCGGGCTCAACTATCAGTCAAACTTTGAGGGCATGCGCAGCGATAGGTTTGTTTCCTTCGCGGCTCAGCTGCAGAACCGGGCTGGAGCGCTGTAGGAAGTCCGGTGCGCGTCCCCGAGCGGCGGATCTCCGCTGACGGCCCGCTCTGCCAAGCACGACGCCCAGGCTGCGGTTTCCGCTGACTGGTCCCGTCGCGCACCCAGCCGAGCTAGCCTTGCAAGCTCCGGAGGCAGAATCTGGAGCACTGGTTCCCAGCCGGACCGGCACGAACGCCTACCCGCGGCTTCCATCTGCTTGGTCTCCAAGTGTCCTGTGGCGATAGAGCGAAGTTCGGGGCTCTGGGCGTACATCCCCGTACTCACATTGCTATCTAGGGTTAAGGCCCCGTGCATTCGCTAAAACTCCAAAATCGTCAAAAGGAAGCCGTTAAATCAGATATGAGAGATAATGGAATATTGGTAAACAGCTCTGCTCTAACGAAGGCGGTAAATAGTAATGGAGAATGATCAAACATTGATCGTGCCCCATTGTTTAAGGAAATCTTCGTAGAGTTGATCGGAGAGAAACTCGACCACGTCGCTAAAATTAGTCAGAGTCGTTTTCCAAACCAACTACTTACATGTCAAATTCCCTCCCGACTGAATCTCAACCTTAGCAGATTCGCAACTGCCAACACTGATGTGTCTGGCTAGAACGTTTTTAACCTATTTTAAGCTATCCACGCAAATAAATTGTGAAGCTTGTGTAGATCTTAGTTCTAAAAAATAATCTGGTAGTTTCTTATTTTAGTCTCTAAAAATCTCAGCAAGAAAGCTGAAAAGCAACGATACTGACAAATTTCGTATCACCTGTTACTAATATTCGAATATTGTATCGTCATGTGGATATTGTAGAGTCACAAGTTCAAAAAGGGGAAAGAGGATGTTTCGATAGCTCACTCAATCTAGAATACTGACACTCGCCTAAAATGATGGAATATACATCTTCTGTGACGTCAAAAACCGTTCTGGAATTTCTCTGGAAGTTCGTGGAAAATATCCAGAAAATTAGATATAATGATCCTAGCTTCCGAAAACCGTTCTTGCTTGACCGATCAGAAATACGCAGCTGACAAATTATATGATAGTGTAAATTTGACGCATTCGATTAAGGAGGTCGTTTATTGATCATTAAACCATAATTGGTTTTTAAAAACGCGCTGGGATGTCCGCGATCATGCTATATAAATTTAACCTGTAGACATTGATGAAGTCGTAACATTGATAAATAAAACATTGTGTAGGGATACACATATCGGTAAGATCAGAGCTCGTGGACGCGAGTTGAAAGAGCAGGATGAAGTTCTGTGTGCGAAGACCCGTTGAAGACGTGTTATTATCCAATAGCCTCTTAAATGAACTGTAATTCGCTTCGCCAAACATGTCATTAGGCACTGTACACAATTATTCCTCGGAAGAGGAGCAGGTTTCGCGTGTTCGCATGCAATTAGAAGTGCACATACGTCTCTCATCATCACCTATTACATAGCCTGTCTCCTTCCCTTCACCCTATTTCGTCTTGTCAGGTCCTGGCGGGTTGCATACCCTTCATTTTGGACCGGCGCAGGCGACCTTGACATCGGCGAACGAAATGAGGATGTGCGCGATCGCGCCACTTGGACCTTGCTACTCTGCGTGGGGAACCCATGCAGTATTGCTCTTGCTCTGTCTGACACATTTCCTTTATATCGTAATAATCGCGCGAGGGCGCATGTGAAGCTTAAACGGGTTAAATTCTCTGCGAAATTTAGCGGCAGTGCAGTCAAGCATCGAAGGGGGACTCCAGCTTTACCTAGCTGTCTCTGGATGTGGAAGTATGTCAGCATATACGCATAAAAATCGATAAAGCACAGACGTAATGTTCTTAAAGAGGATGTTCAGCAATTCAGATACGCGATTAAATGGCGTGATTTCGACCTACATATGGGTACTTTCCCCTACCGTGGGATTCTATGGGATCTACCCATCAGTGTAGTGAAACCTCTGTTAGACAGTCATTGTTAGTTCCAGGAAGAAATGGTTGTATAGAGAGGATGTCGCGTATGAGGGATTTTCCCATACAAAAATACTTACGAAACGGAAAAGATAAATGTGAAACAATAAATGAACTTCTAATGTTTGCCAAGATTACGAATTTATCTTTAGTTTAATGTACACGATGTACTCATTTAAAATATAAATGTTTTATAGCATAGCATAATAGCAAAATTTTAGTGTTGCTTTTACCTACTCTGGCTCCTGATATTTTTCGTGTCATTAATGATATGATCCGATAAGTTCAAGGATATTTTTCGTGCCATTAATAATATGATCCGATAAGTTCAAGGAAAGTGCATTAAACTTCTGCCTTCTAAGGCATTGTAGTAAGCCCTACAGCGTTGTCGATACGTGTAGTATGAATGTGTATCCCACTGGGAAATTTTCTTCAGAAATATTGCTTTGGTATGGAAATTACATATCCCAGACATTATTAGAGAATTTCGAGAATTGGATTCACTAGTAAGTACCCACTCCTCGGAAATTGAAAATAATCATAATGCTGGATTATAAAGTCTGTATACGCTCTGAAGATTTACTTTGAGATGAGAGTTGGTGGCTTGTAGAAATTCGATATGTATTTATTTGGACAAAGATGTGTATTTTTTAAAATTCTCGTTAAGCGTCGCTTAATATCGGTGGTCATGCAGTGACATATATCCCTATGTTATCAAGACAAGGCCAAAAGATCGGAAACGTATCTAACTCTTAACTTACTTTCATGGTACACAAATGATTTAAGTTCCTTCTTTCCTCGTATTACCTCTAATATATAAATGGGTTACTACCTCACGCTGGTGTGATCTCTTGCAACCGAATTTTGTCGTAACATTAATGGCGATCGTCCATGAGATTCATTCGCACACCTTATTAGCAGATATATGTTAGTACATTCAATTTCACCTTTTAGCAGTTCCAGCAAGTTAATGACGCGATGCTTGTCTGCGTACGTTTTATATCCTCGTATGTCATTAGCTGTGTGTGCTAGTAATAGCTTGCTTTAGTGTGATGAAACATTTCGCCTGCACAGATGCGCGATGGTGAGTAATTTGCAGTGTTGTATGTGATAGTTAAATATTTGTTAACAAATTCACTGTTATCTCAATTAGTAAGCACCATGATGAATTTAGGACATTTCCAGAGTAGAGAAAGGCATTTCTTAGGTTTCTTGAATCATTAGTTTTAAGTGTGTTTGCCAGTAAAATGAAAGGAAGTAGCAGTAACCTGAATTGAAACTCACGAAATTGAGATAAAATTGGTGTGGCGGAAATTGTTTGGCATGCGAGCAATTTGTATATATCGCGCCCTTTTCTATCAATTATCTGCTGCTTGTCAATCAGACAAGGCCATTAATAACCTTCCTCAAACAATTGTGCGTTGCATGTACAAACTGCTCATGATTTACGGAGCAAAAGCACATTAGTACTTCTAACATTACTACGTGATCCAACAGCTAGGGTATGCTCGCATCTAATCAAAGGAAGAGTAACAGAAGCGCGAAGATAAAGTAGACTAGATTTTAGTTTCACATACGGGTAATAGCAGATAAGATGGGTAATATTAGATGAGGCGCATAAATGCAAATGTTCAAATCGTTAAACGTAAGACTTATATCGATAATGTCCTTTATAAATTGTACACTACATGTTAATTTGATTAAAAAATAACCGGCCATATAATTCACAATTTTATTTGATGTCCAAAGTCTGCAATTTCATTACCAGAAATGATTTTTTTTTAAGTACTCTCAATGAATCTTACAAGTAATATCTGCATATATGAAATACTGATTATTCGACACGATTATGGATCGTGGCAATACGTGTGTTAGGGGAGTTCTGCGCATTAGTAAGAAATAATAACACAATTTTGGTCGTGTGAATGCGGATCGGCTAAGGTACTGTTGTTCAGTCTGTTAGGTACACGGTGTAACCAGACCTACGGCGGGTCAATTTTCGTGCACGTGCGCTTAGCTCCACGAGCGTGGAGCGTGGAGCACACAGCGTACGAGAAAATAAAGAGCGCTAATAAAAGGCGCCTCTGCTGCGTAGCGTGAGTCATGCGGTGCCGCGCGTCGTGACGTTGCGTCACGCGTCGCGTAAGGACTGCACTGAGCGAAGAGAACGTCATACGCGTCGTCACACATTGATCTCTCTCCCATTCACTTCGCGCGGCCTCGCCCCCCCCCCCCGCCCCGCCCCGCCCCGCCCCGCCCCGCCCCGCCCTGCCCTGCCCCGCCTCTCCTCGTTCCGCCGCTCCGCTCCGCGGCTGTCACGACCCTAGCTCTTCGAGCCATCTGGAGCTCCGTATCGCTGTCACTGACCCGCGCGTGATCCTTGTAATTGAATTTGAATAGGCTGTATTAGAAGCTCCGATGCCGCTGATGTAATCTGGTTCGGGTTTAGTGGTTCGCGCCCAGAGCTGAACTCTACGGCCCCCTTATCCCATTGCAGTGTCACTTAAGAGGAATGCAGCGTCTTAAAACAGATTTCGTTCCAACTCTCCACTGTAAAAGACCCGCAAGACAATGTGCATGTAATAAACATAATAATAAGCATTGTTACTATATAACTGCCATATCGCCCGACCCAAATTGAGCAAAAACTCTGGAATATCTTCATGGAAATTCTTAAAAGTAAATTTAATTGCTAAAATCTTTGTTTTGCGATAATGTATTGTTCCGCATATCTCCCTCCGAAGAAACAGATTTGAAGCTTTATATCTGAAGCACATACCTTTTATAAACATCATCATACATTGCTCTGCGATGCTTAGTGTTGCTTCTAAATAGTTCTCGTAATAAATGTCATTGTATTTCTAAGAACGTAAAATTATTGTTAGCAAATTCACTTTCAATATTCATCTGTCGTTTATGGAGAAAATGGAAAACCGAAACTTTAGACAGATTTCAGACAATGCTAATTTTAGAAAATAAAATAATTCTCCATCTCTCTAAATTGTGTGTTAGGCCCATAAATTTCTTAGAGGATCTCCAGAATTTCGGTGAATTTACTTTCACGTCTTAAGCAAAATAGCAAGAGAGAAATTTATTGCTTTAGTCTCTTTTCGCGAGGTTGATATAATTGAGAAAATGTTTTGAAATTACAGTGTGTTAATACTCGGTCTTAACGTGTTGTAAGAATGATAATGGAGTTCCCACATCATGACGACAAGGATGCCAACACTCCCATTCACATTAACTGGATGTCTTCTTCCTTCTACGCGTTTCTCGTTTCAGGTTTTTTTCTTTCTTTTTCTTGGTCTTGCCATAGTCGGGTCATTCACATGTAAATGTTCTCTGACTGCATTACCATCACGTCCATAAGGATGTCGGACAAATTGTGGAGGACGACAAACAAGTGTCAGAGTTGTTTGTTGGAGTTCGACGAAGTCGAATTCTGAACTTCAAGAGCAGACAGCCTATTGCCATCTGCTACGCCCGAAAACGGTCAATTCCGTCGTCATGAATCTAGGATGTTGAAGCAGGACACGCCAGTTGCTAAATTGCCATTCCTCATTAACGCAATGTTAATTGGATTCGCATTTACTTAAAATGTCTCCTGTCTGTCGATTAATCCGCCAATCGGTCCGGCTGGGTTTGCACTCTACAGAGTGTATTATATTTTGATGATTTTTTTTAAAGGCGACTTGTTAACTTCTTTTCTGTATACCATTCAAATGAATTGAGTGTAGATTGTTGAGCCATGTTAGTTTTTCTTTCATGTTTTGTGAAAACCAGCCAAAACGTAAATTTGGGTATTGGGGCCCAAGGGTAGTCGAAAATAGTACCAAGCCCTTTTTTTTAACATCTCGATTTAAATTGTAACTTATGTGCTCCTTATTCTGTACTTTCTGTAATAATAAAGTTTATTACACTGACTATTTTTAATAGGTCGATGTAACTTTTCGATTTTTCAGTCGACCGCCCATCCCGGCTAATACCTCCTTCCTTCTCAGGTTACCTGAATATACAGTCCCGTCGCCGTTGGACATTACCCTCTCCTCTTTGCAAGAGACGATCCCCAACTCAGCTCAATTTTTCTTGTTGGTGAAATACTCCGTAGGTCCTCCTCGGTTATACTTAACTGTGTGTGTATGGAGAATGGTGATTGGGAACTAATTAAAGGCAGATGGATAGAAACGCGAGTGGTGTGTGGCGTTTGAGACTTGTCACATTTCACAAGCAATTATGCATGCCAGAGGTGGGATTCGGACTACTGCGGGCATGTGAGTTTCGAAGGTCTTTGCCAATATAAGAATATCTTTCTTAACGGAAGTAAATTTATCTTTTGGTAGTTCAGATTTTGGAGTTCGAAAAGAACAGTTGGCTTTCGTCAGTTCCACTTACGAGAGGAATTGTTCTCCTTGAGTGGTACATGCTGTCTGCTCATGTAATCTCGGTGACACCATATGGTTTACATATTTTGAACACGGACTTTAAGCATTAACGGGTTTACATTCTGTCAACAAGTAAATATTTGCAGGGTAGCACACAATTTTTCCCGGTAACTCGCCCGTGAAGTCCCGATGCGCTGTTAGGTACAAGATAAGTGGTTGATAACTGTTGTAGTATACATTACTCAACTCTGTTTAGTTGGATGTTAGAAGGCTACTTCATACAATTTACCCTTGGAGTTTCTAATGGTAGTATAAATAAAGTATAATCGAGATTTGAGTGCGCTAGTTCCGAATCTATTGAACTTGACTTGCTTCTTCATAGTAGAAATTAGAGGTTATTTCTCATTAGGTTGTAAAACATTTCTCAGTTATGATGCACAGATGTTAAGACAATACCTGTAATAGCAATAATATTTGAATGTCGGGATGCACGTGTTAATTCAGGCGTGAAGTTAATTTTAAAAAGGAGACAATTTTTGATTTTTCGCATTTGTCAGATTTGCTCGCAAGCACTAGATTGAGATAAAAATGTATAATACATTATTATTAAATTTTGTATCCGTAATTTTTAATTTCTATGGAGTATAATATTCGAATGAAGCCTAACATTAATATGTAGGTCACGTAAGTAGAACTCTATTCCTTAGAAACCTTGTTTGCCGACCTTATTTGTGGAATACTTTGGCACAGATCTAGACTCCTTCGAGCCAACGGCGTATCCCAAGTGTTTTGTGTGATTGAGCTTTCCGCATGCTCTTTATGCAAGTGCTATTTTGTGAAAACCCAAGGCTAAATCACGATCGTCTTCTCATTTTCCATGGTGCTTTGTATCGCCTGTTGAGTGCCCTGAATGGTGAATTTAATGGTTCACCGACTCGTAATGACACTGACACTCAATGCTATCCCTGGCAACTTGCCAGTGCTGTATTGCCAACAGTACTTTGGAATCCACTAATCTAAAATTACTTCTCAGGGTTGAAAAAAATGCCTGCGCAGTTGCTAAAACGATGTGTGAATTTCAGTGAAGACCCTTCCTCTTACATTACAATTTTCCCGTTATCTATACTCACTCTACAGATAAATTTCCCGGACCCCAACAAAGTAGACTTCCAAATTTATGAATCGAAAAATGACATCAGGAGTTTAAATTGTATGTCTTTGATGCATATATTGATTGAGTAGTACGTGTAAAGAAAACGCCATGAATGTGTTATGTAAGTTCTCGTTAACAGAATTAAAGAATCTGAAAACGTTTGTACATTTGCGAAATATTAACATGGCTAAAATGTTTTGTAAGATTCCCGTTCCACCGCCAAAACTGATATTTCTCTCAGAAGTTATTACATTTTTTCCGGAATGACACGAGAAAATGTTACTACGTTCTATAAAATATTTGTATGTATACATTGTTTTTTATTTCTGTCTGAGTGAACGAAAGCGATCCATCCCTTTGTAATATAAAAGCTTTTCAGACTGTGATCATATTTCCAAATGGTTTTAAAGTCTTCACGTTGATGAATAGTAGTCTTTGTCATTATCAAGATGCTCTTTTGCACCAGACTTGACACGCAGTAAATTGTTTTATAAAAGTATTTCTATTATTTGGCAAGAGATCATTTCACTAGGAGAGTATTCCTTTCATTTTATAAACTAATTCATCTTCATTTGATAAAAGTAATTCGTGATATTTGCTTTGTATGCAAGGAAAATTATTAGTCGCCCGTTAGTGGCTTCTACATGGGTACATCTACGAAAATATTCACACAATTCTTAAAGGTTCTCATCAAGCCAAGTACTGGAACATTATCCGTTTATCTTCCTTACTAATGTACACATTTGTGTAGCTTGAGTTCATAATGGAAGTAAAATGTAAAGTAGATTGTGAACATAGTGCAGCTTCTGGATGTTATTCTTTAGTGTGTGCAATAAAGGTAATATTTGAGGAAATTCGATAAAAGCCCTCTTCCGTCTTAATGTATAAACAGTTTCAAATCGACCAATCGATTATAGCCTCGAGATGAAATTTCAAAAGTATGAAGGTGCGTAGCGTAAATTACATAACGTTCTGCACTTCACTCATTCGTCTCATCCGGACGGTAACTCGTTCCCAGAATCAGAAATAGTAAGCTTTAAAATATTTTCTGAGGAAATGTTACATATGAAAAGGAGTCTCTAAATTAGATCGGACACGTAATCGCACCAGTGACGCCTGCATTGCCAGTCTTCAGACCTTGACGACACGAGAGGAGTCGATCATTACTCTTTTACCCGACTGAAGGTCGCTCATGTCGTAATACTTTGTGGCTAGTTGGGCAAGCCCGGAGGAAGAAAGTGGAGAAGAATTTAGAGAAAGAAACAATTTTTGCGGAAATAAACTATGATGACACATGAACATCTTTTTTTGGTGTACGAAAACGGGGAGATGATCTTTAATATTGGTATTGTCATGCAATCTGACCATCTCAGTATATGTAGGTGTGCAACCACATGGCGACATCGTGGTAAGGCTGCGTGTAAGAGTATGCATGATGTCTCATAATAAATTTCGCAAATTTCTAAGACGTATGGAGGAGTCAAACATGATCATCTTTCGAGGTGAATATATACTCGAAAAACGAGAAATTTTGATACGAGAGTTACAGATATGACATTTGCCTCTGATTGTTAGGCATCTTCTTATGCGCAGGTGTGTTGCAGGTCATGTTGTGGGGCAGTCAAGGAGAGTCATGCGCCCGCCGATCACCTGTGTATACAGATGGCCTTACATAATTATCACATATGTATCACAGACAGTTATGCGACTTCACATTGTATATTCATTGGCAGGAAGGGATAACTTTCGACCTCTTTTAGTGCCCTAGAAATTAGTAACATTTATTCTGAGACATTCTGGAAATGTGAATACATTGAATAGACAGATCTGATAATAATGATTGTGTGTCTATACATAGAATAATTTGTCGTCAGATTGAAGAATAAAACAATTGTGAATCTGATATTATTTGGACTTGCATCACGATTGCCCAAAGGTAACTCTGAGCATTGATCACGGCAGTTGATGTGCGTCGAGCTGTAGTACCTATGGATGAGTAGGTGGCGATAGCGCTTTGCCATTCCTCCTTATAGCTTTTGTTTTGAAGGGCACTAGAGGAACTTTTCCTGTTCGCAACGAGGTTTCGGGCGCCTGATGCGTCGTGGCAGTTCCAAAGCTCGTCAGTGGCGCCTCCAACAAAAGCATTGTCGGGTCCGAAAGAAATGCTCCGAATAATTTTTAAAAAACCTTTATCGTATCCGATCACCTCTATTCTATTTACTTACATGTTCGGAGTGTATTAAATGTAATTCTACCCAATGTATTAAAGCATTCTGCAGTACATTAAATTATTTTTAATACATCCAGTGGAAGGGTTCTGCCGAAATTAATGTAATGCTAATAAAATCATATGTGCATGAACTAAATATGACAAAATGTTAAAAAAGCAATCGGATAAGTTAAAACTTATATTACATGTGGCCAAAATACCATTATATGCCCGTTATTATACTATCTCACGCTAACGCGATCGTGAATAATCAACTACCTTGCACATAGCGATTTCTTTTAACCATTTGTAAGCTAAACAAGTATAAAAATATTATAATTATGCTTTATAGATTATTTGGTGATTTATTTTAATGTTTGTTAACAATTAACTATTGGGGAGAACACCTCAGCAATATTTATCCATGACATGAGATTTCTTCTGGCTAAGCGAATATGAGATCCCGTGAGGACGAGTATTGTTGTAGATTTTAATTTTGACGTGCATTTTGCCACTATTCTTTTCCATGGATCAAATAGATCAGGCAGTTGTGGAATTTCCCCCATTCGAAAATCCTCGAACTGAGCTGGTATCAAGCCTTCACTCTGGGGGTTGAGATGTCAGAAAACGAAACACTCATCTATCGATTTTTTTAAACATTTGCTTTAGTGTAGAAAATTGCTTCTCGTAATATTTTCCTGAGCCACCCTCGGATAAAAGACGTCCCCTGTCGCGTGGCTGCAGAGGTATGTTGTGCGTGCTATCGCGCACTTGCGTAAGGTACGCACTCCGTGGGAGGCCTGTTTGCGATAAGCAGGTTATTGTGTTAGTGCAAAGGCTTTTTAACGGGAGCGGTGTTTGCATCATACGGCGCGTGCAGTACTTGATCTTGTAGTTTTCCACATTTCCATATGTCGCTCGCCTCTGAATTTCAAGCCCCTAATCAGTGCTGGGAGTAAGGTGGCGATAAAGACCTCGTTGTAAGATTTACTACCTTATCTTTAGTGTATTGGTTGTGATTGCGGATTTTGAAGTACCTGCGTCGATAAGACGTGACATCTCAAAATCGCTGAAATAATTATTCAATTGGTGAAGTGGTATAATTTTCTTATTGTCTCACTCTCCAAATTTTTTAGATTATATTAGATTGAAGTGATTTTTGGAAAATATTGAAGAATATTTTCAATTCTATATTAACGAGATGTCTACTCAATTTGCGACAAAACTCGTATAAATGTGCAGAAAGTATACATTTTCAGTGCTTGAGCAATGGTTGAACGTTTGCCGTAGCCATTTTTGGATGGTATTTGCCTCTTGGAATTAAATTAAGAAAGTTTCCTGCAGAATTCTGTCCTCTCTGGTAAGACCAATACCTCCCAGATGCAGCCAAATGTTTCTATTTCTGAGTGTGATTGGCCACCTACCTGTTCATATATAAATTCTCTGGATTAAAAATCCTCATTTATTGAGAGAATGTACTGCAAAAAGACATTGGGAACTCGAGGTTTGAAGAGTAGTAATTCAATCTTTAAATAGTGCATTTAATATTAGTATTTTTCTTTAGTTTCTTCTTCTGCTTTTTCTGTGTAGGTGGAACGTCTCATTCCTCACAAATCATCTTCATGAAGAGTAGTAATATGTCGATGTCCAGCTTTTGATCTATCTTTTCTTTGGCCTTACCGTGTTTACCCGAATATAAGACGAGTTTTTTTTCTTTCGAAATATCTCAGTCGAATGAAGTATTATGTAATGAAGGACCAAATAGAACTTACAAGTGTAATGTGTTAACTAGTTTAACTTGTGCTTCACAAGTTCATAAATTTTTTAAAATACAGTACAGTTACCTGGCTTATTTATCGTCTGAAGCAGAAAGTTACATGAAAGTGCATTGATATAATTTTTTAATATGTGTATTTCATTACATGAGGTTTAACAGTCATCGATTTTATGACTTATCGTAAGGATTGACATGATCCCGTAACTGCTTTCATCACTATACTATTTGCTTTGTAACTTCCCGTCCCTTGAAAACAGTTTTTTTTAGTATAATTATTCCTGAATATAAACAGTGCCAATTAGTCTGCTAAATACCATTCTTGTGAGCAATATGTCACTTTCATATGGGTTTTAAATCTCCCTAAAAACGAGCCTGAAATGTGTAAACCTCTCGAAAACGCGGTTTTTTTACTATCGTACGATCGCGAAGAAAAACTCCCTCTCTAGGCAGAGAAGCGTCGCATAAGAGTGGTAAGTTTGCAGTGTTTAATGCTGTGGGAGACACGTCTTTTCGGAAGGAAAAAAGTAAATAGTTGTAGTTTGCCATTTGATTTTCTTTTTACTTTGTGGTCGCAATACTTGCCAAATAAATTGGCGTCAGGAATTGTCGCGTTGTGGGACAAGAGAATCATTATTCTTTATCGCAATGAAAACTTCCCGGTTTGGATGGCAGTATGAACGTGAACGTGGGTGGTCTAATCATGGGGTTTATCTTGAATGTGGTAGATAGAAGTCTGTTTCATATTGCGCACATACATAGGAAGATAACGTTTAGAGTTCGTTAAAGGACTCTGCAAGTGCTTCTGAACCCTGCGTTCACGGTTTTACACCTGCGGGGAATTCCTTCGTGTTCATCTACTTCAGGAGCAAATGCGTTCAGGCGGCAATCAAGAACCAGTCTCTTATAAGATATGTGAACTGGTTCTTGGAGTCTCGTGATTAATATTGATAAAATGTGTGGTGATTGTAAAAAATGTCGCAGAGATAGGCGCTAAACCGTTCAGACCAGGACACTTGAATATACATTGACATACTTGTTATACATTATTATTATTATTATTATTATTATTATTATTATTGTTGTTGTTGTTGTTATTGTTAATAATATATTATTTTGGATCCTCGAAATTCTCTCATTTGTTCTGACTCACTGTTCATTTCTCTTCACTCCACCTGCCACATGACCATCCATTGTCACTTAAAAGAAATTAGTCTGTTAAGGGGCCAATGTGATTCTGCAGGACGTTGTGTCGAAGCCTTTTGCAAGTGAGCTACCTGCGTACGAACGCATTGACGAATTGAGTACAGTAGTGTCAGCAGTAGACAAGCAGTAGCTGTCAAGCAGGTCCCTTCTTAGAGTAATCTCTCTGTACCTGTGTTAGACTACGATGTTTACGAGGGATAAGCGTTAAAGCGACCTTCTTTTAGCGTCCCGACGACGTTCGTTGGACGAATCTTTTAACTTTGATGGTACTTGTTTCTTCTGGAGATAGAAATGCAGGAGAAATATCGTCGGGCACATTTGTCTATCTCGCTTGCGAATACACTGTTACTTTTCCCTGAAATCTTTTGAATGTCTTCTCTTCTTGTTGACTGAGACAGTAGTTTACAAGAATGCTCACGGAAATGTAAAATTGTTCCCAAGCTTCCGTTGCATCGCTGTTATTCTCTCCTTACAAAGTCGCGGGCGAAGGCCATCCTGAAGAGCATGAAAACTAAGGCTTGTCTCGCTGCCAGTACACAATTCGAATCGATCTGCTCCGCGCAGCTCTGCTATCTATTGCTTTCCAAGAGATAATTTTACTTACTCTACATACTTTAGTTATTTACGTACTAACAAATACATCAGTATTCTGTAATAAAAGTTTCTGTTTATTAAAATTCATATTGTAATAAACTACATGTGGTTGATACCTCCGCTATCCTGAATCAGTAATCATGGAGTACCACAATATCTCTGCTGCCACTATGGAATTTACATCAATATTCATTTGGATCTGGGAGAATAGTTTGGGAAGCTGTTTCTTTGGGAAGTTTCGGCTTTGTGTTGGCAACCTCTGTTGTTCCTCTCTGAACATAACTCAGCTATGGAAATTTCGAATTTTCGATTACTTGGAACTTTCGATTTTCCTTTTCACGTAACGTGACATTAATTCGACGTAACGTGACATCGCAGTAGTATTTACTCCCGACAAAGCACACGATTCTAAAAATTCTAAATTTTGTCATAGAGAAAGAGAGAAGGCTGTTGCTACAGCATCCAGAAATGCAGAGAAATAAATATGAAAAAGTACAAAATATAATCACATCCTCCATCACTAACGTCTGAGATAGGTCTTACTGATTTAGTATCAATGTTTCCAAATGTCGTATGGATGGCAAAACATATCGATTGGAGAACTTCTGTAATGGTTTGGTTTATCTGATAATATCTTCATTGATGTTGAGATGTCCCGAAATCCTTGAAATTATTGTTGCATGGTTTCCCGTAGAAATATGTAGAGGCATTCAAAACAGGTCTAGGGCAGGCAATGTAAAACAGGTCTAGGGCAGTATATTCACGGGGGCCCCTTATTTCAAACCGAAGTCTACATAAACAGATATCATTTCTCCAGAATACAGAAATAACTTACATCGGTTATTTTGAATTAGAAATAAATACATGTATTTATGGACTGACCCTTGTTGCCCCACTCCGCCCTTTTGGGCTCTCTTTAAAATATAAGATATTTCCTGGTAAAATACATTTTTATTTGCTATTCATTTTGTGTATGCTTTCAATGCATCAATTCAATGCTTGAAATCAGTTATGCCCTGTGGTTATTGGCTTCGGTGAAACTACCACGTAAAGAAATTTCAAGGAGGTACGCCTTGCGGAGGGTTCCCGAAAACTGCCGAATTCAATATGTGACATTGGAAATCGATTTGTATATTGCAATGGGCTTCTCGTGGTAAACGCTTTCGTTAGGTGTGTTCACAAGTCCATTCCTTTTCAGTTGTCAGGGATTTCAGTTGTTGGCGATAAGGATGGTGAATGTAACAGTGTATAAATTAAATGTGAATGTAATGAATTAAGTGCTTACGAACGCCACGTACAATTTCTCAATGTCCTTTCAGCTCTTTTTTGCCGATGCACTCTCCATGTGTATTGAGTAACGGAAATTGTGTCAGGATTCGGAATGGGCTGCGTAAATTGCGCAGGAGCATTATCACGTCGAGGGCGATCAATATGCGCTGCGAGTATTGTATTCGTAAGGCCTTGGAATAAGCTCTTCAGCTTTTAATTCTGGCAGCAGGCGTCAAGTGCAATCTGCTGGGTGCGTCTTCATTGGCTGGATGGTTGAAGTCTTATTAAATTCCACCATTTTCAAGAGGGTCTAGAGTGCTTGTCGCTAGTTATTAGCATAGTTCCGGACATACTCTTTACACAGCATACATACGTAGAACCTCGCTAATCCGAATCCCGCAAATCCGAAATTTCGGATAATCCAAACCAAATTCGGGATGGAGGAAAAATAAACAATTATAAAATTCTTATTTGCAATGTAAGGAAAGAAGTTTATAATTACTGCAGAACTGAACAACTAATTGAGACACAAGTTATCGAAATGAAACGTTTATTGCACTCGTAACGACGGTGTATATCGCATATTTATGTAGCAGTAATTTTCACTTAGAAGAACTTGCAAAGTCTGTATTCTTTTTTTGCCGTAAGGAACTGAATCTGCTAGATGATGCGATCGATAGGCTATGTTGCCATTTTCTCATATCGCATGCTACGTAGCATTCTACGGTAACCATACATATGTATTTGTATATGTACGGTACATTTTTTTAACATTTTTTAACATTTCTGAACATTTCTGAATCGGAACACATCACACCTCCAATTAGTTCGCATTACTGGGGTCTCCTGTAATTTTTTGTAACAATGGTTATCGCAATATGTTTTTGCCTTCCCTGACGAAGCTTTGCGAATTTAAAACGCACAGTAGTTATTATCATTTAGTGTAAATAATTTTATTCAGGAAATAGAATGGGTAAGATTAAATTCCCTGCTGCCTGTTTTAAGTTTACTAATAATAGGAAACATTGTCCCAAGCTGAAATGAATTAGTACCATAACATATACCCCAGTAGGGTAAGGCCCATCCTCATGCCTATACTGCGCATTGTCTAATCAGAATTTGCACTGTCGGCAGGGATCAATTAACCAGAGATTGAATAAAACTATGGAGAGCTCCTATCAGTAGCATGATATTACCACTTGAAATCACAACAGTAGAGGGACTCCCCACCATTTAAAAATATTCCAGAAGACCAAGAAAAAAATCTCATGGTTAGTTTCCTAATCGAAGGCTGAGTGAAACCGAATCCGTGAAACATTGATGTTCCATTTTTGTTGTGTAAGACTCGGCCGAAGTCGACTTCACCGAAATCGAGCACTATCAATTCCAACCGGTTTGCCATTGCCTGAATAACACAAACATAGAAATTGAAAGTGTTTTCATAATACAAACACCTCTTCCACTCCAAACAAACACGTGACACTGAATTGCATAAATGTTTTCTCTGGATAAGGTACATTCGTGTGATTAGATAATAGAATACGTACTCAAGCTTTGTTTCTTTTTCGTCCTTCGAATCCTTCGTCGTTACATTTCTTTATATCATTAATTGTGTAGGTGAACTATTATTCCTTGATTTTACGTCGGCAGAACAATTATTAAATGCATTTTAGAAACGATAACTTATATTTTTAGGGTACGCTTGTATGGGTGCTCGCTTATTCCTTAGATGATATTCTTCCATATTTGAATGTCTGCCATCTTGGCCCTGTGTGGCATGTGTGAGTATGCCGGCCAAGCGGGACCCGCATCCCCACCAAAAATCGATGCCAAGACAAGGTTAGTGAACCCTTGGAGTAGTATTGAGGCGTCATTTATGGAGATCAGACAGATACATTCTGTTTGTGTGATTTAATTGACCAGTTTTTCTTGCTCGACGCATGAAGGTCGGTGGGTGCGTTTACATTCTTTATAGAATATTGGGCAGAAGATTAAAGTTTAGTTTTTTCTTTCTTTAATGGAATCACGCTTTTGCCTAAGACTCAGAAAATCGTAAGGAACAAATAATTTCATGCAATTTAAGTCGAGGAAATTAATGTTTAGCTCTTTTTATGATTATTTATAATATATTATTATTATTATTGCTGTTGTTTTTGTTACCTTCTGTGTTCCGTGCCTCGAAATCTTCATAAAATGACATTTGGTTTGAGGGATGGAAGAAGTACACAGTATGCGTGTGCTTAGGGGAGGCAGGAAATAAGTTGGTACGAGTTTTTAAATATGTCATCCATTTGTATGTATTTTGGTGTCATGTAGCACCTCATTCTGGATTAGGAATTCTGAAATTCCAAATACCAGAAGGGCGTGGGAGGCTTGAGAGTTAGTGTAT
Source organism: Gryllus longicercus (assembly GCA_038098605.1). Lineage (NCBI taxonomy): Eukaryota > Metazoa > Arthropoda > Insecta > Orthoptera > Gryllidae > Gryllus > Gryllus longicercus. Next base: position 308,842 of record JAZDUA010000611.1, on the reverse strand, counting down.
TATGCAAAATTTAATCTTGCGACCACTTAAAAAAGGCGATATTACATCACAACGGCTTGTATTTCTGTATTTTACATAAGAAATTTCGTGCCATATCTGTTACAGTGGTGCGTAGCGCGGTTTCCTTTTACAGGTCATAAGCATTCAGGGTTTCAAAGCAATTTCCTCCTTGTTGCTTCCTCTTATCTTTTCTCTTCCGATTATCGCATTGCTATTGTTGTCCGAACACAAACCAAAGAATGCTATTTTTTTGCATTTTCTGGTAGTCACAGCACGCGACACGATGTGAGTCCTCTGCCAAACGTGCGTTTCAGGGCACGAGTGTAATTCTTATCGCAGAAAGTATGCGACTTCAAAAGTAGTTCGGAAGGTTGGTTTTAGGAAATAACTTTCCTCCACATCCTCTTTGAAGCAATTATGCAACACATGCAATATTGCTCGTGCTATTTCTTGTTATTCATGTACAAGTCACTCCGTACAAACAAGGGTCCCGACATCTCTCAACGAGTCACGTCGTGCACCACAACGAATCTAATTGGGTAGATAATTGAATTGTGCTCTTCACGACCAGTTGAAGGCCTAAACGAAGTCAAGTCGTGATCTTTATGGCCTGCTATCATCTGCCCGCCTGTCCCACCACCGCCCTCTTTGTCGTCCTTTGCTGACCTTCCACCTCGGTTTAGGAAAAAGAAGAAAGCGAACCACCGGTTTCAGATGTGCCTGGCTTTCGAAATAAAGAGCGACGCAGGTAATGAGCACTTACCAGGCGCAGCGTGCACATTTTAGCCGACAGTGAAGTTATTTTGGAGCGTTAATAATGCACAATCTTTTTTTCTTCCCCTTCTCCAAACCGATTATTTTCTTTTATGCTGCCCACTGCTACATCGTTTGTTCAAATCTTATCCCTAATGTAAAATTGAAAAGAAAAATATTTATTATTATGAATAAATTCGTAATGAAACTTTTATTGTAATGTCTGTAAAGTCTCTTGGGGGTGATGAAAGAAACCTTTGTGCGAGAGTGTATAAAGCAGTACGTGTCGGGCGACGGTTGGCGCATTGGGAGGTCCGTGTTTGGGTGCGTCGGCACGGAGTCGCGTTCCGACCGCTGAGCGCAGCGCAAAGCCGACCCCACCCCCTCTTCCCTCCTCTCCCTCATTCTTCTTGCCACGCGTGCAGAGGCGCGTTTGATCGTGCAGTGGCATTAGGCTGACCGCCTTTTCTTTTCAATTCAACGCGCTGCTTGCGCGAGAAATCGATTTAAGCTTCGAAATGGAGCATTGCAATGGAGCAAGCATCAAATTCGTGTTGTATGATACGATGCTCAGAGACTTTAGATGAGTCGCGTATGTTATTTTATGCGTTTGGAATATTACACAAGTTTTCCTTATCCGGGTGAACACCGGTTCCTGTTTCACTACCCCACGAGCGTCGCGACTGCCAACACGTCGGCTTCAGATTTTCTTCAGCTTAAGAGTACGTGGTTCACTATTGTGAACATAAAACCCTCGTTAACTGGGTACAGTTTTAATAAACCTCTGAGGGAGATAACTAGGGGGCGGAGTTTAATGAATTGTCAATTTGTCCCTTTCAGTTTAGAACAATGCCGTTTAGTCTATAAATTCATTTATGTTATGACGAAACGAAATGTCCCATTTTCATGTGTCATTTCCCCATTTTTCGTTGATTTCGACTAATAAGACATTTTTAGTGCATTTTTTTGCTGATATCGATTTTTACAACATTTTGATGGTACTTGCTGCAAACAATATTTACGAGGCGCAACAAAGGTTCACCGCAGAATTCCTGAGTTGCCTATTCGATTTCTTCGCTCATATATTGTAATATCAGCCGTTGAGGGCACTATGTAACCTAAGGTTCCTGTGACGTCTCTCGCCCATCTTGGCCATTTGCTTAGGTCATGAAAATCCGCCCGTTACAGATAACTATTCTCTACGAGACCCAATATCTGCGGACGGGTAACGCCGTGTTGCCGTTGGCTGTTGTTCAAGAGACAGACCGACAGAGTCACCAGTCGGATAAAACAGACGCAGATCTTTTTTATGATGCAATTGCCTTTACCTGAGAAGCATGATTGATGTGGTGGATAGGTGTTATAAGAGAAAAAGTAGAATCAGACGCAGGAGAAATCTGAAGCTAAATTGTCCGGGTACATTGATCGTCCGGGCTCGAATCATAGTTCTAGCTATGGAATGGACCGATCGTTACATCGCTGGTCGCCGCCAAAATCGCACATATTCCGACAACGTATTCGCCGTCTAACAGTACTTCGGTTGTGAAATGAGTTCTAAACCGCCAACCGACCGTCGCAATCCCACGTCTCCACCCCAGGTGCGGTAGTTCAACGCAACATGGTTGCCTCTGCGTCGCTGACTGGGTGGTCCCATGGTTCGAGTCTTGACGTTCGCCGCTTTTTGACACTAGCTGGATAGCTAGGTCGAATTCAAACAGTGTTCAGAAGGCAATTCTAGCGACCTCCCAATATCAGTAGTTTTCCGTGTGTGTGTGTTTCGATCAATACCAGACGAATGCCGGAGCAGTACTCCGAACACACTAGTCCCAGACCGCGCTCCATTAATTCTTCCTTATCCTTGACCCCATCTCTCTTTTTCACACACACATGACCTAACTTGCATGCACTATTCTACCTCACGCGTTTAGAGGATAGTCGGGAGTGTGGGGTATGCCCCGGCTGAGTAAGATTCTTGGAGGGGGTGAAGCCCCGCAGGCTGACCTGTTGTTCGGCTCCGAATCTCACGAACCAAAGTGGGAGGAAGACCGTCACCTCCCGGCGCACGGCGTGTTCTACTCATAAGAGGTGAAGGACCTCGGTAGTTGACTCGCCCGGAAACCCTAGTCGCTCACTCAGTCACTTGGCCCCCGCGTAGCGAAGCACCGGAAGCGAGCGGGCGTGGGCGGGCGCATGTGTGGCTGTGGCCGGCGCTGCGAGCGCCCCGCCCCCGCCCCCGCCCCCGCCTCCGCGCCGGCCCGAATGCCTGCGCGCTGGTACCCCGAAGTGGGGCGCTCAATACGCGCGCGGGCTGCATGCAAAGCGACGACCCGTGCCCGCCCTCGGTCCTGGGTTTACTGCGGGACCTCATATCGACGCGGAACAGATTTTTATTCTTACGACTGGTGACGTGAATGGCGCGGCGCGGCGCGGCCTGGCCCGGCCCGGCCCGTCAACGGACAGCGATAGCTCGCCCCGCCCGAAAGCGATAACCTGCCGCTGCGGCCATGGGGCGGCGCCATCGCCCCCAATTAATGTATGATAATGTCGGATAATATAGAGCCATGACTACGTGAAATGGCGCACATGGTTTACCCCAAATCTACACTCCTCCTGGCCAAATATTTAAAACTACGATCTCCACTCTTACTTTCTGCCTACCCTTACGCAGTAGAGAGAAAGTATGTAATGCTGCGCGGCAAAACGGCGAATTTTCGGCAGAAGAAAGGCCGTGGTAACGAAAAATCGGATAAATCCTGTTGCTAAATTTAGGGTGGGGAATCCCGTTCAATCGATTTTCTTCAAAATTGATGTTCCCCAATCGATCTGGCTGATGTTGCGGCCCCTTGAATTTGAACTTTACCCCGAAGCCTGGAACATTTTCATAATTGGGAAAAAAATTATCTATACTTGTTGGATAATGTGTTTAAGGGAATGGTGCAGATCTCCTTTTCGTTGAAAATGAATTTTTCGAAAATTACTAACATTCAAAAAATTTTCGGCGTCTTCCTACAATTACAATTACGAAAATAGAGATTTTTCCCGTAATGAAATCTGTTTCTTAAAAATATATTTTGAAATAAGGTCATGTATCATTTTTCAATAAAAGTACTTTTCGCGTAATTTATCTTGGAAATATGGGCTGGAAAGTACGTGTTGTTTAGCACCACTTCCCTTCACCCTCCACCACACCCCTTCTGAATTATAATAATTGGAAATAGACTAAATTTAAATTTACTTACAAACCAATTTTCCGTCTCTGGCACAAATTGGAGGCCGTAAAGGAGACACGGCTTCGATTGTGCCGTATAAACAGAAAATGTTCTCGCGGGATCCAACCACTGCATTGACTCAACAGAATGCATAAAAATAGATCTAATTTACGACTGGCTTGGATCTTGTGTATAATGCGTTTAAAAACACTGGGGGGGGGGAGTATTGTAAATGTCTATGAAAATCGAATTGTGTAGAGTACTCACAACCGCACAAACATTTTAAGATATTGGGCACCGCCGCAGAAGTCTACATCCTGATTGTTACACAGTCGATATTTGGTAAATGATGGACAATTATTCATTGGAATACTTTCAGGTCCATTACAAAAAATCATTGTCAAGATGGTTTTCACCTGGTTTCCAGTCTTTACGTCACCTTACACCTTTTAAAACAGAGTTTTTGTTCTACCACTATCCTGTAATGACTGTTTTTTTTTCTATCACCATCCTGCACCTTACTTGGGATTTTTTAAATAAAACACACAAACACATCAATGGGAAGTTGCCCGCATGAGCAGTTTGAACACCATACAAACAGTTCTGCACGTGAAGCCTGTATTCTTGATCAACATTACATATTATATTTTAGTAACAGCTGAGGCCAGTGAAATTTCTGCTATAAATACGTGTGTTAGTGTGGGTTTGAAACTTAGGTATCGTTCTTTGCCGCTATTTTTCAATGTTCACTTTAATTGCAATATGTTTCTAGAAGTCCCCTTTTTTAAATACAACTTTTCCCCGTAGTCACTCACTTTCTAATTGCCTTTGCATACCTGTCTCTGTCTGGGAACCCCGTATTTAGATCCTATTTAAAGGGTTCAATTATGCATTACAGCAGGCTCATTTACGGGGAGGGAAATGAGGAAAATTTCCCCTCCCAAAATTTTTCAGTAAATATTAAATTTAACTTCACACGAAACTTTCAGTTAAAAATATTTTTGTATAAACATTAAAACGAATAAAAGTATATTGCAACATGAGCTCAGTTAAGCCTGCGTCATTCTACATAAAATGTAAACCCATTCGACCAAAACATTTTGAATAAAAAATGTCCCCTCCCAAAATTAGTCTCTGTATCCGCCCCTAATCGGAGTGAAGAATTGATCATTTTAATTTTATCACTTGAAAACTGAAAAATTGATCCAAATTATAACTATAATTTTACAAAATATGCTATTTTATATTTAATAAAAATATATTAATTTTTTATATTTTAGTTAATTGAGATGAGTGATTTCTGAGTATAATTATTTGTTTAGCGCAAATCCTAGATTTCTCAGAAAACGGAAAAATAATTGAAGGGCTTGGCTCTAGATGGTCCCATGTCACATTGAATTTATTCTAATAAATAAGAGGATAAAGGTTTCAATCCGACATTTTAATCACGGAGAAGAAAAATGTCTTCATAGTACATTTGTTTTACCAACACCACGATACTCGCACAAACTGTAATCATCGATATGGTGAATATGGTTGGTATATGGTGAATTCGTGTGTTAGTATTATCTTACTATTGATGAAAATGTAGAATTAGAAGATTAACTAGAACCTAGCCTTTCAATTAAAAATGCTAAAGCAATACTAGTATAGAACTATTTGCGAAGCTTTTGCGTACCAATTACATTGTACGATAATTAATAGCGAGACGCTATCGTAATAATTCAATCCCAAGCTAATCAGCGCGACGCCTTCCTGCAATTAAAAAACCAAATTCAGTCCCCATCTCCGCATCACTCTCGAAAAGATGAGTGACCTGCTGGAAGCCTCCGCGTGGAATACGACATAAAACACAAATTTCCGCGTATCATAGTCGTACCTCATATTACGCTCGTCGTTGTAATATTACGATATCATCTTGCGGTAAATGTGGTGACCAACCTCTTGTGAAATTTTTTGCTGTCGGGAATTCACGAGGAATGCGGTTCCCCAACATGTGACCACCTTCCTTGTCTCTGTGGCGTTTTTGCGATTAAATAGAACATTTGTCATTTTTGTAGATGAAAACTGTTCTGTCGAAAAAGAAAGACTGGCTTGAAGTGAATCCGCTCCTCAAACGTTTTGTTTGTACCTGTGGTATAGGGCAGAAATCAGGCTTTATGTAGGTAATTTTTAACAAACAACGAATGTGTTAGGATGCTTGTGACGTTGCTTCTCGGGTTGATGACCGATGTTCTTAGTGGATCGTGAATTACTTAACTTGAAAAAAATGTTCGAAGTACACCATTTTTTTGTTGCACCATTGAATCATTACCCCAAACTGCGTTAAGTAGCGTGCGCTTTACGGAATTAGGGGGCGATAAGGCGTGTTGTGTACCTTAGAATTTGATATTGAATCACATTTATGTTTGTGAACAATTTCAATATTTGCTTTGTAACAAGTCCTGGATATTCCGGCGAAAAACGTGTGACAATGAAAACATAAATACTGGTACATTTCCAGATAAAAAATAAATTGTAGTTTGAAAGTGACGTCACACACGGGTTAAATTGAATTGCAAATCAATGGATTACAAGGAATTAAAAGTACTTCTAAATTTGTTTTACTTGTTGCTGTTTGAATACTATTAAGGGTAATTATTCTAGAAGCGTATACTTTATTCAACCTGTCGTAATTTTAACTAGCTTTCGTGAATCGTTTTCACAGGAAAGTCTTTGGAATTACTCAAGTGTTCCCTCAATCTCTCAGAAATGCAGATTTCCTCCATCCATCCACTACAAGAAAGGTACCGGGTCAGAGTCATTGTTTCTAATACGACCTAAGTGATTATTTTAGCTCGTATTAGAAGGGCGAGTCAATTCTAGAACTGTCAACAAGAATTATTGCACCGTATTACTTGAACCTACGTTCACATCCAATTGACCATAGGCTACTTCTGATGTCGACATAAAATTTCCTTCTTCAAGACTGTCAAGAGTCAGTTTTCAAGCAACTGTTCGGTCGCCCATTTGTTTCGCTGAGTCACTCTATTAGTTATTTATGCGGAAAGAGACACTTCAAAAACACGACCACTCATTTCCCGATAGACAGACTTTCTTCAGCGGCATTTTTATGGATGGTATTCGGTGATTCGAGAAATAAAGTGCATTTCATTCCCCTTTACAGTGTTCTACTGAAACTATCAATGACAAATACATTTTTAAATTTATTATATCTAATGTTTTCTATTATAATATTATTTTGCATAATGCTTTAATAAAATAATGCATATATTATAATGTAATGTATTTTATTATTCAAAGACTTCAAAGAAAAAATCTACGGAATAATTTTGAAACGAACATCAAGAGAGTAAGATGGTCTTCGAGAATGAAAGTAAACTTCCGATCTCTCCACTTAAGTTTCTGCTTTGTTGAGACGTTGCCCATTAGAAAAGGAATTGTTTTCTTTGTAGTTTCCTAAGAATTAGGAACTCGCGTGTATCTCGCTCCCAACACATCACGTGACAAACATGAGAATTTTTCCTTCAATTGCTTGCGAACGATGAGAGCGGAAGAATTCAAAGGACCCCCTGATGGGATAAGACATTATGGCGGACATCCTGTTATCTAACAACTGTTAGGTTCTGTCGTCATGTTCTTCTTACAGGCTCTTTTGAAGAATTTCCGGAACGGAAATAGCAACTTCCAAGTCCTTTATCTACTTTTCTCCATCATTGACCCTCTAATGATTTCGAGTATGGAAAAAGGAGTCCAGTGGAAGAGTCTTGTGCGCACACACACTCACACTCACCTCAAAATAACATTTCTAAAACAATTGAAAATGACGGTGTAAATACGCAAAGCTTGGCTTGTATATGTCAGGAGCGACGCCTAATTGAAAGAGAACATATTGTAAATGCAGAAGGAAAAACTAAAAATATATAATTTGCCAGGAGTAAGCAAGATTATCAAATAGTTCCGATGTTGTTCACCCAGTTGGGTTTAATGCACTCCTTCGCCTAGAGATAAAAAATATATTTAAGTAATGTGAAAGTGTTTTATTTTTATTTTTAGTATGGTTAAGTCTTTAAAATGATTTCCCATTGCATTGAGTGTAAAATTGGTTCAAGGTCAACAATGAGGGCTACTGACGATCAGGAAAGCATTGGTTTGTTCAAAAATGTGGCGTTTACAATGACTTTGTGTGATCTATCTAAACAATATTTGCATTTATTTCGATGGATCGAATGCAGGGAAATAATACTAATGGTAAAAAACTCTGGGCTCGTCGAATTAGTCTGTAGGACTAATTGAATTATAGATTCTCGTTTTATGTTTCTGTTTTATTGTCATAAATAATAATGATCGTAATAATATATAGCTTATTGCATTCAATTGTAAATGGCGTTTCGGGGAGAGATATTTGTAAATGCCGATATATGAATTACATTGTGCTAGATAAAAAAAAGTGATAGGTTTTGTAAACGAGTAAAACAGAAATGTATTATTTTGAGCACTTTGTAAAACGTGCCATTTGCACAGAGGCATCGAGGGATGCAGGACATAAAATGTTGAGAAAACCTGTTCTGTGAAGCTATTTTTGGACTTGATAAATAGAACTAAAGTCCCTAAATTATAATTCGCTGCTTATTACTTTTGATGGACTAATGAAGTTTGGGTAGTACGAGGTTGAACGTATAGAATATGTGATATGGTTCGTGTAAGGTCGAACATCCAGAGACCAGGGACGTTGTTGAGGACATTGGCCCGTCCGTCGCTCTTCTCTTGGCCACAAAAACGCGGCTTCGCTTCGCTTCTCGCCGCATCGTGCCGGGTGGCAAAGAACGCAGGCAGGCTGGACTCTCCTCGCCTTGCCGAGCCGAGGTGGCAACCCGGGCCTGTGGCGCAGTGGAGCGGTGCCTGCGGGTTGCGACGCAGAAGCAGCAGTAGCGGCGGCGGCGGCGGCGGCGGCACGGCGGGGAGTATCGATTTTCTTGTGGCGCGCAGACGGCGTCGCAGTTGCCGATATTGCCCGCCGCCCCCGCAACCTCCGTCTCCGCCGCACACTCTCTCTTTCTTCTCCTCCTTCCCCCTCCCCTCTCGCCGGCTCCTCTTCGACCGCCACCTTCATTCCCGTACGCCCGCCTCAGCCCCCTCCTCCCCAACACTCTGCCAATCACTCATTACAGTCAACGCGACCTGTTTTTTCCTCGGTGTTTTCGTCTTTTTTTTCGGCCCCCTCTAATCTTCTTCTCCCATATTTTCGATCTCTTTTTGATCTTCCCTTCAGCCCACGTCGTTATCTTTCTGTGATGGTTCTTTCATCTTGCTCTATTTCTTCCTTGAGCTCAATGTACTGGAAATTGTACACGAGGGAAAATTTTATTCTCTACTTTTGACCTGGTGACATTCCAGTTCTCTGGAATGTCAAGGGTTCAGTCACCTCTGTTAACATGGCATTATCGTAATGTAGTGCGAAAGAACAAGCATCTCGAAGCAGATGAAGAAATAAATTTACATAAGTATTTTCACAAAGTTATCAACAAGATGTCAGTGAAATGTATTAATTAATACATTATCGGAATATCGTGATTTCTTTACTACTAATGATCCAATGAGTTGAGAAAATGTTTCCGATGACCTCCGTGGAAAAATCTCAAGGCATCGAATGATGCTAAACAGAATTTTGACTGAATGGCAATTTGTTGCAGATGTGTTGCGATGAGACGGATGTAAAACTATTAAAAGATATTATTATTATTAATAATAATAATAATAATAATAATAATAATAATAATAATAATAATAATAATAATAATAATAATAATAATGAAGTGAAGCAGAATTTGTCTGCAATGTACTCATTTAATAGTAAGAACAAATCTTATCTCGTGAAAAAGTACATGAAAGTGCTTGTGACAACTACGCGACCACAAGGAATTTTTATGAAAGCAAACCAAAGTAAAGTTGCACATCAATTTTTGCTTTTTAAACAAACATGTTTGAATTAATGAAAACACAGACCTGTATGATTGGCGTAAGCTAATAATTAATTATATAAGTAAATCAATACAAATAATACTTTGTAGAACGTGGATTTCTTAGATCACGTCGATAATTTCTTACATTGTATTATGACACTTATCATATTAAAATAGCTGGTACTTCAATTTCACAATTAGATGTGGTGTGTTGCGAGATGAATTACATTGTTAGTGTGCCGCATGTTGAAAACGGCTGGCGGTCGTAACGAAATTGAAATTCCTTCTCATTCAACAGCGTCTCATTTGTCCTCTTCCTTTTCCTCCTCCTCTGACCTCTCTTCCACCTGTTTCTCCTGCCCTTTCGTCTTCTTGCGTCTCCTCCTCTGTCCTTTTCCCCCTTCCTCCTCGTCGCACTTCCGCCCCGTGTGAGGCGCGTCGCGTTTACGCCCGAGAGGCCTGGAGAGCGGCGGGAGGTTAGGGTTGGGGGAGGAAGCACCAGCGCGAGGGGGAGGAGTCGGCGTCGGGAACAGGGGGCGTGTTCTTCCTGTGTTCCAATGGCCCTCGCCCTAGGCGGCGCTCGCCCTCGTGCATGCGTTTATTTTGGGAACGTTTATTCTGAGGAACGAACCAGCCCCTGCAGCAGTCTCGTTGCTTTCGGCGTGTGGAAGTGGATGAGGAAGTAGAAAGAGACACGCTCGCTGACCAAAGAGCTACGTTCAAGTTAAGAAAGCAGTAAAATATCTTGGCGTAATCAGAAGATATAAAGAGATGTTTAAATGCCTCAACATTACATGAGAGTTTAATGAGAAGTGCGGTCATTTTGTATCGTTTGGTATAACTACCTTTTCCTTTCATACGCTTTTCAATTTGTCCGCGTTTCGTCCTATTGATCTGTTTCAGCTGTCCCTTCAGCAAGGGATTGTTGTCTTTGTTCGCCACACGACTTACCTAGCTCTCATTTTCATCGGTTCTAGACTCAAATGTATTTTTCGTGGGTTTTTGATGGTTTAAAAAAGCTTACGTGTCTATACGAGAGGAAACAATTAGTCAACTATCTGAACTTAAACGCAGTGAATTCATTAACGTGAGTTTCGATTTCATTTTCTCTTTTTTCGTATAAAATGATTAAATTGTCTTTAATTTTATCTAGTCATTACTAAGTTTTCATAGTAAATGTAATTAAAGGAGTACTAACTCAAGTAAAAGGTATGCCATTGCCATAGACGTATTCAGGTATTCTGGCGCGCGTGACAAGCACAGAATTAGCGCCCCTGTCAGGATACTTCGAATTAGGTTTCTTGATGGTTCTTTCGGGTATACTCTAAAAAGCGCTCCTTGTGAGTGACGCCCATGGCTGCCATAACGTAGATAAGCCTATGGCCATAGCATATCTGAAACTAGCTTGTAGTTATGGAAATAAGTTGAGGCGTGATTTTGTCGTGTTTATTGCTGCATTAAGCTTTATCGGTCGCTTTGCGGCAATCTTCAGTGCGATTCTGAAGAGGCTACCAGCCCCGTAAGCGACAAAAACTGGTGTTTGCACTTGTGCAGTGTGACCGCTGATTAGAAATGACTTTTTTCGATACACCGAGTTGTCTTCACATTATAGAAAGTGTTTTAGCGCTTTGTATGTAGAGTTCCCGGCAAATTGAGATGGTTAATGCCAAAGTGGTGGAAGCTTGGTAATTTGAACAAGATCATCATTTGCCAGAGTGGACAATCCAACATTTCCACGTAAAATTGCCCTTGATTTCTGCCGTTTACACGTTATGCAGCCCGTGACGGGCAAGAGGCTTCTGAAGGCTGCCTCTCCCTGATGGCAAATCTGTCGCGAGCAAAGAAGCATGTAAGCAAGCAATTTACTACCGACGTGAGGCAGGTCGACAAACCTTGCTTGCCTGTAAAAGAGTAATATCAGAGAAAATTCGCATGGTGCAGATGCGCGTACTTCACCACTGATTGATGTAAGAGGGAATATTTTGCGGAATAGCCTTGAGTGGCAGTAACATTCTTCTTCGTTCTCGTGGCTTTCGTTCTTTGAGTGAGTGGGGTGAACTCCGTGTTTCAGCTCATGAAGGTGTCAAAGGCCCTGCTGGGGGACCGCCTCTTCAAACTGATGATGAAGTCCACCTTCTACGGGCACTTCGTGGCGGGCGAGGACCAGGAGAAGATCAAGCCTACGCTGGAGCGCCTGCGCTCCTTCGGCGTCAAACCCATCCTCGACTACTCGGTGGAGGAGGACATCAGCCAGGAGGAGGCCGAGCGCCGCGAGGTCGAGTGAGTACCAGCCCCCCTCCCCCCTCCACTCATGCACTCCTGTCTGCCCCTTCCCCACTATTCCTACCTCTTGCTCATCCCCCTTGTTTCTCTTCGCCCCTTTGCTTCTCTACCATCCCCTTGCTTCTCTACCTTACCTCCTTGCATCACTTCCTTGTCCATCGCCACCCTTCCACCCCCTTGCCTATCCAACTCCCCCCTTGCCTATCCAACTCCTCCCTTGCCTATCCAACTCCCCCCCTTGCCTATCCAACTCCCCCCTCTTGCCTATCCAACTCCCCCCTCTTGCCTATCCAACTCCCCCCTCTTGCCTATCCAACTCCCCCTCTTGCCTATCCAACTCCCCCCCTCTTGCCTATCCAACTCCCCCCTCTTGCCTATCCAACTCCCCCCTCTTGCCTATCCAACTCCCCCCTCTTGCCTATCCAACTCCCCCCCTCTTGCCTATCCAACTCCCCCCTCTTGCCTATCCAACTCCCCCCTCTTGCCTATCCAACTCCCCCCTCTTGCCTATCCAACTCCCCCCTCTTGCCTATCCAACTCCCCCCTCTTGCCTATCCAACTCCCCCCTCTTGCCTATCCAACTCCCCCCTCTTGCCTATCCAACTCCCCCCTCTTGCCTATCCAACTCCCCCCTCTTGCCACACCCACCTCCCCCCCTCTTGCCACACCACCTCCCCCCTCTTGCCACACCACCTCCCCCCTCTTGCCACACCACCTCCCCCCTTGTCTTCACCCCTTGCCTCTCTCCTCCTCCTTGTTCAGTCACTCCTCCTTGTTCAGTCACTCCTCCTTGCCACACCACCACTTGCACCTCCCGCTTACCTCAGCACCTCCTTGCCTGCATACCACCCTCATTGTTTTCCCTTCCTTAGTTGAAAATAGCCATTAGATTGTTTGGTATTTGATATTAAAGTGAGATACGTTTGACCCATTATTCCAGTAGCGTAAATGAAAACAAATTCTTCCTGTAATGTTTTACTAAAAATAAAATCCTCTTTATCGTCTTATCCGATAGTTCGATATCTGAAATCTATTAAATTCTGTAGTGTATCTGCCTAGCCTTTGCGCAAGGACTGCACGAGAATCAGAAGCTGTTGGAAGTATTTCCTGGTTCGAAGGCCATTGTGTTAACTTCCTGGTCCAAAGAGATCTTACCGATACAGAAGAAACTCAAATTATATTAGTTCAGTGCTATACTAGTTTGGGGATTAAATTGTTTCTCATCTAGCAAGCTTTCCAATGGATAGATTTAGATATATTTAGTCAAAAAGCAGTAAAAACTATATTGACGAATGGGGGAGATGATGGTGATTCCTAAATAAGGTTATTCTTATGACTAAGTTTAACGGGTTATATTATTTTTCAATTATAGACCGTCAAATACGTAAATACATAAAGTAATAAACATGTTACGTTTTTGACTGTCCTTATAATTAGAAGATACTATAACCTATTAAGTAATTCTTAAATGACTCGTTTATTTTTTAAGAACTTTTATAGAAGATGAAAGAGAACGCAACGTTTAAAATGTTCCAGGTGATAACGTTCTCTTCTGGACCTATGGCATATGTAGTGTATGTCTATGCCCTCCCTCTCCTCATCAGTTTTTAATTTCTCTACGCTACCGCGGTTGAGTGAAAGTTATGTAATGCTGTGCGGGAATAAAAAGGAAAATTTTCGGCAGTAAAGCTCTTATTACAGGGCCCTGGTAACGAAAAAAAATGTATAAATCTAGTTACAAAGTGTATTCTGGGTACACCACGTGTTAAGAGGATTTTTTTCCTATATTTAGTGAGTCCTTGGTACCGAAAAATCCATTGACGGCAAAACGTCCGTCCGTGTGTGGACAACGCTATCGGCTTTTCGGTTCAGCCGATTTTCTCCAAAATTGATATTCCCCTGTTGCTCTATCTGATGTCGCTGCCCCTTAAATTTTAACTAATATTTTAATTTAATTAAAATAAAAACTAATATTATTGTTGTTTAAGAGCGCAGGCTTCATGTGGTTAAAACTATGATTTTTCGAAAATTGAAAAAAATCAAAATTTTTTTCGGTGTCTTCGTAAAACTACAATTATTAAGATGCAATTGTTTTTCTAAATGGAAATGTGTTCATCAAAAACAGATCTTCAAGAAGGTCAAGTTGAATGTTTTGAAAACATTAGTATTTTTTGTGTGATTTGGCGACAAACATGAGTCGCCTGCTTCCAATTTAAGTAGTTAGATGCTATGTAAGTTAGAATTTGTATGTATTATTTCATACTTCATTTTATTATAATTTGATTTATATTATTTATTCCATTTTAAATTGGGACCTTAACATTAAATGCGAAAACTAATAGATGAGCGGCTATTGTTGGTTGTAATGCGGCACTGATAACAAAAAGCGATAATGACAGCCTTTCGTTCGTGGTATTATCTACTAACATTTTTATATATTTGTAGAATATTACAATACCATAGTCTTCAATAATTACTATTATATAGTTTTCGACCTATTTGCATTTGTTTTCCAACGCTATCAGTATCGTATTATTTATTAACTTTTTAATTATTTTACTTTCTCGCACGATGAATATTGTAAGACCAAAATCTCACCCCATTCGTGAATACACTGCATACCTTATACAGTGAATTCAATGCCAAAAATATATTTTCATTTAAAGTTTGAATAAAAAATTATTGGTTGAAACTATTTAATTTCCCCACCAAATGTTGTACGATTTCAAATGAGTTTTGCAAAAAATGATGACCGAGATGTGTTAATTCGGAGAGATATTGTTGGATGAATAGTATTACATAACAATTACCAAAGGCGAGAAAGTACGTGCACCACTAGTTTTGTTGCAGTTTTACTCAATGCGTTCAAAACAATTTCCACGTATTGATCCATAGCATTCAAAAGGAGTATAACTTTTAATAAATATACGTAATAAATAATTCCAAGCGAAAAACGTTTTAACTGATTCAAAAATATTTGTGGAGAAGGAAGGCTTCAACTGAAATTGATGCTGCTACCACCCCCACCCACTCCCGCTCCCATCTGAAATACTTTCTGGATCCATCCCTGTTTGGATTCCTGTGAATGAATAAAACTAGTTTCTTGGGGTTCCACTTTTGGGGTGCTTGCGGGGTGCGCAGTGCCTCGTGTTGTGGTTCGTCTTGGAGCGCCCGTGGGTGTCGCACGTCGCTATTCGAGGAAAACCCAAGTTTAAGTCAGCACGTGCCGAGTGCGGTAGCACGTGGATGTGGCGTAAGTTCCCTGTCCCAGGAGGTGGGTGTCACAACTGGGTGTGGAGCGTGTGTGTGTGAAGGATGAAAGGGGGTGGGCGTTAAAGACGACGCTCTCTCGTGACGCATCAGGTGACCCCAGGCCCAAGCCAGGCTACGCGCTATGGGAGGCAGACCCGCCGGCCGGCCGCGCGCGGGAGAGCTATTCGTGGAGCAGACGTCTAGACTCGCTGCATTCTTTGCCCCGCGGCGCGGCACGGCTCGGCCGTGGAAACCAGTTCCCCTATCTGCTTCCACATTCGCATCCTCTGTCGGCCTGCCACGTCCTTGCACAACCCCCGGCGAGCGCGGGAAAGGCTCTCGAGCTCTTCCGTGGGCGAGGTCGTTTTTTTAAGCCAGGTTGTGCGGTAATTATTACGCGAGACGTCTGAGAGCGGCCATCGAATGAGAAATGTGTATCGAGATATTTTTGGGTGGGGGGAGGGGGACTGAAGAAAACTTAGAAATTCCTCTTTAAGGTAAATAAACTAATTAATTTTCGTCCATTTCCTTCCCCATGTTGAGGAAATTGGGGAGGAGGGAAGACTCTAAAACCCACCTGACAGTACACCGTTGAAATACTTACAAACGGAATTTTATCTGGCACTTTCGTTATTAGAAGTTTCACCTAAAACGGGTTAACGAAATAGTACCAATATGATGCATCTAACTTGTTATATTTTCCTTATTTATTTTGTAATGTCAATTCAAACCCTGGACAAACTTCATACTAAACAAGATTCATTTAATGACGTTAATTTGAAGGAAAGTTGCCTTGCAGTTTCCACAATGTCTTTAGTCAACATTGATATACCGATAAAATAATTGTTCGCTCGAAGACCTCTGGTGTGTGCGCGTATGTGTGTGTGTGTTTTCAATGGACAACTGAAGAAATCTCACGGTTTATTTAGGGGAATTCTAATAGTATCAATTTCAGTATAAGACTTTTTCGTTGTAAATATGTTTCGAACGTTCTGCTCCACCACCCCCAAGCCTTTTTCCCTTAGCCAAACTAATTTCCCAAACAATTCTTAGAAAGACAAACAAAAATTATGTACAATTTTTTCGCAATATCCAAATTATGTATAAATTTTAACTTTTTTAATAATTCCTGGATTTAATGTAACAATTAATTTGGAGGGGGGTAATAGTTTCAGAACTTTGGTTTAGGTACTTTAGTTACTACAGAAGTTAGTATAGTAAGAGTAGAATAGGTAGTTGTAATTTATGTTGAATTTTTAGAACGTAATTTAAATTTTACAATTTCACTAATGTTTTGTTGTGCGGGCGACCCTTGAATGTAGATAGAGATGGATCTTTCGCCTTTAACCCTTTTTGACCATTACTTCAGACATGTCTGTAGTGGATTGTCAGGACCTGTAATGCTGCACTTAGCGTTTGCATTAGTGGTCCAAAATTGCCTTCACTGGCAGAGTAACAAACATTCACAGCCTTCTTTTTCTGCTCTCGTTTTCAGAGGGAGCGTGTCTGCAGCTGGCGACGAGAAGTCGCAAGGTGAGCCACCTTTACGCGAAAATACATCGCGCCACCGCAATGTGATTCATCCCAGTCGGAAAAAAATCGTTGCGTAAGAAGTAGCACACAAGCATGGTACAATTTCCCGATCGTTAAAAAAATTAAATTGGATTAAAAAATTAGAGGGAATAAATTAAATGTAATTAATAAGTTTAGATGCGTATTGTTGAAAATAAGCTATACAAATTATATTTCTGTATTTTTGAATATTGAATTTTGTGGATCAGAGTTGCAAAATCTACAGGTTCATCTGTATTATGTGCCCATAAATCAGAAGTATATGTAGGGAATTGGAGTGTGTTCATGCTGTTTTCGGTCATTTGTTTTCAGTACTACCTGTGTGATTGTTATATTTCTTGAGAACTGCAAATGATAATGTTATTAGAGCTATTTGAACTGTTTGAACTGCAGATTATAAAAGTATTCTGATGGGCTGAGAAACTCTGGTACCTTAGAAGATGTAGGTGATTGTAAAATGCTGAGGGAATGCTGTTGCTAGTATGTGATACCTCACAATCTTAGATATGTCATGAGTTGCTGATGCGTGGGACCTGTCCCTTTATCAGTGCAAGTTGTCAGCGTAAGCTAAATATTGCTAGATCCTAAAGTATTATGTTACTGCTGTTGCAGCAGCTGTTGAATGAAAGGGAAGTTGTACGTGCTTAGTTGGCTCTGCTGTGACTTTCATTCTTTCATGTCATCTGAGAAAGCAGTGAAAGAAATTCAGACCTGCATGAAGACCTTCTTCAGCAGAATTTGTGTGTGCACTTATCCAAATTGCATCTTTCCTCTTGTTCATGGCATATATTACCTTGCCTCTTCTTTTTATCCTCCAATCATTTATAATTTCTTACTGTTTTCCTTTTCTTTTGTCCAAGTGTTCTACTTGCTAAAACACTTCATCACTTTCAAAAATCACATGTGGGTGAAGGCACAAAGAAAGATGGGACCCTGATATTAAGCAAACTTAGTGTAGCTGTTTTGGTATTGGTCTTAAATAGACTGAAAAATTCAGTTGCGATTCTCATTAAATGAGAAAAGTACTTTCTACATCAATTGACAGAGAATTCTAAATCTTGTGAGAACAGTTAATGCTCTACTCTGAAACAAAATGTTGAATGTTAAAATCACAGTATTCAATTAATTTTGAATGGTGAATTGTAAATTGTTATTGTTTTTTCTAAGTGTTACTTAAAATCCTTTAAGAGAAATTTCTGTCAAACACACATACAAACATACACTCACACATGCACACACCATACTTACCTCCATTAAATTTGCAGGCCTAGAGACAGACAACTCCACCTTAGTCTCCTCATTTTCTCAAATTAAAGTATTACACAGAAAAAAAGAACAGTTGCAGTATACTGATACTGTATACTGGTCCATGGTACTGTAACAAGTTCCCTTGGTACAGTATCATGGATCTGGTATAATGCAACTGTTCTTTTTTTTCCGTGTATGCTCATTTTTATTACAAACGGTTCTAATTCATTTCTGAATACCATAACGAAAGTTACTTCTTTCTGAGCTCTGAAGTAGCTTGTAGCTTTCATTCAGTACAAAGGTTACTACTTCAAATTTGTAACAAAGGATCAAATTTAAAAACAACCTTTTCCTGAAACAATTAAAAAAGGGAAAAATCATTCAGTTTTTATTGTTATTAATTTCTTAAATTCATTGTAATTTTATTTGTAGATAACTCTTCATAGTCTTTTGTTAGAATTTGATAGACATTGTAAAACTTCCTTTATTTTCCTGTCTTCAGGTACTCTGACACAGTATCATGTGGATAAAACATTTGCTGATCGCCGATACAAGGTTAAAAGTGCTCGCACATACTTCTACCTGAATGAAGCCCAGTGCGAACGCAACTTGGAAACTTTCCAACGTTGTTTGGAAGCAGTCTCGGGTAAGATACTTTAATATTTGATTTTTTTTTTTATATATTAATATTAATATGTACTCCACACCATTTTTAAGTAGTTCACATATCTTTTGGAAGACATTTAATTGGTTACCTATCTGTTATTTCTTGTTAACATGTGAGAATTACCAGTCTAAAAAAGATCAGTTTTTTTAATTGCTGTGTTTTTATAATTAAAACCAATGATTTGAACTTCTAATAGATTGTGAACATGTTGAAGAAAAGGAAACATATCATAATGAATTACATTATCTTGTTTTACAGCATCTTCTTGTTCTTTGTATTGAGTAGAATTTTCTACATATTTTCATCATGAGTTACAGCTGCAATCAAGCACTTCTAAATCCTAATCCTTTTCAAGTGATTCCTACACCTTGCTGGGAAACTTCCTATACTGTGTTTTAAACAATTGGAATATCCATTTGCATAAAACAAAAACAAGGCCCACCTTAACTTATCATGGTACTTTAGCTTTAATATATTTAGTTTTCTTTGGAATTGGAGGCTCAAAATACGAATTCTCCACCAATCTTCAGTTGTTAAATTGAAAATATTGTGAGACATCTCATTATTGTATAAAAAAACATTGTTTTGTAGTTCATCTATTTTGTAGAAGGTAAAGATATGAAAAAAGTAAGATAACATCTTTGTAATGGTTAGAACTAATATTCTGTCAATGTGGTCTGGATTTGATATTAGTTCCTTTATTTTTAATTTCCTAATTTGGAAAATGAATAATATACCTAATTTTCATAGTATTATACTAATATTTATAATTTTTGAATGTGCTTTGCTTGGGCAAAGAAATCATATTTTGCTTTTGTGAGTTGAAAATAATTTACGGAGAGGAGAAGATTCAGAATTAAGTTTTCAGTTATGGTCATTATATGTTCGTCCTTTTCTTTATTGAAGCACATTCTATCTTACGTGTAAACCACACTTTCTCTTCTCTCTCTTTCTTTGCATGAAAATTCATTTGCATTTCTTTCTACCTTTAAACTACTGTGCCAGTGGCTAGTATAGAGAGTTTTCCCAGTAAGTGTCTTTACAGACAGGCACCTTGGGGAGCATGAATGAGCACCCTCACACACAATTTGTGAACTTCCTGTGATGAGTGATCACTTTTGAAGTAACATGTGGAATATTCTGTTAATTCCTTGATCATATCTCGTATTAAAGAAAACAAATAATGGTAAAAATGTAGTTATTTATCACCAATATAATTTTTGCAAATGCCCATCAATTTGTTTTTTTTAATATTAATTACCAATAAAGTACAAATGAAATTGAAAATTCACAGTAATGGCATACAATAATCTTCTTTATTTTTTTTAAAAAAGCGTCTTGTTCTGTGAACAAATTTCTTGTTGATAGTCACAAGTTTTCTTGTGTTATCCTGTAGAAAGTTGCTGAAAATCTTGACATATTTATTGTTCACATTCTTACAGAATATATACCAAATGTTATTTCATTTTTTAATTTTATTTTCCAAAAATAGTATTCCAATCAATGGCAGTTTGTGATGATTAAGAACATTTTGTGCAACTTCTCACTTTTCCAGAAGATGTAGAGAGTGCGACAAAATGTCTTAATATTTTTGAGATAAATTCATTTAGGATACAGTTTTGGATCAATTTTGATATGATCTTTTCTCTGATCAGACTAAATTTAATTTATTAAATCTGCCAAAGGAAATCAACGAGATCCATGCGAGTGTTGAAAGTTCCATTCAGAGAAGTGCCTAAATGCTCTTATTCATAATTTATTATTGTCATCACAATTTCACAAATCGGCTGTTGTTAAAAGGCTAGATTTATGCCATAGTGATAGTACTAGACAAAGTAAAGGGCCCATACCAATTTGTTTTGCCACTTAGTGTATTATTAATAATTTTGATTGTATTGTTGATCGAATTATCTGGTTGAAATATTCAGATTACAATTTCAGAACTTTTTTTTTTTCTTCTTCATACAAATTTAATTTTGTTTAATAAATATATTGACTTTTTAGAGATACTGTGTTTTAAACATCTGGAGTGGGGAATAAAAACTATAAACATAATTATGAGAGAAACAGTATAATATAACATTGCTTATTTTAGTGCATTTATTAGTGAATGAAAGTTGTTTTTGAGTTGTGATGGAACTTTAATCTTTTTTTCTTCCTACCTAATAAAATACATTTCCATTGTAGGTTTATGGAACTACTGCTATGGCACATTTCTAGCCAAAATGGACAATATGACTACAGTTCTTTCTTGAAGAGATGTTTGATCGTAAATTAAATTGTACTAGCAGGGTGTGTTTCATTTGTTTTGTGTGTGTGATGCAGAAACTCTTTTCCAGAAGAGACCTGAAACTTCAGAGTTCAACAAGAGGATTCAACAAGTTATACGCATTAGAGCAATGTAGATGAAACTTACTAATGAATCCAATCCCACCAATCTATGAGCATTGCAAAGATTTGAAAGAACATCAGGCATAGATTTCATCTCTATTTTGAATGTAGAGGTTTTTGCCAAAATCTTTGTCTTTTAGACCTACTATCGTAATTTCATGTTTGGTAGGTTGACAACTGAGTAGAGATACTTAATATTTTCTTGAAAAGAGTCTGTTCCTTGAGATAATCCTAAATTGCAAGTTGGACTGTTGTGAAAGGCAGGAACCATTGTTTGTGAATATGTTATGAAAAATAAATGTTTGTTTTCTTGAAGTCATTCTAAAATAATTCTTTTTATTTCTCCAAGAATTTTGAAGACCTGTTTGGACACCAGTTATTTTAAATCTTATGGTACTCTTTCATATTGTAATATTTAAGTTTTACAAGTAATATTTTTTTGAATTTCAGCTCTAGTCTAAAAAAACATTCTTCACTTATTAATAATTTAATTTATTACCTTTCACTTCTGTCCTTCTGTAACGGAGTTTGAAGCGTGCCCAAGTTCTATATCTTCGTGCTTATTATCTTGCCAAAATTAGATAAGGCTGAACCTATCGTTTTTTGAATATATTAGCTGTGTGTTAAAGTGTGCCTTGATAACAGCGCAAGTGAATTATATTAACATGGTTTCTGTTTTATAAATGACTCAGTATTTAACCTCAAAACTAATTTTGTGTGACCTTCTACTTAGACAAACTCCTTAATTTTTTTTTTCCTTCTATTTGTTTATGCTGCGCAATCCATCTTCAATCCATTCCTTGGGGCTCTGTCAACTGGAATCCTACATATCCAATTTACGCCTGACTGTCCTAACTCAATATCCATGTGACTCCATGATCTGCCATTGGCAGATGATGACATTAAGAGTGCCAAACTCAAAACCCTATCTACCAGTAATCCTGAGAATTCCTTGGACAAAGGAAGCAGCTGCTTTTCTGGTAAGCTGTTTTGTCTTCCTCTCTCAATGTCAGTGCTCTTCAAGATAGCCTCTTAAGTTTGGATAAAGGATATTTGATAAAATAGTTTACATAATGTCAAATAAGTTGTTTTGTAAATGTTTTTGTTAACATATAATTTATATAGTGGTTATTTGTAATGTTACATTAAATGCAGTAAGGAAATCATTGTTGGATTGCTCTTTTCTTGCTGTAAATGTAAGAACAGTATGGGTGCAATGGGAATATGAGAAACGTTAATATTTTAAATATTTATTTTTGTAGTTAATTAGGCTACAAATAAAAGATAATATAAAGAATAATACATGACATAAAAGTGAATATTGTTGCTGACTTTGTGTCAAGAACTCATTTCCCTCTCTAAAAACTATTGGTTTTTCTAATTATATTGTCTCTTAGTCTGTTTCATCAATTTGTGAATTGAGATTTTATCTTCAGTTGAATTATGGCAATTAAGATACTAAAATATAATTCTCATTCTTTTGAGAATTTCATCAATATTTTATCATCAGACAGTTTTCGAATTGTTGGTTAAGGAAAGTTGCAGGAGAAAAATTAATAGGAAGTATGGTTTATTAGAAAAATATTGAATGTTCTTCAACATTCTAAAGATAACAAATTTAATGCCCATTAAGATTTGCTGTGCTTTGGACTTAAAAATGCATTTTAACCTGATTTGATTTAACCTGACTTCATAAAGGGAGGAAAGCAGTGGGTACCAAGTCAATTAAGATTAATTTTAAATGTACTGATGTTGCATCATAATTGATGAATTCTCATTAATTTGATAGGTATTGCTCAGGTATGGTAATTTAGATGATGAAGAATAGTTCTTACGGTTTGCTATTTGCCTTTTAAATTCAGAGATATCTAAAAATCAGTCATTTTGATTTGAAATTTAGAATAAAAGTATATCCTTATCAGATTGTAGTGTAGATATGTTCTTTATCCAGTGGGAGTCTTTGTTGTTGAGGCACTGTCTTGTCCTTCCCTTGTCCTGCAGTTAACCTGTCGCAGCTTGTGTTATATCTGTATTGAGAGCTATTTTTGGCAGGCTGGCTTTATGTTCTGTGAGAACTAGCACTACTTGGCTTAGAGAAGTACAGAGTATGTGATAATCTTTCCTTCTAATTTTCAGTTAACAGTATTTGACAATAAAATGTTGGCATAAGCTCAACTGTGACAATTGTTCTTGTTATCTTTGTAATAGTGTTGTGTTGGTTTTCATTTGCTGCTGAAAGCAGTTGTTCATGTGTTGCTTGTCAATGCGAAGACAATAGTGATGAGGAAGTGTAGACAGTGTGTGTGTGTGTGTTGTGCCAACAGAGAGACGTCGTTATTGCAAAGAAGAATGGTGTATGCTGAAGCGAGTCAAGAATTTATGTGTATATCATTTAAGAACAATTGTTCACAGTTAATTGTTATTTATGCCTTAAAAATATTTTGTGTACTTTCATTAAAGATATTTTGTAATAATGAAATCAAAATTTTGTTATGAAATTGTCTTCCTTTTTGAATTCTTTAAAAGATAATTTTAATTTTATGAATTGATTTCAACTAGTGCTAGATCCTGAAGAATAATTCCAGCATTTCAACTGTATTACAATAAGAAATTGTCAACAAAATTAAATTGTGCTTATATATGGGAATTTCTTGCACAAATCACCAGCAATTAAGAACTTTTCCACATTATAAAATCTTACTAATTATTATTGTCATTCAGTATGCACATTAGTCATCAAGCACTTATATCAGGTTGTATCATACTGAAAATTGGTCATCTTCAAATTTTGTCCCTCTGAGTTATTGATGTTTGGATATTTAAACATCCTTTTCTTATCGTTTATTAATTTGCATTTAAACATTTGCTAAAATAATTGTATGGCTTGATAATTAAATTTTCATGCAGATGGCCATGCTGAATGCTTTATTGTAAATAATGCTTCACAGTTTCATGGAAATGATCCTCTCTCATTGAAAATGTATGAATAGTTAAAGAAAGGATTCATATATTATAATGTATTTCATTATTGCTGCAAATCTGGATAATTTGTGCATATTTTTGGTTATTGCTTAAGGGTGAATGCTTCTTGGGGAAAGATAAATGTTCTTGTTAATGAACTTTTTTTTTTGTTTTACAAAATAACTTCTGATTTTAAAATTGATATTAAAGTTGCTGGTTATATTTCTCTTTATATTTCAAATTTCTAGATTTATTTAGTAAGCAAAGCTTGCATTTTCATTCGCTTGTGCTTCAATAGCTCTTATTCTTAATTTTTTGTTATCAGTGCGCATAATTTACTTACTTCTGCTTTCCCTCCTACAAAAGTTTGATTTTATTATACTTGAAATATGCTAGCAACTTTTGCAATCTGATGACCATCTTTATGTGATATGGGAGAATTCTTTGAATTTTTTAAAGTAATTTCAACAAATAAGCGCAACACACTGAACATCATTTTATTGTGGTTGATGTTGAGTGATGATGATAATAAATGAAGCAAATTGAAGTTCTGTTGGGCATTTCACCTTGCATATTACAAACATTTTAATTTTTGTTTCAATTGATAGATTTGTGAAACTAAAATTTCTTGGAAGAAAGCATTTTGCCATTAAAATTACATACCAAGAAATCTATTAAATGTAATGTGAAATACAAAATTTGAATTCTTGCAATGTGTGGTGAAATGTCTAATACCATATTGACTTTTATTCGGTTCACATGAGTGATAACTAGGAGAATTTAAAAAAAAAAATGGATTGTCAGGGAGTTAGTGCCAGTTTCAAGAGAAAAAAATACCAAAACTTCAATTTTTAATTGTTTGTAAGAAAGAGAGAGAAAGGAAAGAGGATTCCCAGAAATTAAATTGGTTGATCATTGGCAAGAGAGGAAAGAACAGATTCGAGAGATGAAACGAGGGAGAAACCGGGAGCAAGGCAGGGAGCTGGACATGTGCTTGATGGGTTCACAAAAACTTCGTCTTCCTACCATTCGTCTGTGCATCCAGGCAGATTGACGTGATAAGTTGGAAGCTGTATCACCTTGAAAGTACCCAATCCTCTTTTTTTGACAAAGCCCTTTCTTTCTTTGGAAGAAAGGTGCCAAATATATTCTCAATATTTTAGAGAACTTTCCGAAATTAGTTCATGCATATGTTGTTTTTAATCCAAGAAGTAGAGATGGAAATTCTCAAATTAAGGATCTTATCAATTTGGATGTTTTAATCTCCTGGTGGTACTTGAGAAAGTTAATTCCTTTCACTGTTGATTCTTTATATGAAAATAATTGTTTCTGTATTGGAGGGGGTAGTGTACATTTGTAGTATAGTATATTATTCCATTTTTCACAATTTTCATTCATTGGTTATGAGGTTACTGCTTGATACTCATAGTTAAAAATTTGATGCTAATAATATTATTTTATGGATTATGTTTTCAAGTTATTCTTTCCTCTGCTTGGTTTAAAAAAAACTTAGCTATTTTTGAGGAAGTTATATTAATGTTTTTAAAAAACAAAAACCTCCAATTTTTTTTTTATTCTTAGTTACAAAAATAAAATTTAAAACTCTTAGTATAGTTTTCAATCTGGAGTCAACTTTTGGCTTTATAAAGATTGAAACTCAACAGTGAGAGGAAACTCTTCAAAAAAATCTCTAGCAAAATTATTTTCAATATAAACAATTGCTACAGAAATATTACAAAAGTTACTGCCATCTCTCCTTCTTTCACTACAAATTTGCTTATGAGAATTGATTTTCTGCAAAAATATTATTTTATAATTCTTTTAAAGAAATAACATATTAGTTCATGCTTTCATATCCTTTATAACAACATCCTTTGTGGATGTTTTATTGCCTTGAAGTTCTGAAAAAGACCAATTCAACATTGGTTGATAACTGATCTTACTGCTAGAGCCAATAGTATAAAGAGTGAATTTATTTCATGACATGAAATAGGTTTTTCATTGTATTTTTTTTGCATTGCAGGAGCCACGTTTGGTACTGGAATTTGTGCTATCAAGCTGACAGCACTTGGCCGGCCTCAGTTGTTGGTAAGTGCAAGTTGATACAACAGCTCAATTTGATAGAGAAAGTGGAATGTGATAAAACAGTAGTCAGAATTGTACACTGGTATTTTAGGTGTTTTTTTTTTTTTTGGAACCTGTCCTTTTAAAGTACTTTCCCATCTTTTTAAGTAACATAAATATATACACAAAATTGGATAAAGTTAATTATACAGCCAAAATCAGAAAAAGAGAACCAGGCAGGTAAAGAAAGAGATGAGAGGACCAGTAATCCCTCAGTTCTGATGATGGTACTTTTTTATCCTTCATTAATGTGAAGAATAGTGTGAAATTTGTACCATTGTACCATTTAATGGTTTACATTATTTCATTTGAGCTAGTACTTGTATTTCATGGTAGAGTTTTGTTTTTATGTTTATTTAATATTTAGTTTATCATAAACTATCTCCATCATCACAGATCATTCATATTATATTATGTAATACAATTTTATATATTCTTTAATATTATATTAAATAATATAATATTATTCTTTGTTTCTGGGAAGGGAGTGAACAAATTACTACTGTGTTAAAGACTTTGTGAAATGTATATACAGTTTTACACTGTTTCTTTCAGGATGTGTAAAAAACTGTTCCTTGTTATATTAAGGAAATTTGTATTAATCTTACAGTTGCAACTGTCAGAAGTAATTATGCGAACCAGACAATACTTCTCAGATGTAGTGGGTGGCCAAGGAAGTGTGATTTCTCATCATGTGGGTCCTGAAGTACTTGAAAAGAAATTTGAGCAAGCATGCTTACTAAGTGAAGCTCCTGTAAAGAAATTCCTTGATAAAATCACCTATGACAGAGAAGGGTAAGTACCTCGCACAGCATTGTTGATCACCAACCTACACAAAACCATTCAGTTCTAGTATTAGGTGAAACAGGATTTTATGTGCAATAATGATTCTTTCAGTGCATATTATATTCCATTGTTTGATTTGTATTGTTTTTCTGTCATTGAGAATAATTTCTCTATTTTTATTTGGTCTTTTTATTTTCTCACTAAGGAAATTGGTTCACCTGGTATTGATCAACCAGAAGTTTAATTTATATTTAACAGGAAAATTATGTTTTGAAGAATCAAAGAACTGCAAAATAAAATTAAAAAAAAAAAAATTAGATGAAAGGGTACAAAGATTTGAACCTAGTAGAGCAATTTATACATTTGTAATATTTTCTTTTGAGTACTTACTACATTTCATAAAACATGCTTAATTGTTTTAATTGTGTTAATAATTCTCCTTTTTTTCTTCGAAGTACCTGCACACAAGGCAAATTCATTTAATCTTCTTCTTCTTCTCTCTCTCTCCCCCTCTCCATCCCCCCTCTCCCCCTCTCCATCCCCCCTCTCCCCCTCTCCATCCCCCCTCTCCCCCTCTCCATCCCCCCTCTCCCCCTCTCCATCCCCCCTCTCCCCCTCTCCATCCCCCCTCTCCCCCTCTCCATCCCCCCTCTCCCCCTCTCCATCCCCCCTCTCCCCCTCTCCATCCCCCCCTCTCCCCCTCTCCATCCCCCCCTCTCCCCCTCTCCATCCCCCCTCTCCCCCTCTCCATCCCCCCTCTCCCCCTCTCCATCCCCCCCTCCCCCTCTCCATCCCCCCTCTCCCCCTCTCCATCCCCCCTCTCCCCCTCTCCATCCCCCCTCTCCCCCTCTCCATCCCCCCTCTCCCCCTCTCCATCCCCCCTCTCCCCCTCTCCATCCCCCCTCTCCCCCTCTCCATCCCCCCTCTCCCCCTCTCCATCCCCCCTCTCCCCCTCTCCATCCCCCCTCTCCATCCCCCCTCTCCATCCCCCCTCTCCATCCCCCCTCTCCCCCTCTCCACCCCCTCTCCACCCCCTCTCCCCCTCTCCACCCCCTCTCCCCCTCTCCACCCCCTCTCCCCCTCTCCATCCCCCCTCTCCCCCTCTCCATCCCCCCTCTCCCCCTCTCCATCCCCCCTCTCCCCCTCTCCATCCCCCCTCTCCCCCTCTCCATCCCCCCTCTCCCCCTCTCCATCCCCCCTCTCCCCCTCTCCATCCCCCCTCTCCATCCCCCCTCTCCATCCCCCCTCTCCATCCCCCCTCTCCATCCCACCTCTCCCCCTCTCCATCCCACCTCTCCCCCTCTCCATCCCCCTCTCTCCCTCTCCATCCCCCTCTCTCCCTCTCCACCCCCTCTCTCTCCCTCTCCACCCCCTCTCTCTCCCTCTCCACCCCCTCTCTCTCCCTCTCCACCCCCCTCTCTCCCTCTCCACCCCCTCTCTCTCTCCCTCTCCACCCCCCCTCTCTCTCCCTCTCCACCCCCTCTCTCTCCCTCTCCACCCTCTCTCTCCCTCTCCACCCTCTCTCCCTCTCCACCCCCTCTCTCTCCCTCTCCACCCCCTCTCTCTCCCTCTCCACCCCCTCTCTCTCCCTCTCCACCCCTCTCTCTCTCCCTCTCCACCCCTCTCTCCCTCTCCACCCCCTCTCTCTCCCTCTCCACCCCCTCTCTCTCCCTCTCCACCCCCTCTCTCTCCCTCTCCACCCCCTCTCTCTCCCTCTCCACCCCCTCTCTCTCCCTCTCCACCCCCTCTCTCTCCCTCTCCACCCCCTCTCTCTCCCTCTCCACCCCCGCTCTCTCACTCCACCCCCGCTCTCTCACTCCACCCCCGCTCTCTCACTCCACCCCCCTCTCTCACTCCACCCCCGCTCTCTCACTCCACCCCCCTCTCTCACTCCACCCCCTCTCTCACTCCACCCCCCTCTCTCCCTCTCCACCCCTCTCTCCCTCTCCACCCCCCCCTCTCTCTCCACCCCCCTCTCTCTCTCCACCCCCTCTCTCCACCCCCTCTCTCTCACTCCACCCCATCTCACTCCACCCCATCTCTCTCCACCCCCTCTCCCCCTCTCCACCCCCTCTCCACCCCCTCTCCCTCCCTCCACACTCCCCTCTCTCTCGCTCTCCACCCCTCTCCACCCCCACTCTCTCCCTCTCCACCCCCTCTCTCTCCCTCTCCACCCCCCTCTCTCCCTCTCCACCCCTTCTCTCTCCCTCTCCACCCCTTCTCTCTCTCCCTCTCCACCCCTTCTCTCTCTCCCTCTCCACCCCCTCTCTCTCCCTCTCCACCCCCTCTCTCCCTCTCCACCCCCCCTCTCTCCCTCTCCACCCCCTCTCTCACTCCACCCCCGCTCTCTCACTCCACCCCCGCTCTCTCACTCCACCCCCGCTCTCTCACTCCACCCCCGCTCTCTCACTCCACCCCCTCTCTCCCTCTCCACCCCCTCTCTCCCTCTCCACCCCCTCTCTCTCTTTCCACCCCCCTCTCTCCACCCCCTCTCTCTCTCACTCCACCCCATCTCTCCACCCCCTCTCTCCCTCTCCACCCCCTCTCTCCCTCTCCACCCCCTCTCTCCCTCTCCACCCCCTCTCTCCCTCTCCACCCCCTCTCTCCCTCTCCACCCCCTCTCTCTCCCTCCACACTCCCCTCTCTCTCCCTCTCCACACTCCCCTCTCTCTCCCTCTCCACACTCCCCTCTCTCTCCCTCTCCACACCCTCTCTCTCTCCCTCTCCACACCCTCTCTCCCTCTCTCCATACCCCTCCCGCTCTCCATACCTCGCTCTATTATCTTCTTTTCAAAGTAAATTATCATTAATCAATTTCTTGCAATTTTGGTTTTAATGGGAGATTTTGAATGCTGACCACTCTAAATACCGCAAATATCATTTGATCAGGAGAGTAATTACTTTGCTGTGCTCCATTTTATCAGTTCACCAATAAAATGAAATTCATGGTTCTGCATGCGAGTTTGTATTAGTGCTGCATAAATGTAAACTCATATAACCAATTTGAAGTTGTTTTGTGCCTATGCTGCTTTTGTGGTCACGTGAATTATTTCTCTGAGTTAAATAAATTGTTTGGGTAATACAAGTAGTTGTGTTACAATTAAGTTTACTCAGAGATGGTATAATTTTAAATGTGCTTTTCCCTTATAGAGTTAAATTTCATTGAATTAATTTTTTTTATCTTCTTTTTTAAAGGAAAAACTGTTTAGTTATAGGCTATTTTATATTTTTAAAATCTGCTGAATATTCTTTTAAATTATATCATTAAATTAAATTATACAAATACCTTAAATCTGGATAATTTCTATTTTTATTTTCACAGTGTTATTCATTTATTTCCTTGGAGCGGCATTATTGATGAAAATCAACAACTCAGTGACACTTTTCGCGTACCTGACTTGAAGACCGGCAGAATGGTTCGTCTTATTACCACACTTACTCCCAAGGAGGAAGAAATGTTCCGGAACATGATTCGTCGCTTGGATAGTTTGGCTCGAGTAAGTGGAGTGAATTTTGAAAGTGCAATTGCTAAATCATTGCAAAAGTGACATTTCAACTTAAAGTACCTCATAATATGGAGGTATTTTTAATGGTGCGTTGTTAATTTTAAATACTTGCTTTGCACAAAAAGGCCTTGTTTCTGCTGTTTGTAAAGACCTATTTTATGTGGTTTCAAGGATTCTCTAAAATAGATTTTGTTACCTTTGTGATAAATGTTTATGAACTTTATCAAGCTTGGATGTGAACAATTTCAAAGAATATGCTTTTGAATATAAAAATTGATTTCTTGAAAAAAAAAATCAACTGAATGAACAGTTGAGTTTTTAAGAAGAGTTTAATTGAAATTCTTCTATGTTTCATTCACAAAATGCTGAATGTCAAGTACTTCCTTAATTGTAGGCTTATGGGTGGTGATATAATCTCTCTTCAAACCTGATATTTATTTTATGAATGGGCTTGAGATTGATGCATTTAAGGGAATTATTATAAACTGCTTAAGTACACATTTTGACTCATTAAAGCAGTTGGGTGAACTTGGAAAATAATAATCTATGTGTATTCTTCTAATTGTGCATAGCCTAAAATCCTTGTGTGTATGTGCCAACTTTCTTCAATAATGACACTAAAACCACTAGATAATTTTAATGTTTGGTAAGGAATAGTGTTATAAAAAATCAAAATGTAATTACTTTTAATTTATGTTTCTCTCAAACGTAGGTAATTTCTATTTCCTTTAGTGCATTCTATTCAGCTTTTATGTCTCTTGTATATCTTGCAGATAAATAAACAGAGGTTTATTCTTTTGTAATATTGAAATAATGAATTTCTTTTTGTGGAAAAGAAAACAAAAGTTTGGAAATTATTTAGTAATTGTGAGACCTTTAGTATGCATTTTAATTAAACCGTCCTTTTTTTTGGTTGTTTTAGATGGCTCAAGATTTGGATGTACGCATAATGATTGATGCAGAGCAGACTTACTTCCAGCCAGCTATCTCTCGAATCACATTGGAATTTATGCGAAAATACAACAAAGAAAAGGTAATTATTTCTTTTTCTCTCTGCTTGATATTCATTCAGATTTAGTTTCAAATTAGCATAATTTCTCAGTTGCAAACACAACAAACATCTTGATCATTTCATTACACAAGATTATACATTACATTTAAAAACAAAATTTGAAAGATCATTCACATTTAGTTACAAATCAGAATATTAACTCAGTTGCAGACTAACATCATAATAATACATTTTATGACATGAGTAATTGCAAAAACCAAAATGTAGAAAATTATTATTGTTCTATTTGTTTATCAGATCAAAAAAGGTTTTCAGAGTTTAAGGCAAATCAAATGGAGTCAAGGAATTTTGTTAGATTTAAAAAGAATGCCCAGTAGTATTGTGTGCTCGTGTCAGTGTCTTCTTAATGGAGTTAAAATGTAGGTTTCATGGAGAAATACAAAACGTGTATGCTTTTTATAAAGCTAGATAAACATTGTCTAGCACACTATGTAATGTAGTAAAATACAACCTAGAATTTGTTCAACATTAATAAATTGTATTTATATGAAATATTAAATTAGCTGGATTTGTGCAGACATTCCACATGTAGGTTGTGGATCTTGTTTTTCTTCCTGATTGCCTGTACCATGGACATCCGTATGTTCTGCTTCAAAGATCCTGTACCACTGCCATACTTCACTACTCATGAAAGTTTTATTGGACTTATTCTTTGTCAAATTTTGGCTGCATTGCATTTCTTCACTTAGCATGAAGAAACCAAATGATAGCAAGCACTTCAAACTTGGGAGACTCTATTGTTTTAGGCATGTTTACATACTCGCTGCACACTCAGAACTGACATCTGACACGTGACGTCATTGACAGGCATTTTACAGACACTGCACAGCTCTTCTATTATGAAGATGATGATTATACGGATTCTTTTTATTGTTCATATTACTTGGGACACAAGTTTCAAACAATGTCTATGAGGACTTATGTGAAGATAGTTACATTTATACTTACAATTATATTAAGGTATTTTATGAATTAGTATTTGGAAAGCTAAATGCGGAGTAGTGTTAGTTTACATGTTGATGTTGCTCATTGCAATTTAAATTCTAGAACAAAGAATACTGGAATAATATATATTTTTGTTATAAATAGAACAGAAAATCATAAGTATTAATGAGATTGTATGTTAAAGAATAAAATTATTAATAATATTAATTATAATTGTTTGATTCTGCACATTTTAAATGTGCCTTAATGTTATTAATGAAAAATAAATATAATGGTTTATAACTTGGTTTTACAAGCATCAGTCATCATTTTTCATATTTGTTAGATACATTTTTGCATGATTGTTGGGGTTTTAGATTAAAAATGCATCTGATTGCTCTTTTCTGAAGTAGCTTAACTCTGTCAATTTTCCTATTACATCCACCATATTTCTATACGGTATTGTATATATGAATGATGATTCCATAATATATTGACATAAGCATATCCGTTGTCGTGTATTTTTTAAGATTTCTTAAAATGAATGTCACTATGTAATTAATTACATACTACTGTAAGTTAAGTTCTTATCAATATACAGTTTGGTTGATATCCTTGCCATATTATTTTGACATTGATTTTGTTGTCTGTGTTTTCATGGTTACAATGTCAGAGATGTATCTTTGAATTTTGTGTGCATTTAGGTGTAGGTTATTATTTCTCAATTATTTATACAGCATTTTTCAGGTATTAATATTTCTGCTTACAGCATCATTCTATTTTTACTGTGGTTTAAATTTTTTGACCAATTAGACCTTGAAAGGAAATATCCCTCCTATATGAAAGTGTAGGAAAATAAATCATGGTTCCCTATGGAAAGGTTTACTGGTTCTGGGAGCCTAGCCTGTTTTTTAATAATCCATGATGGTGACATGTGTTGGGGTATTGTTTTTCAACCTGCTGCTTTCTTCACAGCAATTCGTACAAACTTCCAACAAATCAATTAACTAATTAATTAATTGTTTTCAGGCTGTTGTATTCAACACTTACCAATGTTACTTGAAAGACACATATAATGAATGTACAACTGATCTGGAACAAGCAAAGAGACAGAATTTTTATTTTGGTGCCAAACTGGTGCGTGGGGCGTACTTAGAACAGGTAATAGAATGTTATTGAAATGCTTGTAACTTTAGGGTATTTTTAAGCTCATGATACTGATTTGCACTGATTACAGTGAAACCTGGAAACTTTTAATTTTTGTATATCTAAGACTTATGAAACTTTCAGTACATTAATAATCCTCATAATTAAGGCTTGGAAGACAATGCTGTATCAAAAGGAGATTTTGCGTGCAAATGTGCTGAAACATTTGTAAAATATGCACCAAAACAATGCTATGAAATATGCTCTTACAATTAAGTTTTATGTATTCATGAACAATTACTAAAATTTTAATTTTAACAATTAAATTTTCATTTTTTGTCTCCACTTAGTATTCTAATGATAATTTTTGTAATGATAATAATGATTTCATTTGTATCATCATTGAAGTACCAATTCAAATGCCACGAAGAGTTTATAGAAGATACACTATCACATGGTTCGTAATCAGAAAAACCGTTTTCGTTTACCAGCCCTATGGTAAAATCTAAAAGAATTTCAGACAAATATTGTTGCAACAAACAAAAGAAATTTCCACAATTTTTCATGAATAGAATTCGCAAACAAATTTGTGAAGTACACTTTTTAATTTGAGCAGACAAATATGCATATTAGTTGAAATTCCAACAGAAATATGCCACATTAAGGAAAAAAAGCAATAAAATATGAATAATAACTTGAATATAATAGAAATAAGATACATGAACACAAAATATGTATTAATATGCTAAATAAAATCACAGAATTTCTGTTTATTGGATTGTGTTCTGAAACATTTGATAATTAGTACATTCTAAAGCTCATAATTAAAAATATAATTTTTCATAAACTTCTAGGTCTTACTGATAATATTAAAAGATATGCCATTTTTGGAGGTCACTCATGCATCTCCCATGCAAAGGAAGTAAAACAAAATTTTGTATCATATCTGAAAAGTCCTATCAATAATTTAGTTTAACATACAATAGCAGAAAAAGTCTTTATAATTTATTATGCAAACAAGAAAGAGACGAATTCATTAGAAGTGTTTTTAAATTTCTTGAAAGTTATATTTTATTATTGCATTAAGGTTGATCAACGACATGAAGTTAAAAATTGTTAATTAAAATTCCTCTTTAGGAACGTGCGCGAGCTGCAGCGTTGGGTTATTCCGATCCTACAAATCCGTCTTTTGAAGCTACTACAGAAATGTACCATCGCACCCTTACTGAATGTTTGCGCCGCATCAAGGATCTCAAAGATCATGGAGAAGAGAGAAAGATTGGAATAATGGTTGCCAGTCATAATGAAGATACTGTGAGATTTGCCATTGAAAAGTAAGTATTTGCATGATTTTTCAGCATGAGTTATGAATAAATATGTTTACTACAATCCACTTGTGTTCCAGAATGAAAGAAATTGGAATATCTCCTGAAGATAAGGTAATTTGTTTCGGGCAGCTTTTGGGTATGTGCGACTACATCACCTTCCCATTAGGTAAAGTTATGTTTATCATTCTTAACATTAATTTCTGGATTACATATAATACTTTTGATTACAAAATGAGATAGACTTTTATAATAATTCTTTTCCTTTTCCTATCCTTCAGGGCAGTCAGGTTATTCTGCTTACAAATACATCCCTTATGGTCCAATAAATGAAGTGCTCCCATATCTTTCTCGGCGTGCCCAAGAAAATCGGGGTATATTGCAGAAAATTAAAAAAGAAAAGAGCTTGCTTCTGCAAGAACTCAGGAGGCGATTTGTTAGAGGAAAGTTCTTCTACACACCCAAAGGCAATTATGTGCCAGTGTGAGACCTATCGTTGTACTCTTGGTTGGCATATGACTGGAAGAAGGTTGATAGGCAAGCAGGGATAATGCAAAGAATTCTACTGGAGAAGAATGCTCAAGGCCCTGCTTGTCTGGAAGGATCACGAAGATGACAACTTTCAGTTGAAAACAGATTCTACGTAGTGATGTTTTACTTAATACCAGTATTTCCATCTCTAGGAAATCATGATATCATGACGCTGTATGAGTTTATTGCTAAAGACTTAAGAGTATTTTGTCTAGTCATCAATCAAAATTGTCTTCAGTGGTTTTTTCTTTGTTTTTATATTTATATACAAATAGTGATACTGTTGGAACCAGCCTTATTAAAATTATTACAATTTTTTATGCTTTGTAAATTGTTTCTTCATAATTTCAGTTAAAGTTATTTCTTGCATTTCTTATCTATCATGTGCTTCACGTAGTAAGCTGCCTTGATACTTAATTTTTATTAGAAAACTGTTAACAAGATAGTGTCACTATCATGATTTCAGTCATGTCATAAATCCTGTGAAATGTGATGTTGAGTGGACATCTCTATATGCCATAACTCTTATAAATATATAAATACAGCATGCATGTTTTTGAGTTGTATGTAGAAACCTTGATTGTATGAGAAATAAGCAGAAATTGAGAAGTTCCTGCATCAGCAGGTCAAAGTGATGTTTGAAAGACAATGAACAGTGTATGCGTGTGAAATGAATGTTATGTTCTTGTATATGTTGTATTTTGTGGTATTGTACGACAATGAAATTGTGTGATGAGATTTGTTTTTAGAATTCAGCATTTCAAACATTAGGCAAGCTACTATTTTTGAATTCCTATTATTTATGTGAACCGTTTTAAAATACCAAACTAAGTTTATTTATTAGTTAAAATTAATCAACTTGGCAATCTGTGAATTAAGTTCATTTTTGTTGTTGACACGTCTTGGTATGTTAATTTGAACTTCGTCCTTTTATAGTCTCCAAAGGAACTGCAGTGAAGTAATTTTTTGATTTTAAGTACATTGTTCAGAAGACTAATAAATTCTGAAAGTACTTAGTTTCTATTTTATGTATATATTTTATATAATATCGGCAAGTTATAATTGTGAAATTTTCCTGGAAAAATTGACACTCCTATTGTGTATTTCTTACAGTGACTGTGCACTGTCAAATGCCTACTGATACCTTGTAGACTGAAAATATTAGTTGCATGTCACTGTATTTCCTAATTTTTATTTTGTAAAGGTCTCTGCAGTTCAATGTTATTAAATATTTTATCAATTACAATGGATTCCTGAATATTCTTTGTTTCTTCTTGGGTAATATAAATCATTTATAATTATTACTATTGAATACAGTTTGTGCCTGAGCAAAATACACAAGAGGCAGAATATTGAATGTTGCATATTATACTAAATGGCAGAAAAGTATACAAAATAATAAAAATAACTTTGTGTAAAACTATTAGATAGCTGGAAAATATGAAAACAGCAACAGTTCTGTCAGCAACAGTATAGAACATTCACAGATCTGAAACAAAGTACTTAGGTATATGGGAAATGTACTTGTGTTTTACAGGGTAGAGGTCTACTACAGTAAGATAAAGAAGATAATTATGAATGTTGAAATAATATTTATGAAAGAATGAAAA
Source organism: Gryllus longicercus (assembly GCA_038098605.1). NCBI lineage: Eukaryota > Metazoa > Arthropoda > Insecta > Orthoptera > Gryllidae > Gryllus > Gryllus longicercus. The sequence continues at coordinate 271,519 of JAZDUA010000611.1, read as the reverse complement.
GACTTGTGGGTGTTCAACGTAGTTTAAATTATTTTGAACCAATGTTAAATTTCATTAATGGATAAAGAGATGTTGCATTGCGGTGTGATTGAATTAAGTAGGTGTGATTGTTGTGTGGTTAGAAATAGCTGTGCAAGACCTATTGATTTTGTAAAAATATTTGCAATTGGTTGTTATAGTCAGTCATCTTACTAGATGTGCAAAGGATTCATCAATGGATTCAGTTGATTTCAAAACTTTTTTTCAACTGCAACTTATTAAAATTGATAATTTGCTTTTGTGGAGAGGTTGTAAATTTATATGCTGATCATTTTCTTTAGCAGTTTCTTTTAACACTTTGTTTTATAAATTGTATAAAGGATAAAAAAGACAACCTCAAGGTCCTTAGACAATAAATATTTTAAAATGAGTATTCAAGGAAACACTGTTTTGTAAAATTATTCTTGAAGTTTTTTTCTCTTGTCTGTCTCCACCTTGCAAGTCCTTCCTTTTGAACATGCTGGGATGTTGAGTATATATATGCTCTTCTTTCTTAGGTAGTCAAAATAGTTTCAAATCTGACAGAAAAGATCCCACATATGTTGCAAAGGTTAATATTTCTTCATGTCCAGGTGTATGAGTAGTTTTGTAATTCCAACAACTTATGAACTCTCATGGCGATACTAAAATTTCATGTGTGTTTGCATCTCCGAAAAGAATACAAAAAAAAAAAAAAAAATTGAATAATACAGATTCTTTCTTCCTTCCATCGCTCAAGAACATCGATAATGATCACAATATGCATTCACACACAAAAAAATCAAATATCAATATCCTAAAATCCCCTTGCATAAAAAAAAAGGTTGTCTGAAGAACCCTACCTTTATAGCTAAAAGTAAAGCACATAACCAATTATTCATAAAGGTTTAAATAAGAAATTAGAGATTTTTACTAAAAGGAAATTAAGATTTCTTTTCTCAGAGAAATGAAAATACTGTTTTGTAGATGTTTATTGCACAATATTTGATGAACTTTACATTCAAATGAAACAATGACTTATTGTAATATTTACTTGGTTTTTGGAATACTTAGAAGGGCAGAGAGAGAACTTACCTATGCCCTTCTGCAGATGGATCTCTAATACATATGACATCATTATTGGGGGGGGGGGGGGGAAGGGGGGGAAAAAAGATGCTGCTTTTCAATGAATTCAGTTCAAAGCATTTGAATCCCTCATTAGCATTCAACTTGTCCTGGAGCTTCTTTTCTGGTGGCGCTAGAACTTCCCGGAGGACCTCTGCTTGTTAACAAGCCTACGGGAACTTATATATACCATTATTATTTGATTAAGAATACTGCTTGCTCGCATGCATGCAAATTTTACTATGAACAAGATTTTTTGCTCTTCAAGATCATGGGTACACTGACAAAAACCTGCTATTTACAATACATATTATTTTATACACATTGTGAGTTGACAACAATGTCTTTTTATATTCCTTTGCTTGGGCATTGTTGATTTACACATAAAGATTTCACATTTATGCACAAAAGGCTGCCTAGAATTGTTAAACAGTGAGACGTGTTTGAGAAGTCTGTTAGCTGTGTAATACCACTTGTTTTATCATCATTATGAATTGCTCAAATTTATAATGCCACTTCTTTCAAAACTTCCTCACAACGATGACATAATTTATCTTCAAATTGGGATGTATACTGACGACATCGTACACACAATTTCCCACTAGTTGGCTCTATTTTTATTTGTAATGCACTTGTACCTTCCATCACTTCTGAATGAGATACTTGCAAAAGTTCATTTAACTCGTTGTGGTCTGCCAGTTCCTAAAACAAGTATGGCATTTTAGAGAAGTGCTCCCAATTAATACACATTCTTAACATTCTGAAACATATACCTTCAAATTCAAAAACTCGTTTCCAGATCCTGTCACTATTGCGGAAAGTTGCAATGTATTACAAGACGACATCTTGTCAATTACTGCTTTAGCCTTTAATGCAGTTTCAACTCTAGACACAGCATCAGGGAAATGCCAATGCTCAGGTATCTTCGGATGTGATTTTGAGTAAAAAAATTGTTCTACAGCTGGGAGTAAATGAAATAAAAATTCAATTATAATGAAATATCTGTTAAAATTAACTACACCTATACTCAGATTTGAGATTTATTTAGAACCGTAAATATTGCACATTTACTTCAATTGATTATTTTACTCACATCATTAATATATTTATAAAATAGCGATATCAAACCTTTACAAGGATAATGCAAGTACACTTCCTCAATCAAATATGGCAGAACAGGCGCAACACCACGGGAAACTGTTTCAAGTATATTCTTAATAACAAATTGACAAGACTGTCTGTAAACATCATCTTTCTTCCTACAATACAATCTGTAATTCAAATGTATTATCATCTTAATTCAAATTAAGACCATTCTCTACACTGATCATTATCATTTACATTAAATAATTCATTTTGAGTTTTTATTAAGATATTTCTATTGAGGATGAGACATTCTTTAAAGATTTTACTCATAGAGTAGAAAAAAAATGTTAAAAAAATACCAATTATTTGATTGTTTTTCTAATTTACCCATGGGTATTGTAATATCAAAAAACGTCGATTAATTGATTTTATTTACTTTTGAAAAGTATTGGTCTCCATAGAAACTACTACTAACCTGTCTTTGGTAATGTGACAATATATTGCAGAGACTTCATTGGTTATGAAGTTTGTAATAATTTTGCAAACTCGTTTATATTGGTACAAGTTGTATGATTCAAATATCTGTCAGAAAAACAAATGTTAAGCATGAACTTGATGAATATTATCCCAAAATTTTTGAACGTAAAAAGTACCTCTGTTTCAAACTTTCTCAACTTATCTAACATCCACAAGTCAAGTGAGAAAAAGTTTCTGAAGGAATGTGAATCATTTGAGGAAGAATAATCTGAAAGAGCTCCAAGAAGAAATCTTAATACAATTCGAATTTTGTGAACTTCAGCAGAACTTGCTTCCATAATGCTTTGACTTACAGGTACATTGTCAACTTGAGAAGCATGGCTTGCTACCCACCACCTATTAAAAGATTGGAATAAAATATTTCATGTTATTCACTTCGTTAATCTGTTTGCAGTGTGTTATTTATAATGCATTGAAATATATTAAAATACAATTCTACCTGAGAGTATCTGTTCCAAATGCAGATTTTTTCTTTACATCTTTACCTCCTTTCCCTTTTCTGATCTCCTCCGGATCTATTACATTTCCAATTGATTTAGACATTTTGTGCCCCTTTTCATCCACAGCAAAACCATGAACAAATAATGATCTGCCAATGCAAAGAGAATCCATCAGTATTTTCAGGTGTGCAAGAACTTACCTCAAATTGCAGAGTCAATTTACTTGTAAGGAGTCTTTCCACGCAGACCAACACTAATCATGAGAGAAGACTGAAACCACCCAGTGTACTGATCCACTCCTTCAAGATACATATCAGCCACTTTTTCATTTCCCAAAACATAAGACCAAGAAAGGCCACTGTCAAACCATATATCCAGAATGTCCTGGGTAGAATAAACAATTTATGTGCTTAAATATTTAAATTGAATGATTTTAACTAACTATACAAATGAGAATTTTGTGAACTAAGACTGTTAAATATTAAACAGGATAATTACCTTCCCCTTTTCAACATCAGATGAAGAAATGCCATGATCTTCAAGAAGATAGTCAGGAGCGATTTTTTCTTTTGGCAAAACCCACCAGAAATCAGCCCCATTTTCTTCAAGTAATTTATTGTAATGATCTATCAATGCTCTGCAAATTAACATCATTAATTAAATTTACTACACTAGATTTACAATAACAGAACAAAATACTTAATTTTAAGTACCATAGCAAACTTTATTTTATTTATGCATTTCACATATGAATAAGTTGAATGTAATTATGCAACTGCCTCTAACCAATTTCAAATAACTAATAAATTCTGAGTAGATAATACCATAAACTCGTTAAAAGAATATTTAGTATAAAATTTTGATGGCACATTCTCAGGTTGCACAATTATTTCTGACCGAATATCAGCAAAACGTTCCCTCGTAATATTGCATTATCTAATTTAGGTATATTCACACTTTATTCTTGGTGAAACAAACTCTAACTCCTTCAATGAAATAAAGGCATCTAACCTCGATACTACAGGTGTTCCATCCATTTTCTTGTAAAGTACTGGGATTGGTGCTCCCCAAATTCGCTGCCGTGAGATACACCAATAAGGCCGTTTCTCAATTTGGGAAATCAGAGCACTATGACTCTGAGGTTGTGACGGGTACACAGTGATGTCCTTAAGCAATTCCTTATAAAAGGTAAACAAAATAATTCAAATAATATTATTTCATAAAAATTATATTGTGTTCTGTTTGAAAAATCTAACTACAATGAAATCAATTAATGTATTACACTTTAATAATGCAAGATAATGTTCATTAAGGAATCATATGACATTTTCATGGTCAAGTGACAGAAAACATTTCTAAAACCAAACAGAAAAGCACACTTACAAGAGCTTTTGCCTTCAGGGCATCAGTGTCTATGAACCACTGATAGCTTGCTTTTACAATAACTGGTTGTTTGGTTCTCCAGTCACAAGGGTAACTGTGAACATAATTTTCTAAATGTATAATATGGGATTTTAATTTTTCGAGAACTTTTGTATTTCCTTCCTTTAGAACAGAAAGACCTTCAAGGTCTGTCCCTGCTTCCACAGTGTAACATCCATTTTCATCCACCAAGTTCACCTGCAAAGAACTTGTTATAATCATCAAAACGTTGAGGCCCTCCAGAATCAATATAACATAATCTTATTAGAACTATACTCTAATGTTACCAAATATTCATCATATTTTATTTTTAAAACTGCTGATATTTTTTGTTGGCAGAACATAGTAACTCTATTTTACCATTACAAAAAATGTGATATCATTTAATATAATATTTAAATACCTAAAAACATATTTTCATAAACAAATTTGAAATAGCTTTTGCTCACCAAAGGTATTTGATGTTGTAATGCTATCACAAAATCATCAGGACCATGTGCAGGTGCAGTATGGACTAATCCTGTACCAATTTCAGAAGTTACATGTGATCCAGGAAGGAAAGGTAATTGTTTATTTACATTTACAGGATGGCAGTACTGAACATTCTTCAGCAATTCTCCTACAAATGTTAAAAAATATGGTTGAAATAAATAAAAATACTATTTGATTGAATTATTATTATCTTTGTATACAAAACAAACAATATTTTTTGAAACAACAAAGGAAATGTCAAAAATGTGTTTGATGTTAATTTTTACTTGAAAAGGTATAAGTTAATTATCAAACTCTGCTCTCTAAAATTTTAAAAGGACTTGTTCTTTTAAGGAAAGACAGCAAAGGAAAATTTATCAAATTACTTAATATGAGGTATAGATTAACTTTTAAGTCTGTAAATAATTACTTCTAAACAAGTAATTACTTAATATTGAATGAATAATCATTATTTTGAATGAAGTATAACTTAAAAATTTTTTTAGTGTCTAAAACGGCAACAACTATAATTTTCTTATCGCACTTGAATTCAGAAAGAATTTATTTATTTTCACTTTAACAGACAATTTGTTGTTAATTGTAGATAATTTAGAAGAAATATGTTTAACTGTTTAATTAATTGAAAGCCACTGTCTCAAGACATTAAGAGACTGTCCATAAATTACAAAATACACATTTGGAATATTTTGAATGCACCATATTTCCCACTGTAATTCACCTGTAACGTGTGCTTGAACCCCCCTACATAATTATGTAACACTTATGACAAGGACCTCCCTCCCCCATTTACAAAAAATAAGAAGAAATTATACAGCAGAACAATGAGATGTATTAGTTGTATGTATTAGTTGTATTAAAATTTATGATAATTTAAGTCAGAATTAGTTGGCAGTGTGGACTACAATAACAGTCAGATTGGTGACAATTTTTGAATGAATGAAGGACATGTAGGCGAGAAAATTTCTGACAAGTCAAGCACAGGCCGTTGTGGATCATGCATGTGCCCCGTCTTACTGCGCCAATTTAATTGGATTCTAGAAAGTACTTTAGATCAGTTTTGAATATTTTCTTCATAATCTAATAGATTCAATCAATTTCATTACAAAAAATCTTCCATTCATTGTAACAATTTATACACCTTAACATTTTAAATTTTTTTTAATAATATGTTAAGGTTTCAGAATAACACTGAATAGAAGCAGCAATTATTGAATTTTTTTTCAAATAAACACCAACATGACATAACACTAAACTATGACCCCAACTTAAAGATGCCTCAAACCACCTGCCCCTCTTTAGAATTATGGACATATGGACGACCCCTTAGGAATACAAAGATCCTCCGAAGCCATGTTGTAGTGTACACTTGTTATAACAAGTGATCACACTTATGAGACATTGAAGAAAATTAAAATTTTTGACATACCAATACAATTAATATCAGACATTCTGATAAACTCTCTCCACCAAAGAAAAAAAAAATTAATATAATTTTTATTTATCTGTAAAATGAAACAATTGGTGACATTTGTCATACAAGGTACAATTTGAAATTACAAAATGACTAAAATTAACTTTTTAAGATTTTTCAAAAATTTGAGACATTTTCACACCTGAGAATGTTTTCAAAATCTGCAATTGTTTCCCCAATTTCATTTCAACTGCAGCTACACATTCCTCAGCTAATAAGTATATTTGTCCATCAAAACCTTCAATTTTTCCCAAACAATATGAGATACTGGGATTGAAGCAAACAGCCTGATTGGCAGGTAAGGTCCATGGTGTAGTAGTCCACACTAGAGCTTTAATTTTGTCCGATGCTGCTTCTGCAGGCACTTGTAAATTTGGTGACTGTACTATATGTAGACCCAATATTACAGATTTGCTTACATGCTGGGGATTATATTCAAGTTCTGCTTCTGCTAATGCAGTTCTAAAAATGATAAATCAAACATTAATAAGTACCAGACAGACCACATTTTACAATTTAATATTTAAAAATTACTACCTTGAAGATGGTGACCAGAATATTGGTTTCAAATCTCTGTATATTAAGCCCTGTAATTCAATCAAAAATATATTGAAAATTACACACCAGAAAGCAACTATGACAAATAAGTAATCCTTGGTATCTGTACACAGATGCTAACATAAATGAACCTCTGTACAATTACATCTCTGTAATTATCTCAAAATTACATTTAAAAAAGGAATAATAATAAATTATAATAGGTGAGCATTTTTGCCAGCAAACTGTAAAAACCTCTCCCACCCATGAAAAGAGACCCCCCAATGGCAAACGTATTATAAAATCATAATTTACAACTATTTAGAAACATTTGCAAAAGTAATGTGCACCTACCCCGATATTTAAGATTAAGCCCCAGTGAGATGCTCAGGGCCTCATGAAAGCCAATTTGCAGGGAAAAAAGTTACGTCTAAAAAAAGATATTCAAAAAATGTAATTTTAATTTACAAAAATGCCTTCTAACATCCTTACCTTGTTGTATAATATAAGGAACTGGTTAAGTTGGTTTTTTATGTAGTCTATATTCAATGTGAAGTAACATTCATTCCAGTTTGCCATGACACCCCATGCTTTAAATGCTTCCAATTGATCATTTATAGCTTTTTTGACAATTTCTCTAGCTATAAAAATAGAATATTAAATAAGTAATTACAATATTTCAAATGCAACTATTAGAAATTAGTCCATCAGTCACTGACCTTTAGATCGTATTTCAAGAGGATCTGATTTGACGATTTCATTTTCTTCTGTTATAGCTTTTAATTCAATTGGCAAACCATGACAATCCCACCCAGGCACATAATGAATCCTAAATCCTTGTAAAAGTTTCTGTCGAATAGTTATGTCTTTCAATATCTGAGAAAAAATCAAGTATTTAGACAATTACAAATATTATCAAGGTTGCTAAAGGATAATATCCAAATGGTCAAATAACATGTCATGAAAATAACATTTTAGCCAATGAGGGATAAATAGAAAGGAAGCAGAAATAATTAACTTATGAAACTTAACCTAACAATCTATACCTTATTGATTGCATGTCCCATATGAAGTTTTCCATTGGCATATGGGGGTCCATCATGTAAAACAAATTCTGGGCCTCTCAAGTGTTCCCTCTGCCACTGATAGAGCTCGGCAAACTTGCATGTCTGAACAAAGAAAATTCTTAAAACATTCTTGCTAATTCACCTTGAATTCAAGAAGAAATTACTCACTTCATAAATATAATTGTCACTTTCTACTCTCTTAGCTGCATTCACTCTAAGAGGAAATGAGGTTTTCGGTAACAATACTGTGTGTGTAAATTTTTGTTTTGGTGAGAGATTCTTTTGAGGTATCTCCACTACACCACATTGGCAACGACTTGCAACCTTTCTAAAATAAGATGTGCTAAAGAGAGGCTTCCGCATCTGTCCAATATTTTTCAACATCACGTAGAGCAATAATACAAATCTGACAAATATGTTAAATGAAATGTTACTCGTTCATCGACACACCTCAATCACAGGAAGGTTCTTAAGTTCTGATACGCCATAACTATTTGACACTTTTGAAATAGCCGCTCACCTGGTGGATTAAAATTGAAGCAATGGCATTGGTACCAACAGTACAAATTTCAAATTCACTCTATACTTAACATTGAAAAAAAAAACAACAACAACCAGGGTATCGCATTACAGTAAAAATGTCTTGTTTGAAATTTCATTTAAAAATTTAAAATTCGAAAAGCATTGTTTAAAGGTTCATAATCGAGCTCTGAAAGAGTGCAACCATTTTTTGTACTGTTATTAATATAAATTCTGAGTAGGTGTTTGTTATTTATTGTGTATTTTTAATACTTTGAAGACTTTAAGGATTTAAAAAATTATTGTCCACACTATGGAAAGTGATGAAATGACCTATGATGTCCATGAATAACTATGAATCCATCCCATCCCATGCTCTCCATTCGCAGAGAGTCTATTCGACCAACGCTTGTGCAATTTCCCAGCATTCCGTGTTTGGGGAAGCGCGCCGGCCGCCATTTGTACGTTGTGCCCGGGGTTTGCCGGTGGATTGTTTCTTGTGGTTGATGTGTGGTGTTCTTGGAGTGTGTTAAGTAATATTTGGTGGAGAGAAGCTGCATTTTTCCAAAATGGTTGACAAAATTGATATGAGTTTAGATGATATTATCAAGTCTAACAAGGCCGCCCGTGGTAGTGGTGGTGGTCGACGCGGAAGAGGAGCACAGAGGGGTTCAACAGTATCACGTCGAGGAGGAGGAGGACGAGGTTCTTCTAGGGGTAGCGTTGGTCCTGTGAGAAGTCGAAGTCGGGGTTCTGGGATTCGTAATACTCCTTATTCAAGGGTACGATGTTGGGAATTATAAAATGTTCGGAGTTCGTGTAGTATTCATGGTAATATCGACTTTTAAAAGAATGCATTGTTTATTGTAGGGTGACATTAACAGCAAGTGGCAACATGATATGTTTGATGGAGCTGGAACCAAGAAGATTGGAAGACTTGGATTTGGAATTGGCGGATCAATTGCCACTGGTGGCCCTGGGAAGCTGCTAGTCTCTAACTTGGATTTTGGAGTTTCAGATTCTGATATTCAGGTAAACATTTGTTGTGAAACATTGATAAGATAAGTGTGGTTTAATGATCCCTTCATTTATTAATGTTTTGTTATAATGGGAAATGCATGATTAATCTGATCGTATGTAATGACCTAATTTTGAAAATGGTTGTAAAATCCATACTTATTAATTTGAAACATTACTTTTAATTTAAAGTTTTCCTGCACTGAATTTCACTTCATTACTAGATCATTTGTGTGAAGAAAATACTAAATTGTTGGGCTTTTCTTTATTATATAACCATACCAGCTGATAGGAAAAATGTGAATTCAGTATTGTAAGTAATCCTATATATTATGCAAATCCTACAAAGATAACATAAGAACTAGGAAGTGAGGAGACAAGTGGTTAATTAGCACCCTATTGTTGTGTATATGCAATTGAGAGATAAGGATTACATGCCCTATGCACTACTAGCTTGTTTTGTTTTAGTAATTTGGAATTGAAAAGTTTATAAATTGTCATATGTTTTGCAGTTCATAAAACATTGAACAGAGTTGCGTTAATTGAGAGTATGTTTGTGAACATAATTGGTTTGTTTTGGAACTGAGAAATTTTGAGAAGCTGAGAAAAATGGTCAGATGTGTATTGAAATTATGTCCACTTGTTTTTGAACAATTATTCAACATCCAAATGTGTGATATTTATTATTGTAAGGGAAAAGCACTACAAATATTCTAGAGAAATGTTGGTTATACACTTTACACTTTTTTCTTTTAAGTATTTATACATAATTACATTGTATGATATATGCAATGTATGATTATAACACTTACAGGATTCTTGTGACTAAAGTAATAATGCAATAAGTGTTAGTATGTTCTTGTACTAAAATATAATATTTCTCTCTGAAAGCTTGCTGGGTATGATAGCTTCAGTGTACTCTGGATAAATTGTTTTCAATTAATTGATTTCCCAACAAATATGCTGTCTCTGTTGAAGTAATGTTCAGGATGTGTGCTCCATTAAGTCTCCAAAAAAGATACTTCAAATACTTCAATGGATTATCATCAGGCGAAATCTTGTCAGTACTAAGTATAGCAAACTCGTTTGTTAAGGGGGTCTGACTAACTTGAGATTTGATAGAATGCTCATATTACTCTCTAAATTAAATTGTGATTCGTGATTCATGATACATTTGAAACACTTGATTGCTCTTACTTTGCAAGTCATGTGGAATTCTTTACAACAGAAAGTGTTAAAAATGTCTATACTCTAAAAATTGTAAAGCTAAAAGAGTAGAATTTACAAAGAGACATGCCAAAGGTTGGATTTGGACATACAACCTTATGAAGTGAAATATTGTAGGGCTTGGCTGTCTAACCAACTTATTGAATGTGTTATAATTGTTCCTCTTATTAATAGAAGAGCTTGATCAAGGTAGTATGCATTTCCAGGTGTGTCTATTGATTTTCAGGTGGATAATGTAAGTTACAGATTTAGAAAAAAAACAGGTTCATGAAGTTTCAGAAAAATAATTCTTATGGCATTGAGAAAGAAAATGTAAATTCAAAAACTTAATCATAAATATATTTTCACAAAAGTTTCAGGGCTACTTAATTTTTTGTTTCAAAATTAGCATTTATTTATATTATATTACACATTATGAAATTTGTAATTTATATAATGCGCCATGATACATATTATGTAGAACTGATGCCTTAGCACCAGCAAGATTATATATTTCATTATGCATTTTTTCCCCCTTCATGTTTATATTTCAAAGTTCTGTTTTCAACGCTGTTTCATTAACAGCGTTTGAATTTTGCATGAAAACAAACAAATGTTTTGTGCAATAATGTTGAATGTTCTTTATGACTGTTTTGTTTTCTGTTTTAAGCATTTGGTACTCGTTTGCCATGGAGTGTAATTTATTTCATTTCTTTGTAATCTGATACATTGGGTTTTCAATCTTTGTAATTGTTAGTGGGAATGAAGAGTAACAATGATAAATTGTAAATGATGGAATTTCTTTGCTCTTCTTGAAATAATTTAATGCCACAACTCAATTAAAAATAAAGTTTGTTAAAAACGTATTTCTTAAGAATATTATTAAACCACTAATAGGTATATAATATTAATTACATAATTAAGTTTTCAGTTTATTTTGATTTCTCTCATTTAAGAATTTTTGTTCATTGTATTAAGGTGTATGCCAAGTGATTTTCAAGGCCACTTAATTTTGAAAATGGTTAACATGTTATGTGACTCATTAAAGTAAGAGGACAAATGCTCTTCGATTGTATTTCCTTGTTTCTGGGGTTGAATTTAGTATCCTGAAAAAGTACTCAAAGTTTTCTATGCTTAAATCTAGCATGGGTAAGAATTCAAAAGCACTAATCTACCAAAGAAGTTCATTCCACGAGTGTGTGGCAACTGATCAAATTAGTCTTTTTCTTTTTTCGGTGCAAAATTCATGTGAGCTGTGGGCTTCGATTCAAACAAAATGGGATCGTTAAAAAAATTGAAGGATGTGGCAGCATAGTGGTTAGGGCCCATTTCATTAGGCAGAGGGACCCAGGTTTAAACTCCAATATAGCTGGATATTTTTATCTGGTAATGTCCTTTTAAAGGAAACCTGAGGTTCACTCCCCCTCCATTCCAAATGAGTATGAATATTTACTGGCTTAAATAACAGTAAATACTGAGGCAAATCTGCAGATGTAGCCTGCCACCATCTCCTCACGTCTAAAAAATCAATAAGATCTTCTGGGATTCGTTTCAGAAACTAGAGGGCCCTGGAAGTGGGGAAACAAGTGTCAGAAAAAAGGTGTTTTATAGGAGTTCCAACCTCAAGAGACTCCAAGAAGGTTCACCTGCAATCCTTAGTTCAAAGGGATAAACAAATAATTAAAATTTCAATAATCTGCATTTCAGACATCAAACACAAGGTTTCTAAAAATATTAATTACAGTACTGCAAGTGCATCATATTTCTAATGTCCTTTCAAATTTTTTCCACCGAAGTATTTCATTTTCCAGAAACCATTCATCAATCTGCAAGTTTTATCAAGGTTCTTCACATTGTCTGCTTCAGCTTTGCTTGTAAACAAAACTATCTTTAATTGGAGAAAAAGAAATTCCTTTTTTAGAAGTAATTTACTTAAGAGTCTGATAGTGATCCACTCTTTCGCTGGTATAAAATCATAATACACTATCTTGCAGCCCACACCATGGAAAACCACATTCATAATTTCTATTTGTTTTAATTACATTCTTTTTTCAGTCATTATTTAAAGCTCTGAGACATATTTGTCTTACATTTTGAACGAAATGATTATTTGCAGCACTGAATAAAATTTGGGTTTTATTGCTTGCAATTCTGTATCACATATCCAAGACAAAGGAAATATACAAAAGAGTATGTGTACAAGACAAAAGTCTCATTACAACCACCACTTTGAGCATATAACTCAGTAATCGTGTATTCAGCATATAACTCAGTAATCGTGATTTATGTTTGGTGGTGTGTACTGAAGAAAATGTGTTGGTAAGGAGTGACATGCTGCCGTGTTACTTATATTGTTCACTGCAGTCAGGATTTGCATAAATGGATGAAAATTATTATAAGCAAAAGGCAGTATTTTGTAAATAAAGCTGAACTGTTTGCATAATAGTTTGTGGTGAAAATGATGCGAGTGAACTATTGTCACCAACACAACTAGTGGAAATCATACTCCCTGTGCCTTCACTGTTTGAGATGAACTTCAACTACAGAAGAGTGTGAAGACGAATCAATTAGTTGAATGATCGCATTCAATAAAACCAAGGAAGAACCATTTTTGTGTTTACCATAACAGTTCAGTGAACCAAGCTGCTGATGGAGCTATGAAGTAGGTGGAGAATGTCTGCTCCTTAGACAAAGAATCAATGGAAAAATACTTCAATCTTCTCAATAGTATTGAAATTAGACCACTGCTGATTGACAATAAATGGCATTCTCCGGCAAGACATATTTTCTGTTTCAAGAAGGCAAGCCTGACAAGAAATCATTGTAAAACAAGCTATGCCATCAATTGGAAGAACACAAGACAATGTTATAGTTCGAAGATTGCATTCTATATCACTTTTCACCATGGTGAAGTCGCTCTTGATCAATTTAGCTATGAGTCTGTCCTTGTTCACCCATGCATTATCGCCTTTCCCAGGGAGGATGGAATTATTCAGAAAGAACATGTTCCTGGCCATTTGGCTGCAAATCTAATGAGAACCTGATGAAGACTTCAAAGAGCTTCCTTGGTCCTAAATTCATCTGATGTGAACCCATGTGACCTTTATAGGATCACCTTGCTGTTTGCTGGGGAAAACACTGAAGGCAGCATCGCTTCAGATACCTATGGGGTATTATCCAGTTACTTCCAGCTTGTGTAACTACTGACTGGGCTGCAAATGGCATTTATTGTGAATACTAACACACAATCATAAAATTACTTGATCTTTTGTACGTCAAATTTTTCTACTTTCAGACACCCTTCAACTTTTACTTCATGTTTAAACTCCATTATGCCCCATCCATTAACAGTTGTGTTTGCAAATGGTAGATATTTTACACTGTCACTGTCTGAACCCATGTGTTTCCATTACACAAAAGAAGAGCTGTAGAAAAGTTACAGCAGAAAAGTTCTTCTTAGGCACTGTAAGGAAAATTTAAAATCTTAAAAATATTGCTTGTCTCTAAAAAATCTCTTGTCATTCAATACGTACTAAGACAAATGATTTGAGAGAATTACAAATTCTGACAAAATGGAATAACTATTCACTGTGAACACGAAAGTTTAACAATTGTGTTAAAAATCTATACAATAAACACACACAATACAAACAGAAGACGGGTGTCTAAATTGTACTTGAAATATTTGATGTTCACTAAGATCTTGTTTATTTATGTACATGGATGTTGGAAGTATAGCAGCATCCTGCCATCCTCATAAATTTAAACACTTGTATGTGTATGCATGTATTTATATACACATACACAAGTGTTTGAAAAGGGACAACAGACATTGCTTGACAAAGCGTTTTTATACACTTCCTGACAACTGCATGTAAAAACTCAGATTGTCGCATCACTAAGTAATCTCTCATTTGCTCACTTACTCTTGCCAAACATTGACATGACAATTTCGATGTATCAATTGTAACCTGTGTCCCTAATGAAGGAAAACCAGGGCAGATAAACATTCACTCCATAATTTAAGATGATATTAATATTTAGTATTAGTTATAAAAAAAGTTTGTAAGAGCAAGTAAAAGGGCATTTGAGGTCCACTATCTTTGATTTAAAAAGAAATCACAGAATTTGGTTGCATGGAAAGCTGAAACTTCTTTATGAAGAGAAATCTTTAGTGTATTAAATACTGTGATGTGTTAGAAAGAATGCTTTCGTACCTCGTCATGCATTCATGGAGCTGGAAGTACAGTAATGTTTGGAGCTTTTAGAACTTCTCGATGAATTTGAAAGTAATGATATTTGGACATCAAATAATCTTTATTTAACATTTGAATATTCAAAATAAACCCATAATTTGAAGAGAGAATACTTGAATTAAATTGTACGAATTTAATTTTTAATTGATTCTGTCCATCATGAATATTCATCATGGTATTTGGATATTGTGATGTGTTTATGATCTCATGAAAGATGTTACTATTGGTGGAAATATTTTTCTACTACTACAGTAACACATTACAATCAAGGGACAGAAATAATCAGAAAAAATATATGAGAGAGAGAGAGAGAGAAATATCCTTTATAATTTGTTCTTGTTAAGCAAGTCCATGCTAATAAGGTTTACTGTAAATAAAAAAGAAACAACATAAATGCATATGTTCACACACTTTTCTATCTTGCAAAACGTTTAAGAGCTTTTTTCTCTCTTTTTAATATGTCATGTTTCATTTTTGTAGGAGCTGTTTGCTGAATTCGGGCCACTCAAGTCTGCAGCAGTCCATTATGATCGATCAGGACGTTCTCTTGGTTCTGCTGATGTTATTTTTGAGAGAAAAGCTGATGCAATTAAGGCCATGAAACAATATAATGGAGTGCCATTAGATGGTAAGGCAAAAAAAAGTAATAAATTTGGTAAACAAGTGCTTTGTTTGATCTTTAAATAAAAATTTGTTTGTCTTATGAAATTGTTGGTGGTCAATATACATTATTAGAAACTTTATTATAATTATATTATTATTTTTTCTGGCTGACACATTACTCCGGTATTTTCTTTGCCAGTTCTGTAAATATCATTTAAGAAAATTGATACTGTGTATTAAAATGTGATGAAATATGTAAAAACACTAAACATTTTTGAGAAAATCTGTTATTTTACTTTAAGACTATCGTTTTTGTCAAGTTGAGAATGAACAGTTTTTTAATGAGCAACAAAGAGAATGTCATCATTGTGTCTGCTACTTCTTTTAATGAAGGTTCTGAAAAATTGAGTGAAATTCTTGATTGAATCTGTATCATGCTTTATGATCAGGTGGTGGTTGATCATCAATATCACGATCAACTTGATCCTTGAAATGACAATCTTCTAATAGGTTATTACAGGGATGTCATTGTCACAAACCAATAAATCTTGAAAAGTTGTTTCTTCAATCGTAAAATGGGACAAAATTAGAGTCCACTCAATCTTTTGGGGTTTGTTTACAACAGGCTGATACAACTTGTAGATTTTGGTCCCCATAGAATCTACAACTTTTAAAACTGTTCTGTTGTTTCTTACTACATATTTCTCCAGACTTTATCATCCATTGTCATCTATAGCATGGATATGGTGGTGGTATACTCTTTTTAGGTTCTAGGTCATGATATTTTCTTCAATATCTGCTCTGTACAAGAGTTCAAAATTTTATTTTGTATCTTAATCTAACAGCAATAATTTGGATGTGGTGTTGGGAGGCAAGAACTGCACTTTCACTTACTTGAGCTGTGGAATATTGTGGATAGTACCATGCTTGCTGAAGAGTAGAGTTGTAGGTCATCTTCTCTTGTAATTTCAATGTCAGTGCTATTGACTCATTCTGAAAACAATTTGCATGACATGACAGCTTTTCTCTTGGCCTGGTGAGAAAGGAACAACAGCCAGCAAAACAAACAACACTTTTCAATTCTAAAAGGGCATGTTGTATCTTGTAGACTCTTGAAATAGGGTTGTCTCATCAGCACTGAATATTTTCTTAGGTTTATAACTGTGCAACAAATCATGCAACGGAAGTTTCCATTCCTTGCATCCATTACAGTCAACAGCAGTGGCGTAATGAGACTCGTGCGTTTGGGGATGCTTAACAATAACACGAACTGAAAACATCATGATCTTTAATGTTCTCTAGAATCTATGTTATTGAAACAAATGTTACAATACTTAAACAGATTTGTCAGGAGACTTCTCGAAAGCAAATTATGCAGTGGCTCAGCTTTAATTGTTATGTTCGATTGGAAATGAGATCTCTTGTGAATTTAGACATTTCACACCAAAATAATATTTAATACGTATCTGAGCCATGAGTGAAGAGGGGAGGAGAAACCTTGCAATCTGTGCATGCATCATTGCCCAAGACAATCTCATGGCAGATGCTAGAAGCCTTTTAGTGATCAAGCAATCAGAGATCAGCTTATAACAATGCCCAGAATTCAATTGTAGGAAATCACTTTAAAATTAATGCATAATGTGTCTCGCTCCATTGCCAGATCATAAATTTTGTTGGTTCATTGATTAATATTTTACGTGGGGATGATGAGCATCATAGCTTCCCCTGATGCTACGCCACTGGTCTATAGCTGCACTTTTGTCCTACTTTTCTAGAAGTTATGTTATGTCTCATTTTAAATTTATCAATGTCAGCCATTACTTACTTTAAATCCTTCATTAAATCATATTAAATTGGTGGTTGTAGATACTTATGAGATATCTGGTTTGTTTTGTGTTTTAGGTGGTTTCATTTTAGTTTTTAGTTTTTCATCTATTTGACTTAGTTCATTCAGTAGATGATAATTAACCCCAGTTTTGAAATTAAAAATATTTTATCACAATGTTTTCATGCAACTGTCTTATCCTAGGATGGAAAAGACTCATCACTGTATTATGTTTAAAATTTATCATTATGAACTTGTATAATACAAAAAAAACTTTCACTTGCAAATGCCTCTCTGTGGTGTAACTCTAAGCTAGTTGTTGTTATTATTATTTTATTATTGTTTTCATTCTCACAAATGCAGGTCGAGCAATGAATATTCAGATGGCAACATCAGAGATACCAGCTGTTGGTAGAGGTGGCAGAGTCGGTGGCTCTGGTGGGTTTGTGCAGGGACGATCCCAAAACCGCATTGGAGGAAGAGGAGGTGGAGGTGGAGGAAGAGGTGAGTTCAGTTAGTTAAAATAAGCATTTTTATTGCTTTGTGATGTTCACTGTGCTTCTGTGTGTCCATTTGGAATTTTTAATAAGAATTTCTATTTTGAAATTCCTAGATCGCAAATTGTCATTTTGAATTGGTTTTATTATGAATATTTTCTTGGTGCAATTTTTCATTTGCAACTTTCAACTTACAAAAATTAATTTTTCTGAGAATTTACTGATAGCCTCCATTATGATATTTGTTCTGAATTAACACCCGTAGAAAATAAAGTGTTTTCCTGTATTTTTTCTATCAACAAAAACACAATGCAGGAAAATAAGGTAACACACAAACATTTTTAAATAACAAAAAATGGGGTATATCCAAAAAAGTTCAAGTACAAAGGCAGCTCAATTACGAAAAGCTCCAAAGCAGAGTCATTTAATTCAGTGTGTTTTCTGGCATAGCTTAAAAGGCCTGTGCAGTCTTATTATTACAGTTGACATATCTTAATGGATTTATAATGTTGTAAGGGTTATGCCCATTATTTTGATGTGTTGAACTTGCCACTATTAATTATGATGATGATGATGATGTGGTGATACTCGTTTTTACTTTCTGATGTGCCCCTATTATATTGCTCTTGGAGTTCCTCACAAGCTGCCTTTGCCCTAAGTCAGTTCATGCCATTCATAGCAATAGTCAAATAAAGAAGCATGTAAAAATAACCCTCAAAGATTTTTCATCTTTCATTTATAACCAGTGTATGCTTCTTGACTGGTCAATTTGGTCTACTCCACTCACTTTTTAACGTAACTTCAATTTCTTTATGGTACATTTTGTCAGTTAGTCTCCCGGTAAGTGCAATGACCACAAAATGCAGATTCTATTTTAAGACACTAGTGGAGCTTCCAAAGCACATACTTTGTCGTATTGTTTCTAAGTGCCTCGCAACATTATACTACTACATAAACAACAAAAATGTTTTCAAGCAGCAAATTATTTTTCTACTCTGTGAGACTCTAACTCAGATCCTCAGAGCTAACGTGCTGGTCGGCTAACTCGTTCCACTACGCCACAGAAGCGCTGTATGGGTCGAACTCCCAAACCCTTGAGTCCATTCAGATCAATCAGGGGAATATCAATTTTAAAAGAAATCAGCGGAATGGTTTGGGCGCTAGCATTTACTATTGCCGTCAAGCGATGTTTCGGTTTGAAGAACCTACAAAACATGGATTCTGGTTACACCACATGTTAGAGGTTGTTGCTTTTTTGTTGTTTTTTCCTTCTAAATTTAGCAAACAGGATTTATCCAATTCTTTTTTACCAGAAACCAACAATAATGTTTTTTCTGGTTCAAGATTACATAACTTTCTTCTTTACAAAGAATTTGTAAGGAGAGAAAGTAAAAGGCGGCAATAATAATAATAATAATTTCGGAATCTTTAGGGAGATTTCTGTTGTATTGTATCTATATTTTATGGGATGCTGTTTATATTTCATTTACATTTAATGTAAATATATATTAATTATTTTACTTTAATCAGCTCATACAGGTGTACAAAACCTCAACAATTAATGTGACAAGACGTTCACTTTAAAAATCCAATAAATTGTTTAAAAGTTAAAAATTCAAAAATCACATATGGACACTTCCAGTTTATTTATCTTTATTAATAGTAATCAATAAAGTTTCTGGAATCCTGAATTATTTCCGGTTGAAAGACAATTGTCACAAATAATAATTCCCTACCAAGACTCGAACCAGCCAACCTTCCCACTGAAGTGTTGAGCCTGTACCCACCAATTTAGCAACCTTGGCCATCCTGTTAGGACATGCAACATTTACTTCTATAATAGTAATAAGTATATGGTAGTTTCTGTTCTAGCATTACTGAGCCGAGTAATTGAGAAAATGTGGAAAACAATTGTTTTTCGGGTGACAAAATGAAAGCAGCCATGAAGAGAATGGGGCTTGGCACAAAAGCTAGACAAGAGTAGACAGATTAGAAAACTAACTAGGCCAAGAAAATCTGTGCCATTCTATAGCATCACTAGTTTTTTATTTAATTATGTAGCTAATTTTGTACAACCTTTTTCTGATGCAAATATATCATACTAGCATCATATTTCTTCTTGTCCCTATTATGTATGTAGAGAAAATTTAAAGAAAAAACATGGAACATTTTTTGAAAATTTAAAGTGCAATTTATGCAAAAATTCTTCTTTTTTCCCCCCCTCAAAAAATTGACTTCAGGGCATTTTTTAGAGAGCTAATTTTGTACAACACACTTTGTGTTAGAAAAACCTTTATCTTCAATTTTGTACTTTTAAAATTGTTTTTTGTTATTTTCGAAAAAAACGAGCAATACCCGAAAATGGGACTTACACCATATTTCTTGCCATCTCTCTATATGTACAGAAAATTTAAAGAAAAAATTCGAGCTGTTTTTGAAAAAAACAATCGTAAATTTCAAGCGCAAATTATGCAAAAACTACTTACATTTACAAAAAAAATGTACATGACCTTTTAAAGAGGTAATTTTGTACTGTTATCTTCCAATTTTGTAGTTTTAAAAGTTTTTTATTTTGCAATTTTTGCAAAAAATTGGGTTTATCTCCAAAAATGAGACCTACACAATTCTCTTAAATGTCTTTTGCGCTTTTGAACAATAAAATTTAATCAAAAAATTTGGAGCCATTTTGAGGGGGCTTCATGTAAAGTATCCCCAAATTAAATGATCGGTTTCAAATCCCAGTGGCCGCGACGTCAGCCAGATCAATTGGGGAATATTAATTTTGGAGAAAATCGGCCAAATGGCCTAGCTGCTAGTGTTGACCATGGGCAGACAGATGTTTTGCCGTCAATTGATTTTTCACTATCAAGAACCAACAAAATATGGATTCTGGCTACACCAAGTGTTAGAGGAGCATTTCTTTCTTCTTCTTCTTTTTTTTCTTCCGTCAGGATTTAACTACTTTTTTCGTTACCAGAGCCTGGCTTTAAGAATTTTTCGACATTTTCCGACACACGATTTCGTAACTTTCTTTTACGAAGAATTCGTAAGGTCAAAAATGAAAAACTTGTTTCATAACTAAATACCAATATAGGCGGATACATGGCAATTGGTTATGTTCAAATCACAGTTGTCTGTTCAGAATTCGGTCATTCAATTCATTCATAATAAAACTAAAGGTCGATTCCTGACCACAATAGTTAGCTGCAGTAAAATGCTCATTGTACATGCTTGGATACAATAAAAAACAGATGTCTATACTTCCATTTGATTTAAATAATGTTGGACCATTTCCAAACCCTTGGAATGCTGTTGGCATAATTGTGCACAAAATAATTGAATTGTGTAGCAAAAAGTTAACAATACAGAGCGTTCAGGGCAGTGAACGATTATAATGACAGATTGTATAACAGATGAGCGTCGTCTAAGACCGCATTGCTCTCCGCTAAATATTCTTCCGCCAGTCAGCTGAGTTGCATTCACAGCTGGTCGCGGTTGACTGAATTTTGTTGTTCAATGTAATTTTGATCGCGTGGATGTTAGAAACAGTTTTCACGAGAGATTCATTTAATTCCGTATCATTAATGATGAAAAATTATACTAAGTGATTCAAAACATTTCGAAATACTCTTGAGAACATGTGTGATTGATTGAATTAAGTCATTAGATACAAGAATGAAATGGAATATACTGCAAAGCTCCCACGTAGGCCTTGTAAAAAACTACCGGAATTGTGCCGGTACTTTTCGATCTTGCGTGTTCAGAAGATTCAAATTAATGTGTGCTGTATAATGTTTTGCAGTTATGATATCTGGTGTTTATAATTACGATTTCATTTTCACGTTGCTCATCTTGTGACTGACAGCCAGTGTATCAATTATTGATCAGTGACTTGCAGATATGATTAGTTAATTGTGAATTCGTTGTAATAATACTTAAATACTATAATTTGTTCCGTTATTGACTAATGAAACAAGGCTTAAGTGACATGTATAATTAACATAAAACTACCATGAATTTGCTATTTTCTTTTCATAATTTTGCCTTCTCCTGATTGTACAATCTTGGAAAATTTTCACACTACATTCAAAGATGTCTTTGGAAAAAAGGGAACAAGTTAGTAGATATTCTGGAGTACTGTTTGGCAGAATTCTCAGTTAATTCAATTGATCAGTAACTTCAGGTAAATTTCTTAAATATGGAAATCAAGTCAGTTCTTAAAAGATAAAAAATGGGTTGAAAACTGCTATAAATTATTGTACTCACCTGTCATTCAAAAGATATTAAATAGTATATTCAAATTAATGAAAGATAAATGGTTTTGCATGATCACTGTGCAAGTTTTAGCCTTAGAAATGAAAATTGAAATGTTTCATACCTTCAATAACTTTATTACATAAAATAAAAGTCAATTAGAAATTAGGTGAAAGGTAACATAAAAAAACAAACGTATAAGTGAAAAAATAATTCCCTTTATTTGCATGATTATTTATTTCAAGGATACAACATTTCCACCGAATCCATTTGAAGTTCAATAAATTTTATCCACTTAGATAATTTAAAGTCCAACTATACAAAATCAAAATGAGTTTCCTAAGTCCTCTTAGAAAATATTCACAACCTACTATTAACATCTCCAGCCTCAGCCTACCACATTTGCCAGGGTCAGGACTAAAAATTTTGAAATAAAAATTATACATTTGAATTTTTACCAAGAGGATAAAACAATGAACAATGTACGTATTGTATCTTCTTATATGACAACACTTTATTGGTTATCAAAGCAGTCCTAACAGCCGATTTTGATAATTTAATAATGTATTGCATTAAGATGTACAATACGAGAATCTAACATACTGCTCAAAAGATAAAACTTTTCTTTTCACTGAATCTGCATTTCTAATTCTTTTTTATTAAAAGAACTAATTTTTCTATTACTTGAAGTTAATTTTTGATGAGTGTAAATGAATGTTATTAAAATACATTTTCAACCCATTCATTCACAATCAAACCTTTTCTTCACATACTTTCATTCACACATCATTTTATATGCCTGATTCATATACATAAAAAATGAACTTCATATAACTGAAAAAACTTCCTTCTTTTAATAAATAAAATTAAAATTATACAATAATTACTAAAAAGAATTTACAAAGGAAGTTAACATGTGCAGACATAATGAAGTGTCTAGTTATATCTTCTGAGAAGTACGCCTTAAAAAAACACCTACCCTTACAGAGGGCAAAAAGCAACATTACTTCTGGGAAGCAAGCAAATGAGCATTTATTTCAAAGGCATATTTATTTCAGTAAGCCAAGATCAGCTTAAAAACAATAAAGTTTCACTATTTCACCTGGAATGTAACCACTTACTTGCCCTCGATGGAATAATATAAACTTTTAATTCTGCACCTGAGAAGAACAAGAGTTATGTCAAATCTTTTTTCAAACCTATGAAATATACTGCATTAAACATGTAAATATACTGACCATATCTCTCTTAAGTAGAGACAAAGAGCCCAGGCATGGGAACAGCATGAGGAACGTTATCATCAGAGTCATCCTGAATATTTACTATGACAGAAATCCCTGAAGCATCCTGCCTAACTTCTACTTTCCAATCTTCTTCTATAATTTTCTCTTATGTGTGTCATATAATTCTTCCAACTAAAGCAATGTACAGAATGAATAAGTACTTTATATTAACAAATTTTCTGCAAAAAAGACTCTAGACAATATTTTGTTTCTTCAATCATTTCATCTACAACATATCTGCACCCACATCAACTGATATGATTTTTCAAATCATGAAAACATTGGCAATCACTTGTATCAAAATCATGCAAAAATAAAACTGCCTTATTCTATGATTAATTCAACAAAACTTAGGTTTAAGAGTACCTTTTCTGAACAATTACTTCAGAAGTTTTCAAAAGAAGACTCTTAAAGGTATGCTCAGGTCTTAACGGTATGTAGTGCTGAGATAGAAAATGCTGCAGGTCACCCTTCCTACATTATGATGAAGGCCTTTTCACTTTCTAAAAAGTTGGAAATGACAAAAGGATATTTAAATATTTTAGTTATATTCAAAGACAATATGCATTTATTTTCATTCTCTCTATAAATACATATAAAACATTCTACTGGCAAACTTGATGTTCTCTAAGAAAAATTGTATTACTGATATAACTAAAATCACTGAACACCATTGAATGTAATAAATTTTCTATTCCACGCTTTTAAGTGAAACATCAATTTTCACCACTGTGTAGTTTTAATACTTGTTTTATAATCGGGTATTTTTATAAATTAATAAATGTATTATTTCAATGAATATTTTTCACATTTCTAAAAAACAATTGATGAAATGTCACTCACCAGCACAGATTGAACAGGTGCATTGTCCTTTACAATAACTGATGGTTCTGCTAATCAAGGTAGTAATTCTTCTTTCATCCACTTTTGGAACATCTCTGCTGTCATAGTTCTATGATATTCATCTACTTCTTTTGTCTTTGACGGAAACAATAGTACTGCATCTTCGATGAAACCATTTGCACCTCCTGCATGTATGACTATATATCTTTTACCTTCATCTAAATTTTTGCTTGAGCAACTTTCATTTTTATCTTGCCATGACCGAGAGGCATAACCTAAAGGATAGATTGTTAAAAACAATTAGTAAAGATCTACTGAAATAAAATCATATTGAACCACTATGTAGGTGCTTCAAACTGGACAAACGATATTCATCATATACAAGTCATTACACACATTGCTATTTCTCAAAAGATGCATTTCATTACATGCAAATCATGCCTTCTCCATTCCCTTGTATGTAGAATTTCATAATTTTCAACACTACAAAATTTAGTAGATTTTTTGCTTGCCTTTTGAATAAGACCAAGTTTCATCCAAAACCACAAATTAATAACCTTCAGCGTTCAGTTTCATATATTCGATCAAAAAGTCAGATCTTTCAATAACTATTATCATTTCTTTCCATGCAAATATAAATAAATTACTTACCATTCTTGTACATTGAATAAATAATGTGCCTAATCAAGCCCTGTCCAAAATCATCCACTACACATGTTTTGTTCCCATCTATTCCTGGACACTCCTTCCTAGAGTCTGAGCAGTATCAGGGTCTTGCTTCCAATGCCTGTAAAATTAAATTCAACATTATCCAAAACAATTTCACCTGACACTTTATTGACTTTCATATGACACTTAATTATGATTTTACTTACTTTTGAACAATGTGAGTTTTCAGCTTCAATTCATTGGCAGTTTTGTCAATAACTGAAGAAGTTTCTATATTGCATCGCATCAGCTCTTCCACAAATCTTGCAATAAAAAAGATGTCTTGGCACTGATGCTGTGTCACTTCTCCCTTCTGCGATGGACTCATTGCTAAAGTTGCTTAAAAGCTATTAACTACATTAAATATTTACAACTTAATAGTATATTAATGTTACATCTAATATTTCAATGAATTAAATATAATATAAATATTATATAAATAATAGAAATTCTCCGAAATATGTGGAGTGAAATCGTTCACGTCTTCTCTCCCCTGTGTCGACAATCTCACAAAGGTTCAACAGGCTGAGGAGAAGGGCTCGGAGAGCGCCCCTCTCCGGAGGTGCCATGTCAAAATACACAAAACAGTCATAAACACGCAAAATTGTCCTTGAAACTCGGGCAAAAGGCCCGCCCGGGGCCCGCCAACATAACAGAAGCCATGTTAGCTGCACCTCTCTTCTGCAGTGAACTCTCCAAATTCTAACTGAACACAGTATGCGTAAATTATTAACTTTTAAAAATAGTAACCTTGAATATAGTTTCAGAATTCTTCAATGATGTTTTATCACTATAATAAAATATTTTTCATTGAACTTTCTCCTTTGTCGGAATGACAATACATTAGGTTGTGCCACAGCGCCATGACACGTTAGCCAACGTTTGTGAAATGAAATCGAATCATTTCTGCATGTTAATCACTGGGCCACGCCTCCAGTTATGATCCATGTGGTATGGCATCAGTGGCTGTCCAAAAAACCGGTCACATGACTGAACGCTCTGTACAATATTTCAAAACTTACTCGCTCAACAAGTATGCAGCCTGCAAGGTTTTTTTAGAATATGACTTCGAAATGTGTGTTTCAAAATTTCATAGTACGATCGGGCCAGTTACTATTGAAATACTCAACCATTTATTGTGTCTATAGATTAACAATAACTGCTTGTAAACGTCAATGGGGCATTCAGATAATTATTTGTAAATTGTAAAGAGAAGTATTCAATAGTTGTTCTGAAAAAGCAATGTTTATTATTAAATTTAGTCTCTCGCATGATTTTTCTTTTCATAAGTTGGCAATACCTTATTTAGGTTAAGTTGACTTTGACTCTTGTATTTTTTTTCTTTCTGTTTTGAATATTAGTCCACATTGTTTACATCGAAAGTGTATTATCATCAGTCTGTGGTTGTGTGTGGTACAAAATTTTAATTCAGAGCGGTTTCCACTCATAGCTCAGAAGAAACTGTCAACAATTTCACAATTAATGCAGCATAACTCTGAGCCTGTGTTGAGGTTGTGTTTCCGGTTGCGATGACTTTTGCAGCAATTTTATATCCATTACTCCTAAGAATGCCCAATGAGTTATGTTATATAATGTCATCTGATTCCTCAAAAAAATGTACTATGTATTGAATTAAGGAGAAACCTTCACCATATAACTTCATTAAATAAAAAAATCTATTCGTGCAAAGGTTTTCCGTTTTCCTAATTTCAACTTATTGTATTTAAAAGAATAGGCAGGAAAGGACCGAATTTTTTCTTACATTTTAGGGAAAATAGATTTTACTTTTAAAGTATTTTTGGGGGTTACTTCACGTGGTTGTTCAAACTAATTACTACCGCAATCCATCATACTAACATTGTTGGAGAACCAAAACAACATGAATGTCAAAATTAGATAGTGAACTAGCGTACCTGCTGAAGGACAGTGGGTGTTATTGGGTTCAGAGTCTTTAATAAACATCAAATGTAATACTTCTTGCATGTATCTCATACATGGGGAAAGAAAAAAGGAAAGCAAAAAATTCTTGTTTAATTGAAATTGAAAAATTCTTGAAATTTTTAAGAATGCCTGTTTGATCTGTTTCAGGTGGACGACGTGGTGGCGGTAGAGGGGGGTCACGAGGACAACCCCGATCCCTTCCCACTGCTGAAGAATTGGATGCAGAATTAGATGCATATGTCAATAAAGTGAAGTAACAGCACAAGACAGTTCACTTTAAAACATTGTTGAACCTGTGTTCTATTGCAGACAGTGTAGAACGTCATATAACTCGTGTAAATTTGAATTGCCACATCTTTCATGATACATCTCTTGTCCCACTGAAATTTGTCAGAAAAAGTGATGTATTGTGGTGGCATTATCATAAAAGAGTTTTCTTCTTTTTAATTTTTTTACTAGTGATGTGGTGATTTGGCTCAATATTAAGCACTAGCTTTCTGCAGACATCTTGGAAATTTTCTATGGATAACTTTTTAGAATGTTGATGTGCCTAATGGTTTTCAAGCACATCCAAGTTCAAGAAAATATAATAAAACAGTACATGTGTACTTTCTATTATCAAAGGGGGCATATAGAAATCAGGGATATTGTCAAGATGCCTTCATTATGAATCAACTTTAGAGTATTAAACACAGTTCAATGTAAATTATCATTGTATTTAATATGCCAGTTGTGTGTTGGAAGTCATATGAAAAGATGTGTGCTAAAGAAAAGTGGAATTTCATGAATGTTGGGTACATTTTTACAAGTGTGATGTGGTATTTCTGTGTTTAAAATGTATATTATGTACACAATATGTGTACTACTTTTAGAAATATGATGACATTTTAATTTATGTTTATTTCAAGAAAATATAAAATTTGAAGTACAAAATGTTTGATATTGAAAATACATGCTTTTATATGATTTGCCTGCCTAATGTAAGGTCCTTTCTACTTAATGTAACAGGAAAAGATATGCTGAAAGAACACGACTTGGAAGGAGAGCCAATTTTTTCTTCTCCAAATGGAGATTTATTGAATAATGGTGTTTAAATTCCTTCATGTTTTTGATACTGATATAAGTACTGGATGTGAAGGTTCAATAATTAAAATAAACTAGTCGTCTTCACTTAAAAAAAAAAATAGTTTTAGCAAGAATGTGATTGCTTTTGAAAGAGTTTGTTTCCAATCATAAGTATAAGGAATTTATTGGTCAGTGTTTGTCTTTTGAGTGAACTGTGCGTACAAGAAGTTACATTTCAAATTTGTGAATGAAGTTGTATTTATATTAAACGTCAAAATTGTTATGTTTGCTACAGAAATTCTTAGCATTTCGAAAAGAAATCTTGTACTTGGAAAATATTGGAAACTTTGATTACTGTGAAGCTTTACTGCAATTCATCCTAGTTCTCCCTGAAGTGTTAGAAAATGCCTTGAAAATATTCTAAAGTCTATCTCCCCTTTACTGCAATTTAGAGGAAAATCTCAAGATTACTGACTGACTTGTGTGGAAATCAATGCAAGGTTGAGCAGTCAAAATATTCCTTCATTTTACATAAGTTGAAATTAGCAAATTTCAGGGAAATAAATAATGGAAGAATTGATTTCACTAGTTGACTTTGTTGATGTGATGAGCCATTGTTATGTATGTTAAATTTTGTTAAAATATTGATTTTAGTGTAATTGTGATCCCACTTTCTTATAGATTTCACGTATGCTAATTTTGCATTCAGTAATTGAATTTAATTAAACACATTTTAGCAGTGAAACTAATCTTACATAGTACTTGCTCTATACTTTAAGTGTTGAAAGTTCAAAAATTGAAATCTTATTATCATGTTTTCAAGGGATTGTAAATTTTGCAAGCAGGAAGCCTTGTCAAAATGCTCATTGTCGTTTTTACATTTTCTCCTTGGGAACGTAGTAATGGGGAATTACTATAAATAATACTAATTACATTCACATATAATGAAATAAACTTAATTTTATTGCAAATAATCAAATAGAAATTTAATTACATGCATACAGAAAAAGCAAACCAAACAGTGTGTGTGTTTTCAGTCTAATTCAAAGAAATTGGTAATGTTACAGAACAATAAGACCCAAAATGGTGGATGCAGAGTAGGAAACTATTCTCTGGCTCTGGTTATGTAATCAGACCAAAGATCCATGAATACTCTCTGAATCTCTCTCTCTCTCCATTACACAGTGGTAGGCTCAAGTACACCAAATTACCTTGCAATCAATACATTCGTTTACTGCTGTACCAAAAATGGCATAATTGTAGAACGTGTTACAGGCAAATTTTAAACATTCTAAATAGGGACTGTGAAATGTAGAAATGAGAATTGAACAGAATTGTGATCTGAATTTTAAAAAAATACTGATGTGTTATAGAGGAAAACATGGTAACAAGATTTCTCTGGGTATGATCCGAAAGAAAGTGGAGTAGAAATTCTGACTTGACGTTTTTTTGTTCCGTCTAGTTTTTCTAAACGTGACCCGAGTAATTGATTTGACAACTTGCATGCTATTTGAACTTCATTTGAAAAGCTGAAGGAATACTAAGGACTCGTAAAAGTTAAATTAGTATAATTAGTTGTAGAGTAATTTTTCCAGTTGGCAAATTACTGTACAACTAAGAATTCTAATTGTAAGAAAAATGGTTGGTTTCTTATTGAATGTAATATATGATGCGAGTAATTACTGTATATTTTGCTGGATGCCAAGCTAAGTATTCTGCTTCTTTAAATAATTCTCCATATTGGCTGTGATAGGACCTGCAACTTGGATCTACTCATAGTTGCTTAGTAATATACCAGTATCTATTGTTGATCACATCTTTCATGTTTAACATTAATAATTTTTAATCTTCCAGAAAAGCAGCATTCTTAGAAATGACTTAGTGTGTGAGAATAGGGAGAAATATGTTTGTATCAGAACGAGAGTTGGTTTCAAATATTAGGAAATGTATCTGATGTGGATTTCTTTTTTCTTACAAGTCAAGTTAGTGGAATGAAACTGTGGCTCGTGTTTTCTTTATCATTTTATGATATGATGGATTGTGTTTATTGAGTGTATCTAATTTGGAAAAACATCTAGTTCCTGTCTTTATTTTCTCAGAAAGAAATAAATATTAGATACTAATGAATTCTAGTTTTATTTTTTGTTTTTTTACTAACAAGTCAAGTGAAGCAGGCACAAGTGCACTGGAATGTAACTAAATTTGGTATGAGTTTATCTTGAACTGTTTCAAAATAATTTTTCTGAAATGACTGTAAATTTTAAGTTCAGAAGGAAAGTGTACAGAAGTTTATGAATTGGGTTGTAGTATGATTATGTGACCTTGGTATTTCATTGGGAACAAATAAATATGTTCTCTCATTTTATACTGAAAAACAATTGAGACTACATCTGAACTATGTAGAAAACCCTTCTGTGCATGCTCCTAAATTGTGATTTACAGCTGTGCTCCCTCCATAGCCCTGGACTGCAGTTGGGCAGCCAACTTTAACTTTTCTCCGTTATTCATTATAGTGTGTATCAACTACAGTTGATGCCTTTTGACAGCACTGTATGCACAGGGCACAAAGAACATAATATTGGTTGATATTACTCATACACCTGCCCACCAACTCCTGAGTTTCGCTTCTTTGGGAATGCTTCACCTTGTATTCACAAGGGAAGCTGTGTTGGTGGCTTTTTAAAAATGGTTCATCTTTATGCAGTTTTTCTTACACAAGCTTCCTGGAATAAATGTGTGGTTGATAGGATGGTCCCTTTTTATTGCTAGAAGTGTGAGAAAAAGTTTGTTTTTAATTACTATTATTGTTTGAATTTTTGTGTATTACAATGAATACTTGGGAAATTCTTAAAACACCCGTGCTAAAATTTGTATGTGTGATGTTTGTAAGAGCTATGGATGTTGCTAAGTAGTGTGTTGAAATAGCCTGTTGTAGTGTCCTAGCTGAGCATTGCAGTGCATTGTATAGGATTGGCAATCCAATAATTATTTCTCTGAGAACATAACTATTGCCAAAGTAATTGAAAACATGAATCTGCACTAGGTTTATTATATATAACATTCCAGAAAAAAAATTGTTTCCTCATTCATATCAGCAGATACCAATGTGATCCATGACAGAAAATGTTGCCCTGTGTAAGGCTACACATTCAACATTTATGGGAAAATATATTTCTTCGCGAAGTCTCCCTACAAAGTCATAATGTTAGATTAAGATCTTTGAAAAGAAATATATTTTGTAAGTTGTAGCTCATTTGACAGTTCACTGAACGTTGTAAATTCGATACATATATGCATAGTTTAGTTTCCCCCACCCCAAAAAAGAGTGCGAATAATGCCGAAAATAGGATAATTTGACTACTTGTATGCGCGTGTAACGATGAGGTAGTGCAATGCTGATTGCGGAATAGATCGTGGGTTCGAATTTTCGATGCTTGCCAGGCGACACGGGACACGGTCATTAACCTATATGCAACGGACAGTTATGAATTTCTGATAGACAAGGAGGTGGCAACAGTTAAGGGCGATCTGCACTATTCTGGCGACTGACACGCGGGCATTGCTGCTAGCCACCGCTGATGGCTTCACTCTGATAATATACTCTTTGCTCTGAGCGGCTTACTCCCCATCCTCTTAATCGATTTATAACCTATCATCTTCACTTGCTCCAACGTCGCCGCTTGATCGACACCCACATCGACTTGCTCCCAATCCTCCAATGATTGACTTGATTTCCATCCGTCTCTTGAATGACTTGCTCCATCCGACTTGCTTACCGTCTGCCACTGAACGACTTGCTCTCCAACCCTCACAATCCTGTTCTAATATGTTGTAAAATACACCCCTAATCCCATTATGTAGTCTAATTTTATGAATAGTCAGTCTTTGTCACAGAGAAAGTATTGTTTTTTCAAATCGTCCTTCTGACAGCCTATCTTCTCTGAACGCCACTAGCGCCTAAACTTTCTGTAAGATATTTTCCAAACTAAATACTCCCCGGTCGATCTGATATCATTCAAAGGTCTCCGATTTTGTGTAGTAATCTTTAATTTTTGGAGGTTGCCTTGCGAAATTTTCCTTCAAATAAAATTTGTTCACCATATTTAGTTTTTTCATTAAGGATATGTACATATTTTGAAAATTGTAGTAGTTTTCGCGCTACTTTTCGTGAAAAATATGCAATATTAACAATATCAAAAACAAGAATTTCTCAAAAACGGCTCCAAATTTTTTTTAAAAACTTTTGGTGGGTTTAGTGTTAAAGATACTGAGGAGATGATCTAAACGCCATTTGCGCTATTCTTTTGTTGTTGTTTTCTTCAAATATTACACAATTGTATTTATTTTGACATCTCTCTTGCGTTGTCAATATTTACATTTACGGCGATTTGTTCACATTATTACATTTATGAGCATGCCAAAACCGTTAAGCCGATGTTTTCCAAAACTGATATTCACCGATTGATTTTATATGATCTCGAGGCCGTTTGCGATTTTGGGAGATATTTTACATAAAATCTTAACTACATTTTCAAAATTTTTCTCAAAAATGGCTTCAAATTTTGTGATTAAACTTTGTTCTCGAATAGCGTAAAGAATACTTAAGAGAATGGTGTGTGTCATGTAATGTTATGTTATTAGTTCCAATTGCATTTCTGCAATTTTTAAGGTGAGAGTTTGAACTATCTTCAGCTTCGTGCGGCGTACCCATACGGGCACGCTAGGCAGAGAAGGGTTAAAGACGTTTCACTTGAAAAGCTGAGAAGAAATTAACGACAATTCCATTCTGGTGGTGTCTAATATTGCTTTATCGTAATGTTAGAGGTTAAGCATGCGGACGGGTTTAAATGTGAGATAGTATAATGTTCACGATATGAGTCGTTGAGAGCAAAACTGTGGGTAATAACCTTTAAATTATTGGCTTTACCACGATTTCCGTCCAAGAGATAGGAATTTTGAAGTTGCATTTTTGACCTGTGCACATATCACCAAAACAGATTAAAAGTTGTTGTGGTTGTTGTTGTTTTTACATGCTTCTTGCGTGTTTGGTACAGATAAACAAGAAGCAATTTCTCGGGAGTCTCTGAGAGCTCGTTTCGCCCCACCTGTGACTTACACCACTAATGCATGCAGCGGTGTGAGCAACTTGTTGGCGTCTTCTGCATTGTGCTGGCCTCTAGCGGAGAAATATTGAAGTTTGACTCACAGCATTTTAGCCCGTGATGGAAAAATGTCAAAAGTATCTACCAATGCATCTAACTCAAATCTTCCAAAATTTGACTTACTCTCCTTTTCTCTCAACGGCTCAGATAGTTTTCATTGAGAGACGAATGAATGTCGTAATTGGCATTTAGCAATCCTACTATGAATCCCCCCCCCCCACATAATAGTGAAACGTTGATTGATTGATTGATTAGTGATTCCAGGCGCGACAACGCATCAAGTTATTAGTCCCGCAAGTGTAGTGCATTTTTATCGCTGGAGAAGGCGGTGATCTTCTCTCGCTATATGGCGTGATTTGGCGCCGCTCTACGTCGGCTTGTAGGGTATTTTACTCCACCAGGTTTCCCCCACCAACGTGACACCACCCCGGCCGGATCAGCTCTAAGCTCCCTACTGGTCTCCCATCAAGTGGCAAGTTTAGTGAATGTGAGTGTGTGTGAAAGGGAGGTGAACAGGACAAGGAAGAGGTATGAAAGATCGCACGCGGTCCTCGGCCCGTTTGTTAGGCATTCATCTGGTGTTGATCGGTGAAACCACGGAAAACTGCCGTTCAGAGCAGCCAGCCGCTAGAATTCTTCTCTAGACAACGGCTGTACAAGACGTCTAGCTAGTGTCGAAAATTCAGCCACTGTCGGGACTCAAACCCTAGGATCCCCGGTCAGAGGCAGTGACATCAATTGAGGACCTGAGACACCTTTGCCGGTGTGAAACATTGACATACTTTATAAAAATGAATAGTATAAAAATAAACTATAACCTGTGCAATTTAGGCAATTAATATATTTTTATATGTATAGGAACTAATATACACAATTGTTTAAACAATATTGGTAGCTGCTATTCAGTGGGGTCCCTGAATATGTGCTAAGTCTGCATCTCACACATAAATCTTCTTCTGGCTACACACTTTGCAACAATTTTCAGCTATATACAGAAAATCGTATAAGATATTTATCACTCGGAACGTTCCTTCCTCGGTTAGTTACATACTCCTTTCGATCATGTTCGTAGATCCACCAGAAATATGTGGATTCTAACATGAAATGTCACCAACAAAATCTACATTTCTCGAGATTGTTTTCTTTCATTTTACTTCCAGAAAAGTAAACCTCACCTCTGCGATACAAAGAAAATCCTTTTTCAAGAAAAAGTCATAGCACTTGAAGTGTGTCACAGTCAGAATTGGATGCGTTCTATGTAGGTCAGTTCTTATTCAACCCTCCAAACCATCCCCTTTATCTTTGTGTATTGCGTTACAACAATGCTTAAAGTTTGCCTCAGGTCAACAGAGGAATGTTTTAATAAAGGAGAAGCCACGCAAGTTAGATTTTCTCAGATGTAATCGTGTTCAGGCTTTTCAAATTTTCCTTCTTTGCTTTTGATAATTTAATTTCACCCTGCAGGAGTCCTTCCTCTTCTGATTCTTCCCAGCAGCTGCATTTGTAATTTCCGCGGGCGCTGTTTTCGGAATTGTCGTTGACCCACATTCTCCAGAGAGAAAGTAAAAGTGGTGTACTCTCTTCCCTGTGGTCTCGCAAACCAACGAAAGGACTTTAGGAAGGAATTTTATTAATTGCACTGGAGTAGGATCTGTTTGTCGCTCAATGGGAAATGAAGTTCCATTTGTAGTTCAATCAGTCGGTTTTATTGTTGATGTGGGGCATCGATTTTGCAGGCAAATATCCAAGGGGAGGGGG
Source organism: Gryllus longicercus (assembly GCA_038098605.1). Lineage (NCBI taxonomy): Eukaryota > Metazoa > Arthropoda > Insecta > Orthoptera > Gryllidae > Gryllus > Gryllus longicercus. Next base: position 236,408 of record JAZDUA010000611.1, on the reverse strand, counting down.
GAGGTGTCACGAGGGCGATGACTCTCTCACAAAAAACTTTTTGCAATCGAAGTTTATGTATTTAATTTAGAGACGGATCGAGTGTAAGGCTAGGGGGTGAGGGTATAGGTTTATGTCCTTGTCATCAGTTTGAATCACAAAATTCTTTTATACCGTAGCTTCAACAGAGACATTCTGCAGTATTTATTTTATCCATGCTGCAAGCTTAACAAATTTTTACAAATTGCTTCAAGTAAATCGTTCTGAATAATCTTTCAAATGTCTTTAAACGACTTCGAATTTTAGAAAGATGTTATATTTAGAGAGAAGTCCAAAAATTGCAGGATAATGTCTTTTAGTTTTTTTTCTGTGCGTAAATAATGATGTGTGGAAATACAATTATTACATGCCTCACTGACGAATGAAAATCCATATTACTCAGATGTTAGAGGAAAAATATAGTTTTAATATCGATTAAAACATTAGTAGTTACTTTGGGTACCCAAAGTCAAATTCCAGGAACACTTTTCCCATCTTCAGTGGGCAACAATGCAAAAGGAGATATATAAAACATTCACACATGGAAGGACAAAAATAATTGAAAGAAATATATTTGTATGAAAAATTAATGAGTAAAAAAATGATTTCAGAAAATTACTATAATATATTCAGAAATTGGCTAAATACTTAAAGGGCTCATTTTTGTCACATTTTAAAACATTTGAAGATAAGATTCATTAAAATTAAAAAGAAGTCAAAAATAGTGGCAAGTTGTTATAATTAACACATTACACAATAACATATTACCAGAACTACGTTATCAACATGATGGTGGTACTGTAGATAGCATTATGAGATCTGAAACAAGGAATTAACTGGAAGGGGATGGTTGTATTGTGACAGGAGACACAACTTATAGAGGCATAACAACTGGAGTGTAGATCATCTTTCAGGATTCACAATGCTCTTTGAGAAATGTTAATATTATTCCAAATGACTACAACATTCTCAAGCATTTCCCTCAACTTCACCTAATTTTGCGAATTTTTCTCGAAATAGTTAAAAATGCTTTCTATTCAGGTATTTGCACTACAATGTATTCAATTTATCTGTACTACAATGTATTTATCATATTTTTCTTCAAAAAATTGCAAATCTATAAAAAAATATAAAAATAATTCCACTTTCGAACATTAAGGCAAGCATTTGCCCAGCTGATCAAGGGAAGCTGCTCAGAAACAAAATATCTCTTGATGTTGATCCCTTAAGAAACGAAATCGCATTGTTGCAAGCAAACATGTCGCTCGATTTACAAAGTAGGCCACTGGGTCACCATCTGCTCGCTTCATTGTCAGCCGATTAGGGGGCAGTAATTAAACGCTCATGTTATTGTTAATTCCAACGTATTCACAGCAGTCGGTTAGCAATGCAGATGTCCCACCACGCGCCTGCACCGTCGGCTAAGCTCCAGCTTCACCGCCGCCCTTTCGCCCACACTCATCCCATCCTTCGCTCCGCACTCACAGCTGCCCTTGCCCTCGCCCCAGTTATCACTCCCCTCAGCACAATGCAACCACCTTCACCCCCACCCATGTCCTCGCCCTTGCCCTTACCATCGCTCTCATTCTCGCCCTGCCCCTCGTCCAGTCCCTCACCTCTGCCACGCCTTCGGTCTGGCTTTCGTCCTCACCTTCGCCCTCTCACCCTGGCCCACCCCTTCGCCCTGGCCCTTGACCTCGTCCTGCCAGTCGCCCGGGCCCTCGCCTTCGCCGTGCCCCTTGCCCTGCCCATTTGCCCTTGCCCTGGCGCTCGCCGGGCCCCACGCCCTGCACCTTGCCCTAGCCCTCTCCCTCACCATCGCCCTCTTTCCTTGCTCCACGCTTTCACCCTTGCCCTTGACCTCGCCTTGTCCCTCACCCTACTCCTCGCATTGCCCCGCGCCCTGCACCTAGTCTTGACCCCACCCACGGTCTTTGCCTCACACATACCCTCACGCTCGCCTTTGTCTACGCTCTTGCCCACTTAATCTGGCAATAGACACTTGGTAAATTATTATTTTTACTTTGTCTCATATTATATTTAACGTATATTTTATTGGGTGGAGCGGGGTAGGGGTGTGGCGCGGGGCGGGACGGAAAAGAGTGGTAAAGGCAGAGTCAGGGGGAAAATGGAATTATGGCGAGGCAGAGCGGCAAATTGGAGTAAATGGCCCGAGGGGGTGGCCAAATATGTAAGTGCACACCTGTGGCATGTACTGTATAATGGGTGGTTATTAAAAAGTGGTCGTGTTAAAGTAATTGGGAAAAATTGATTTAGCAATAAAAAGAACAATTTTATTCGGCTGATTTGACTTGCTTCGCTCGCGCATTTCCAAGTCGACGTCGAGGATTCGGCCTTCGATTTCTCCGGTTACCAATAAAAACATCCTTGAGTCCAGTCAACGCAAACTATCTAACGAATTTTTCACGAAGGCTCAAATACGGTTCATCTTGACTTATGTTTCTCGAGTAACTGCTAGTAAAGTATGTCTGCACGTATTTGGCACTTTAGAGTCGGATTAATCCACACTTTTGTCAGCTAGCGGGCCTGTGCCCTGCCGTCGTAAGCCCTGTTGTCGCAGGCCTGGGCCCTTTTTTTTCTCACTCCTGGGGACAAGGTATACATGTCGCAAGCATGATGTATTCTCATCATCGTTCCTAGCTTCTGTGACCCGCCTGAGATTTTTCTTTCGTCGCACAGCTGTAGAAACAGGGGCGGATTAATATTTTTGCCGCCTGTAGGCACATCAAATTTGCCGCCCCCTGTTTAAAATTAATGTTACATTTCAAATTGTAACGTTTCAGTAACAATTCCTCATTAATTTAAACGTTTTAACTTTAAAAGTAACTTTATATTTTGCACATTGTTTTCATAAATTATTTTTTTTTTTTTTGGATTAGCTAATTTTGGATATAAACTGTATCTTTATAGCAAGTAACGTTCAACATTATTAACGTTTCAACACTGAAACGTTAACATTAAAAGGAAACTAAAACATGACAACTAGAATTGCAACATGTTTTCTTTCGTCAACGGGCCTTAGTTTCAGATTCATATACTTCTGAAATCATAACGTATACTCAAATGAAGTAGACAAATAAATAGCTTGTATTAAATATTAATATGATATTTTTAAAATAAAAATATGATTTATGCTGTTATAGTTTTTAGAGAACCTAAATTTGTTTTAGAAAATATCAAGAAAATTTTGCGCCTTTTAAAATTTGCCGCCCTTGAAAATTTGCCGCCGTAGGCACGTGCCTACTGTGCCTATGCGTAAATCCACCTCTGTGTAGACACTGAGATGATTTGTATTAGAAAGCTATATTTTCATTTTTGCCGCGGGTCCGCCTCACAGAAAATTAGCACGCTGTACATGAGCCACCAGATGGGCATACGAAACTATTTCTACTTAAATGTACACATTCCACTCGTGTCCCTTTTAACAATGACTTTAGCTGTTTGTAGATAAAATAATAGGTATCATATTTGTCTAAAAGATAACACTCAAGATGATGGATGACCTATTATTTCTTCCGCAAACAAAGTCAACACCACATCACAATTCACACAATTTATCAGTTTATCATTAAAAATTACTCGCAAGCGAGGTGAAGAGGCTCCAAGTTGGCTGGAGGTGGAGCGGAGCGGGTCTGGAGGTTTGGTGGCGGGGAGGGACGTGCAGTAGCTAAACGACGGAGATGTCAGATGTAAATGGGGAGACGGGGTGGATTGAAGAGCAGAGACGGATTGGCACGTAGGTAGTCGGCGCCGAAAATATGTGGGACGGTTATACGGCGAGGAAGTGCGACGAGGCGGGACGAGGATGCAGTACGGGATGAAAGGGACAGCGAGGCGAGGCGAACTTGGGTGCACGTGACGAGTCGGATCTCAACCGTCAAGGACCGGTAATGGCAGCTCAGGGTGTCAATGGATGTCAATTACAGTGCTTCTGACAGGGAGATTCTGGTGTTCGAGTCCCGACGGTGACAGAATTTTCGACACTAGCTTGTCAACTAGGTCGAATTCAGACCAGGCCTGGAGGAGAATTCTAGCTGCTCTGATCGGTAGTTCTCCGTGATTTCTCCGATCAACACCTGGCGAATGCCGGAGCAATACCCTAACAAACGAGCTACTGACCGCGCGCGATCTTTCCTTCCTCTTTCTTGACCTTTCATCACCTCTTACTTACACACACTTACACTCACATGCACTACATTATTACATTTATCTGGAGACTGGTCAGGAGCTCAGAGCGTGCCCCAGCTGGGGAGGTGCTGCGCTGGTGGGAGATACCTGGTTGGGGAAAATATCTTCAAGCCGATGTAGGTCGACACCGAATATTGCAATCCAGCGAGGGACGATCATGACCTTAAAATACACTACGCTTACGGGAGTAATGCCCTTAGCAGTAGACGTGCTCGGAATCACTCAATGAATGAATCAATCAATCGATGGTCATGGGGAGGAGGCCGGAGGGAGGTGAGGCGTGGTTGCCTCAGAGCGTGTCGGAAGCGATGCGAGTCCACGACGTGTGAGAAAGGCAGGTCAGACGGGCAGGATGGTGTGGAGCGTGTGCCAAAAGTCAGTGCGGGAGGCGGCATGTTTGTGCATGATACCAAAAGCAATGAAACAAAGAAACAGGGCCGAAAGGGACGACGCAAGACGGCACAGGGCGGGAGACGGTACAGAACGAGGCGAGACGAGGAGAGAGACGACGCGGAGATGACGAGACGAGGCGAGGCGGGAAGACGGCGAAGCGGAACACGACAAGGAGACGGGTGGAGCGGGACGGAGTGGAGCGGAGAGGGACAGAGCTTGGCAGAACGGGACTGGAAGAAGAAGGGCACGGGACGGGAAGTGGTGAGACACGACAGGGAGGGAAGCGACGGCACGCGAATGGGTGGGGAGGGAGGGATGGGACTAGGCAGGGCAGGGTGGCATTGATGGGTATGAGAGTGGTGGGCCGGTGGTGGCGGAACGGGGGGAGCGCGGTTCATCCTAAGCGGGGCGAGGTGCGAGCAGAGCAGCAAAGGGCGGGGCGGAGCGTGACACGTTGGGACGGAGGGAGAGATATGACAGGGAGCGGCTATATGACAAGGCGGGTCAGACAGGGTCAGTCAGTCAGACAGGGTCAGTCAGACAGGGAGCGGCAGATATGAGAAGGCGGGTCAAGGTAGGACTGGGTGGGGCAGGGCACGCCGAGGGGGCATCGAAGGCCTGAGCCTGTTTGGGGTTGAGATTGGTGGGCCGCTGGCTTGGCGAAGTAGGAGCAGGGAGCTCGAGGCGTGGGGTAGTTAAGCGAAGAGGGGCAGAGCGCGGGGGAGGGTGGAGCGGGTCTTGACGGTATGAACAGAGACAAAATGTGACGGAGTGGAGCGGGATGGAGAGCGACAAGACAGAGAGGACTGGATGGGAAAGGCAAGGAGAAGGCGTGTTTGGCTAGGTAGGGAAGGGCTAAGCCTGTTTGAGGTTGAGAGAGACGGTGCGGAGGCGTGGCAGCGTAGAGGAATGGCGGAACGGCACGTGCTGCTTGTGGCGGGGCCTGACTTGGTGACGCAAAGAGAGCTGAGGAAGGTAGGGCAAGGCAGGGCGGACTGGACGTCACACGACGGGGAGGTCATGACGGGGAGGGTCGCGCCGAAAAGGGCTGGATGTGAATCGGAGGCATGGGCTTGATGGGGCAGGGATGGCATCGAACTTCTGAGTGTGTTTGGGGTTGAGAGAGACGTGCCGGCGGCGTGCTGGGCGTGGTGAGGCGTGGCTAGGCGAGGCCAGATCCGAAGAAGTGGCAGGTTGGATCGGACTGGAAGGACCGGGCGTTGAGTGTGGCACGATGGGATATGACAGGGAGGGTCTCGTAAACGACTGGATAGTAACAGGAGGGATAGGAGTGGACGGGAAGGCATTGAACCGCTGGCTCTGTGTGGGGTGGAAAGAGCCGGAGCGGCGTGGCGGGGCCGGCGCGCAGCGCGTGCTGCGCGTGGCGAGGCGTGGCGGGGCGTGGCGGGGTCGGGCAGCGTGGCGTGTGCGTACGCTAGCGGCCGCCCGCTCCCCCGGTCCTCCCCCACCCTCGGCCGCACGATCGATGGCGGCGTCTGGCGGCGGCGGCGGCGTGGCGGGCGGCGGGCGAGGCGGAGGGCGTGCGGGGCGAGCGTCAGTGTGCAGCGCGCGCGCGGGGGCAGCGCCTCGCCTCGCCTCGCCCGTCTCGCCCGCGTCGCCCCGTGTCGCCCTGCGCCGCCCGCGGGGGCTATTGATCCGCCGCCGCCCCGCCCCGCCCCGCGCCGCCCCGCACCGCCCGCGCCGCCCGCCGACAGGCCGCGTGGTCGCCCGCTCAGGTGAGCACGCCGCGCGCGCGGCCCCGCCTCCAGCGCCCACCCACTGCATGTGCGCCCGCCCGCCCTCACCAACACCACCCAGAGCTGCCGTGTGTTTCTCGGTCGTGTGTATTGTATTCGTAATGGATCTTATTTATTACGGAACGTCTCATTGTGATATTGTTATGATTCTTGGGTTGCTTTATTGACTCTCCCCCCTCTGGCTCTACTTCCATGTTTACTGTGATTTTGGGGAAATTGTATGAAATTAATCGCTATTTCTTACGACTTAACTGTTACACGGAATTTCATTTATTCAACCCATGCTGATTGTATTGTTTATTTGACTCCTCTCTCGACTTCCGCCCGCACTATTAGCGTGGGTTAACTATTATATCAATCACCATTCCGTACATTGTTACACAGCATTCACTTTATTTAATCATATGTTATTTTTATTATTTTCTTGCACCTGTGTCTCGACTTCCATGTGTTCTGAGCAAGAGCCAAATCTACGATAACAATCGCCATTCCGTACAACTATCAAATTGTTAAACAACATTTCGTTTGTTAAATTAAGGCAATGGAATCCTCATTGTTTTGTTTATTGCTCCTCTCTCTGTTTCTCTCTCTCTCTCTCTCTCTCTCTCTCTCTCTCTCTCTCTCTCTCTCTCAACTTCCGTGTGTACATTATTAGCAGGGACTAACCATTAAATTTGTTACAATTCCTTACTATTTATTATTACGTTGTTACAGAACATTAATTTCATTCAGTCAACGCTCTTTTAGTTGTTTTCTTGCAATCCTCTCTGTACTTACTTGGGTATTATGAGAACAGACTAACCGTATGGAATTTAATCACCATTCTTTATGGTTTATTATTTCATTGATACACAGCATTCAATTACGTAATATTGTATTGCTGAATTTCACTGAACGCAATAAATAGTATACTTCAAATGTCCATCCTCCAAGTGTATCTTCCCCATGGTCATCCGCCTATTTGTTTATCACATTCTGCCATATTGTTGGGAATAATTGGTCAGCTGTTCATTCGAACGTAATATGCTGCGGATCCATTCGACTATGGACAACTCTTGTATTAAACTAACCGTCAAAGTTTGTTTCATTCTGTATTTCCCCTTCTGCCATCTTATGTGCACCTGTTCCGACGAGGAGAATCACTAGATGGTACTTCCGCTTACGCAACTAACGTATTTGTCTGTCAGCAATATTCTATTAATTTCTTCTTGAATTTTATTGAATTGTATTTTTTTTAAATTAAAAGGTAATTATTATACATATAATTGCATTATTTGATAACTGTGGGGCTAGGATGAAGGCCTATAAGCTATTACAATACCTACTACCTACCGCGTTATTTCTTTTTCGAATTCGAACCTTTCAAATTCTGGCACTCAGCTCAAATTGTCTCTCCATCGTATCAAAGCCGCAGAAAAGAGACCATGAGGCGACCAAGAGACCATGAGACGGCTGAGGAAAATACACCTGAAAGGAGAAAACCTGCCGTCAGAGTACATGCTAATTCACCAAACGTTTTGTAAGTTACTTGTTTATTTCTTGGGGCGGACGCCACGCCATCTCCTTCCAGTCTTTGGTCTCCTTAGCAACTGAAATCAAACAGCACCACAGAAGATAGTCCGCGCCATTGCGTCTGCGCTTACTTCTCAGACACCCCTCCCATTTGCCCCCTAAAGAGCTCATTTTATTATTTGATGGTTTACTTCTGTGTTTATTGTTTTGCTTATTTACTGTTATACTTATTTACTTATCACTTATTATTTAATCACTTACTTGTTCGTATGACTAATTTAGTTATTTACTTAATTCCTGATTAACTTAATTATTGCTAACGTATTAACTTATTTATTTCCTTTCCAGTAAAGGCTCCGCTCATACTACTACCCAGTGCTGTTTTCCCACTTTATTATTACCGTTTCCCTATAGTCCGAACCTTTCCGAGAAATATTCTTAATTCTTTCAAGAAGTGAGACCTATTATAATCTGTTCTGAGCGAGCGTTACATTTATGTGTTGAAAGTAATAGTTCGCAATTGTTGAATTGTAACTTCGCATTCTACTTTCCATAGACGTTTTCCAGTGTACACAGTGAATGAACTTGCGTATGTATTTACTAGAAAATTAATCGTCAAACCTGTTTTTTTATTGTACTAATATTGTTATGAAACATTTGCTGCATTTCGTTACTCATGAAACTGCAACCTTTACGCCACCTCAGTTATTTCCCTTTCGTGTTATTGTTTCAATAAGAAGGAACAGTGTAACGAGATTCTTGTGTATGAACCCAATGTGAGAGAGCATGAACTCGTAACATGGGCATTTGATCTATCAAACTGATTGTCAAATTCAATTGGATTGTATTAATTCCTTCCTCTATTTATTTCCATGTTCCTAATAATAATATTAAGAGTTTCTGTGAACAATTGCAAATCCTTTTGATTTATTATTTCATTATTACTAGCATCTGGTTAATTAAATTAATCGTAATAATGTATTGCGTTGTTACACTGTATTTGTATCACTTTGATTTTCATTTCTCAAATAATTTTGTGCTACATCAAATACCTGCTCGAAGATTATTTATTCTGCTTGGGAGATATACTAAGACGAGCTTTCATGAATTAAACTCTGTTGAATTTGTGAATACAACTGTATTTTAACTATTAAATTAGTCATTAAACTTGATTGCATTGCAGAATCTCGTACTTTTCGTTGAAGCATCACGTTGATCTTCCGATTATGTAACTGTTTGTGCTCGTGACTTATTAGTTTCATTAAATTAATTGTCAAGCTTTACGCATGTAGATACCTATTGTCCTACTAATATCCTGGTGTCATTTTACGGTGTCATTACGGTCGTGACTTATCAATTAATAAATTATTTTATTTTATTCAGAAGGTTAAAGACACTTCTTAATTGTCAATTATATGCTGTTATAGTACGTCTTTATCACCCACGGGTGAAAAAAATGTTTTTATTTACTACTCTCATCCGCGCGCTCTTGTAGGCAATAAGCATCTGAACCGCTACCAAGGATATTGTATATTGCTACTACCAGTTGAAGTAGTTTCTAATATGGCTCAAAGAATGCGCTGTTGTGCAAATATAAATGGGTCGTTGTTGGCATGTAACGTGCAATTTTGCAGATATTTCGATTCATTTATATATGCGACATCGACTGGGTTATGCTTGGCGCGTAACAGTTCTATACAATGAGTATCAAATGTTCCTCTCAATTTTCAGTATCCCCAACCTTTCTCGACTATACTGGGTACATAAGATATATCGTGTTTCTTAAATTATATTTATGAAAAATAATGGAATGAAATAAAATCAGATATTACACATGACGATAAAGATAGTTTGTCTAGTGTAGAAGAGGGGTCTATGAGTTATTAAAGCAAGTTTGTTGGGAAATATATAAATCATAGAGACTGAGAAATCTGCCTGGGAAAGGGAAAGTTTTTAATAATAAAGGTTTTTCCGTGAAGGAGGTGTCAAGGTTAAGAGGAGAATGTTTAGACTTAAGAAAAGAATTGATCCAAAGATATATAGATCAGTTATTGCAGGAAAATTATAAAAAAAATAAAGATTTCAAAATTTAATAAATGGTTTAAAATTATTCATATGGATGATATTCCCAGCTATTTGAAAGGTAAATGCAAGGAAACAGAAGTTGAATTGCAAGATATCGGTTAGGTAATGAATTGAGAGCAAACAAATATTGGCTTTAGTGGGGAGGGAAAATGTAGGATCTGTGAGAGCGAACATATTTTAGAGAGATGTCTGCTTTTTGAGGAAGTAAGAATGTGGACCAGCTGGAATATTCAGGATAAGGAGAGATGTTTATTAGAGGACACAGGTGAAAGGATAAGTGTGATTGATAAATACAGGAAAAGCCTTAGTATATAGCACGTATTATATTCTTGTATGTATGTATCTTGTATGTATCGTGTCTATTATGTATTTGTATTATTCAACTGTTGTATTTTTACAAAGTTCAAAAATATTATTCATTCATTCGTGTAGTTTCGTAAATTACTAATGTTTTTATTATATGAGTAAACCCTAAACGTTCTGAATGGCAAGGCGCGGTGCGCTGAGCAAAGCGTGGGTTAGACCCGTAATACCCGCGGCGCGGCGCGGCGACGCGACAGCCGTGGCCCATTTCCCGCGCAAGCTCTCCTCGGGGCTTATCAGCCGCCTTCCACTCAGGTGATCAGCCGCCGGAAGAGCTGCGATAGGAGATTCCCGCGCCCCACCCTCCGGCGCCACCGCCACCGCCACTGCCATTTCCGATCCGGGTCCTCCCGCCACGCCGCTTCCAAGCACTCGGAGACAGCATCTTCATTTCCTTTTCGACTAGCCATCAGTAGTGATGGTAGACGAGTGAAGTGGCACTGTGGTCGCAAAACGTTTATTGTACGTTAGTGTATGTGAGCGCAGGTACAATGGCTGGTCGACTCACGGGGAAATTGGGATGGACAACGCAGGTACGCGGTTTTCACAGGGTTCTCCGGTTTTTCCTGCCTCTTTGTCCTTCATTGGTCTACAGTCATTTGCACCCTATTTTCATATCATTAGACTTCCACTCAAAGGATCAGCCGGTGGAAGAGCTGCGATAAGAATGTCCTCCACCTCACCTTCCGCCTCCACCGCTACTGCCACATGTGATCCCGGTCCTCCCGCCACGCCACTTCCAAGTCACCCTCTGTCTGTCTGTCTGTCTGTCTCTCTCTCTCCAATTGCACTCGGAGGCAGAATCTTCATTTCCTTTTCAACTACCCATCGAAGATTATGTTTTTTTTTAATATAAAATGGCACTGTGATCGCAATGAATTGATACTGAGTGACAAAAGTCAAGGGATACCTCCTAATATCATGTCGGATCAATTTTGCTCGGCGAACGGCGGCGATGGTGTGACGGTTAGCGTACCGGACTGTTATACCCAAGCTCGCGATCGATGCCGTGGATTTTTAGGGCGACAAAATCCCTCGTACGCCTTCCTTCGGAGGGGAAGTAAAGCCGGCTGTCCCATGTTAGTAGATTTACTTGCATGTAAAAGATCCTCAAACCTAAATGACGCCTCTGAGCTAAATTCAAAATCGCCTGTTTCTCGCCCAAGAAATACCTCCTTTCTCTGCTTGATGAAAGGAGCGTAGCGAAATTTGCGTGGTCAGACGGAAGAGCGGGCCTGATGGCCCGAGTCTCGCCACGTAAAATAAGGCAAATTCAATTCAATTCAAAAAAAAATGCGGCAACTTGACGTGACATGAACCCAAGTCGTCGGAGGTCCCCTGGAAAAATATTGAGCCTTGGTGCGTATATAGTCATCCATAATTACCGAAGTATTTGCAGCGGTGCAGAATTTTATGCACAAATTGACTTGTCAATTATGTCTCATAAATGTTCGATAGGATTCGTGTCAGGCGATCTGGGTGGCCAAATCGCTCGAATTGTCCAAAATGTTCTTGAAACCAATTGCGAACAATTGTTGCCCGGTGTCACGGCACATTGTCAACCATAAAAAAATTCATCGTTGTTTGGGAACATGAAGTCGATGAGTGGTTGGAAATGGTTTCCAAGTAGGTCATACATAATCACTTTCAGTCAATGCTCTTTTCAGTTGGTCCAGAGGACCAACTTTTGAGAAAAAATAATAAATTCATTCATTTAAAGCAGAATGTACACAAAAATTACTGGTTTTAAAAAGCTGTTCATGACCTTTTTTAAAGGTCTAATACACAGTCCAGTCACATTAATGTGTGCATCCATCACAATCCCGAATGACCGCCTTTCGCAGCGCTGACCACTGCGAGGTGTGCAGGAAGAGAGTCGGTTACATTGTGGGTGATGTCGATATGGATGAGGAGCCATGCTGACTCTAATACCGTGGCCTCGGTTGCAGATCCTTGGTGCAAACAGATCGTTCCAGGGAAATGGTAGCCAGGAAAGGGTGTATGCGTTCAGACGTTTCTCACCGTGTACGTCCACGACCATAAAAAATAATAAATTCCATTCATCATAAATAGAGACATTTCGCAGAGCGTGAAGCTTATTAACCGATATCGCTTCCAAGCTTCCGCGCATGCGCCAAATCGAACTCGAAGTGGTTGCGGAGCATGCTAATTCGTCGGATTTTGCGGACGACTTATATCGCTTGATGATCGATTAATTGCTCATGACATATGGAATTTGGACCCACTTATGGCGGCAATGAGTGCTGCTAACTCTTTTCATGAAGAATCATCAAGTCGGTGGCACTCATTTGTATTAATAATATGATGTTAGTTATATTAATTGAATATACTGATGTACTAATATAATTACTCGTACATTCAGATTAGTGGTTGAGGGTGAGTTCTAGTCGAACAAATGCGGATATAATATTACGGGAATTCAGCGCACCCTTTGTCGCCACACTTAGAATCTTACCCAAGGAGTTCGGGTGTTATACCCGAGATTGCGGATTCAAATCAAATCGAAGTCGTGGATATTTAAGTGCGAAAAAATCCTTCGTACGCCTACATTCGGGAGGGAAGTAAAGTCGACTCTCCCATGTTGTAGATGTACTGCATGTAAAAGTTCCTGAAGCCTTAAATAAATCTTTGAGCAAAATTCAAAACAATCGCCACTTTCGTCGTCCGAGTGATACCTTCTTTCTGTACCAATCGGTGAAAGGAGCGATACGAAATTTGCATGGTCCTTCGAAAAAGCAGTCCTAATAGCCTGAGCCTCACCACGAAAAATAGTGCATTACTGAACTGCATTGAATTGAACTTCTTTCATTTGGACGTAAATGCTGGGATAACTCTTTCTTGACTTCGTACGCTATTTGTCACGAGACTGCGGTCGATTGCTGTACGCTGCGCTAAACAAAAATGGTTTAATATGTTTAACTATATCTAACGATTTCCCATAAATATTTTTCTTCCGGTTTTATTGATTAATATAATACTTTTTACAGAATTTCATTTTATAGAGATGTGAGAATTGATGCCTTTCGGGTGCAAATATTTTGTAAAATGAAATTATAATAAAATACATTTCAATGTTTTAAAATAATTTTATGCAGCATGCAAGTAAATAAATCAAAACCAAAGTTTAATCTCGCACTATTTATACAATATTACTGAGAATGCAATCATGTGTTGATACTTAATTTCTAGGGAAAATATTGGCCTAATACGGTGCCATTTTGTCGATTACTGTCCTTGCCGTGTGAAAGGGAAAGGTTTGACAACAAAGCGGGTGTCTGAGTCGGTTCGCACTCCCGTCGATGTGCTCCGGATCCCATTCTCGTGGTGGCGCTTGATCACAGCCCCCGGGTGCCACGGGTGTGTTTGGGTAGAGTCTCGTGGGCCGGAGGCCGTGAGCGGCGCCTTCCGCCGGAAGCACGCAATCGGCCATTGCGGAATCGGAGGAAATGGCGACGCCCTCGTCGAACGGCCAAAGAGATTGGTACTTCGCCGCGGGCGCGGGGGCGGCGGCGGGGAAGGGGGCAGGCACTTTGGAGGAAAAGGGACGGGTGTGGACGCGTCGGGAAGGTTTGCGGGCAAAGGTGGGAATAGTGGGAAATGGGGTGGGCGATGGGGCCGCATATCAGTGGAGTGCGGCCATGGAATGTGTGTGTTAGAGGGATGTGACAGTGAGTTATGGCTGTGAGATATGACAGAAGTGGTTGTGGGGAGCGTGCACAGGGAATGTTGGGGTGGTTAGGAAGGGCTATGGCGTGAGGGGAGGCTGTTGTGTGGGTAGACATAATTTGAGGGTGTTACTTAGGGGTGTGGCATTGTGGTGTGACTGTGGGGTGTGACTGTGGAGTGTGACTGTGCGGTGAGACTATGGTGTGTGGCAATCGGGTGTGGCTGTGGGGCGTGGCTTTGAGGTGTGGTTGTGCGGTGAGGCTGCCAGGTGTGCCTGTGGGGTGTGGCTGAGGGATGTAGTAATCGGGTGTGATTGAGGGGCGTGGCTGCGGGATGTGAGTGGGGATGTGGCTGAAGGATTTGGCTGTGGGTGGACATGGGATGTAGATATGGGGGTTGGCTGTGAGGTGTGGATGTAGGGTTTTGCTGTGGGGTGTGGCTATGTGATACGGCCTTGGAGAGGGCACTGGGGCGGGCGGCAGAGGAGCGCTTGGGTAGCGACAGGCTCGGGAATAAGGATGCCTGACTGTGAGCGCGTGTTCGTGGACTGGCGAGGGGCTCGGGCGGTTGCCGAGGTGACCGTGAGGGCGGGGGTGGGGGTGAAGGTGCTAGGTCGTCCGTTGGAACGAGCTTGAGCAGGGGATGGGGTGTGAAAGGGCATCATGAGATCTATTGTATGTCATTGGTTACAATAATTTCTTTATATTAAATATTCATTTTGTTTTCTTCATTATATAACTTTTAAATAGCTTGAAAAGTTTGTTCCACTGTCTCTAATCTGTTTTTATTTACCTTCAAAATAAGTACGTATTAGAAATATTGCAAACTGTACCACATCTGCAAACCACTGCATTAACCTTCCAGCGTTCTTGCGAAAATATTTCTCACCAGCAGAGGCGTATCGTAAATTTTGCGAAATTCAAATTCTCAAGTGAAACTTTAAACTAAAAACGAAATTTTAGAAAAATACAATTTTTGTCGCATTACGAATACACTGTCACGGTATTCTGAGCATTTGTATTTACCGCCCAAAAATGTATTCCTTCATAAACATTCATATTCAGTATCAGAAAGCTCATGTTCTGATCTCGCTGATGCTTTTATATTTTCTCAACACTCAGGCCAGTACCACTATTCAATTCATGATCTTTCTCACGATAAGACAGTTCAAGAATATGCTGAATTTTATTCAAATGAAGTGATTTTGTGGACATTTTACTTAAAATTTCGTCTAGGCCAAATTATAAGACAGTTTTAGGCCAACAGCAGTCGCGCAACGTGAAGTACACAACACTATACACATCTCAAAAAGAGCGTAACTGAAACTGAATTTAGTGTGCAAACTAAACAATGGCTTGCAGGTATGCATCACTAAAGATATCGCCAAGAACGCAGAAGTCTTTGCAAATAATGAATCGTCAGAAAATCCAAAAATCTATTGTCATAAAATTTACGCATGTGCGCTCGCTAGAAGGTTAAGCTTGTTATTATTTTAGACGTTTAGGAACAAGCATTTTTCTTATAACGAATGGAAATCACCCTCTTGCATCAACCACAGTCTGAAGATATTTATTAAACCACATCAAATCAGCAGAATCTTTAGTTTCCATATGGAGATACCAAACGTATAGCGAGAAATAAACCGTGAAAATATTTTTACCTTTCAGTAGGTTCTAAGATTTCAAGCATTCGGAGTGAAAATGTGCATCAAAACTTAGAGATGTGTACTGGTTTCAAGGGTTCTTGAAAATGAAATTTCAGGCGTAGATCCGTAATAAGTAGTTATTTAATCCAGCATAATTTTTTCGGTGATATTGCGGCATACAGAATTTTTTTATATTCATTGCAACATTGATGACCGCAATGCGGCCAAGAAATAATGTTTGATTAAATAGCTGTGATGTAACTACATCTGAGATTTCGTTTACTAGATACATATATCATAAAACCTATAGCACTTCTTTCTAGAATGAAAACTTCGTTTTCGTGGAGTTCATAAACTCCAAACCTAAATTGTTTTGTACGCATTTATACGACCAGAAAACAACTGTATTATTCTATCATGAGGGTATAAGAACTTTCTTTCTTTTATGTGATATAAAGATTATCTCCCATCTGCAATGGCTACACTCTTAGCCTACACACTTGCCATTACTTACTGAGTAGATTTAAAAGATTGTCTCAATAAATTAAAAATACCTTCATAATGTAGACATAGTATCTGCAACACATCTTTTGCGGATATAACATCATGTAGAGCGGGTTACTTTCATCTGTGAGTAATATGTGAGGAGCTCACTTCAAGGAGTTTGGGCACGTTTGATATAGAGGATTCTGGCCAGTATTCAGGTTTCTATTGTACGTTCCGTTTGACGGTTGCTAGTAAATCGAAGAGTGCAGGGGGTCGAGTCTAGAAAGAAGCGGCGAGGGTGGGGGAGAGGTCCCTGAAAAAGACGATCGTGGTCGATCGGCAATTGAGTCGTCCGTCAGGCGCGGTCAGGCGCCGAACCGCGGTCTCCATGGCAACGGCGGTTAATATCGCCACCGTATCCGGCGCTGCATCGCCCTGTCGCCGTGGCGTGGCCGCGGCAAGGCTGCCGCAAGGAGAAGACTCGAGCCGTCAGGAGGGGCCTTAACTGCTACGCTGAGATGCTCTGACCTAGTTGCGAGAGCTCAATGGGATTCGAGATGCCAAAGTAGCAGCATCTGAGATCACTCGGTGAATTTCTGCATTGCAATACCTAACCGATAATGAGATATTTATCAGATATCAGTAAGATATATCTTGATGTGCTAATGATTTCCGAAATCACTTATCCATTTTCTGAGCTTCTGAACATACTACGTAGTACAGAGAAATTTGTGTAATGCTTCAGAGAAAAAAGGAATTTTTCGATTGAAAAACTCGTTTCATTGATCCTTTATTGCGAAGAAGGATACTTCTTGCTCCTACAGTACCAAATGCGGTACTGTACTTCACGTTCTTTAATTTATTTTGAAATTTGAATCCTCGTTTTGTGAGTACTTGATACCGAAATATTGATAAATTCTGTGATGGCAGTAGAGATATTGTAGTAATACATAATGAATGAGAACATCAACAGTAAAGTTCTAAATTATTCATTTCATTACCTTTACTTTCTAAATGGAAAATTTTGAATTTGATATTAGATTCGAATGAGAGATTTTATTGGATTAGGTCATTAGCAAAAGTAGAGTTGTCTAATTTTGCCCTTCAAGGTCTCTTCGTTAACTCAACCACAAAATTTTCTTCCTTTATCCTACATATACAGAATTGTAGGTGCAGAATTGTAGTGTTGTTACTTTTTAATAAATCCTTTCAAGTAATGGTGCAGTGGATTTATTGATCAGAAGAAGGTTTTTGAGTGGTATTTGGAGTTTTACATGCTACATTAATATTAAGTTTACTGAAGACTTTTCCTATCTTTTAGATATAGAGCATGTATGTGTGCTACTTATGCATTTCTTCTTTTCAAATAGAAATTTTGAAAGAAGATGTTATTAGTTATTAAAATATTTTTAAAAAAATAAATTTCTTACTGACAGAAAGGTTATATACATTATTTTGAGCTACTTGCAAAATAATATTCACTCCTTCAGTAAAACCTAATTCTGACGTAGGAACAATGAATAATGTACGAATCCAATGATGGTAAAAAGGAAACTAGTCTAGAAGTCTAAAATTAGGGCGAAAAGAATTTAAGAAATAAAAACTGGTTGAATTGGCTCATCTTACTTGTCCAAAGGCAAACGATGTCATCGACATATCCAAAATAATAGTTAATTAGCATATCAGTTTGGGAACTCTCACATGTTAAAACCCACCCTTTCCTTATCTTTCCATTTCCTTAGTAAGAGGGAAATTTTCAATGAAACGTGTTGATTTGCTTAAAAACTGTATAAATGTAACTTCTAATGTTCGTGCAGAATATAAAAAAAACAAAAAACAATGCCATTGATGTTTGAAACAAATATCCAACAAAGGTTTACTCAGTATTATAGAGAGATGTTCTTGGAACAATTCACACTTTCTTAAAAATAACAATTGAAGTAATAAGCCTTTCTAGGAGGGCAAGGCGCTAGCTAGCTGGAGTGCAAAAATTGTCAAATGACTTGTATACTGAAACGTAATGTATTATTTTCTGCGTTCTTACCTCAAGCCAAAAAATAATTAAACTAAGTTTCATTTCCAAGTAATAAATACTTTAGAAATAATTCAGTCGGCTGCCTTCTACGCATGACCTCACGAAGATAGCCACCAGTACCAAGGGCTGAAATACAGGTGGTATTGTTAGTATCGACAAGCGCCGAACCGGTAAAAAATTAACAGAATGTCCAAAAATATCTCGTCATGTAGATTACAATGTGAGAAACATTTCTTTGAAGGTTTTGGCCTCATATTTTTAGTTTAAAAATATTTACTTTAACGATATAGATTCAGATATGCTGACGAGTGTTGCGGGTTCCATCTGACATGAACATTTAGATCCGTTTTTTAAAATAAATTCTTCATATTTTTGAAGTAAAAAAAATAAAAATATCACGACTCCGTGCAATTATTTTTCTTTACAGACATCATTTATAAAGATTAAATACTGTTGCAATAGAAAACATAAATACTTTTGCAATAGAGAGACGATATTCTTAAGTAAGGGTTTTTGAACTGTTTAATAAATTAATTTCCAAATAGTCTATAAATATTTCAGCAAATAATGGAGACATGTAAGAACCCATAGTAAGTACTTAAGTTTGTTCATAAATTTTGTTATTGAATTTGAAAAAAATATGTTCAATTCGTAAACCTAATAATTTGATTAGATCTACTTTTATATTATAAGATTATTTAGAATTCATGATGTAGTGATATTGTAGTACTTTGATAACTCACGCGGATGGAGAAAGTGAGAAAATTCGCAAAGCAACGACGGGACAATACAACTTCAAGCGTCCTTGAAAGTGCTCTGCTGAGGCAAATAGGGTCATCAATCTTAAACTGAACACGTGGATGCTGCCCTTTCCAACGTATAACAAAAGTTCAAATGTAAGAAACGAACAGAGAAATATAAAATAAAATACAAATTCTAAATTACAAAGCATCAAACTGACTGGAATTATGTCCATGTAGTTAATTTAGAGCAGGCGATTATGTTTGTCGTCAAATTACACAAAAATACTCATATTTTCAAAAAAATTAACATGACTTTATTTGAAGATAGGATTTTATTAAACACATTTCATTAAGGAACAAAATTGTATAAATATTTTCAATTGTAGTTGTAGGAAGACGTCGAAATTTTTTTTTTAGATTTTTGCAAAATTAGGTATTTTAATAAGCAGGAGACGTGCACCATTTTCTTAAGCGTCCTTTATAATATCCAAGATGTCAATGTATTCAAAAAATGTTGTGCCGTTTTTAAGAAAACATACTTTAAAGAAAATAAAAATTGCCCACATTTGAGACAAAAAATGCGCAGAAAATACTTATATTTTTGAAAAATTGAACATGACATTATTTTTAGATCTGTTTTTCATGAACACATTTGTTCAAGAAAAAGTTTATCTTTATAATTGTGGTTGTAGGAAGATATTTGTTTTTAATTTTTGCAATTTTGGAAAAATCGGACTTTTTAACGAACTTGTGACTTTTGCCATTCGCTTAAACGTCCTGCACACTACTGAATAACAACGTTTAATCGAATGCAAAGCTATTTTTTGGCAAATTTTCAAAATGTCGCTGGGGCTTCGTGTAAAGTACCCCCATAAATAAAATATCGGTTTCAAATTAAAGGGGCCGCGACATCGACCAGATCGATTGAGTAATACCAATTTTGGGGGAAAATCGGCTGAACGGTTTAGCCGCTAGCGTTGTTTACAGACGTAGGGCGGACATTTTGTCGACATTCAATTTTTCGATATTAAGAACCCACAAGACATGAATTCTAGCTACACCACGTGTTAGATTTTTTTGTTTCAAAATTTAGCATATGGATGTATCCACTTTTTCGTTGCCAGTGCCATGTAATAAGAGTTTTCTGCCGCAAATGCACCGTTTTTTCATGCAGCATCAGATAACTTTCTCTCTACTACGGTAATGGTAGGGAGAAAGTAAAAATAAAATTATTTGAAGATTCGCAGTACTTATTGTTTTCCATTCGTTTGTCACCATCACTGCCATTTCGCCGATGCGCCTTTGTCGCGCTTGTTGAACAGAATTCGATTTCCTGCCGCGTTATAGGTGCAGCGCGGCGGAAGGCCCTCAGAGAGCCGGGTGGCCCTTTCTATAATTACATTCCGACGCTCGCCCGCTCCAACTCGTCTCCTGCCCATCCACTGCTCCGTCACACTCCCTCACACTCTTCCCTGACTCGCCCTGCCCTGTTCGTTCCCACCTCCGCCATTCCGCTTTTGCTTAAGTTGCTAACTTATCCATCAATACGCTTCCACGACTCTCACTTTACCTTGCCTTATCCAATAACGTTACATCGATGTCCATCACCACTGGTCTCGTCCCACCCATCCACTGCTCCGCCACTACCTCACACTCTACCCTGTCCTGCCCTGCTCGTTCCCGCGTCTGTCCCTGCGTTTGCTTACTGTTTTGCTTACTCAGCCTCGTTGCAAACTTGTCAGAGTCGCTTCATCAACGCACTTCTACACTTCTCTCTTCACGTGAATCACCTTTTGCTCTTCCCATGCGCGGATTTAGATCTTGAATTACCTGGAAATATAATGTTTTGAATTATTGTTCATACATCATAAAAATTAATCCAAAAATGAACTATAACATTTGCAATTCATAAGATTAATATTATTTTTTGCATATTCATGAACTATTATACAATTTTGTCAAGAAATCAATTGCAGTCAGCGGAATCTTGGTCTTTCTTGACGGAATCTTTGGCGTCACCCTTTCGGTCGTTTTCTCGTCGATCTTGCTCCTGAAGTCACCGTCACATTTTTCTAGCTACTTTCCTGTATATCTCTTCGCTGTTGCTTGCCTTGAAGCCCTTGTTCTTCCCTAACGCCGCCACACTCCTCTCACCGCTGCCATAACTTATAACATCATTACTGCCATCCGGTTCCCATTTCGTTCTCTCTTAGTATACCCTTCATTCTTTCCCTCTTCCGTCAGCAGCAGTCTTTACGCCTCCTCACCAACTATCTTCCCACGTCCAACGTATGTTCTTCCTCCACCAACGCCGGATGTTGTTTGCCGCAGAGGTCTTCTTCAGGATCCCATCTTTGGCTAACATCTATACGCTCGCCGTCCCGCCAATTCACGCTTCCCTTTCACAACACCCTTCATTATTTCCTTCTTCCACAAGCGCATCTCTTCCTTCCCCGCCACTCGCGTACCGCTACCGTACATTCCTCGTTTCTGTAATGTTTTCGCCATCTCTTCACTCTTATGTCCTCTCCAGCACGCTTTGACCTCGGCCATGTTGTCTCTAGTTTCATTTTGTTTAGAAGTAGAACGTACGACGAAATAATTTCTTCCACATTTCCCCCTTAAAATACAAATTTCTCTGGTGGTCGTCCAATGGAATGTTATTTTATTTGAATTTGAAGGTTTTTGTGGTAGGAGAAATGATGGGGACATACTGTCGTATGTTTTATAAATACTTTAATTGCTTGTTTTTCTTTCATGTTTTTGAGTCTGTTGTTTAATGACTGTTATTTACTATAATTTGAAGTCTTTTCAATGTCATGAACGGTAATTGGAGTCAAGTGCTAGCGGAATGTCTCTGACGTTTTACAATATGGAGGTCGCTATATTGGATTTTTTCTGTGAAATTATTAGACTTCCAAAGGCATGGCGATGACGGAGATTTTGAAAGCTGTTTATCAGAGTTGGATTGAAATGCATAGTAATAATTGCTTCAGACATTGTTCAGTCTCTGTGCTCAAATGACTGCCTTCTCTGTACTTCTCAGATCTTGAGGTTTTGCAACTTTGATTTTATTCACAATATGAGCTATTTGTAAGACAACATTAATTCATTAGTTTAAAAGAATAAGCGACTCTTCAGTTTACCTTTCCATTGATACTGCTCTACCATCAACATTCTTCAGCTTTAGTAAAGGAGGAACATTAGATGCAGCAACGACTATTTTGACGAAACAATTATTTCTTGCCTTGGAGGAGAGAATGCCTGTAGATTTCCAGCTTCCCATACGACATAGCTATTGTCATCATATGATTATGGAGTAGTTGATCGCACACGTATCCCATTATTAATCCATAATCTCTCACCACCATTTAACAATCATTATAATTCCATATTATAATTCCAACTTTCATATCACAGGAGTCAACGCCAAACTTCTAATGTGGTCATCTGTCTGGAAAATGGAGGTCATAAAGTTGTTTGTCTCCTCCATCGCCTACGCTCAGAAGTGAGAATAACTACTACTTTTCGTGTTAAAGATGAACGGTCACGACATTTCCAGTTGTTTGTAATCCACCACAAATACAGTGGAAAGCAATGGCAAACACCCACAGTTATCATCAACTTAGGATAGTGGAAGGGGAAAATGTGTACGCCTCCTTTTTCGCCTATGTTCTGTAATTGTGTACGGCATCCATAATCATCAGAAATGTATCACTAGGCTTTTGTATAAATCTATATTTATTGTAACATGGCAATTCAACTGCAGTGGCGAACTGTTCGTAAGAACATATGCCGACCTACTTGACAAAAGAGCTTACAGTTAAGTTCTCGTACGTTAAGATGAAAGCTGAGTGTTTGAGGCTATATTTGTTCATGCTTTCACTATATGATTGTGGTGGGGTTGCTATTTCCATGCCACGTATTCCATCCGAACCTCATCCCATTCATAGTCATTCACCCTTTATAATCCCCCTGTAATACGTCATACAATTTAATGCTAGGAGAAAACATTCGTGGTCATCTGTCGGGAGGGCAGGGAGGGCATAAGGACATACGACTCGTCCGCATACACTCGGGGAGCAAGTGTGGCACTCATCTGTTCTCTGGGTCATGTTTGTTCCAGCAGCGCGGTTTCGTCCCACCCATATCCATGATAGAAAACTATAGGCGAGTGATTTTGTCTCACCGGAATTTACTAGTTCTGCGCAGCAACAGTTTAGATCAGGAACCATGTGACCACAAGATAGGTAGTTCGTTTTAAAAGCCAGATGACACGCTGGCCGCCATGTTGTATGGAGAGCGAGTCGTGTTGAGAAATATTTTGAAAATGGCATAAAGTTTCAATTTTCAACAACAAATGACACGATGAAGGTGTAATTGAAATAAAAGATTCCATATGTTTAAAAAATTGTTAATATATGTGTTTCAATGACTTGTAACAAGGTGATGCTTTTGGCATCTAAAATTTCCGCTAATTGTGACGCAAAATGGCGCCTGAAGCTCATTGGTAAACGGATGAAGACGATGTCTTTCCACCATGCTCGAATCGTGCCGGGCAATGACCGCCGGCAGGCAATGATGCGATTGGGTGATCGGGTGATCACAGCGGAGGGCGTTGCCCCGGGTCAGCCGGGGCCTTGAACCTGAGAAATTAACCCTTGAGCTGCACTCGTTAGAGCAAAGTGTTGCCGTACGAAGCCTTCGAAATGCCGAAGAGAATCTCCTATTACACGGGCTATTGGCCGCTCCACCGCAGATGCCGTCGATGGCTTATCGATTTAGCTACAATCGATTTTGTAAGTCCAGCGTCGCGCGTAGGGGCGAGTTGCATGCGTGGTCGAGCGGCGAAAGGTCGGCGCCCTTATGTCGGCAAAGGGCCGAGGGCGAAGGATGCTCCTTCAATCCAGCTCGGAATCTCTTACTCGGGGCGTAGGGTAGTTATGAGAATGCAACAGATTTGGAAAGTGCTGGTGGAGGCGAAGTTTTAAACGCCAGCTCATTATTCGAGTTCGATGATTGTAGCAATAATTTATTATGATACTAGCCTAAATCTTATTGTAATGTATGGAAATTGGTGGCTGAGTTTTTGACTGAGAGTGAATGATTTGAATGACTGATTGATTAAGGATTCTGGGTACGTTAACTTCTAAGATTATTAGTCCCCTAAGTGTTGTGCACGTTTTCCCTCAGTGGTGAAGTGATCTTTTCTAGCTGGATAGTGAGATCCGGCGCTGACCTGGACGTAGGCTAGCGGGGTTTTCCCCAACCAGGTATCTCCCACCAGCAGTGCATCGCCCCAGTTGGGACAAGCTCCAACCTCACGACCGGTCTCCCGGGATGTGTGTTTGTGTAGTGTATGTGTATGTAAGTAAGAGATGTGAATAGGAAATGAAGCTGTTTGTTTGGGTACTCCTTCGCATTCACCTGATGTTGTTCTAAAAAAACACAGAAGACTGCCGATCATTCTAGTAGGGACTCTAGAATTCTCATCCAGACAGCGACTGAATTCCACCTAGCTATCTAGCGTCCGCCGCCGTAGGGACTCGAACTCTAGAATCTCCTGGTCAGGAGCAATCACATAAATGGATGACCTAAGACTTTTCTCCCAGTCTATAAGGGTAAATAATGATACAAAAGAAGAATTAAAGGCAGGGATAACGGCAGAACTCGAAGAAACCCTTCGGCTAGCCAATTTTGTTCACAACAAATTATACATGAATCGACTAGAATTTGAACTCTAGTCCTACTGTTGAAAGGCGATAGGTCTGACCCCACACCACGGGATGCCCCTGTGTCTGGGAATTCAGACCAATTAATCTCATTCGACTCTTCTGTGGTTTCCTCCAGGCAGATGCTGGACACACGCGTTCCTTCCCCACCCTATTCACTCGGCAAGGAGATGGGTTCATTCCAAAGGCCAATTCGCCGCAGATTCCTTTGGTGGCTTGTCCATTCCCCTGGAACCCATACCACTCAGGCATCGCACACACAAGATCCGAGAATCCCATCCAAGGGAGCATTGACCGCATCGGTGAACTGTGAGAGGTTGGTGACCTTCCGTCTACGAAGGCTTGAGGAATAATGGTAACGACCCCCTGATGGGAGCAGCTACTTGTTTCAGTGTGTTAGCGTATGTAGTTGCAAGATCAAAAACACTCAAGCTTCGTAGATAGGCAGGTACCAGGTTCAACTATCGAAAGGTTGTCTCCACCTACTTCGTTGCTGTATCACAGGACTTCGCGGTGCAGATCAGAAATCCAGTGGCAAGTTTCTCGGACCACTCCGTTTAATTTTTTCTTCCGATGAATGATAGGCGAATTACGGAGCACTGTGCCTTAAACACTTGCGTTCATTCCCAAAGGGACAGCCTCTCATTATTCCTGTCGGATGATTGGCTACTCCGCCTTAAATGGCACATCCCCCATGACGATCATAGCACACCACAAGGCGGAGATGTGTTGTCGCGGATAGGACTGGACCGCAGAGCCATCGGAAGAAAACGAGTTTCGTGGACGAGCTACGCAGGTTGCTTATTTTTTACTTCATGAAAGAGCCCAAGCCTTATTGCCATACCTGGAAGGAATGCAGGATTTGATAGAAAGTGAATATGATAATATGTGAATGACGATAGTGCATCGGTGAAATAGGAGGCCAGGGGAACGTGTAGTCGCTGAAATAACTATCTCGGTTGAGTTTAGCTTAGATCCACATCACCACTGTCTCTGCAGTGACTCTATCGGGGAGGTCCTCAGTTCAAGTCTTGACGGTGGAGGAACATTTAGTACTGGCTAATTAGTAAGGGCGAGCTCAGCAGCTGTCTGCAGAACCTTTCTAGTGGTCGGCTGTTCTGATTCATTGTTTTCCATGATTTCTTCCATCAATAATAGGCCAATTCCGGAACAGAACCCTAACAAACTGGCTTCGGTCCGCACTTTCCTTTCTGGTCCTATCCCCGCTCCTTGCATACACACGCGCTCAGGCGCGAACACACACACACACACACACACAAACATACTTATATTTATATGCACTACAGTACCACACACATCGGAAGACCAGTCGGGGTCTTAAAGCTTGCTCCGGCTAGAGCAGTGCTCCGCTGACACGAGATACCTGGAAGGGAATATCCCTCGCAATTCGACCTACGGGTCGGCGCGGGATCTCATCATTGAGTGGGAGAGGAACATCCCATCTCCCGCGATAAACGAACATTTACTACAATAACGGGACTAATGACCATAGCAGTTGACGATCCCCGAAACATCAATTAATCAATCAGACATTCGTCTCTAGACTCACTTTGTCCGCCACAAATGCCACACGAATCGATTGAGAATTGAACTCAGCGCCCAGCGGCAGGAGGCGAGCATTCGAACTGCTGCCCTTTTGGCTGTCCAGCTCGCTAATTGATTCGCAATATCCGAAGTGTCACGGAGAACATCCTCTTTCCAGCGCCGTGCGTTTCGGGTCGGTTTTGAGCACATGAGCTATCCGGTACGGTCACTGAATTGATAATAGTTCAAATGACCTGCGTGCTGCATAAAACCCAACCCATTCTTCGAGTTAGAGAAGTAGTAGAAGAAGCAGGAGGAGGAGGTTGAAGAGGATGAGGAGGAGGAGGAATACTGAAAAGGACAAGTATAAAACGATAAAAATAAAAGAAACATCGTAAGAAGAATTAGGAAGGAAGAAAAATAGAGGAAAAATGGTGGTAAAAAGGGAAGGAAAAGAAAGAAATAAGGATGTGAAAAAACGGAGAATTGGAAAAAAGGAAGGAAGTGAGAAAGAATGAAAAAAAGAAAGCAACGAGGAGACGAGGAAGATGAGAGGTGAAAAGATCGAGAAAGAAGCAGGGAAAGAAGAAAGGGGAATATAAAAAGAGTGGGAAGGGATAAAAAATAAGAGAGAAACTAAGAAGGAAAAGATAGAGAAGAAGGGTAATGATAGGGGAAAAGAATAGAGATGAAGAAAGGGAAAGCAGAAGGGATAGACTGACAAGAAAAGGCCTGGCCCACTTGCTAGCTCGTAGGAGCGCAGTTGACAGCTTCCGCGTCAGGAGGGCAGAGCGGTGGCCTTATCGCGGAGGCGGAGGCGAAGGCAAACACAAAGGCAAAGTCAAAGAGGAAGGCAAGGGCGACGCTCGCAACTTCGGGGCTCGGATCCGACGCGCCGCCTGGGGCGGTTTCTTGTTTCTTGCGGTGAGCGACACCCCTGCCCGCCGCCCTTCTCCCTCGGCGCCCGCCCTCGCTACTTCTCTAAGGGCGGACTCCACGAGACCTCTTCCAAATGCCTCCAATTTGCAAACAAGTTCGTGCGGCACAACGATATTCCCTATTTCGTATATTCCTTGTACGACAACGCTATGCTGGAATCTCACACATGAAAGGTACATATCACACTTTCTCGTATTACATCTACTAGTCTGATAGAACTGTTACACAAATATGTAAATTTGGCATGACATACGTGTGTCACTGGAATATTCAAAATTTGTTCAACAGTATCGTAATTACAGTCTATTCTATTTGCCTTAATTGCATTTTTAAGAAGAAAATTGATGATAAAATTGTACTTTTTTCACTGAGTATAGTCATCTATTTATTGACTTAATATTTATTTCAGCAACTAGGTATAACGAAAGGCGATACAATATTGTAGAAAATTTGTTAGTACAGAAGCGGACATGAATTATTACAGAAGCAGGTTGGATATGTTTTTGTGCAATTCAAACGTCATAAATTCATTTGTTGCTGAACAATTAAAACTTTTACTGGATGTTTTTCTGTCATTTTCAATGACTTCCCATGACAGAAGGCTGCAGTTAAACCCATTGTGAGTACTAAGTGTAATTCTGATGCCAAAAAACTTCAAGCGGTAATTTCTTGCACTTAATGTCAACACCAAAGTGCTTCCACATAATCGTGTTGACGGGTCGAATACTTTCCCATTCAGTACAAGAAACAGCTGTAATGGAATACACGATGTCCATTCATTAGAGGTAGGTGCGTAATTGAAGATTACGTTTGAGATGCAGGGTTCGTAATAATTTGCCCCTGTTCGATAGGCAACCAATCATACGTTGGCTTTTGGAGAGTTACTTTCTGAAGCTGACAAAGAGGTTTCGTGCAAAAGCCGTAATCGTGTGCAATGCATATATAAATAGTCAAGATATGAATTTCAATGACAATTTATGATCATGTAACTGCCCTGGTCAGAATATCACAGTAATAGTATTATTGAAAAAACATCAATTCAGAGTCAAGGCGGGCAAAGCGACAATCTATATCTCAGGTAATGAGGAAGCATAATGTAGTTGTGTATCAATGTTATAAAAAGGAGTTTTCTCTTTTGTTAGCATTATTTCAAAAATGTTTGGTGCTAGAATGTGAAAATATAACCCCCTGTTTCGTTCTCAGATTTATCCATTCGATATCAAGTTTTGGCAATGCTTTTAAATATTATTTCAAAATAAAAATATTCTATAGAAAAACAAAAGTGAATTCAGAGAATAGCACCTGACAATGCAGCCAATTCGAGAAAGTACACTCATGATCTCCCAGTCAAAATTGATACCAATAGAAGCGTGGATGAAGCTTACCTTCGGGAGGGATTGATGATAATATGTGCGAGCAAAACATGGATATACCTCATTGATTTTCTCACATTTAGGATTTAAATGTATTTTTTACATTCTTATGTTTCTAGTGTATGTGAAAATGCTTGCGATGAGGGTTTATATTACAAATTTTATTGATTTAATTTTAGAAGAAACTGGGTAGAATTTTTCAATGCATTAAGAGCCGTTTGACCTTTACCTTCACGTAAAATGGTTCACAGAAGATAATTAGTCATATAAGATAGGTATTAGAATCGAAATTCTCCAGTTAACACGCTTTCCAATTTGCGATCAAGGCTGCAATCTTGCTGATGGACTCACCCCGACACGAAACCACTTTCTTGCTCCTCTCACGAATGGCGCACAGTGCGCCTAAATTACTTCACAAAAACCTTAATAATTTCGTTTCAAGTTAACATTTCAACGAAAAAATCATTTAAAATTTCTTCATTTGAAAAATGTATCTAAAATATCGCTCATTGTATTTACATGGAATTGTTTATATGAGGAATTACCCTGAAACTGCATTTTGTTAAACTTAAATCTTGTGTATAAATTTACATTGTATGGACATTCATATTATTGGTTATATATATTCATCAAGCCCTTTGATTTTGCATGAAAACTAATAGAAATTTGATTTTGGGGCTAAATTTGAAACACATAAAACTACAGAAAAGTGTGATCCTTCTTCCAACTCCCTCCAATACTCTTTGTCTCTCTCCGACTCGAATTCTCTGGTCACTCGCTGGCTTCCTCTGGCTCTATTCGTGTATGTCTCTCTCTGGCATCTTCCATTCTATTATGTGATGTCTTATTTTACACGGCGAGGCTCAAGCCATAGAACCTGCTCTTCCGATGGACAATGCAAGTTTTGCTAAGTTCCTTTTGCCATCTAGCAGCGAAAGTAGGTATCACACGAAACAGGCGTCTATAATTTTGTTCAGAGAATTCTCTTAGGTTTGAGTCCCTTTTTCAGGCAGTAAATCTACTATACCGGACAGTCTCTTTTACTTCTCCTCCGAAGGAACGCGAACGAAGGATTTTCTCGCTCTTGAAAATCCACGGATTAGATCTGACCCCGCAAACGCAGGTCCAGTAACTAACCGGTGTAACTAGATGTAACTAACCGTTACACCACCGAAGGACTAAGAATTTCACCTATCGTCTCTCTATTGTTCTCTCTTTGTCTCCAAGTCTTCCTTTGGCTTTGACTCTTTCCGACTCCACCGCTTAGACGAAGCTCCGAGCTTCAAAGTCACGGAGCCCGCGGGACTTAATATAATTGAATCAATGGTTTTGAAAAATACATTACTCGCAACTGCTCTCTGTTGCCATTTTCAGTACCACTGATTTAACTATTAAAATTTTACATAACCGCTACTCTCTTCGAGAAAGTCAGAGCTGTGTTTTCGCTTCACTGTTTTCCACATCGTAACAGTGTGCCGTGGATCGTCCGTCTTAATATTCATTCATTCCCATTGGCCACTGCTCGCCTATTCACGCTGCGGTGATGACGGCAGCCAATTGGCGGGGACCTGCAGGCAACGTTGCCGCTTCGCGCCCGCGATGGTGCCTTCGCCTGGCCTAAGTCCCAATTAATCCGTGTGAAGAGCCGCAGCGACCCACTTCTAGACGATGCCTTCGGCCTTCGCTCTGCTCAGTGTGCGCGTGGGGTGGCGAATCTCGGTCAAAACTCTTCAGTGTGTATTTATTATCCTTTCCCGTCAATAACCATAATTTTGTTTCTGCAGCAGAAACCAATAGGCCTACACTTAGATATACATGTCATAATTCGCAGAATCATCACACATTGATAAAAAAATCACATACGTTGTTTACTATGTTCAATCTTATAACTGAATATATATAATTAGGCGTCTGCTTTAGAAATAAGGATAAAAATTTCAATTAAAATATACACATCTGAAATAATAATTAATATTATGAATACTAACAATTACATGGAAATTACACTTTATCCACTAAAATTCATTCAAAGTTCTCTTGTACACTTTATTGTACATAAATACAATTGCCACACTTTCACCTGGTTAGAAGTACAATATTTAAAGTTACCCAAGATATTGCCAGATTTGTTAGTAAATACTAACACGTATGGTTAAATACAGATGACGCATGCATAGCTAGTGAAATTTCTCTACAGTTGACGGAAATATATGTGATTTCATCAAAATGTAGAAACCTCAAGCCGGAAGAATCCCGATGACAAATTAAAAAGAAGAAAAATGACAACGATAGAATGTTATCAGTTTTCTTCATGTATTACAGTGACAGTTGATTAAGAAATGTCAACGGAATCCGGTGAGTGATTTTCTCGAAAAAATAAAAGTAGATGTTAGTGCGGCAGTTTAAATAACTGATAATTTGAGAAAACGCGTTGTATGTTATGCGTTCGTGGTATACTACCTTCAAAGTAGTCGTAATCTTCTTTTTACGTCATAGACCACTTTAGTCATTTTAAATACTGACGACTACTGCAAGTAAATTAAATTTTAAGAAAATAAACTCATTTGTAAACTTCCAGGCTGTTTCACTTACGGAAGGGCTTGGCGATTTGCATACGAGTACTTAATTTCTTGAATTTCGTTTCCAAGCTAACAACTGTCAGTTTGCGTAAGTCGTTTTGCCAACATTAATATTTCATGTAAATCTCGAAGTTAATTTGGAAATGCGATGGAAATTATGCATTCGGCAGATTCAGTGATTTTATTTGCTAATCTGATGACTAAAGGCCGGAATCGCGTGAAATTAGATACGCGTAGCGTCACTACTTCTTAAGGTAATTTATGTAATTAAAATTTGATGTGACAATACGATTCTCTTCCGCTCTGGGTATTCGTTGCACATGCTTACAAAATTACACTAGTTCTGTTATCTTGCCTAAATAAACCCATACTTATCTTTTAAAAGCTGTGAGGTTGCTGCTGTGCAGACGAGCAAAAAAAGGGTCCATTGCCGATAAGTAAACTATATCCAGTTTGCATTTTATTGAATAAAATCCGTCTACTTATTATATACTTCAAATTATAAATGCTTATTAGGTTATAAGAAATTTAAAAAAATTTTACATATTTAATAATAATAATAATAATAATAATAATAATAATAATAATAATAATAATAATAATAATAGCCGATCAGATGGCCGAGATCGCTAAGGCAGTAGTGCCGGAGTGGTTTCGGACCAGAAGATCGCCGGTTCGAGTCCCGCCTCGGGCATGGATGTATTTGTGTATGTCTGTATGTGTTGTCCTTTCACCCCCATTATCATCGTATCATCATTTCATCTTCCATACCCCCAGGGCTAACAACCGTGGGGGATAAAAATCGGATCCAGCTAAAATGCTGGTCCCCCCAAAAAGTTGTTGCAAGCACCTGCCACCGCGATAGTAAATAAAAACTGAGCCACGGTAAATGCAGGATGCTTGCTTGCGTGGTCCTAGTCGGCCGATTAACGAAATAATAATAATAATAATAATAATAATAATAATAATAATAATAATAATAATAATAATAATAATAATAATAATAATAATTTTTTAAATATTGCTCAATTGTAACTAAAACATTAATGTTAAGATTAATATAAAAATTAGTTTAAAATTTGCAATTTGCTAAAGCGACTATAAGTAGTTCACATTTTAAGGTGATATGTGTTTGTGGCATTTGAAATGCTTATAAATATTTTTGATTTATCATAACCAAATAAATTTTTCTCCGAACCAACATTTTATATAGGTTCACCAGTGGTCCGCGAATCACTGGTTGTCAAGAGATACAAGACAAGTTAAAACACGATATCACATTAGTCTGATAAACCATTCAAGAAAACAAAAAACTTGATACATTGAATTTAAAAATATGGTATAGTTCGAAGTATGTCCGAATTAGTATTTTTTTAAAGAAGATCTACATAGTTTGTAAGTGAAAGAAAGGAGTACGATATAATTGACAACAGTCTAGAGAGAACGTTTTTATTATATGAAGGAACTAGAAGGCTTTTATTTTAAGTGGTGCATACATCAGAGAAGAATTTTCGACACAAGGTTAGTAAACGAGTCAAATTACTCTACTGTCTGGATGTGAAATGTTGAGGTTTACGGTTGTGATCGGTCTATTCCTTAATTTGTTCTGATTAAATGCCAACGGATACCGAAGATGAACATCAACCATCGAGCCACAAATCACGCTGGCTCCTTCTCTTCCATTTTGGATTATTCATCTGATCGGACGTTTTAATTCCTATTACCTACATACTCGCAGCACTGTATGTCGATTCAGAAAAAGGATAGATATCTATAATGCATCTGAAGGACTAGAAGAAGAACAAGAAAAATAAATTTGTACACATAATCCTAAAATCATCCAGTTGCTAGTGACTTTCCCTAAAATATCATTTGTATCCGCTATAGTAATCAGTATTAATATTCTTTCACTAACCCCGGCACTACATGAATTAAATATCGCTATCCGAATCCGTGTTATTTACTTCGAAGAAAAATATCAATTAACATAATAGGTCATGTAAATTGTCATGTAAATTAATTCATATTTTAAAACATCATAATAGTATTTTTGCAATACTTTGCATTTAAATTTAAAAAAGTTGTGCTACTCCTAAATATTTTAATATTAGATAAATTTTCGGATTTCTGATGTGTTATATTTCCAAAATTGTATTTCCATATATTACATTTTCGGGGTTTCCAGTCGCACGACGTTTCCCTCGTCGGCCCATCCCTAGCTTCAACACTGACTTAATAGCCATCCGCCGAGGTTCCGTCGATTTGTGAACGCGCCCGGCCCACAGGCCTCCCCTTCGTGCGAACAGGATTTCTGAATGCACCCCGCGCTCGCAAGCGCGTTAGGATTCGTCGCGGCGCCGGTGGAGCGGACGAGGGTCAGACGATTTCAACTCCCGTCTGCCCCCCCCCCCCCCGCTCCTCCTCCCGCCCACCCCTCTTGCGTGTGGCTGCAGGCACGTGCACTCCCCCACCCTCCCCGCGGTCCCAGTTCTGAGAACTGGGCCGGAGGATCCCGTGGTTATGGCCACGCGGCCTTTACGCACCCGAGGAGCGGGATGAGGGGGAGGGGCTGAAACAGCGATTGGGGCAGTGATGAGAACAGTTTTTTGGAACTTGGAACTGAGTGTGGTGGTAGCTGCTTGAGCGGTCTTCAAACAATTCGCATCCTTCTCCTCCATCCAGAAATTTCTCCTTTTTCTTTTTCTTTCTTCTCTTTTTTAAATTCTTCTTTGTAGTCCTTTTCCCCTTCTTTTCGTTTTGTTTAGTTTCCTTCTACATCTTCTTTGTCATCTTTATTTGCCTTATTTTCTAATTTCTCATTCTACTTGTCCTTTACCCCATTATTTATTATTCTATTATTCCTTTTATTTCTACATCACTATCATTTTATTATTTTTTTCAGGGTTCTATTCCTTGAATTTGATAATTATGAAATATGAATTTGATTCTTGGCTTTTATAGGCAAAAATGATGAGCAATGATTTTCGATGATAGCAATTTCCCGTTGTCTTCCGTGTAATACCGGCGGCGAAAGCTCATCCCTGCCCATCCCTGTTTCTCGCGTTCTAGCAGCTAAGTTCTCTGATTTGTAGTTTTCCAGAAATTCTGCGATCAATACCAGGCGAATGTTGGAGTAGTGCCCTAAAAACTGCATACTGGCCGCGAACGATCTTTCCTTCCTCGTCCTTGTTCTATCCCCTCTCCCCCTACACACACACTTACACGCACTGAGCAATCAGACATGACGGGAAACCAGACGGGAGCTTAGAGCTTCTCCCGAGTGGGGCGCTGTTCCGCTGGTGGAAGATACCTGGTTACGAAAACGTCACACGTCGACGTGTGAGTCGGCGCCGGATCTCATCTTGAGGATCTAATCCTCAAACATGCACTATACGTACGGGATGAATAGCCATGGCAGTTGACGCGCCCGGAATCACGAAACAGTGAATCAATCAATTCTTTATGTCCGTGTAAACTATCTTTAACGATCTCCCTTCCCGGTTCTCTTGCGCTTCCATAGAGGTCTAGAAAGAGCTCCTCGCAGTTCTCCTACCTCCTAGTGTTATACCATTCGATTTTGGAGAGTCCTCTGCTCAATATGGCATCGTACGAAAGAAGCCTATAAGGCCATTTCGGTCATTTTATTTTTTCTGTATCTGTGGTAGCCCCCATGCTCATCTCAGTACTTCCACAACACCGAATGATTGGGAATAATGGTAAATTAATTGGAGTTGGCCATTTTTAATATGTGTTACCAAGTCACAAATACATGAAGTGTTCTCCCACTCTGTAAGTGACATTCGGACTCACTCCCTACACCTACTTTTTTCATTACATTGGATGTTGCAAACGTACCCAAATGGAACCGTTTCGTTTTTAACAAGATTTTTATAATATCGCGCAATCTTTTGCTGAGTTCACATTTTGGCAAGTGACTCGTAGTGCTGAAATCAAATATTAGAGATTTGTGGAGTTTTTAAAGTTTTGCTATGGATGTGTTTGATCCCTTTGTTAATATTGTTACGATCATAGACCAATTATCAAACACCGAAATACGAATATTAAGTTAATAAAGAAAGAAACTTCATTTTCTCTTATAGTAACACTAGCTTGTATTTTGAGTACAGTTTTGTACGTCGTTTAAACAAATATTTTTATGCATTTTTTAACGGCCTGTTTCTTTGATTTCCGCTTATACATTACTCTTCTTTCCTATCTGTGCATTTTGAAGATCTTAAAATAGAATGTCAGTCCTGAAATAATGCCCGCAAGCGCTAACTTCGTCATCTAATCGGACGAGGGTAAAAGATGAGACATCTGACAGGAGTTTCATCTCCGTGTTTCAACGGTCGACTTATCGCGAGAGCGCGCGCTTCGCAAACTGCGCGTCCAGTAACGCATTTGTATTTGTCTCGAACAAGGTCACCCACCATTTATTATTCTAGGGACAATACATTAGGCATGGGCAACGTACTAGCCTCCCGTGGTGAAGTCCCAGGTTCGATTCCCGGTCGAGGCAAAAATAGAGTTCTAGCTCTTCTTGAAAATTGTCTAAGTTTATGTAGCCTCAATTTGATAGTATGGTGAAGGGAGTACGTCATCTTCCTCAAACGTTTCTCTTTTCCCCCAAGCATGGGAATTAAAGGATAGATAGTCAGCAACGTTCAATTGGACAATCAAACCAAAATACCAAGTACTCGCACACAGGCACACATATGTGTGTGTGTGTGATCAAGATTACTTGCGACTACTATGGCGACGCACTTCCTCTCTGCTTTTCTGCAGTCGATTAGCAATTGATCAATATTCGCGTATGAGTACTGAGGCGGGGTAATTTACGAACGTTGAAACTATAGAGATGGAAAAGGATTCACTTAAAGAGTCTTCGCTATCTCTCTCTCTCTCTCTCTCTCTCTCTCTCTCTCTCTCTATATATATATAT
The DNA here is from genome assembly GCA_038098605.1 of Gryllus longicercus. NCBI lineage: Eukaryota > Metazoa > Arthropoda > Insecta > Orthoptera > Gryllidae > Gryllus > Gryllus longicercus. The sequence goes on along the minus strand of JAZDUA010000611.1, from coordinate 200,365 downwards.
ATATATATATATATATATATATATATATATATATATATAGTTTTTGGTTAGAAAGAAATTTTAACTTTCTATTAAACCAAATTTCGTGTTTTTTGCTTTAAATGAAAGAAAGTTGGCTATAAATGTGTTACCACTTGCTGTTATTAATATATTTTTTTTTAAATTTAAACACTCAATTTTACTAATATCTTGATATTAATCGAATAAACTCAAATCTTCAGTTATTTTTCATTACATCATATTCAAGACCATTTAACTTGTGCAGGGTGAGGTTACAGTTAGTGAACTGAAACTAGAGAGCTTTTTGTGTTCGAAGATTGGGTGTTTTTAAATACAAAGATTAGTGAGTGATTAAAAACGGATTGACAGATATGTACTGTCACAAAAATTTTTCAGTGTTTAGAATTATGACATACATTATGTTTTTAAGTGAAGGTGGATGGCAGAATTACCTTCTACAGCCCACTGAAACATACATGGTGGATATTGGTGAATATAAAACATTTCAATTACATTTTCAGAAATATGTTTAACTCTATGTTCTCAGTTTTTAGGTATTTTATTGTTCCAGAATTGATAAACCTCCCTACTTCGATAGTCTTAGAGAATCCCCAAAATATCTAATATTTGCTTTCAGCATTAAGAGTCACTTCTCAAAATGTGAACTCAACAAAAGGTTGCGCAAAATTATAAAAATCTTGTTAAAAACGAAACAGTTTCATTTGGTTTCGGGAGTACTGAATGGCGTGAAACAATATTTGGAGGTTTCCGACTTACTTTACTATACATATGCTATACTCTTGAATTTACCATTCTCTCTTACGATGTAATCATATGAGTTCAACGAGTAGTTAATTACACTATTAATATTCTCAAAATATCTTCAATTTTAGTTTGTTTTGGCTTTAGGCCTTCAATATTATTTTTCAATTATATAATTATTCTCATCAACTATAATGTAATAACCATTACTGAGGCATTTTTAAAGTATAATATCTGGGCTGTCCGGGTGACGCCGCGTCAAAGGCTGGGTTGGAGGTCACCTCACGGACGGGGTCACGCAGTCATTTACTGAATGCTCTCACGCCTTTGACGGCCATGTTCTTGAACCCTGCGCCAAACCACCGAGTTCAGCTCACGAACTGTAGAGTGAAAGGCAATACTAGATTTAGTATATTATATCATCCACTTTGATTATTTAAAGTGAAACTTAACGAAACTGAGACTAATTTCCTAATAAGAATTGTTAGAGGTGTTCTAATAATCCACAACCTCCAATTAACATCACCATGAGACTGTCACAGAACGAATAGTCAAATTCAAACAAAAATTATAGTTCATTGTATTTTGTTCAAGGTGGATAAAACGTTGTAAGATATTATTATATCGTAACATCTTTTTACTATTCTCAATGAATTATTATATTATGTAAATATTCAATTATGAAAAAGATGTCAGACAGTACTTCGTTTTGTTTTTCAAAGTTAGTTTTAATCTAGTGAAATTACTCTTGACGAAAAAATAGCATGAATAATTTCGTTTTGCAGGATCGTGTACAATAATTTTCTAAAACTTTTGCTTACATTTTATCACATTTTCCTTCTATACCAACATTCTCTGTATCATTCTCCATTGACATAACAAAAGTAGTTCATAGAAAAAATAACAATGACAGGTCAACAACGCAGCGTATTACACTTTGAGTAGAAATAGTGAACAAAAAGGGCAATTTTGGCGTGTTTTAGTTAGTTGAAAAGTGATAAAACTTGAACAACTTTCGCGACATTTATTTCATTCAACTTTTTTTGTTACGCCGCTTCCCTTCTCTCGTTCGTTGGGCCTTTTTTCTTGAGTCACTGCACTTGCCACCGACTTAAGCTTTTACTTTCTGCCCTAGTTCCTTTATTACTTTTACAACTTTAAATACGGTATTCTTAAGGAGATTTTGTAGAAGAAATATCCTTTTTTGCGACATTCAATGACGCATTACGGAGAATCGAGGGCCTTTTATACAGAACAAATTATTTTTTGCTAGATTGCCACTTATCTTAAACGTAGAAACATTTTCGTGCTACAATATACTGTATATGCTTCCTCATTTGATCAGAAGCGTCATAATTTACTATTACTAACTTCCAATGCACTTACAAATGAAAGAAAACTAAGCAGCCTCCAGACTTGTGAAAGATGTCTATTGTTGTTAGATACCCAGGAACTCGAGAAAAATACAAACAACAATGAAACAGTTTCGATTTTGACTAAGTCAACAACAAATATTTAATTCGGTCATTTCGCTAATTCTCATACTACGCGTGCCGACTGAATCATCAAATTCACTGCATCTCTGGGAGCACAACTGACGTCATGTTATAGCAAGGTTCCAAGCAAGAGACCGCCCGCCATTAAATATTTTCTATTTACGTGTTGCGTTATGGAACATCATTTTTTGATATTATTGACATGAAAAGAACTGTTGTAATATATAACATTTCCAATGCATATTACATTATTTCAAATATTTATGCAATTTTCTCATTATCGTATCTTATTGTTCACGTCACATTATTGAAACTCTGTAACCTCGTTTTTCATGAAGTACTCTTTACTGGAAGTCTTCACTGGTACGTTCAGTGTACTTTTGTAATTATAAAACATTAGACCTACCTTTTCGGTTCGCTCGTCTGGTCATGTCAGCTGGCATACTATACTGGTGTTTAGGGTAAATATGGGTAGAATTATTTTGGTACTTCCAATCATCTGAGCCAACCTAGCCCATCTCTGTCTAGAACTTAATACCCTAGTACTTGGGTCCATACAAATAAATGCTTGAGATTCCTCTTGGGTTCATCTCGGCGCTTGTACAGTTTTGCGGCATTAGAGGGCCCATTCTTTAAGCAGCGTCGTGACATTGTAATCTATGGAGCCATTGTGATAGAAACTCTAATTTACTGGACAATGATTCTTCTTTTGGGAAGAAAGAAGGTGATGTATGAGAGATTGGGAATGACAGCCCACGCCACCACCAAAACTGAAAACATAAAATTCCCTACGCAGAATTAGAACCCGCAGCCTCGGGTTCGCGTTCTTGGGAGCACTTGCCCCATATCCCGGCGCGCCGGGTCACCGTATCACGCCGCCGGTGCGTGCAGAAATTTCAGTAAATTTGCTGCCAGAACCCTGGGACTTTCTGAAGCACTATACATCCCTCTAAAATTTTGTCGTGCTTTGATCCTCCTGGCTCTAGGCCGTCTGCGCGACAGACTCAGAGTCCCTAAATAAATCCAAAAGCCCTGCCGGGCGCTTCCTCGCCGAGTGAGAGCGAAGTGGGGCACGCGGCGGTGGCGGCGGCGGCGGCGGCGGCCGGGGCGGAAACTGCTACAGCCGTTCCCATGCAGCTCGCGGCCGGCGGCGCGGCGTGGGTCGGGGCCGGGGCGGCGGCAGTGAAAGTGCGCGGAGTGGGGGTTGGGGGCGGAGTCTGAGCATGGTGGCTGAGTCGAGGCGGCGTCTTCGGTGGGGGCGGCATCGGAAGTACGCGAAGAGGCTGTTGCGAGGGCGGGCCCAAACGGCGCGGACAGCCGTTAGCCTCGGCGGCGGTGGAGAGGCGATGGAGGCGGCGCCGGGTGCAAGCGGTGCGGAGTGCTGGAAGCTTCGCCGGGGTGGAGCGGGGGCAGGGCGACAGAGGGGTGGGGAGGGGGCGAGGCGGGTGGGGACGGGGTGCGGTGGGAGCAGGACTGGCGCGGGGGTGACGGGGCGGGACGGACTCGGACCAGGGAGGGAGAGGGGCGTGGGGCTGGCGGGAAGGGGGTGAGGTTGCGCATGGCTGATGGGGAGGTGGTGTCGGGGTGGTGGGTGGCTCTGGCCTCGCGTGTGAGAGATCAACGCGCGACACGGATTCCTTGCGGAGAGCCAGACGAGGCGAGGAGACAGCGAACGAGACGGCTTTTGCCGCATTTCGGAAGGCATTTCGGGCTTGCATCGGCTCCGTTCCTCTCGCACAGGTCAGGGAAAATCTCAGATTTTATAGATACTATCTGCATTTTTATATTTTTTTCTTTTTGACTAACAGCTAATTCGTGGTCATTTAATTCTTAATTACCACGTGAAAGATATACAACTTAATACAGATTGGTCCGTCGAGGCATTTGAACAAGCAGATGCTTGCTGCAACTTTATGCAACTTCACGGATAACACGGGTAGTTGTTTAGATTAAATGTATTATAATGCAGACGTGTTTGATTTCCTCCACTTGACCAATTTGTTTGCGATCCTCCCTTTGTTCGACTTCCTACTGATCATCGAACAGATCGATTGCTCTGAATCCTTCACTTGAACAACTTGATAAAGATTTTCACCTGGATCGATTTACTCTTCTCGATTGATTAGCATTACCGGATCCTGCAATGGACCGACTTGCTTGCGATCGTCTGTTTGAACCTCGCCATTACTCGACTTGATTCAGGTCTTCCCCCGGGTTGACTTGCTCCGGTTCCTCCACTTGATGGCTTTTCCCAGATACCCCACTTTTTGGAGTTGGTCGGGACCCTCTTAATTAATTAGCTTACGCAGGATCCTCCACTTCATTCGACAACAATTTATCGACTTGATTGGGATTCAACACTTGAACGACTCGTTTTCTATCCTCCTCTTAATAATACTGTTAATCTTGATTCTCTTTGAATATACAGATACCTTTGAGATAAACACTTAAAAATTAAGAACGCTTCGGCAATAAAAGAAACAGTTTAGTTAGAGATTATGTATTTGTGTCCCAAAGCACTGAACGTTTTTAATATTACAGTTATTTCTAAGTATATTGCTTTTGATTTGCTAATGAACAACTACAATGTATAGGATAAAATTCAATTTAGACAAAAACATGGATTTTAAAATGAAACTCAGATAAAAGCACTGTAAAAACCTTTTTGTTGTGTCCTACCCCTTTCCTAACAACTCATCAAAAATACGAATTCATAAATACCACATTTGCTGGATAGCATTCATTAAATATAATTATGTTCCCTTTCTAATCATCAATCGACTTTGAATTCTGTTTTCAAATAGGGATGCTCGTTTCTTTTTTTCAAATGTGTCCCTCGCTAAACGACTTTTTATGCACATCCAGTTTGGCAAGAAGCTGCACCTTCCATACATTTTGTACCAAAATTTCAAAATAGAATCCTACGCGTAGCAATAAAATGCTCCATGATAATTACTTTATAACTAAATACTCAGAGATCTTGGAATAAATCCAATTATCACATAGAATAAACATCTACCTACAGTTGAAATGGCCTCTCACGTTTCCTTAGTGATCGAGAATATTGATCACGCGCGACTTAAGAATCGCCTCCTTCTTCACCTAGATTTTAGCTTTTTAATTAACTTGAGCTTTTTAATTAACCTCGCATATCCTCTACAAAAGAACTTCTCCACCCTTCTCCACTTTCTGTCAGATGGAATTTCTGAATGATTTGTGGGGATTCACCTATTTTATCGTACAGCCCAGTAAAAAGGGCTGCTTCAGGGAATTGAACATTTAATTGCTCAATATACAAGAATTTAGACGTTAAAAGAAATAATATAAAAAAATCGGCTGCAAATCTGCACCTACGTTTCTACTACATAAGCTCACACACCAGGACACACATTGGCCACCTACATTCTAGGACAAGGCATATAATTCTATTAATTAATTAATTTTTTTCTAATAGACCGAACTTTCCTAAGAATGCTAATGTTTTCATTTAGTGATCTGAATTATTTAAGTATTAAAATTTTTATGAATTACCGACGACGTCAATCGTAGTAATTAGGAACAAACTTTACGGTATAGCACACCAAGAACAATCTCGCGGAGTTGATGCAATTTTATTAATATAACTTAGTTTGGAATCACAAAAAGCGCATAAATGTCTTGGGCACTGACATACTTGTATGTAGGATAACAACCCTACAACGTATAGGGGGATACTACCCATGAATATCTAATTTCGGACGGCACAGGCAGGTTTCCTAGTGTACGTGCGTGTGAGTTAGGAGAGATGATAGGGCAAAGAAGAGGAAGGAAAGATCGCGTGCCTCCTTTGCTCATTTATTAGGGTACTGCTTGGTCATTCTCTCCTGTATTGATCAGAGATACCATGGAATACTACCGATCACATCAGCCGGCCGCTATAATTCTCCTCCAGAAAGCGACTTAATTCGACCCAGCTATTTAGCCAATGTCGAAAATCTTCCTCCTCGAACACTCGACCCCTAGAACCTCCCAGTCAGAATCGCTGTAGATACAGCGGCAATGCCGCCTCTTAGCTCCGCTCAGACGAACTAAATTCTTTTACTTTTGATTTCTCGCTACCGCTTGTGCTCTAGAGAGAAAGTTATGTAAAGCAGCGCAAATAGCGGAGAATTTTTGGTAGAAAAACTCTTCTTCTAGGGCGCTGGTAAAAAAAAGTGGATAAATCCAGTTGCTGAATTTAGAAAAAATCCTCTAACACAACAGGTGGTGTAGCCAGAATCCATGTTTTCTGGATCCTTGATAGCGAAAAATCGAATGACGGGAAAACGTTTGCCTGTCCGTCCGTTTGCCCGTCCGCCCGCCCACCCATCTGTGAGCAACGCTAACAGCTAAACCGTTCAGCCCATTTTCTCCAAAACTGGTACTTCCAAATCCATCTGGCTGATGTCGAGGACCCTTAAATTTGAAACAGATACTTTAATTTTGGGGGTACTTTGCATGGAGTCCCTGGGACAGTTTTAAAATTTTCAAAAAATTGACTCCATCGCTTTTGATTAAATTGTGTTGATGGATAATGTGAAAATGTATAAGAAAATGGTACGGGATTTATTTCTGTTCACAACTCTGATTTCTCGAATTTTTTCGGCGTCTTCCTATAACTACAGTTGTAAAGAACGATTTTTTCCTTATTGAATTCTGTTCCTCAAAGATAGATTTTGAAATAAGGCCGTGTTCATTTTTTCGAAAATTTTGAGTACTATGCGCATAATTTTGCGAGAAAGTGTGGGCGAGAGGGTACGTGCTGTTTTCGAACCACTAGCTCTGTATTACGACTCTCGGCCGCTCCGGCTCTCCTCCACGTAGAGCGTGAAGTAACGACGTCGGGCCGGGAGGACGGGGAGGCAGATGGGGACGTCGCTCCGCCGGCGCCACGTGGCGACCTTCGCGTGGCGAGGCGTGGCGTGATGTGGTGTGGCGTGGCGTGGCGTGCCCGGAGTCCATTCGGTGCAGTCTCCTCCTATGGCCCTCGAACCCTCTCTTCCTTCGCGCTCTACATCCCGGCCGAGAGCCCGGAGCGCTTCTGCCGCCCTCATCGGCCTTCCCGGCACTTGGCATTTGAGAGAGACGCGGGCCACCCCGTCCGCTTATTTTCTTTCTCTCGAACCGTCTTAAGTCGGGGTCTCGTGGTTCCCAATGATGCTCACTGGCTGGGCTAATTTAGAGCAGGGGTTTCCGTACAGTACAATAACGTGCAGTACACTTACGGGACTATTGACCATAACAGTTTATGAGTCAGAAAACATGAAGTAATTAGTCAATCGATAGAGAGATGGAATGGTTGTTGCATGATACAGAGAGAAATCACTTGCTGCAAACCGCCATTGCCCACCGCAAATTCGACAAGGACCATCCAATATTAGAACATAAGTTCCGACAGAAACGCTAGTTCATTACTTGTTGTACCGTTCATTAGGATTAGCATGAGGACAAGGAGACAGTTGAAGAACATTGAATGTCGTAGAGAAAGATAGAATAAAAGTTCCATTACAATTAATTGTCATAAAAGGATTTTGTTGTATGGAAATTATTCGGAGATATCAACAATAACTCTAAAAAAACAAATGAAGATTAACACCCAAGAAATTTATTTCTGGATAATCCACTGTAGATTAATAAGAATAGGGACAATAGAATGCTTTCATGCTTAAAATAGCAATCTATTCTAATGAAGTACACGTGTAAATGTGATTCTTTTTTGTTGATATTTACTCCTCTTTTTCGAATAGCAAGAACTTGGACGTAATCATCTCATTCACAATGTCTCTTTATAAGGAAAAAATATATCTATTTTTTTTCAATCCTGGTTCTTCCGTAATGTGGGTCGATTTCACTTTCACCTTCGCTCTACATTTCTTGCCGTGTTACCACAATTCCATTATCTTGGAATTCGTGAAAACATTTCAGGAAGTCAAAAAAGCTATGTCTCTACATTGTATGTCACACTTACAATGTTCAACAGAAAATATATTTTCTCCCTCTGTACGGTGTTTAGGTGCATAACCGATGCCTTCTATCACCATGGATTGACCGAGGAAAACATTATCCATCTGAAAGAGTTCCCTAATGCGCTTCCGCATTCAAGCAGATATATACCAAAAAATACCTCCGGAAGTTTTTTTTTCTAGTGGTTCTTTCAATGAAACCGTAATTCACACATGTACATAATTATCATTTCCTATAAAATTTGAAACGAAAATAGATTTCCTAAAATGATAGGAGTATTTCTTACATTTTCCATTACTGAATAATAATTTATTTATTCCAAAAAACATTGGTAAAACGAAATATATTAACAGAGGTAAAAGTATGTCATTAGAGAATTATACAAATCTCAGTTTTCTTAATAAATCATGACTTCAATTATGAACGTAGATTTACATTATTTTTTGCCCCAGTCACATTTCCAAGGTGTTTTGGATATGGAAAATTGAGAAAGTAAGAAAATATAAAATCTTGTTTGAAGGCATTTATCAAACAAAAGTGATTTTACGGACAGTATTATTAATTTAGAAAACGAAGTTATATACTCTAAAATATACTTATAAGCAGAAACAATATATTACCCGTCCGAAGTAAAAACATAAGACAAATTAGAGCCTGCCAAAATGCATAAATTAATGCCAATATTAAAAAATACATTAAAACTGTTTTTTTTTTAATTCATCACTTTTTAATAGCTTAGTTTCAACTACACAATTTTGCAGAGGTTTGCGACGTGCCTCGTGTGATTGAATTTTAATTTCATTTAATTCGTCGCAAGCATGATACACTAGTTGGTACACAGTTCAGTGACTGTTTCCATTGAAAATGGAACAAATAATGCGTTTAAGATGTTTAATAGCAACGCTTAAGCAATACACAATGTCGGGAGATCCAGTAACACTCCAAAAATCTTTATCCATCGTTACGTTTTCGTTCACCGACGAACAGGGCACACTCCGAAAGACTCTAGTATCGGCATCGTTCATTCTCGATAAAGACAGTGCCAGATAGATAGTCTCAGCACGCTGGCCTCGTCACTTAGAACGATCGGAACTGAATGGCATTGTGCCAGGCTCTACCTGTGAGACAATGTGATCTTATTGTAACGTTTTCAGTTCTTGTGGGTCTATTTAGAATGAGGAGTTAGGATTTATCGATTAGTAATTCCGGGCGCGTCAACTGCTAAGGACATTAGTCGCATGAGTGTAGGGACTTTTTTTTTATCGCGGGAGGTGTCGATTATCTTCCTTCTCGAGAACCGGCGCCGACTTATCGTCGTCTAGCGGACCTCCATGGCACCGCCTCAGCCGGGACAAGCTCGAAGATCCTGACCGGCATATATGGAAGTGTAGAACATGTTAGTGTAAGTGTGTGTAAAGGGTGAGGACAGGACAAGGAAGAGGTAAGAAAGATGGCGCGCGGTCCGAGACCCGTTTGTTAGGGTGCTGCTCCGGCATTCGCCTAATGTTGATCGGAGAAACCTCGAAAAACTAACGATCAGAGCAGCCGGCCGCTAGAATTCTCCTCCCGATAGCGATTGAATTCGACTTGGCTGACAAGCTAGTGTCGAAAATCCTAGGTTCTCCCGGCCAAAGGCATTGTAGTGACATCAGTTGATACACTGGGACACCTCTCTCGGTATATTTAGGGTCTTAACTGGGTAATCGTATGAATATAAACTGATTTAACATTGAACATTGTTAACATTTTTTGAAAAATAAAATAATTCAGATCCTTGTGGATAATTGAACATTGTTCTATAATAAATGAGTGTTTTTCAACAATGAACTTGTCAAGCTTCTTTTCAATTCTTAAGTAACATTTCTCCAACTTCATCGGATCTCAGGGATATGCGTAGCGGACGAAATAAAAAGTAGCCATTCAGTGTACAGGCATGGGCATTGCCAGATGCACAGAGCAGATCAGAGTCGAATTTCCCTATTGCAGTGCGTTGACCTCACATGTCTCCCGCAATCAGAGGGAAGCGCACATCAAAATGCGGAAACATTGATTGAGGGCCCACGGCGGAGTCACGTTTTGTTAATTGTGATTTGTTTAGAGTTCAATAACATTGATGCCTCGGAATGCGTAAAAAAAGGCTTAAATGGAAATTTATAGCTCTACAGCTTTTCCCATATAATTTACAGTTATGAATAAATGAATAGAGTACTTTTGCAGTAACAATAAGGGATGGAATTGATATCTCCGTTTCCAAGAATAAAGTTCTTTAAAATACTTTAATAGTTCATGCATTTAGTTCAGAATATAAATATAATATAGCTGTTTAATATTGAGATTACCACATATCCCATAGATATTTTAATGTTTAGAAACTTTATATGACATCTCTCCATCAGTTTTCGGAACTGAAACAGGGACGAAATATTTAAATTTTTGATGGATATAGTGGACATTTTTGCCATGGTCGGACGTAAACGCTGGTATTGATATGTAAAAATCTGGACTTGGACTGGATCGAGGTTGAAAGAGACTTTTTCTGACTTTTTACTCTAGAACTAGTGGTTAAAGGTAGTCTTGTTTTCCAAACTAGTTTTTAGAGAAGAAAAATCGAATTTGTGACGAATTTTTAGGGTATTTTTATAAGAATTATTATGTCTCATCAGAGTGACAAATCAATAAAATTGTGTTATCGAATATCGTTTCTTTTAATTTTGTGAATAATGTCTAGGCAACTGTTCACTATCGGGTCAAGAGGTCCATCAACAATGTATACGTATTGTATTTTTAAAGTTTTGTCATATGTGAATCCACGAGTATTTGACATTTTACAGCACAATTTCCATAGAACAACTTATGTTAAGGGTACTGCATGAATGAAGTGTTATAGTTTTTGATATTGAAGAGTTTTTGGAATTACACACACGATCTGATGAATATGTTTTTACTCTTATATAACACTCTTACATTAAAATATTGTGAGAAAATGTCTTTCAAGCGCCGATATCAGGTATCAAGGAATAGAGTGCAACAATATCGAACAGTTTCTCTAGATTAATAAAATCAGAAAATGAACTAGTGCTAGTATGTGCCATTTTTCATGTTGTACCACCAGTCTTCTTGTAGCACTTCAAATAGCTCAGAGTTTTCACCTCAATATGTACTGTTATTAGAAGCCACTGTTAACAAATACAGTATGCAGCTAATTCACGCGTTCTTTGTTCTGAGGTTAAAATTGTTGTCTGACCACTGTAAGCCTTGCAACGCGGCGATTCTGTGCTTAGATATCGTGACGTCAGCTGCGAGTCAACCACGTAACGAGTTCTAGACGCACGTGGTCTCACACTCGGTATTACGTCTATGGGGAAACAGCAACCAGAGGTATTTTACATCCTTCACACAAAAGTACGTATATCTTTGGATAATAATAATCTTGAAGAAAAAATACGGAGCGTAGAACAGTAACAACGTTTGCTGTGAAAGTTTGTGTAGAATTCTAGCATGACTTTGAACACGGTCATCTTGGTTGACTTGCCTCTAGAAAGCGTGTGTAGAAGTTGCCTCTATTACCTGCGTTCGCTTCTGTCACGCAAACGCCCCTGGCGGCGAGCAGAGCAAACAGGATGAACGCCGCCGGCGCGGGGGCTCCTGCGCAGGCCCCTGACATGACGCAACACGCCACACATTACGTCCGTCCTGTGGAAACTCTGGCCGTTTGTAGGGTCGAAAATCACTGCTACACACAGCATTGTCTTAGTAACGCACTCTATAGACATATAGGAAGATAATAGTGAGAAGAACGTTGATGGAAATGAAATGAATTTGAAAACTACGTCCCGTTACTTTCGCTTGGGCATACTTTATTGACAAGAAGAAAAGAATATTACATTGTAACAAGTCATCAGCAGTAGCAAAAATACTGCCGAACAAAACCTTGCAAAATGTTTTTTTAAGTAGCATGCACACTGTTCAAAGATAACAAATGAATTGTTATATAACACTGCAATAAATAAATGATTTTAAAAAGTTGCCTTTACAAATAGTGTAATAAAATAAAATAGTACACGCTCAGTACAAAACGTTTTTACATAGAAACAATATCAAAAAACACCATTTGTGAATCTGGCGGGCGCTCTCTTTCTTGGAGTGTTTCTGCTGCTTGACGGCTGTGTCGTAAGCAGTGAGGCACTAAATAAGACAATTCAGGTGGTACGCACAGTATGAAAATAACACAATTAAATATTTGCATTTTCCATTCAAAAATAGCAACTGTTTCAACGTTTGTGTAGTTTCTCCAGGTTTTGGGCAAGCTACGTTCAAACGTGACCGCAAGCTACATTTTCTGTCAATTTCTGTTCAGGTGAACAATTATTAATGGCTCATCCTCATCATTACGGGAATCATCAAATTAAATAATCATCGAAATCAAAAGTCTCACTGCAAGTTTACTAATTACTAGAAATTTCTGCCAAAATTTAATTTAGAACGCGACAAGGAGTCGGGTCAAATGATAGTTCAATTAACAATCCTTATTCACATGGATACTTTCTTTTTTTGTTAATGTAGTCTTCTGACTTTGACTCAGGTCACACGCTTCTGCCAACCTCTATTAATCAATCCGTGGTTCACTCGTGAGCTGCGGCCTAAAAACTGAAAACCGCTGAACTAAAGTGTTCCTAACGGGTATTCATGAATCTGCTTGAACTTTGTTTTACAAATTTATACGGAATATTTTAATTTTGAGAGAGTCATGAAACATTAATATTATGAAGATTTTTCCAAAATACATATTTTGGTTTGAAAAATCTTTCAATTTTCTGCTTTAAATAGAACAGAGTGCGTTTAGTAAGACGATAATTGTGTGTAATTTATCGTAAAGAAATTATTACAGGTCAAGAAATCTAAATGAAACAATGTAGAAAAGATCACGTTGAAAGAATAGAGACAATTATTATACCCAGTCGGGAATTGTGGTACAAGAAAAATACCAAAACAACAAATGAAAATGGATTCAAAATATCAAAATTAGCTTCATAGAGATCTAACAAGAATATATTTCAATCTACAAAACATCGATTTTAAATATAAAATATATTGACAAAGAAGGGAAGAGCTTTTGGAAGATGAGAATTCTAACTTACATTGATAACGTATCATTTTAATGGAGACATGTCCTACATCGTGTGTAGCCAAATTCATTCACAGTCCGGGGTATCAAAGTTTTGCTCATCATCTTGAATACCCGGCCACATCGTGCGCTGACGAAGTTGTGGCCCTAATGGGGTCTGACTAGAGGGCGTGAGTCGCCAACCTGCAGCCTCTATGTACCGGGCAAATATGTGGGCGTCCTTCTGTTGTTCTCTCCCATTAGCGTTTCTGTAGACCAGCATTTTACGGGACGTCCACCCGCATGTGAACATTTTAACCCACTTTGGGCGGCAATTGTGCGCCAGGACGTGGCTCTAAGCGAATCTCGTTTCCCCGAAGTTTGCTTAACCGATTAGTCGAGCTTTTTGCGTGTGTTTTATTTCCCGATACAGATTTCCCTCGGGATGTTCGAGCAGAGGGAGCTAACTGGGTGAGAAGGATCTTTTTGTTCTTTCTCTCTTGAAAAGTTCCTCGTCGTCGATATGAGATATTTACCGTAGGGTAAAGCTAGTGAAATTGATTTCCTGAGACGCCTGCCTTTCCGATATTAAAGTGCGGAGCGTCGGGGCTGCGGCTGGAGGGGCGGGGCGAGGAGGGGAAGAACAAATGTTCCGCTGGGGCTCGAGGGAGTCGCTGGAGGTGACCTAGTCGCGGGAAGCCACAGTCGCTCGTCCCCAGACTCCACGTTCTCCGCCTGCACCTCTTTATTGGCTACTCTCCTGGAGATGTTTTCACATCACTCCTCACGGGCTGAGATAGCCCGGACAACCACTGTTGCCATTACAGTGACTGACAGTTGAAGAGCTCGAGACATGAAGGTGATGAATTTTGGACACGGGCATTTTGAACCATTATCTGGTAGAGAATTATAGCGGTCAGCTGCTGTAATCGGTAGTTTTCTGTGTTTTCATTACCTGGTGATTGCTAGAGCACTACCCTAACAAATGGGCCACTTACAGCACGCGATCGTTTATTCCTCTCACCTATCACCTATTTTCACCCCCTTGCACCTATTTTCACCCCCTCACGCACTTCCATGCACTATGGTACCACACAGGTCGGGAGGCAAGTCGGGCGCCTAGTGCTTGTCCCGGCTGGGCGGTATCTCGCTGAGAGATACCCGGAGGGGAAAGTCTGCGAGCCACCGTATACGTCGGCGTCGAATCTCACGATCCACCGTGCGCTAGAAAGTCTCTCCACAGTGGCAGCTTGCTGGTGAGAGTTCTAGCAACAGAAAATATGTTGGCAGTATGAGCTGCTGCTTATAAAAAATAAATTGTGTACTCACCACAATCATAACAGATGCTGTAAGAGTTGTCCCCTTCACTTGTTTCCCAGTGTTCTGGTTGCTACCAACGTAAAAGCAATTTTTAATATGAGGCCCTGACTCCTCTCAGTGGGAAGACCGTTTCCTGGCGCACGATCGTGGTGAGTCCGGAATTTACGTTGTCATTTGTTGCAAGATGCAGTTCGTACTACCAACCTAATTTCTGTTACTAGTTCTCTCATAAGCCACTGGTGTCACTGCGGAGAGACGTTTCTGTCGCACTGTACATCACCACCTCATATTATCATTACATTTATGGGTGTAATGATTACAGCATCTGACGCGCCCGGGAACATCAATCAATCAATCAATCAATGAAACAATAGCTACGCCTCTCTTAAAGCTCTTCGCCTCCTTTTCCGTCTCCTTTACAGGTTTCCTTCATTAGTCGGGCTGAACGAGAGTACCTTTTTCTTCGTCCCACTTATTGAAGGTTTATTCCGCTCGACTCTGAACCACTTCAATTATGCTCTTAACCCGCACCTATAAAATCGCTAGCACCGCTCTTTTTAACCTGCATCTCGAAATCTACTTCCTTAATCTATTACGCCTCTCCTGAACCACTATGTTGCCGGTGTGTTCTCAACAATCACTCTTGGCACAAAATTTAACATCTACGGATTAAATTAATTTCGAACTCACATGACTAACGCAAAACGGTTCTGCCGAACCTATCTATTGAGATTACAAAGAGTAATGTAAAGCCTCTAGTCTCACTTCTACAGGACCTAGCCGACGTAGTTGATGAAGGGAAAAGGGTCGACGCGATAGTAATAGATTTTTCCAAAGCTTTTGATGTTGTTCCACACGATCGTCTTATAAAGAAATTAATAGATTCGGGTATAGACACTAGAGTAGTAGCGTGGATAAACGAACTACACCGAAACAGGAAGCAGAAAGTTCGAATCGGTAGTTACTTATCAACCTCGAGAAGCGTCACGTCAGGAATTCCACAAGGAAGTGTAATCGGACCACTCATGTTTCTGGCCTTCGTGAATGAATTGCCGACTAATTTAGCTTCAGATGTACGACTCTTTGCAGATGACTGCGTAATCTATAGGATTATCAACTCGGAGAAAGACGAGGATATTTTGCAGCGAGACTTAGACAAATTACATATCTGGGCAGAAACAAACGGCATGGAAATAAACAGTTCAAAGAGCAAGTCCATCACGTTTGGTAGGGGTCGAAGTTATAATGAATTTGTGTACAAACTGAACAATAATGTTATACCTCGTGTCACGTCTTGCAAATACTTAGGAATACAGCTAGACAGTAAATTGAGCTGGGAAAATCAAGTCAATTTCGTTGTAGGGAAAGCCTGGAAATCTTTACATTTTGTTATGCGGATACTGAAAAAGAGTACAGTGAGAGCCAAAGAACTAGCATATACGTCATTAGTGCGACCTATATTAGAATATGGCGCGGTATGTTGGGACCCATACAGAATTTTGCAACAAAGAAATCTAGAAAAAGTCCAGCGTAGAGCATCAAAATTTACTTTCAGGGGTATCAAGAATAAAGGGGTATGGGAGTCACTCGAAAGGAGAAGATTAAAGTCACGTCTCTATGCAATGTATAAAGCGTACACAGGCCTTCGAGCGTGGAAAGAAATTCAAAGTCGATTAGGGAAACCTATACATATTACGGCAGAGCGGATCACATGCACAAAATTCAGACAAGAATTCAGAAAACGGACGTTGGGAAATATTCATTCGCGAATCGCACTATTAGGGACTGGAACAGTTTGCCTGTGACAATCTTCGATCCCTTTCCTCAAAGCCTGAGCAAATTTAAAAATAAATTAGTTTCTTGAATGTGGATATGTTATAAATATATTTAATAAAATTCAGTGCAATTACCTATGTCTTCTTTGTAATTAAGTATTATTATTAATAATGTTATTATCATTATTAGCATTATTATTATTATTATTATTATTATTTTTACTATTATTATGTGCAGTGCAGTGGCGTGAAGTGCAGTGACGTTGTGCAACTGAGAGAAACGAGTGAGTAAGAAAGACATTACAGCTCGCTGTATCGCAGTGCGGTGAAGTGTGGTGAAGTGAAGTTTGGTGAAGTGGAGTTCTATGAAAGATTGCACGGTGAAATGTTCATGAGATTTGTAACGTTTGTAGAGTTTGTATACTTGTTAAGTTCTGTAATGTTAAGTTAGTGTATTCTGCCACCAAGTTCTCACACTTAATTGCAGAATTATTAATAAATATTTAAACTTTACAGCTGGGACCCTTTTCATGTACCAACCACCCTCACTCTGCCATTACATGTGTCAGATAGAAGAGAGATTTCTTACAACTCATTGGCTTCAAAAAACGACGTGGGTATCACTAATTTTTCCACGAGCGAACGACAGAGATGTAGCTTATCGATGGTCCTGTTGTATCTTTGAGATTGACCAGTATTTTTTGGAAGATATATTTCTCTTTTGAATCTTTAAAACGACTCTTATGAATTTATCAGGGAATCATAATGTAGGAGTACTACGTTATATTTGCAAAAAAGAACATCGGATAGCCATATTGGACATTGAAGAATTCAATGCAAATGTTAGGACTTAGCAATGTTCGAGGCCGGAGTTAACAATGAATATTGCACATTGAATATTCTTAGTACAAAATAATTATAGTTATGATTTGAGACGTTTTGTGAAATTTAGCGTGGCGTATTTGACTTATTCATGCATAATCGTACTGCGCAAAACTATTTTTAGCGATGTGTTTTTTTTGGCGGTGCTGCAGTTTGCACATCTTTGTGATGTACCTTTTTGTGTCATATGGGATGCCTGATTGTATCTCTTTTAGGGCTCTACACTCACTTTGAAACTGATAGGTTCTTTTATCTTTCTTGACCTAGATGTAGAAGGTTTTGTCGCAGTCCCGGTCAACCCTGCAATAAGGGATAATCTAAAACTTTTCAGATATTTCAAATTTCCATTCACCTCCATATGAATAATGTATGCATTTAGTAATGTAACATCCAGGAAATGCCTGAAAATTCTATTCCACCATTTCTTACTTTTAAGATCAATTTTGTAGAGGGATTTCAACATATTTTCCCTATCGACGAACCCCATATTTGCAGTGTTATCCGTTTTCCATTACCATTTCATAACCATTTCTTGCAAACGAAAAACTATTAGATTTGTCGAGGAGCGTATAAGTTTCTTTGATATACGATTTGTTCAAGTACTTTGTGCGGAAATAAACAATGAAAAATTTCTATCGACTCATCCGTATCATCTGGAATGTAAGGTGAACATTTGCAACAAATTGTTGATTTTCAAATATATGATACTTTTTCCATTTCATTTCAATGTACACTTCAGCTTCCCATCAGTTCAAGTTGACGTTCTCACTTCCTAGTTCTTGACCTTCTTGTTCTTGCGTTTGAAGTGCTAACTCATTTGCTGCTCCACTGTATTCTATCCCTTTTTCATAAGCGGTCTTTTCATCAGTGCTCACTTCTGGAGTTTCAGATTCGGTAACTGACGGAATGTGATCAATATATTGCAAAATATGTTTTCTCCCACGATCTCCGAAATCAAAATCATTGAAATTGTCTCAGCCAGCTAACACGAACACTTACTCAAAAATTACAAACCAAAAATTACAAACCAAAAATTACAAACTCTCTTCACTATTGTAAAGTCCACTTATGTTCAATATCTCAACGTAACCACGATGTTCTCGATAGTACAAATGATGACAAAAGTTTCAAAATGAAAACACTAAACAGACATTCTAACTACCGCCTTTAGACAGAATGCACACAAATAATAATACAACGTCGTGAAACCTGACTAGAAACCCCCTCTTGACGAAAACACACCATGCGGAAACCACCCTATAAATAATACACAATTTATATCCACGTACATTGGTGCGAACTAACTGAACTTCGAAATAGTCAGTCATAAATTCGTACTGTGTAAAAATGTAAATAGATATATAATGAGGTTAGATGGGTATCGTGTAAATATAAATTTATGACTTATACTGTGAAACTGGAAACTATGCTCTTTGACACTCACTGGCCTTAGACACTTCCCATCAGCAGTCTGATTTCCGTATTATCTGCTCTTCTTCGTTGAGATAACGCCTTGACATTCTCTGACCAAGAGCACATCATCCGGCAGTCTGAAGTATTCTTCAAAGGTTCCTTTTAATTTCTTGAACTTTATTAACTGATTTCTCATTTAAATGGTGTTCAAAAATAAAAGGATTTTATTATACGAATGCAATTGTATGTAGTTTCTTGAGGGCAATATCTGTCACCAGCATCTAACCAAGAATATAAATTAATAAATGGAGTGAAATGTATTTTTAAATGGCACATAAAGATACGAATGCAAACAAAGACGTGCTTTTACTGCCGTATTTATGCATTTCCTCTCAAACATCATACCTCACAAACCTTTCTTCTAATTTGATGTAAATGGACTTTTCCCCATCTGCTTGGAATCTTCCTAGCCATTTGCACATAATAAACTAATTCACCCGTGAATCGTTCGTTGTCCTAAAAAGCTCAAATGATCAGGCTCAACTGTCTGATCCGATGCGCAAATTTATAAAAGAAGACGAGACGTTTTTGGCTTGAGGCGTTGCCTCGTATAAAATGCTTTCAAAAAAGTCGATACACTTTACCGACTTGAGCAGTCAGTCTTATTTTGAAGTGTGCTTTGCTCTCTACAGAGCTTGAAAAAAGAAACGATAAAGTAAAGACGGAGGGGAACTTTTTGAGGGTTGAATGTAACCCCTCGGGATTTTCGAGTATCTCATTTTCGTTCCCGTAGAAAGGCGTCCTTCCCGCTTCGCAAAGAAAGATCGTGGCCACAAAAGAGGCAACGTAAAGGATTAATCATTTCAAACGTTGAATGGCAAACGTTTGTTCAGATGACTGATGAGCAAAATCAGAGATGGAATGGAAGGTGTTAAGCCTTGTACTATAATTAAAAGATTAAAATTACTTGGCTTGTATCTTCGACGGTTTAATGAGAATGTAAAGTAACTTTAAAAATAAAACGTTTTTTTTTTCTGTAAGATAATTCTTGCACTTCAATAATTCTTGCAATTAAAGTCAAAATATCAAGATTGATTAAATATCCTCTCTGGACATCCAAACTGGAGAAAAGAAACTAGCCTTTCGAAATTAACTTGAGTTTTAAGAACAGGTAAACTATTTATTGTTTCTGCAAATAGTTCAAATACATTAGCAAATCTATCAAAACCTTTGTTCTTCTCATTTGGGAACATTAATTAAAATAATTATTTGATCCTATAATGGTTTCTTGATAAAATATTACTAAAATACGCATAATTATGATCAATTATGAAAACGTTTAAATGTCACTGATATTTGGACGAAGTAGCTTCTAATATTTGTATAAAAATATTTCAGCACAAAACATTTTTTCTATTCTCTCTCGCATTCTGCGAGTACATAAGTAATATAGAGAAAGTTTAGTAATGCCGCTGGGAGAAAGGGCGGGTCTTTAGCAGAAAAAATCGTATTGTAGTTCCTGAAAACGAAAAAGTGAATAATGCCTGTTTCTATATGTAACAAATTACTTCCTCCAACACATTCTGTGCTCTGAATCCACAATTTGCGGAACCTTGATACTGAAGAATTGATGATGGCAAATCATCCGTCTGCCTGTCCAGCCTTTTATGAACAACGCTAGTGGCTGAGAAGGATTTTCAGCAAAATAGATATTTCCCAAACGAACTGGCTGATATCGCGGTACCTGGAATTTGAAACCGATGTTTTAATTTTTGAAGGTATTTTGCATGTTATATAAAAGACATTTTCTTATAAAGTGGCACCAAATGTTTTGATACTTTGTACTCGGATAGCATTAAGGATTCTCTTACTCTCTTTCATTCTCTCACTCTCTTTTTCACTCTCACATTTTCTGTCTCTTACTTTTTTAATCTGTCTCTCTAAAAATATATAATTATTTATAATAGTTGCGTATAAACATGATCTTCGCATCTTATATGTACATTCAACAAAATTTAAGATATCTCTTCCAACATCTTATATAAACTCTGAACATGATGAACAATGCAAATGTTTCTATATACAAGTAACATGTCTTTTAATCAAGTCATGTAAATGAGAATCTTAAAAGTGAATTTCTTCAACAGCTAAAAGCATTTTTGAAAATTTCATTGAAGTCTCAAAAAGTTTAGGAAAAAAATTAAATATGTTATATATCAGTCAGACACAGGTATTTTTCTTGGTAATTGTCAAGTGGATCATACCGGATGTGGTATATCTCAGTAGACTGCTCGGAGTCAATATTTTTTAACTGCGATATTTAGAGGAACGTATTTACCAGCTAGGTGGGACGATGAAAAAATAATACGTAACCTCATCGCCAAGATAATTATTTGCAATATTTTCAGAAACGTAAGGAAAACACCCACCATCACATAGTGAAGTAAAAATTCAACATTTATACGCATTTTATCCTTAAATTCCACTTGAAATGATAGGAAGTGCGGAAGAAAAGAACCTAATAAAGTCGAACCTTTCATTTCTTTTCATTTTAAGACATAACAACACAAAATTATGAAAGGTAAAAGGGAACCTGATTCGGATATAAAAGAAAATTGTTCAGAAAATACACGTAGATTATCCAACGAAATAAATTCTTTATGCCAAGCGATACAAAATAATGAAGAAAGCATGTATAATTTAATGTTTGTGAACTATCGAATATTTCAGGGAGATTATTAACTAAGTATCTAAATTCATTACTGATCCATTATTGAAATATGTTTCAACAATTTATTAAAATACAACAAGTTCCAGACGAAGAAAACAATACATCAGTTACGTAAATGTAAAAAAATTGCAAGGAGATTAAACATCTATAAATTTCGAATCAAATTGCATGTAACAAAATTCTTAATTTCATTAAATTTATTAACAGTTTTTCCTACAGAACATCAGCATTGATGAAATATCATATAAGCAAATCAGAAGATACTTCTATATTCAATAACATTCTACAAACCTGAGTAGAATGACGGCTTCAAAATTGTCTTGTATAAAAATGGTCAAAAATTTAAAAAATGGGTAAATCTTGTAAAAAAATTGGTATCAAATTCCATGTATAAGAGAAGAAAGTCGTCGATGCAAATAATGATAAAGAATTGCAAATAAACAAACTGGTATAAAAAAATATCTTGAAAAGCAGCCTGTATAAATTCAAGTATACAGTCTTGAATAAATATGGTCGAAAATTGCAAATGGTTATCAAAAATATATAAATCTTGTAGGTAATGTTATAAAAAAACATTTATATGTGTAGAGACTGAGTACTAAGTAAGATGCCGGTGGTTCTATTTACTTTTCCAAGTCATAATTCTCGCCCATGGCAGTCAGGGACTTCCATTTACGCAAATTATCAGATGGACCCGCCCTCCATTCGATTCGCTCCCTCAAACGTACTTGTGAGGCTATCGCTCGGCACAAGGGTTGGCGCTAACAAAGGGTCGATATATGCTCTGAACTTGAGAATTAAAATGGATAATTGTGCTGCCGTGTCCTCATGGTCGTTGACGACCGGGGGTGCTTAGAGACAAAATTAGGTAATAGCACAGCATATATAAAGTATGATGACTTCAGTGTTTGTATGGATCTGTCTCAACGCGATGCTTATGTAGCGACAGTCAGTTTAATTTATTTAATTGTGGCAATTATCATATTTATTATTGTGATCTTAGAAAACGAGTACGTGGACATTGGATTTTTGGTCAAAATAAATTAATTTTTCGTTAATATTATACAAAGAAAACTGAACTTTATTTCAATTAAATGCCAAATTGACAAGAAAAGACACTATTATGATACTACAATTAGTTTCCATCTAGCTATCTAGCTAGCGTCGAAACTCCTGCCACCGTTGGTGCTCCAAGCCTAGGACCTCCCAGTCAGAGTCTCTGCAGTGACGTCAATTGATTCCCTGAGCCGATACTAACAAAAGGAAATAAGCTGCAGCTAATACTCATTTTCTTCCACTCTGTGGCATTAGACTTGATTATAGTTTAATTTGGTTAAATTGATTTAAATGTAGTTCAATTAAATTGAACCATGCATCAGCACAAGCAAAATTTGTGACCAAGGAAACTGTCAATTAACTGAAATTAAACATTATGACCTCCTAATGACCCAACTATAATCTAAAGCGTCCTTAATTGCACTACACTTTTTTAAATCACGAATTTCGCCGCGGGTCTTTCAACGCAACGATGTTCATGTGCGTCAGCAAGGAGACCAACCCTTAGCAACCAATCCTGAGGCTTGTGTCTCCCTGGTAGAACACGAATTGGTGTGGAGTTGTAGACCACCCCGGATCAGGCGTTAGCGCGAAGTCTGTGGCCATACATACTTTCTTATAATTACTTTTAACTTACTGCTATTTCTCTGAAAGTATGTGGGTGACCCAAACACGTCGCTCACTTTTTTTTCCACGAATAGAACGAGGAACGCTGAAAATCATGGGACAGGTCCCATTTTCGTTGATGAATTTTCGAAAATTGCAAAAGATGTAATTCCAGGAAATATCAGTATGGCTTTTCGTTGTCTGGGATGAGCTTAGTATGAAGAAGCACGGCTAACCCTGCCCTTCCAGTAAATGGGAATGCGTATCTTTGAAGGGACGCCCTCACACCTTGACCCGGTCTTGACTCCCCCCCCAAGGGGGTTGCAGAAGCGCGCTTTCCTGAGGCGCCTGCGGGCGAAGCCGGCCGCTCCGCCCCCCGGCCCGCTGATCCAGAGGCCGTGCCGGAGCATCGGAGCGGGCGCGAGGCGGCAGCGCGAGCCGCGGAATCCAAAGACGCCCCCGACGGCGGCGCGATCAATGCGGGCAATGCAAACACTCCCCCCTCCGCCCTCCACCCTCGTCTCTCCTATCCATTACCTTCCTCCTCCCGCAATCAACTTCTTTGCTCGTCACTCCTCTCCCTTCTCCTCCTCCTTCCTCACCACTCCTCGCCAGCCACCGTTCCTACTAGCCATTCTCAGACTTCTTCTAGAATGTATTTCCTTCGTCAATACTTACTCTGCTCTCCCATTTCCATTCTCCACGTGTGCCACCCTCTCTTCCACCTTCATCACGTCCTTCCTTATTCTCTTTCCCCGTATCTTCTCTCATAATTCCTCTCTTTTCTCCTCGCAGTTCTCCATCACATCTCTCATGACTTCTCTCCAGTCTTCTCTTCCTCCTTTTTCTTCGTCTGTTCCCACGTCACTCCTCCCCCTTTTCTACCATCTCCACCTTCTATTCCCCCAACCCAATCACTCGAATACTTTTCCTTTTTCTCCACATCTTTTCTTGCCAATCGTCACCCCACTTTCCCGTTATCCTTTTCAGTCCTCGTCATTCATCACCATTCTTCTCACTCTTCGTCATTCTTATTTATATTCCTTCACCTTCTCCCTATGCATTCCATTCTCTCTCCGCCTCTTCCTCTTCCGGCTCGACTTTCTCTTCTTCCACCTTCTCCCTCGTTACTTCCTTATCTAGTCCCCCATTTTCTCCTTCTGCATACTACCCTCAGTTACTTCTGAACCTCCTACTCTTCTTCATCTTACTCCCTTGTCATTCATATTCATTGTCCTCCAAGTTATTCTTTCACATTCAACCCCCTCTTCTAGTCTCCATATCTTCCTCCAATTTGTTCCTCTTTACTCCAGGCCTCTTGACTCTTCTCCCTCGGCCATCTCTGCTATCTCTGCATTACATATTATTCTTTACCTATCCTCTCGACAACATTCTCCCTCTTTCAATATCTCCTTTGGCAATTCACTTCTACTCATTGCACTTCACTCTACTGAATCCATCTTCCTTCGCGGTCCTTCTCCTCAATTTTTTACTATCTACTTTTCATCCCCCGCCATATCTCCATCTCGTTCTTCTCCTGCTCACTCCCTTGCCTCACTTCATCCTACCCCATCGTTTCTTCTACACATGAAAATTACTCTTCCGTTCCTTTCACGTAATTCCATATTCTTACTGGATCCTCTTTTCGCATCCTTCTTCTCGTGAGCCATCATCTATGCTCACCCTTCTTCCATCGTTTTCTCTTTCTTCTCCACCTGCTGCCATTTCTCGCCAGCCTTCTCCAGTCTAAATAAAAAAGTAAAAGATTTTGTCTTGACTAACGTTATTTTTTATTGTAATAGTAACTTTTGATGCCTAAGCCATTATCAATTACCTGATGCAATTTTATATTTTGCTATTATAATTTTCCATTTTGTAGTTAATTCTTGCATAAATACACTGCATTAGTGCCCATACACCCCATTACTGCTTTGTAAATGTAAATGAATTATAATTACTACTTCTTAGACAATTATGTTAATATTTGTAGTTCAATAAGTTAAATTAGAAACGATTACCCTACTCATGCTTGGCATCAAACATCCTAACCCGGAAGACGTTTTATATTGCACAGATATGTTTACTTCACTTATTCAAATACGATGTCCCAGGGGGAGCAATGTTTTGGCAAAACTCTTTTACAAAATCAAATAAATTGTTTATAATTTGAAATATCGATATTCTTCTTTATGCACCACGCCTTCAACATAACATAAGCATATTAGTTTGATACTAGCTGACTAATGGAACAACATAAAATATTTAACGTGAATAAATGTGTCACGAGTGAAACATCTTAGCAAAATACAAATATAAAAAATGTAATCGTCAGTTGCATTTACCCGCTCTGAAAAATACACCAGCAAAATGGTTGAGTCAGAATTGAATCGTCGTTCTCCTTTCCAACATTAACACGTGTTGTTCCTCATGCATGCCGTTACTTTGCGTACGAAGTAATGTTTTCATAGCTTTATCAGTTTCTTCTAGTATTTCATCCGGAAATGTTAAATACTTTCCATTTTCAAACGTTTCTTATTTATTATTTCAAACATTATTCTGTAAGGCACAACAGTGGTCTTAAATATACACTGCAA
Source organism: Gryllus longicercus (assembly GCA_038098605.1). Lineage (NCBI taxonomy): Eukaryota > Metazoa > Arthropoda > Insecta > Orthoptera > Gryllidae > Gryllus > Gryllus longicercus. The sequence continues at coordinate 174,644 of JAZDUA010000611.1, read as the reverse complement.
GGCCTTCTTAAATAGGTTTTGTTCAGAACAAATATGACATCATCAAATACATGTCTCAAGCGTAAAGGTATGCTTCAGTTCCCCAAAATTAAATTATTCTTTAATGGAAACAAAAAATTGTACGTAATACGTGGATGAAGGGGTGTAATTGCACTCATGGCAAATAAGCAAACTCGCTCCATCGTCGCTCGTTTTTTTGATCACACCTCTCATGCAATTATACCTATCTTTATTCACTCCTTTCGTAAACTACTATTCTCTTACTTAAAATTATATAGTATTTAATAAAACTTTCAATTATATATTTATTGTTGCAATACTGAATTTTTTTTACATTTTACGTTTTGTACCAGGTAACTGATTGCTAAGCCATAGCTAAGCCGTAGAACGTTGATCTGTCAATAAATAAAAACGATGGCCAAGACAGGACCTTTTATTCTTTTATTTGGATTGCCGCCAACAACACATCACCAATAAATCAATACTTCTCCACTATCTTTGATCCTTCTGCGTCATCGCACCTACCGACTTCTTATCCTTTTTTATATTTCTTCCTCCCTTTTGTACACACTATTTTATTGTCTTCCTTCTCTCCACTTGCCCAACCATCATTCTCATTTCCACCTCTACCAGCTCGCTCATCACTTTCTCTTAAACTTCTATAGTTCAGTGCTACTTTCAGATTTCCGGCTTCTTCCTTCCTGTTTTCTTTTCCGTCATTCTTCTTTCACCTTCTCTCTCTTCTTCGTTTTCCTCCATACCGGGAGAGGAGGTTCAGGTCGTCAACTGATATCATTGCAGTGCCTCTCACCGGGAGCTCCTAGGTTCGAGTCCCAACAGTGGCAAGATTTTCGACACTAGCTTCTCCGCTAGGTCGGATTCAGTCACTGGAGGTGAATTCTAGCGGCCTGCTGCTCTGATCGGTAGTTTTCTGTTTTTTTCGATCACTACCAGGCGAATGCCGGAACAGTACCCTAACAATCGGGCCACGAATCGCGCGTGATTTTGCCTTCCTCTTCATTGTGCTCTCATCCCTCACCCCTAATTTACACACACTAACGTGCACTGCACTACTATACGTGCCTGGAGATCTGTCGGGGACTTGATGCTTGTAGGTCGGCGCCAGATCTCGCCATCTAGCGTTGGAAGATCACACCGCGTGAGACCACCGCGTGCGAAAAACATGCACTACACTAGTCTCGTAAAGACTAGTGACCTTCGCAGTTGACGCGCCCAGTATTACTAACAATCAAATATACCTTCATCTATTTATCCATCTCCATCTCCTTCCATCCCTCTCTTCTCTCTCTTCCTACCTTCTCTTCTTTTCCACGTCTTCCTTTAGTGTTTCTTTCTTCTTTGACTATTAAAGTCCAAGTCTTTACAAGGCACGTAGGAGGAATATAGTCATAAAAACGGTCATTTGGCCATACTTTCCAATTCTTATAACTTCGATGGTTTCAAAATGAATATATGTGCTCTAACAAGATTAGAAAAAAAATTAGATGACATTTGGGACATTCCCGTCGGAGATATCCTTTACAGGGGGAGATATAACTTTTTAAATATTATAATGGGCAACATACTGAGGAGAATAATATTTCTAGCAAAGAAGTAGTGATCTTCAGGAGATTCTTTATTTTTGGTTCTTAATACCTGGGCTTTCTCGACCTTGTGTGAGTGGTTTTATGAAGGAGTGATGATTTTGTCAAGATACGAATTACGAAATTGTGATATAATGAAAGAGAGGGGAAAGGAAAGAACTCGAAGTAAACATACAACAAACACTTTTTCCTACCACAAATTCCATATGGATCGACTGAGAGCTGAATCCCAGCACTCAGATGAAGACAGGCCGCTTCACCACTTCATCACGGTCCGCCTTAATCTTCTGGGAGGATGGGCGAATGATACCTACTAGAGCCGTGAACCCACCACATGCGCTTGCTCACGACTTGCGACTCAATCTCGACTCACGTACCGACAGAAGTGGCTCACGGCATCAACTGATATCATTACAGTGCCTCTGATTGTGAGGTTCTAGGGTCTGAATCCACACGATGGCAGGATTTTTGACACGAGCTTATCAGCTACTAGACCGAGTTCAGCCGTTGTCTGGAAGAGAATTCCAGCGACCGGCTGCTCTGATCGGTAGATTGCGTGGTCTCTGATCAATACCAGGCAAATGCCGGAGAAGTACTCTACCAAACGGGCAACGGATCGCGCGCGATCTTCCCCTCGCGCGATTTTTCCTTCCTCTTCTTTGACCTTCCTTCTTCCCTTACTTACTCTCTCTCTCTCACACACACACACACACCCGCTCACATTCTTCACTACACAACTTGTCAGGAGACCAGTCGGGAGATTAGAGCTTGTCCCGACTGAAGCAGTGTCCCGCTGGTGGGAAATACCTAGTTGGGGAAAATACCCGCAAGCTGATATAGTTCGGAGCCGAATCTACAGCGGGCAAAGGTCACCACTCGATAAAATGCACTACACTTAAGGAACTAATGGCCTTAGTAATTTATGCGCCCGGAATCACTAAAAAATCAATCAAAAATATATAAGCTGAGGTGGATCAGGACATCAACTGATGAAACTGCAATGTCTCTGACCGGGATGTCCTAGGGTTTGAGTCCAGACAGTGGTTGTGATGTGACACCAATAATGACACATCGATGGTACTAAACATCGATGGTAGTAATTCATTGATCAAAACCGTGGTTTTGAAACATCGATGTTTTAAAGGTGGTTACATTCCGAGTACCAAAAATATTAATATTTCACAGAAAACGAAGTTAAAATATAATATGAAATGACGCTTGATGTAGATACTACAAACTAACAAACTCTGTAGAACTATAGTATTCACAAAACCGATCTTAGTGTAAGTTAGTAATGCCAAAGTGCAAGTAAGTTAACTTTAGGACTAGTATGTAAGACTTAGCTGTAAGAAAAGGCCCCTCCTCTAGCTGCTTAAGCGGCAAGGCAGCAGTTTATTGTTAATAATTTAAAGGAAATAAATTTCCCTTCTCCACAGGGTTACTGTGGAGGGGACAAAGAAAAAAGATACTATAAACGAACACTGTATTGTCATCAGTTCATTCTATTCACGCCCATTACGGAACATTTACGTCGTAATGTAGAGTTCAGGGCATTGCTATTCACTCATTAAACAAGTGTAAAATGTTTGCATACAGTTGTTTATTATGTGTATTATCTTTACCGAAAATGGGGGATGGAAATAAATTTACAAAAAACTGAATATATGGTGGTGGGCGGTATGCCCCATGATTTAGATACTAGTATAGGAATAATTAATATAATATAAGTATTTGGGAGTCACACTAACAGCAGATGGTAGAGACGACCAGGATGTGAAAAATAAAAATATAAGAGGAAAAATAGCCACAAGACAGTTGAATCCAGTGCTATGAAACTCTATTATTTCAATGAAGACAAAGAGACGCATATATAGCTCCTTCATAGAGAGTACCACAGTCTATGGGGCAGAAGTCTGGACACTATCAAAAAAATTGAAAGACAAATTTGAATCAACAGAAATGATGTTCTGCCGAACATGTTGTAAACTTTCTCTGTTAGATAAAATAAGAAATGATGAAATAAGAAAGAAAATGAAAGTGCAAACAACCTTGAACGAGACGATCGAAATGAAACAACTGAAATGATATGGACATATGAGAAGGTTGAAATCGGATAGACTTCCTCAAAAAGTTTGGGAGTGGATCCCAAATCGAAGAAGATACAGGGGAAGACCGAGAAGAACATGGAACATGGCAATAACTGAAGCCATGGAAAAAAGAGAAATGGAGGAAAACGATGTATGGGATAAAGAGCATGGAAATTGGGATGCGGAAAACGGACAAGGCTGTAAAAAACCTCTAAATAGATAGAGAGAGATAGATCTTTGCCGCGCCACTCCCCTCCTGGTTTGTGTCCGAGGCGGCGTAACGGGTTTCGCCCTGTGCGCCTCGCGCGGTGACGCGTCGTTAGTGCGAAGGGGATTAAACGCGTTGATGACCTGCAGCGACTTTGCGGAGCAACTTAATTTGCGTAATGTCTTCTTGCGCGCCGCCACACAGTGTACGCTAGTCGGACGCCGTTGCCAAATGGACTTCCTTGTGCAAGCAGTATGTTGCTACTCTTGTCAATTTACTCTTCATTATATGAATGAAGGCGTACACGTACGTCAGAGCGTTCAAATTAAATGCACAACTCTCGAAAATTGCTAAATTGGTTTGTACGTAGCTTGTTTCCGGGTGGTTAACCTATGCACTTGCCACCGGAAACGGAGGGCGAGAAGGCAACGTTTCGAGCGTATCAGTGAATGTGAAGTCGTGGTTTGATTTCGGCGAGGTGCCAGAAGCTTACTGGATGTGAATTTAGTGACATCGGAGTAGTTGTGGTGCCAACCCGAATCGAATTTGCCGGCTAATTGCTTTTGGTCATTGTCTTCTGTGATCTCTCTGACCACAACCAGGCGAACATCCAGGGATCATTATTGTTTAGAATGGACTGCGAACTACGTGGATATTTTATTCCGATTACTTTCCAATCCCTCTCCGAGTCATCGCATCCACTCCCCTAAAGCGAAATGAACCGCCGTGAGGGAAGTTCTTTCCGTTCAACGCCACAACCAGCATGCGTTCACCGGGAGGATTTTCGGGCCCTGGAATTGCGCAGAACTGATGCTAGAAAATGACAGATTCTATTCAATGGACACTCCTGTCTGAAATTTGCTAATCTGCAATCTGAAGATTCAAAGAATGAAGAAATCAAGAAAGAAAGAAAAAATGAACTACTATAATACATACATTTGACAAATATCTTTTTTATTGCGACCCTTTTCATAATATAATTAGTGATATCTAAAGATATAATTTTTAATCAGTGTAAAATATCAAATTATACCATAAAATATGCAGTAAATACACAAAATATGCACTTACAATGAGTGAAATTATGTAAATGCGTTACCTAACGAGCCAAAATACTCACTAAAGTAAATAGGCATTACTTTTTATTTAAATAACATGGGGCGAACAAACACATTGGAACTGATCGCAAGCACAAGACAATATGAGAAAGTGAAGAGATAGAGAGTAGTAGACAAGTAGCGACTGATTGTACATAACCGATGTACCAATTAAAAATTAGTTCACTAAATGTTACATGTCGGAGAACATATTCAACTGCCCGTTGGGATTGTAAGATGATAAGCTGGCTCTTACTAACTGCATAACGTGAAGTGAAGAACGCTTGAAACCTGCGTCCGGAATATAATGTGAAGAGAAGCATAAAAGGTTGAAATAATCTTGAGTACCAGCATTACTGCAAAAAACAGAAAACTGTCAAATATTTTCTCTAAATCGAGAAATATTTTCCATTACAATTTTTTATTTATCTATGTAAATTTCGAAGATTCATAAGAAAAAAAAATTAATTCAACATTCCAATTTCTTCAAACTTCAAACTTCTGTAAAGAAATGCAGCTAAAATCAGGTTCCCAATGTTTTTGTCTTCTGAATGTAAGACATGATGTTACGATTTATTTTTTCAAACGCCATTTCGTCTTGTTTTGTTAGCAAAGCATTTGCTATTGTTTATAGAATATGACACACACACAAGTTCTATCAGTCCGTTAGTTTCCTTTCCAGACTTCGTCTTGTTATTGTCTCGAAATATTTTTTAATTTGAACACGAACGAATCTTCACATTTTCCCCAGCATTTTCCATGTTTCTGTTATCTTTTTCGATTCTCCAAGTTTCACTTCCGTAAATATGGTAAACGAAAGCAAGTCGATGACAATTTTTGGCAGATTTAAAAAACGTTTTATACAGAAGCAGCGTCGTACACTACACATAAAAAACATGAACACAATTTTAAATGATACTTATATAATTAGGGGACATTAACCCTTCTTTCTTCAGTAATTTTATTCCCTTTCAACGACACAAACAGTGTTACATTTATAGGAAAAGAAATTCACGGTTTTAGTTAATCTGTTTAGTACAAAATACTAGTAAATAAATTGGTTAGTTAAATTTTTTTCTGTAGAGGTCACTCACTGATAATTTTTTTTATATTAATAACTAAATATTCCTAGCGTTGTCATATGTTTAACAAACAAAAATAGTTGACTTAACAGTAATAATTTCATATATATTTCGAAAATCCAGTGCAATTGTAAACTAAATTAACAAATGACTTAGACGGATAAGTTACTTTCTGTGACTATTCCACTCACATAATTAAGACCATTAGTATTTAAGAATGCATACGGTATTAACAAATCAGAGTAGTGATTCACAGAAAATATCAGTTTCTTATCGATTTTAATCTCCTCCTCCTTGGTGCCAGATCATAAACTGCGGTTCATCTATCTTCGGAGGCGATATGTATCGACCCCTATGTGGATGTGTAATAAAACGCACTTTTCCATTCTGATTTAAACAGTTTTTAACTAAAGAAAATGGTGATGATTTCGTGATATCTCAAAGAAAGAAATAGAATTCTACAAGCTACTCCAGAAAACACTCATAAAAGTAGAAAATGTTTGGAAATAGTTTGAAAATATTTATAAAGACCGAGGCTGTATATTAGGGAAAGACACACCACTCCAAGAAATTGTGGAAATTTTGAACAAAATGAAGTCCATATTCATACCATACCCATCCATACTCATATTCAAGTATCAAATCCATTCATCCATACCCATATTCAAGTATTTAGTATTTTCAATACGTGATTCTTTTGCGTACTTTCAAGTTTGATAGCTGATTGTGCCTAATAAGTGTTAATAATGAAATAAAAAACAAATTTCGTGTTTGCATTCCGTGCATTAGGGTTAGGTTACACGTGTAACTTCGTTATTTATACTCTATAATTATGGGTTAATACTAAAATATGAATATTTTAGTATTAACCCATAATTATAGAGGTTAGGTTACACGTGTAACTTCGTTATTTATACTCTATAATTATGGGTTAATACTAAAATATGAATATTTTATATTAGGTTACACGTGTAACTTCGTTATTTATACTCTATAATTATGGGTTAATACTAAAATATGAATATTTTAGTATTAACCCATAATTGTAGAGTATAAATAACGAAGTTACACGTGTAACCTAACCTCCTTCATTGCAGACAGCCTTGCAGTAAACAGAATGGAGGTTGACGAACAAATTAATTGAAATAATTGAAAATACTTTAACATACCCGATTAACGTACATAGTAAGTATTAATGACACCGGGTTTTTAAATTTAAATTTCATTCGTCAAATAATCCTGTTAAATTCCACTCTTGATTTGGAAACCCTCAGATAAATATCCTCGCCGCTCACGGCTTCCTTGTTCCGTCTTCAAAAGTCCCTCGCAGTAGATGATTAGCTGTGCAGAAGCGATGATCAAATGGTGATTGCATGAAGGGATGATTTAGCTGAGCAAATTCTTATGTACACCCGTAGAACATTCTATCCACTAAATGCTGCAATTATGGGTGGCAATTTTGGAGGCACCATTCTGTGGTGCTCAAATGTAGAAAACAAATTTGCTGTGTAATATATTGAAGTATATAATGTTAGATGATTCAACGATTCAACCGCCAGTTTCTGCAATTGCTACAAAACTGTGCACGACTACCGTTTGTCTTTTTACTTCCTGATTGACCGCTAGATCTACAACATCGGTATCATGTGCGCTTTAATGAACGAGTGATTCATAGCTTTCTTCGTGTAGAAATACCAAGCATTATGTAAAAGCACTGTGTAAACAACACAATTTATCGATAAATTTAGAATTTGCAATAAATTTAGAAGATATGAAATAATTTAGGACTATAATCGGTATTTATTTATTATTCTGGCTTTAATGTACAATTACCGGAAAATAAAGACGAATTGTCAGAGAAAGAGCACAACGTAACAAGCATATTGTTGATAGACGTATTCTAAAAGTGTCCTGGGTTTAGTACGTGTAATTAGTATTGATTGAACTATTTAAGCAGTCAAATATCAATGTTTGAAAAGTGTTAGAGCCCCGAAGAATCATCAATTAGCCGCTTTGTTCTCAATCGCACCACCACTACCTCAACATTTGTCTATTAGAAATAACTAAAAGCTATTGATTGAATCTCCGAGCGCAGTAGTTGTTGCAACTGTCGATTCAAACATTAGCAAAACTCCGTAAACCATATTGTTCGTACCTTTTACATGCGGATGCAATTAGGGATACATTTTTGTTATCAGATTCCAAACCAGTAAAATTGTTAAAAACCGTTTCGTAGATCTGAATTGTCTATTCTTTGTTTAATAAGTACTCTTTACTCAAAGGCCATCTATTTTTGAAGTTGTCTTTTCAAGATATTTTGGGACTTATTTTAATATTTCGTTGGATCCAAATAATTAGCTCAGGCAACAATATTTCTCCATATTCCTACACAGATATCACTATCTTCTGAGAAGTGAAACGATTTAAGAATATAAGAATGTTAAACAGTCCGACGTATTTCTCTTTTTTCTAATAATTTCCTCTTGAAACGTTCTAAAGGAAGTAGTAATAATGGAAACAATTGAGCATCTGAACATGCGAACATCAAAACAAATGACGTATGAGGCATTGTGAGCTAGGAATGAAACGAGATGTAGATCTTCCCGTGCTTAAACGTTAATCCAATAAGAACTAATTCAATGATAAATGGTGGATTTACGGTGACGCGTTTCGTCCGCTTGACTGGGCGACGCCCACACTGCGGGGGTCGTCCTAGGCGACAAGTTAACGCTTCAGGACAACGCCCCGAGAGCATCCTAGTCGGTGCCCGCGCTCGTCCCTCGCCCATGCGAGCCAACGTACCTCCCGTCTCGCCCTGCTCTTCTTAACCGCGCCCCGCCTCGCTCTACCCACTCCCTGTCCGCCTCCCACCCCAACCCTTCCTCTGTCCTCGCTCGTGCCTCATTCCTGCCCAGCTCTCCACCCCCCTTCACTGGTTACTCCGTCAACTCTGACCTATCCTCACCGTGACACCACCCCGGCGCCTCCCCTCCCTCGTTCCTCACTCCCCGTCCCTTGCTTCGCTCGTTCACCGCCCCGTCCCACCAGTTTGGTTTCCGCTTCACTTCGTCTCATTCCGCCCCGTCTCTCCCTTCCCGCTTCCACCCTCTTTTCAACCCCCTTCGTCATCGTCAAGCCTTCGCTTCGCCTCTGCCACGCCCCGGTACCTGATCTCACCATTCAGCGGGGAAGATAACCGCCACCGAGGAACAAAAACACGCACTACACTTACGGGACTAATGACCTTAGCAGTTGCCGCGCCCGGGATCGCTAATCAGCCCATTCTTCTCGCCTTTTTTAGCCTCTCGCTTCCCCGTTTGCGTCCTCTAGGTCTGTTCGTCTGCGCCACGCCCCCTCCCCCGCCCGCCGTCGCGTCCTCCCGGAGAGAGACGGCCCCCTGGGGGAAACGCTTACCCGGCGCCGCATCCTGCTACTCGCGGGTGTTTGCGAAAGAGCTTTCCAAGTGCGTTAACTCAGACCGGAAGCGCCTTTCTTCTGGAGCGTTGTATGGGGGAGATTGCGAGAGGGTGTTGAACTGCAATTTACGTCGTAATCGCTGTTATTTGGGAAACTTCCACACAACTTTGGAGCTCACGTTCTTATGAGCTTGAACAATCGTGTTGTCACGTACTCCGGAAAATACTGCACACACTTTCGAAAACGCGGTATCTAGTAAAAATCCCAGTAAAACATCAGTTTGAATGAGGACGTTATATCCTCTACTACTCTTCAAATAACATTATTTGCAAAAGAATTTTCTAATAGCGCTAGTATGGTTTAGGAATTCTTTACTTCATTTCTTAATACACACAATTTACATATACACAAGTCGCTATTTTTTTATTTGAAACGATAAATGCTGTGAGGAAGTTTTTGAATGCCACACCACAGAATTGATTAATTAAAAAATGTTGGACTTATTAATAGTCACTTCATAGAACGTGTACGAATGATCAGATTATTGAAGATACAATAGTGCAATGGATTTTACCATTCTACTAATATGTTTTCATTAAAGGGGTCGAAAAATAAATCTAGTCTTTCCTTCGGATATGAGAAGGAGACGAGGCAATGATAATGGTCTGTAAATAAAAATAGGGCCTCGGTGGCTCGTTGATTAGCGTGCTCGCTTCTATTCACGGCCGGGACAAAATTATAACAATGCGCTTTCCTTAGAAATGTCCCAGTATCTATTGCTGTGTGACGATGAAAAAGCCCATCCTAAGGTTACGAAGTTCAATATATACGGTGGAGGGAAGTTCTCATGCTAACCACACGAACCCCTTATCCCATGGCCGAGAGGCAGGGCCACCGCTGGTCGGCCGAGGCCCGTATCGAGCTGGCGAGCCAAAGAACAGGAAATAAAAACAAAATGTTACGTTTGTAATGAATTGACAATTTTCCAATGTTGAAATACACTATATACGAAGTTGTTACGTGATTGCTCGAAACCTTCCACATATATAATGAAGTAATTTTGCTTTTCAGGAATGTTGAATATTAGAGTCTTCCCTACCCGAAATGCTGATTGTTTCTGCAAACGTGAGTAAACCTGTTATTTCTATGTAAGAGAGTACTGATACGATAGCACTTTCTCGTTTTTAAATTAGATCCTATCACATCAAAACACAGATTTTTATCATTCCTCAGATGCGAGAAATATTTATTATTATGAATGTTTTGTATAAAATGGTTTATGTTTCGTAGACTATATTAATACAACACCGACAAAAGTTTGTGTACCAATTGGCAATTTTCTAAATGATGCCAAAACTATTCCGTGAGAAAATAAATTACTGAAAACATATTTTCAGTGGATCCACCACCAAGTTGACTGTGATCCGAAACATTTCCGTATGATTGTCTTACGTTTACGCTAGTGTATTTACATGAAATGTATTTTCAGTATTTACATGTGCACTTTCGACAGTGCATTTTTCTTCTTCCATGTCAAACACCTACAGATATAAAGTTCAGAGTAATATCCATTCACTATATCCGTCCCTCTTTCACTAATTCGCTCTTTCACTCAGTGATTCATCGCCCAAGCATTAATCTCTCACCCATTAATCACGCATCCATTCATTTCACATCCACAAGGAGCAAACATTCGCTCATGCATAATTTACTCATCCGTTTGCCACTCGTTCATTCATTACTTCAGGAAAAATTCCGACTCTACTCGCAGAATGGTCACCGTGATTCACTTGTAGCCCGTGGCAGTTGAGCCTGGAATGAAGGAGGCTGGGCATGGGCAGACTGGGAGATCACCTGGGGTCCTGCAAAGCAAGACATAACATGATTGGAGTGATGAAAAAAATAGCAACAAATTGAAAAAGAAATTAGTACTCGAGAAAATCATTATCGTAATTGTTTAATTAGTACAGAAGTCTGATACTTCATAAAATGTTCAATTAAAATTTTACCTTAGATATATAATTATAGTCATTACTTGTAAGGTAGGACTCTACGAAATGAATCCAAATGATCCTAACATTAAAATAGTTTCTACTGAAACTGATATGTATTATTTAATATATTTAACACCAAGTGGTTTTATTAAATACTAACTAAAGGCAATTTTTTGGCGTTTTAAGCTCACCGTGGAAATTGTATTATTTGATCACTAAAAACTTTTATTTGCTCTATTTTTTAATACATTTCCAAAATATGTTTGTTTTTTAAGCGTTGTAGTTTTTGTAATTTGTTGAAAGAAATAAAATATCTCATATAGTTTCTTGATTCAACTTTCACATTTTTTTTTATTTTTCTGGGAGGGGGGTACGTTTCAGCGTTGCTTCGGGCTCAAAATTGTCTAGCTCCGGCACTGGAAGGCGGCAGTGCGGTGGGAGACGGGGAGGGGATCCCAGTCGGTGGTGACGAGCGCTGAGGCGTTCGGTTTCTCAGGGTGCGCCTCCCACCCGCTCACTCGCCCGCCCGCCCGCTGGCGCCAGAGGGAACTCCTTGGAAGGCCGGAACGCCGACACCGAAAAAACCCCGAATAAACAATATTTTTCAAATTACAAAATGCATTTATTCACCGGCGCTGGGACAAGATTATCACGGCTGCTATTACGACGGTAATTTAGGATTCTTGAGAAATGAATGGTTAAGGAATGGCAGACAGGCCTACTGAATTAATAAGCTAGAATAGTGATTCAATTAATAAACGAATGAACAGGAAAGTCAGATCGGGATTCAGTTCACCACTCATTTATTCATATGCCAGTCTATACGACCATCCCCTCATGAGTTTTCCACTCATTCATTTAATATCTCGTTCGTACGATCATTTTTTCACTATTCTAGCTTATTAATTCAATGGCTATAGTCTGCGTTTCCTCATTTACTCATTTAACATGAATTCTAAGTTACTCCGATAACATGGAAATAAACTTGTCGCCTATTACAGTCTTCAGCGCTCGTGGTGTCGCGAATGAAGCCACTGCGCTGGAGGGGGCGTGGCAGCGGTGAACGTCGGGGAAGGAACATGAGACGGAGGTAGACTCTGAGCCTTCCGCAGCCTGAGGATGAGCCTCCCTCCCACTCACTCGCCTCTCCCCTCCCCCCTCCCACTCACCCGCCCGCCCTCTGGCGCCACCGGAAACGCCTTGAGGGAAACCCGGAACGTCGTCACGAAGCAACAGACAAACGCTCTTGTACCAAATGCAGCACATTTATTCACTCAGAGAGAAGTGACTCAATGCGTAACGCGCTGACTTCGCCGTCGGGAGGTCCGAGTTCGATTTCCGGACCGGCCATCCTGACCACGGTTTTTCATGGTTTCCCTCGGTCATAAGGCCAATGCTGGGATGGTTCAAAAATGCCAAGATCACCTCCCACCACCCCACCTAACACCTATCATCATCCTCGTCCATTCCCCCTCATCACCGTATCACTTCATTCATCATTCTCTGCAAAAAGCAGGAGATCCTTGCCCTTAATGGAATTTTAGTTGGATAATAATAATAATATTAATAATAATAAAAAAGTAATAATAATAACAAGTAATAATAATAACAATAAAACCAACTCAACAATAATTTCATCCACTCATTCATTCACACGTCAGGCATCTATATAATAATCCCTTTCTGACTTTCCTATTCATTCGTTTATTAATTGAATAGTTTATTGTAGCTTATTGATCCAGCAGGCCTGCCTGCCATTCCTCATTCATTCATTTCACAAGAATCCTAAATTACCCTCGTAATAGCAGCCGCGATAATCTTGTCCCCAATTACGTTCTCCCAGCGCCGCGCCGGTGGTGTCTCGGGAGAGGGCGTGGCTGCGGCGGAGGTCGGGGAAGAGTGCTGAGCCGGAGCCGGCGCCGGAGCCGGGAGCTGAGCCTTCCGGAGGCTGGTGCCGGCGCTGGCGGAAGCGCCGTGAGGCAGGGCCGGAACGGCGGCGTCGCGGCGCGGCGGCGTCGCGACGTCTCGCTCTGCGTCACCCGGCGTCGCGCGCTCTTTAATGAGGCGGCCGCGCAGCTTTCCCCACGCGCGCTTGTGTGGGTTTGAAGCAGGGATGGGCGAATGTGTAGCCAGACTAAGCATCTGCTTACGGCCCCTACCTGCATAGCGGCATTCGGGAATTTGTTAAACAAGATTTGGGGTAGTTTTATCCTCTGCCTCGCTCTCTGAATATACAGTGCGTGAGGAAAGTCTCCTGCAGTGAAACGGCGGGAGTGTTTAGCAATAGAGATTACGTTGGTAGCTTGAATTGCAGCTCATAAAAAATGAAAGCGTTTATTGCGTACTCCCTACAATCATAAAAGAAAGGAAAAGTGACACTTCAGTAGAAAAATATGTTACAAAAACACATTAATTTCTAAAAAACTATTCACTTAAATACAGTTATACTCATATTTCAAATTGTATATTGGACGCAATCATACGATTCCATTAAATAATCAACAAAGTTGACCTCATATATTCGTAGTAAAAAATAGTACTCGTAGCTGTACTCAAGTAGTCTCTATTTATACTATCGACTGTCCAAACGGCTTCTTCGTATATTGCACGGTTGAGGAGATACAAGGGTGTTATCACTTGTTTCACCCTGCATAGAAGAGAAAATCATTATTATTATTATTATTATTATTATTATTATTATTATTATTATTATTATTATTAATGTTCTATTTCGTTATTTGATTTTAATAGTATTAATACATACATTAGAATATAATATCTTATGTGTGATTTACATCCAACTAATTTGCAGGGCGTGAAACCTCATGTCACTTCAAAAGATTGAATGCTTGGGGGAGCTAATGGCAAGAGTTTAATTTTGGTTTATGTTTTCCTGCTCGTATTTGATTTGTTTAATGATTAGAAGTTATTTCTTGAAATTTAGTAAGATTTCTTTTGTAAAATACTACTACGAACCCTTTGAAATTACAGTGCAAACGTTGCATAGAAAGGAAAGAGATAATTATTTTGCTAGCGCTTTCTCTATTTTAAATACAAAAAATTATAATGTACGTACGATAATCATGCTACCAATTTAATACGATGTTACGTAATAAAATCTTCAAACATATTATATATTACGAAAAATAATATTTTATTCATTGTGTTGTCTCTTCCCTAATTTTGTTGGTCTTATTGAATTCTAAGTAAAATGTATATGATTCCTTTGTAACTAAGATCAGTGAGTGTCTCTTTAATTAGGGAAAATTATGGTTCCCTCAAAATGCAAGCTGTCTAATGAAAGCTGGTAATAACAGACTACAGCATTCTTGGAAAAACGTTACTCACCACCATGTGTCCGACTTGGACATAATTTACAGAGCAAATATGCGTACCTCGTTCTTTGAAGAAAATCTCACTGAAATTCTACTCACTAATTAAGACCAATAAACTAAAAGCAGGTTTAATCACATTTCCAATGGTTTATTCCGCCATTTGCCTGAAGTCCTGTTCATGGACCAATACCATCCAAACATATATTTCAACGTGTTCAATTAAAAGTTAGTGATTGTTGCGGAATATAAATCTATAAATATTCCTAACAAAGCAAACAATTCATTTAGATAAACAAAATGCAGGAAATACAATTTTTTACTTAGTCGTAAAGTAAAAATTAGGATAACTTCTTAGATTCCGAATATTTCAAATACCGTGATGTTCATTGATTGATTTTTTAGTGATTCCGGCACGTCAACTACTAGTGTCATTAGTTCTGTAAGTGTAGATCACGTTTTTGTTCGGGAGATGACTGTGGACATTCCCTCGCTGTAAGGCGAGATCCGACGACGACCTACCATCGGCTAGCGGGGTTTTCCCTAACCAGGTATCTCCCAAAGGCGGGGCATCGCCCCAGCCAGGACAAGCTCCGGGCATGTATGATAGTGCAGTGCATTTCAGTGCAAATGTGTGTAAGGGGGTGAGGATAGGACAAGGAAGAATTAGGAAAGATCCACGGTCCGTGGCCCGTTTGTTGGTGTACTGCTCCGGCATTCGTCTGGTGTTGATCGGAAAACACACTGAAAACTACTGATTAGAACAGTCGGCCGCTAGAATTCTTCTCTAGACAGCTACTGAATCCGACCTAGCATTGTAGTTAGTGTCGGGATTGAAATCCTAGGTCCTCCCGGTCAGAGGGACTGCAGTGACATCAACTAATGCCCTACGTCATCTCTCGCGGTTCCGAGATACTCACAACCAACATTTTCACACGTCATACGAGCGTTAACGAAAATTACATTAAAAATATAAAATGTTTTATCATATTGCAAATATAAAATACCTAGTAAAAGCCATTTCACGAGTTCATCGCTCGACAATTTTGTCGAAATATAAAAAAAGTTCATAACTTTGTGAATGTTTGTTAAATTTTGAACGTACAACAAAGATAGAAGTAAAATTTAACTTGCAAAATATTCATAAACTAAATTATTTTATTTCATTTTAGATTCTGTGTATCAATATCATAAATGATAGTTTTGTTGTATCAAGTGAAAATCCGACTGCAAATATTTGTTTATTTCTTTCTTACTTAAGAGTTTATCCAGATGGATTCCATTGAGTTGGCCTACATCTGGATAAACCCTTGGGGAAAATATACTGTATTCTTGTGGCAGAGAAAAACTGGTTTGAAAACTTTGGGTACGCGGCGGTATCTAAAATTTGATTCGATGAATCACAAACAGTGGATAAATTCTGTTTAAATGCATCGAAAATCCTGTTAAAGCAGCGTGTTCTCGTATGGAAATGTATGTGCATCCTACTTAACTTCCTGAGTGCATTGCTCTGATAGGCGCAGTCTCCCGAGCACACGAACTACGCTCTGGGTCTCGCGTTCTGCGCGCTTCAGAGCTTCTGCGCTATCGCATCTGCGCACGGCTGCGCGTACCGTGACACCACCACGCAGCGTGCTGGCGCGATCTAGCACCACTAATCTCCACCCACAACAATGACTAGCTTTGCGTGGCGCATTCGGCGGGCCCATGTTTAGTGGTGTTGGTTTGCTAGTAGTCCAGGTTTGGTTCTTTTCTAGTGGTGCTGCAACGGAACATACTTTCTCGCGATATTGTTAATGATTACGAAATATTATAATACAACAATTCGGGAAGCGCGAAAAATTCAATTTTTTTTAAAAATTCAAACATGTAAACAAAATTCGCTTTCTGCCTCTGTATTCAGTGTATTCACGTTCTACGTAAATGGACCAACGATTTGCAATGCGTATTTTAGCTGAAAATAAAATCATTCGTTTATATTAATGGGAACGAAAGGCAGCCGGCATTATTGTTTTCTGTTATCAGTGCGGCGTTACAACAATGGGTTGCAAAAACAACAATGACTGTTTATTCGTATGGGATACACATTTGGCCAATTTGCATTGTTGATACCGCTAGCAAAAAATGAAAATGGATGAAAAAGTATAATAATTAAATATATTTTTATATTCATCAGTATTAATAGGGTACTACATGCATTAGCAATACTTTTCAGTCCCACATATTATTAACCAAAGCGAATCATCTAGTCGTTTTCACATTTAACTCAATTAAAGGACGCAATTTAAAATTAGTTTTAAATAATTTCTAAAATATTGATTTTAAAACGTATAACAAAAGCTCGAAAGTAAGAAACGAACAAAGCAATATGCAATAATGTACAAATTCTAACAGATGTAGCATCCAACTGCCTGGCAACACAAATCATTTTACGTTCACGAAGCGCAATAAATTCGGAGCGGGCGACTATATTTGACTCCAAATTACTCATGCCCAGCTCACCAGCCCGCTATTTTACCACCTTTTTTAAATTTGTCCGAAAGTACGAAAACATTTTAAAAAATAGCTTCGGCTATTTCACTTGGGAAAAGAGATTCACCAGATGAACTCTTTAAAGGCCGTCTTGAGATCAAAAATCGAGTTGTAGGGTAAAAGAGCTCGTGCGTTTACTCCGCTCATTCTTTCAGGTATTTGACAACGGAAGATCTTAGAGCGAGGTGGAATGATAACAGAAGACCCTAGTAGTAAATATATATAAAATAAGATGTGAGGAGATGGAATAATGGTGATATTTACAGAATTTGATCAGTTTTTTTTAAAACCAGTTCCAAATCGGAATCGATATTTTCAGTAATGCCTCAAACAATTTCAAGATAGTATTCGAAGGAAGACGGAAATATATGAAAAAGATAGTTATGTACTACTATTACAGACCGTTTACTTCGGTCTGTACTAGTAGTATAGCATCTCTAGTTTGATATCTGTGAAAAAATAGATTGAGGTGCCTAGTGACGAAAGCATAAACCGAGAGTCTTGCTTGCCTGTCCCACAAGTCCCGCCTCCTCCGTCGGGGCTGGCCGCATGCCGCCGGGACTGGCCGTGCCGCCGCGCTGTCAGAGGGCCCACAATGGACGGGGGGGGGGACGCAACGGCGCGGAAGGGGGAGGGGGGCGAGGTGTTTTCCTAAACTTCACTTTACGACGCTCCTATTCGTCCGATTTGCATGATTGTCCCGGCGTTGGATTCAGGAAGCATGTCGCCATCGCGCTATAAGCCCACATGTTTTAATTTTTTCTCGAAAGTTTGAGAAATAATTTCAAATTCGCATTTTTGCTAGATTTTTGGAAAAAGGGCCTTGTAGCGTAAATTCTATTTTAAAAAGGCGTCAAATGCCGTTTACAGATCGAAAATCGGACCATTGGTTCAGACGTTATCGGTAAAGTAAATTTTACTTATTTTAATGCTTCCACGTGGAGGCTACAAATTGTACTAGTGTCGGGACATTTAGCCTTAACGTAGCGTAATGGTATCTAACTTAAACCCGAACCATAACTGTAGAAGGGCTGGGCACACGTTGACCACAATGTGCAAAAGACAAAAGAATAAGACGAGAAGAAAAATAAAAAGAAGAGAATGTTGAAAGTCATTCTAAGTCTAGAAGGACTACAACCGTAATTTTTCAACTCCAAGCACTCCCTCCTTGAAAGGAAAGTTTGGAAATGGGTCGTCGTTCTTTTATGTTGCCAAGTAGTTTAGCTTGAAAATGTACCTCCGGGAGGCATACAAATATTAAATTTGCAGGTGGTTTAAAGTTTTCATCTGGTTGAATGACACTGTAATATGACGTTACATCTTCTAATAATTAAAGCTAAAATATTTTATGTTTTTTTTCTTCAAGTTATGTAAAAACGCAACTAATTTTTTAATCTTAAAATATAAAATATATTAATATGTAATTTCCTTGATAAATTTCAACCGTATTTTATGAAAGTAATTATGAGACCAATAGGTTGCGAGGTCGATTAACGACCTTGTTACAGGGAAACGGATCTTGCACTTCCCAAGGCGGAAAGTGTTATATTCGTTATACGTGATACATTTCATCTATTCGTGATTTCCTATTCATGATACCTTGGTGGCAGATTTTCCTAAACTCGTAGACTGAGGTGATCCAGGAGATCAACTGATGTCACTGCAGTTCCTCTGACGGGACGTCCTATAGTTCAAATTCTGACGGTGGTAGGACTACACCGTCTTTTCGATTTAGATAGTTAGGTCGTACTCGGCCGCTCTATGGAAGAGAATTCTATCGGCGGGTCCACTCTGAACGATAGTTTTTCGAGCTTTCTTCTATCAACACCAGGCGAATGCCGGAGGAGTACCCTAATAAACGGGCCACGGACCGCGCGAGATCTTTCCTTCCTCTTCCTTGTCCTATCCTCATTCGTTACTTACACACGTGCACTACTCTATCACACATGTCGCGTTACCTGTAGATAGTTTAGAACTTGTCTCGGCCAGAAAAGTGCTTCGCTTGTGGGGGAATCATAAAACAAACTCTTTCCACTTAATGATATCGTGAAAGTGATTGCATTAATTGTTTTGTCGCCATTTATTAAATAATAGTACAAATGTTATAAAACAATTATCTCTTATCCACAATGCCCAGTAGTATTTTATTATTTTTATTACTACATTAGAGGATCGATATTTATCCGTCGAAAACGGTGCGAGCGACTTTGGTACTTAATAAACGTGGATTTGTAGATTAGAGTTACACAAATTGCACTGATGTTTCACTTCAATAAATTCAATTGTCTGTTCTACCCAGTAGTGCAAAAGAAAGATTGACCAAATATATTACAATCTATAGGTTGGATACGTGATACATTATTCCTCAATAAGCTTTATTCGCTCGTCGAGCTTTATTCGTTTATAATTGTATTATGTTAACTAAATGTCGTTCAGTTGGGTAATGCGTTTAATTATTTAGAGACTGCCGAACAGTAATCCGGATAGAGGTATGGACGGGGCGGTACTGGGAAAGGCCAGTCGAGGCGGGGCGGGGCTGAACGGGAAAGAGAGGAGCGGTGCGAGAAGAGGTGCGGAACCGGCAGGGCTGACCTAGTCGGTGCGAGTCGGCGAGGGAAAAGAGGAATAGGATGCGGCGGAGAGCAGGGCGGAGCGGGGCGGGGTGGGGTGGGATAGAGTGGAGTGGGATAGAGTGGAGTGGGTTGGAGCGGAGTGAGCTGGAGTGGATTGGAGTAGAGCGGGGTGAGATGGCGCGGAGTGGGGGGAGCGGAGTGTGCAGGAACGGGGTGGAGCGGGACGGGGTGTGGGGGAGGGAGGTGGGTCGGAGCGGAGGGAGGTGGAGCGGAGTGAGGTAGAGTGGAGTGGGCTGGAGTGGAGTGGGTAGAGCAGAGTGGAGAGGAGCGGGAAGGGGCACAGGGGTCGGGGTTGTGGAGCGTGGCGTGGATGTTAATAAAATTCCTTCTATTTTACTCTATAAATTGGGTTCATTCCGTTTCCTGCCTAATACGATATTATGACGCTATTTTCACTTATCACGTGGGACGTAGTGGAAACACATTCGAGAACCACTGTTATATCAGTTCAGAACGCGCCTAGCACTCTCACACTTTATTTCGCATTACAATTATAGCCGAGTCACTTTCTTTCGGCCTGAGATTTAATATCTTCGAAGGTGTCGGCATTGGGTTGTCGGCTCTCACACAGAGTTCAAGGTCGCAATCCAATTTATTTTGCTTCCTCGGAGAGAAAATCAATTACGCCACTTCGCTTCTTGGGTCTCTCGAAGACCCGCGTGCTGCCTAATTGGTCAACCAGTTGGCGCTACGCCAGCGCCTCTAGTGGCGCGATGACGAAGCTGCCAGTGGTGTGAGAAGAGCGCCTCATGTCATTTTCCCGTCCATGGTATAAGTAGAAGGGTATTGCGCATCTCAGTTAATAAAACACAACAATATATTATAAAACTTTGATGTAATGACTAGTATTAATTCACGCGTACGAAGAACAATACTAACAAGCGAAGAACGAGTGAGGGTTCGCAGGAGTTTATTAATACTTTAGGAGTTTAAAATATTCGTAGGAGTTTATTAATACGTATTACATCTAATTTTATATAGTTCTTTTCTACAACTAATGAAAACTAATCGAGTTCGGGCCCAATCATGTTTTTCTAGTACTTCTAGTGATGTTAATTTTGTGTCTGATTCACTACCATTCAATATTTTAGTATTTTGCTCTGCCGCTGCAGGTTACCATAACCCGCAGCTTGCGACGGCATTGTAATGCCGATATTCACAATCCAACGAAACATTATTAGAATAATGACGAAAAATTAATTAAGTCTCTATTCTTGGATTCCAAACACAGCTGTGATTGGTCGAATATGTGTTTATAATGAAGTAGTATTATAATGACTATCATTATAAAACGAGATGAAGCCATCTAATAAGAAATGAAATATGATGGGAGAAATAAAAGCTCATAAGGTAAATATGTTTGTCGCCTATATTTTATAAAAGTTTATACATTCTACATCGCTCACACGCCTAAACTTCACCGATTACTGGCATTGTGACTACGTATTTGCTAAACGGCACAAATCCTGATTTGCTTACTTACCTTCCACAAAATTTTATCCACTTCGCCAATTACCTTTTCTCTAATAGTCTGAACATTTATTAGAGTATTTCATATTTATTTCATGAAATGAGAAATCTCTTAATACATCCTTAGTAAGCGTTGCGTTTCAAAGTCGTGATAGTTCTGCATTTCAATTTATGTTCCTCTCAATGTTTCAGTGGCGCATTTTAGGAGTCTGTGAGTTCATTAATCCCAGCAAAGCGTATAGATACCGTTAACATTTGAGTTTTTCATTATACATCGCATCCACTCCCCCATCCCCCAAACCGACTCTAAGCGAACCGAGAATTTTTCCAGGCGGTTCGGTTGCAGGTAAAGGACGGAGAGTTAGCAAAAGGCGGAAGATCCGTTCAGCTCCTTCGCTGCCGTTTGCCCTCCCAAGGGTGCTTATGTAACACGCTGTCGTCGCGGATTACCATTTTATCTGCTGCGCAGGAAGAGAGCCCATTCAGAAAAGAGGTACTCATCGTCTAGTGTTTCGCCTGTCGGTAACAAAGCTGATGAATATTTCAAAACGGGGAGGTGCGGCTTGCATTTTTATAAGCACCACTCTTCCAAATTGAGTCAACAATAACGCGTAAATAATGTCCCATGCTCTCAAAACAAGGTGTCAAATTTTCTTGTAAAGTGTGCCTTCCTAAAGTGAACATTTTTTAAAAACAGCGTTCCTCCTTTTATTATTATTTATATTAAGAGTAATTGTATTATGATTGTACAACGATTATTATTGTAATATATCTCATCTAATTTAAAATTCACTTGACTACAATATTAATGCATTGTGGAGACTAGTACCATATTGTTAATTTATGAGTAATTCAATGCCTTTCTACAAAGATTTGCGATTACAAAAACTAGTTTTTACTACAAAGATTTTTAAAGAAATGTTATACCATTATTCATAATGAAACGTAATGCACATTGTAATCATTATATTATCAATAATACTACGCAGTAAGCAATAAATTAAATCACCTACATAATTATGTTAACTCAAATATGTGAAGGCTAATCTGATATTCGTGGAAATACAGAAAACAAATAATGACGCCTCAAAGTTTTAGGAATGACATCGGCATACATACAGAACTGTCGTCAGCTTTAAACTTTGATTGGATTTTAATATCCCCCTTTAGCTAATAGAACGAAAATGTGACAATTTTGTATGATTAATAAGTCGTCATCAACACAAAATCACTTAACAGTGTAATTTCTCGGCGTTAAATTACGAGTATTCCGCCAGTTCTGCAAGAAACATTTAAAACTAAATATGTGGAATTTTGTACAATGTTCAATAAAAATCAGTAGGACATAAAGAAATTGCGAACACCCCGTTTTTTGACATATCGATTGTTCATAATTCAGAAACTGTGCTTAAAATAAAAATATGTTTTGTGGCCTCGTGAGGAACGTTAATTAGCCAGTAATGGACGCAAAGTAACTATTTTTCGTTCTTATGTTTTTGTTGGTTCGGCTTTTCTCAGCATCCCCACTTAGCAGCACAAGTCATCAGAAACCGCAAGCGCGAAAAGCGCAAAGCGCAAATTTTGGAAATCTATATAAAATTAGGTTGACTGATATTCTCTGACATTCCATCACAATATTCGAAGACTTCTATTTGTTGATAAACGCTCAGCCAATAGTTACCATCATACAGTTCCTTGCCAATAATGTACTACAGCACATGGCCCGGGTCCTGGTGAAACAACATTGAAAGTATGAACAAAGCTCCGTTGAAAAATTGTCAAAGGAAAATGAGCAATTTAGAAAGTGAGCAATGTTCTCACACATACTCATAGTATAAATAAAATGGTCTTGAAAAATAAACAGAATTGGCCTTCCTCCTAACTGGAAATAGTACTGTTAATCCTACACCGTTTATTAAGGAAAAATAATCTCAAGTCTAAAATCTTCTATAATAATTATAAAAAAATGTCAGCCCCTAGTGAAGGATAACGAGAAAATCCATCAAGTGGAGAGTCCTCAGCTAGTTAAATTAGTGGCGAATCCCGAATATATCGAAAAATACAGTGGATTCACAACAGATCAATCACGCGAAGGATCCGGCGCAAGGGCTTAACCCTAGCTTTACCAAGCATTCGCAAAAAGTGCCCATTAGTTCGTTTCTAAATCAAAATGTGCTTTAAATGTATTAGATATTTTTGTGTTATATATGTCAAAAACACCTGATTTTGTGTTATAAAATTTAAATCTACGTAATAAATTTAAAGATTTTTTTAAAAATATGCAATATTTTCGTGCACGGGCAATTTTTGCCCATTGTTGGTAAAACTTGCGACAAAAATATATGAAGGCTATTGATTTACTTTAGCAACTCTGTAGTCGTCGTCATCCACTGTCGAAGCAATACAGTGCATATGTTGGTTACTGTGGGTTGTATTTGTAATAGACATAAAAAATAAGAGTTTCTTGTACTCAGGGACAATGTACCAAGATGTCAAGTGATGACGAACATTTAAACTTAACAATGTACAACAAGATTATCCACTTAATAACATCGTTCTAATTGCATTATATATCATTCATGTCCACATGATGAATACATCTAATTACAATATTATAGTCATAATAAGAAATTAAACATACGGGGACTTATTTATTTACGACTTATTTATTTAGTTAAAAACTGTGTGTGACGTGCTATGGGGAGAAGTTTATTTGAAGTTACATTTATGGCCTGAAGTTGAAGCACAGTACTTGTTACAGGTTCTTTACAATTATACAATTCAATGATATACAATTCATTAAGTGCCATTGTTAAAATTAATATTATTTCCTTTTAGACTTTTTCCCATGGTTGGTAAAGCAAGTTACTAAAAACGGCTTGGTAATGCTAGGGTTAAATGGGATATCCCAATTAAGTTATTATATAGTTTAGTCAAGCCAAGCAAGCGGAGGATAAGGAGACTCGATGAAATGATGGATGCAGAAAAAATAATATAAAGTGAAGGATTTTGCGCAAGTCGAGCAACAGGAGGATCAGGAGTAAGTCGATCAATTGGAGTTTTTGGAGCAATTCAACGGATTGAATGGTTCCAGCAAATCGATGTGGAACATTCGAAGCAAACCGATGGGCTGAGAAAGTCGATCAAGGGGACGAATCGAACCTAGTAGAACAATTGGAAGGTCTCATGTAATACAATAGAGAGCCCCATCAAGGCGATTAAGTGGAGGGCCCGGAACAAATCGATCAAGTGGAGGATACGGAGGAAGTCTATCAAGTGGAGGATCGAGAGCAATAAATAAAGTGAAGGATTGCTGTAAGTCCAATCAAGTGCACTATATATCACCGGTAAGTCCTAGATTTCTAGTCTTGACGTCGGCAGGATTTTTGACACTGAATAGACCGCTGGGTCAAATTCAATTCAGAAGAAGGAGAGTCTAGCGGCCAACTGTTCTCATCGCTAGTTTTCCGTGGTTTATCCGATCAATACCAGGCGAATGCCAGATGAGTATCCTAACAAATGGGTCACGGACCGCGTGCGATCTTTCCTCCTCCTTACTTGTCCTATCTTCACCCCTTACTTACACACACTTTCAATTACATGATCTACATATTACACTTGTCGGCTGGGAGCTTAGAGTTTGTTCCAGCTGGGATTGTGCCCCGCTGGTTGGAGATACCAGGATAGGGAAAATTTCCGCAAGCCGACGGATAGCTCGGCACCATCTGGCAGAGGAAGAACATTGCCACCTCCCGTGATGAAAATATACACTACACTTACGGGACTAATGACCTTAGTAGTTGACCCGCCCGGAATTACTAGTCCATCAATCAATCATGAAGCAATCATAGCAAGGCGATCAAATTGAGGAATCCAAAACAAGTAATTCAATTAGAGGATACCAGAAAGTCTGATATCATTAATACAATAAATAATTTGAAGTTTTTGAGGTTAGAGAGGTTGATAATTATTTTTGGATTCGTAATCGTATTTGATAAACGTCCCCATTGGTCGCACTTCTAAATCGAGCAGTGTTTCTACGCAAGAATTCCAGGGTGGTGTATTAATACCTTCGGGGGTGTATTAATACATAAGAATACTAAACAAATGTATTAAAGCTCGCGCTGAATAGGGTCTCTTAAATAATTTTTAAACGAACTTTTATTGTATTCTTAAAATTAAGAATATATGATATTGATTTTCAATCCATGTAAATACCGCGGCAGCCGTAACGATACTGCTGAAAAGCTAGTAAACATTAACATTCTCGCTACAAAAAAGAGAATTGACCAAAATCTGCAGCCTATTATTTAAAATAAAACAATGTCTGCACTATATTGTTTAGTCAGGTGAATGAAGATATATCAAGATAAACGAATGCTGTCTGTTCACTTATTTGATTTGTGAATGAACCCAAAAAAACCTTTCATGAAAAGTGAAATATTTAATTTACACGAAGGCGTTCTGTCTTAGATCCACTGAACATGACAAAACATATGTTGAATTCTTCAATGAATTTAAGTTAGGGGACCCAAACTTGAGTTGAGCCCTATATGACGTAAAACCACATCTGTTCGGACCTTTCTGGCAATGATGACTCTGGGCAGTACCAGGGGCGGATTAATATTTTTGCCGCCTGTAGGCACATCAAATTTGCCGCCCCCTGTTTAAAATTAATGTTACATTTCAAATTGAACCGTTTCAGTAACAATTCCTCATTAACTTAAACGTTTTAACTTTAAAAGTAACATTATATTTTGCACATTGTTTTCATAAATTAAATATTTTTTTTGGATTAGCTAATTTTGGATATAAACTGTATCTTCATAGCAAGTAACGTTCAACATTATTAACGTTTCAACACTGAAACGTTAACATTAAAAGGAAACTAAAACATGACAACTAGAATTGCAACATGTTTTCTTTGGTCAACGGACCTTAGTTTCAGATTCATATACTTCTGAAATCATAAGGTATACTCTAATGAAGTAGACAAATAAATAGTTTGTATTAAATATTAATATGATATTTTTAAAATAAAAATATGATTTATGATGTTATACTTTTTAGAGAACCTAAATTTGTTTTAGAAAATATCAAGAAAATTTTGCGCCTTTGAAAATTTGCCGCCCTTGAAAATTTGCCGCCGTAGGCTCGTGCCTACTGTGCCTATGCGTAAATACACCTCTGGGCAGTACTATTTGCGCCTCCCTTGAGTCGGCAGAGGGCCGTTTCCGCGGGAGAGTTCTGTTTCGCATCTTCGCAGAATCTTGCCATTTTTTCTTCCATTGCTTATTTTAAACAGTTACTCTGGCTCCACCGTAGTTATCAAGGAACAATCTGAGGTATATGTGAGCTGAAAATACATTATGCAGATCACGATTTTCTTTTAAACAATGAATTTTTACATCACTGATTTATCGGTAATGGAAGTGTATTAAAGTGCTGAAAGAGGAAATAGTAATTAGTTGTGAAGTCTGGACAGAGAGATCTTTGGACCTTTCGCCATATTATGTTTATTAGTTTACAGTAAGTTACACATACAAAAATAATGCACACAAAATATAGAAGCTCTTCCATGAACACATGCGGAGTAAAACACATGAACACATGCCGGAAGTGCGCAGAAGGAGCTGAAGAGGGTTTTCAACAGTTCTTATGAGGTAATTTGCGATTGATTGGTGTTGACAGCCACGTCAGTGGATACGTTCATTAGTTCTGTTGTGTAGTAAATGTTTTATTCCCGATGTTAGGGTCGTTCTTCCCCCATTGGACAGTGACGTCCAACATCGACTTCCACGGGAGATTTCTTCTTCAGATATCTCCACCAGCGGTGCACCGCCCTATACGAGACAAGCTGTAAGCTCCCGACTGGTCTCCCGATATGTGAGGTAGTGTAGTGTAGGTTTGTGATGGGGAGAGGATAGGAAAAGGAAGATGAAGCAAAGATCGCGCGCGTTCCGTGAGATTTTGTTAAGGAACTTCTCCAGCATTCATTCGCTATTGAGCGGAAAACACACGGAAAATTACTAAGTTATGTATCTGGTGTCGAAAATTCGCCGCTCTCGGGCCTCGAACCCTAGGACCTCCCTGTCAGAGTCGCTACAGAGTTAGCGGCAAACTCAACCGGTTATAAGTTGTGTGGAAGCGCGAGGCGTTGAGAGACGCCGACGGCATCCAATTCCTGAGAAATTGAGAGCCCATACCCCTCAGAGCCACGACCGCACAGTTCTTCAATAGACATGCCAGCGAAGATGATTGAATATACACGTATTTCAGTACAACAAAAAACAACGATGCCGAATAAACGTCACCAATTCACATTCCAAAGGATAAGTGAATCAAATTAAAATAGATAATAATAATAACAATAGTAATAATAATAATAATAATAATAATAATAATAATAATAATAATAATAATAATAATCTATTGACAGGGCAAAAATAGGTATTATCGGTTAAGACCGCTCCTTACAAAACAATTTAACAGCACCAGAAAAAGGTTGTGGCCTCCGTAAAATCCTCACTTTATTAAGACTTTTACGATGTTAGGAGAAAGTCCGGTTTGATTTTAACATAGTTTTCTCCAAGAATTCGTAACCGGTTAGTCAGTTGGCTGTCTTGTGAAGGTCATTCCTTCAATCTCGAATCTAGACCGGCCGACAATCGATTTCCAACCGGCGACATACTTCAGCGCAGGAAAACGGGACCAGTAGCTCATCTAAGGCTGCGCCGAACCCCAGGGAGGTGGGCAGTGTTTCTCATCCGCAAACGAAGTTGCGCGTTCCATCAGGCGCCGTCGCCGCCAACGCCGCTCGGCCTGACCGGCCCGCCCATTTCCCAGCTGGGAGGTCTTTCCCCTCGGGTGGGGGCCAGTCGCTGCTGCGCGCGCCGTTGCAATTAGGGGTGCCGGCGTGGTGGCCTTTATATTAGGGTGCCGGGGGGCGGAGGGTGGGGAGCACGACACCCGTGGCAATGGCCGACCTTCGGAGGAGCGCTGTTGAGCGAAGGGGAAGACGTGGGGAAGCATGAAGCCAACAGGAGGCGTAATTTAAACTGCTTTGAATTCAAGCACACAATTAATGTATGATTTAGGTTACGGTAAACTTTACTCATCCCCAAACCCGAGATGAAACGATATAACAATGATCATTTCATCAGGGGACTCTCATGACATTTATTTATATGAATTATATTTTCATATTACATTAATGTAGTATTCATTGAGCATATAAACGCATTTTTTCTAATTTAAACGTAATCTGACTGTATCATTGAAACTAGTGTTGCTGCAAATGCACATTCAATCATGAATTATTTACAACCTGTGCACGTTTCGAAAATTCAGAGGATTCAATGAAAATTAAACATGCGCTGTTTTCTAAATAATTTAGTCCTCTATCTGTGAACAAATTTAAAAGACAAAATCTGAGGTTTTTAGAAAATAATTTAAAAATTGCATTAACTGTGTATGTAACGAAACCAAATGACCAGAGGAGGCATAATTTTGCTCTCATTTTCTGTGCCCATTGGAAATAAACGATTTAGAATCTCTGACATTAAAATTGTGTATTTTCTGTTGTGCACGCGTCAACTACTTTAGTCCTTAGTCCTGTAAGTGTTGTGCGTGTTAGAGCCGTCAGGTGGCGGTGTTCTTCCCTCACTGGAACAAAAGATGTCGGGGACTTATAAGTCAACATGCGATATTTCTGTATCTCCCCCCAGCGGGCCACCGCCCTGGCCGGGACAAGCTTTAAGCTGCCGACTGGTCTCCTGAAACGTGTGGGAGTGAAGGAACGTAGTGAAGTGACATGTGTGTGTGTATGTGTGTGTGTGTGTGAGGACAGTGGACGCGCCAGAATGAGAAATGAAAGAGCGCGCACAGTGCGTGGCCTAATTTTAAGGCAGTGCTTCAGCCGTCTTCTCGGATTGGTGATTTTCCGAGGTATCTCATGTCAATAGCTGGTGGATGCTGGAGTCCAAACAGTGGTTGAATTCGACGTATCTATGTAGCGAGAGTAAAATCGCTACTGTCAGAACTGAAACTTTAGGAACACGGAGTCATCGACGCTGTAGAGACGCCGGAAGGGCTGCCGCTGGGCCATCTTAGCAGGTTTCAGAGTTTGAAGGTTACATAATGAATAAACAATAGCAGTGTATTGGTAAAGAAATGAATGTAAAAGTTGTTCAGAAGTGGCTAAACTAGTTAACTGCCTATTGCACACGCAAAACTTTTCAAAACTCAACATGATGTGAGAGAAAATTTTGCAGATGTTATACTTGCTCACATTCTTCAATTTGCGAGCAGTTTATTTGAAATTCTGCACTTTCGAGTTATGGGCTTTTAATAGAGTCTATACCTTTTGTAATATTTATATTTGAGATAATTTTGTTTTTTCGGTGTGCTGTTGGCATCGCAACAACCAGGGACACCCTACGGGTATATCGTCCCAAATCAGTCCTGCAAGAGAGCATTTAAAATTGTCGCGTACCTCCAGCGTGTGCGGGGCCAGGGTTAGAAGTACTATCGCGATACAAAGGGAGTCTCCTGCTTCCACTTGTGAGGTGGTGGTACCGAATCCTCTGCCCTCCTGCGATCTCCGCGGATGCATGTACGGCGTTCGTCGGCGGGTCACGCGTGCCATTAACGCCCGATTGCTCCGGAAATAGCTGGCGAGCGGATCTACCCGAGGTAGCTGCTTCTGATCGATGTCGCCAGACGGGAAGGGAGGAGCGGCGGAGGCTGCGGAGACGGCTCGGCCACGCGGACCGCTGCGGTGGCGAGTAGCGATGGTAAATGACGCCGCGTGTAGAGTTTCGTTCCGTTAGTAGTAGAAGGATGGCATCCCCAATAAGCAGCATTCTATATGAAACTATTAACTATCACTTTCGCCAAATGTTGTTTTTTTCTCTTCATTACATTGTCACTTGATGATGAGAAACATGAATCTCTAATTTTAATTGTTAAAATTATTAAGCACCAATTACATTTACTCTTCTTGTGGCAACTAAAATACTTTTTGGTATTATATTAACATGTGTCAAACTCATCTCATTCTGACTACGAGGAAATATTTATCAGATATTCAAAGAACAAGACAAGAAATCCGTAGAGTGAACCGGAAATTAATACGAGAAAACTAGAGAACTGGATTAAGAACCGTGAAGAAATTAATAAAGAAAGAAAAATAGGAATTGTGATTATTTGAATGAATTATGATTATATGATTGAGAAACTTGTAGTTCTAAACATATAGATATATTATATATTAGAAACATTAATTAAATGTATTTTAAAGTGAATAATAGAAGAAATGGTGAAAGGCATTGGCGAATATGAGTGCAGGGAGATGGTGACAAATGAAAAAGTTGCGTACAAACTATCAAGGGAAACGTAATAAAATTTGTTCTGCGCTGAGTCTTAATAATGAAGGACACTCAAGTGAGGTATTATTACGGACAATGGATGAGAATATTAGTGGCAGGAAAGAGGTATGAAATTGTGACGATGAGCTCCGTGTTATGTCGACAATGTTCGGATTTTCGTATTTTACTTTAATGTAATACGGGAAATCGGTGGTACAAAAGAAGTAGTTGCCTATTGTAATGAGTATCAATATGAAACTGGTTGCAGCCATCAAATGAAAAAATAATATAATGGGACTAGAAAAAAATTAGTTTACATTTAGTGTCAGTAGGTGAATTAAATAAAGATAAAATGAGTTCATGAAAAAACGATGCAATTCTATACAACAGTTAAGACTGCGCAATAGAAATATGGGATGTTTAAGACAAGTAAATTGCGATTGCATTGTCGAAAACAAGACAGCCAGGGGGACGAGCAGAAGGCTGCAGGCGATGGTAGGAGTCAGTCATTGGGGAAGGAGGTAGACATTTCGGGGATGCCTGGAGGATAGATATTGGTAGAGATTTTGGAAATTCGCTTTCAGAAGTACTTGGATTAAGGGGAGTAACGAGTTAATTATAATCTAGGCAAGCGTACGAAATATAATAATATCTAAAGTAATACGGTAGCACATGAGTCGTGAGAGCGCGAGGGCTAAAAAGACGTAATAGAACAGACGTAAGGAGACATCGGCCAAGTATGCGGAGCTGTGCAGCATAAAGAGATATTAAATGTCATTTAAAAATATTTGTAAGAAGATCAAGTTCTGTCACTAGCATGGAAATTCAATATTGTACTCGTATTTTTATAAAAAAATATCACTTAATATTAATATCAATAGAATGATAAAGAAAGCAAAACGTTGCGTAATACTGAGGTCAGTTCAAAGAATATACAGATTATAATTAGTATCAAAGATGTAGATTAGAATATCATATTTCTTTCCTGTATTAATTTTTATATTATTGCTAGGTTATATTTAAAAATATATAGATAAGTCGATAGATAGAGAATGTTATTTGATTAAAACAGAGTAAAATATGTAGTTGTGAATTATCATGGAATATTTATTATCATAAAATAATAAGTAACACTATATTTTGCCGTAACTGAAAACAGTAAGATTACATTTCATTACATATTATGAAATTCATATTTAAAACCCTGTAAATACAGAACTTTCATCGGTCCATTAATACATTTTCTATGGTTCTGTTTGTGTTTTTCCCTAAGATAAGTACTAATTTGGAAGTTAGCCGAGAATAGGAAAACACAGAAACCCGGATAACAATATTCGATATCGAGTAAACAGAATTATTAAGTAGAAATATAAATTAACTGCCAACATTATTTTTCAGAAAAGTTAGGAATGTTCGCATTTTATTGAAAAAGAAATAACGTTCGCTCACGAATATAATTTAATACATGTATCGAGTAGCGTTGCATCATGTGAGACCGGTGTTCAAATCCGGTCAAATTCAAATGAAATGTTTCGTGAACAAAGAGGTTTAGTGACCAGGCTTACCTGCGTTCTTCCTTTTCCCATACCTCTCGCTACATAATTGTTCTATCCTAAAATCAACATCATCACTCATCAACTAAACCATCGTCTCATTTGTTACCGAAAAGCCTGTTAACTGAGAGTTCTAATAAACAATACTTGTTTCGAATAATGCAATACATTTTCACTATATACATCAACTAGGAAATTGTCTTCAGACTAGACATAGAAAATCAGAAAATTAGTCTAAATATGTTAACACAGAACATGAAAAGAAAATAAGTTACGCGGATGATATTAATCAAATACAATTATTCTAATGGAAATAGCACTCGATATAATCATAACATACCACCAATTCAAACAATGTAAAAAAACAAAAAAAAATACAGCAGTGAAACAATATATTTGTATACATATTTGCATCAGAGCGTGCAGAGCACGTACAGCATGGCTGTTTCCAACACTATGTCTAGCCTCAAGATTGGGAAAATGAATTCCCCGAAATGTCGCTCCGAAAAACAGTTAACTTTTTTGTGATGTGATTGAAAAGAAGATTTAATAAACTTTTTATGATCTAAAAACTGTCGTTAAAAACTCTGAGACCAAATTTAATTAACAAAACATCTTAGATCAAAGAATCTTAGTAACGTAGGCGTAATGTAAGCGTTGTACGAGTATATATTGATATATTATGTGCACTACCATTTAACAAACATTCTTTAGTGGTGAGCTGCTTAACCACTTTCTCATAAAATGTTCTCGTAATTATTTTAAGAGGAGTTTGTCAATCTGCAGCGCAGTGTACGGTCATTATACTTATACTTTGAGAAAGCATCTTCAAATTGACGAAAATATCTCTTTATAGACAGTAGGACAATTTCGTAATACTTATCGTACATACAATACATTACTATACATTTGTTAGGAATACCTAAAACACCGAAACTGTTTTCAAAAACAAGTAGAAGAATGTCATATGTATTTTTATAGATGTATTAAATGTATTACGTTAAAAGGGTTTACAGAGAGAGAGAGAGAGAGAGAGAGAGAGAGAGAGAGAGAGACGGGGGGAGGGGAGGGGAGAGAGAAAGAGAGGGAGAGATTTAAAGATACCATACTTTCATAAATGTGAAATCTCTTTATTTTTGCAGGAGTGGATGGAATTCAAGAATGATTGCATGACGTATTATTTACATGGTTTTCGCTTTGTCGCTTTCACTTTAGAGAGACAGCGTCCAAGATGAATTAAAACCCACCTAACCATGAACAAAGGCAGTGATCCATGCATGTATGAATACGAGTTCTCTGCACGGAGAGATAGTGTCGAACAACAACTGAGAAGTTAAATTACACGCATGCATTAAGCGCTATTCATTCTGCAATGTCGTAGTTCAAAGGTGACTCGCCCCGTATAGTGCTAAAACGGCGAATTCGGCAGCTGTGTGGAGGATAATTCTACCAACTGGCTGCTCTGATCGGTAGTTTTTGTTGCTTTCTCCAATCAATGCCAGATGAACACTGGAGCAGTTCTTTAACAAACGGGACACGGATCACGCGACACACACACACACACACACACACACACATATATATATATATATATATATATATATATATATATATATATATATGCCGGGAGCCCAGTCGAACACTTAGAGCTTGTGCCGGCCGGGGCGATGCCTAACTGGTGAAAAGTACCTAGTTGGCGAAAGTCGCAAGCCAACGGTTTGGTCGGTGCCGGATCTCGCCATCCAGTGTGGAAAGGTGGCCGCCACATACCGCAATAAAACATGCACCGGCACAAGCTCTAATCGTTCGACTGGTCTCCCGGCATATCTGGTAGTACAATGCATGTAAGTATAAGTTTAAGAAAGAGTTTAGGTTAGAACAAGTATGAGGAAAGATATATATATATATATATATATATATATATATATATATATACTTAAAGACTAATGACCTTAGCAGTTGACCCGCTCTGAATCACTACTTAATCAATGGAGGCGCGTCGAACGGCACATTATTTGTCATGATTGGAGGAGAGGAAGAGGTCTAATCGTGAGTGACGGGTAGACGGCCGGCCGTTTAAATAAGTAGTTTAAATAAGTAGTTAAGGTTCAATTCTCCACTATTAGTTTCAGATATAACGTAATGTTTGGCATTCAACATATTTTCTTAGTACTTATGTGATCACTTTTTAAATTCACATCAACCTTTATGGAGCTAGGATTACGTACAAAAACAATGGGATCAAGATAGAAACAAATGGTAATCATAGTGTATGATCATATATGCGGCGTCGAAAGCGTAAATATGTGAGGAAATTCAAAAGAAAGCTTCAAAGAATCCTTTTGAAGATAACGGGTCCCGTTTTGAATCGCGGTACAGAGGTGGAGAGGAAATGCTATAAACCTTGCACCGGGAATCACCTGTTTTATTTGGCTGAAGCCAATGTGCTCACGTTCATAGGAAATCGATGGACTAGTCTGGTCCGATATTGCGTGCTACTTTTATAGTATTACGCTCCAACGACATACCTGTGTGTGTATGTGAGACAAAAGGATTGAAACACGCACATGGAAAGAGAGAGGGGGGTTGAGAGAGGGGGAGAGAGGGGGAGAGAGGGGGGAGAGGGGGAGAGAGGGGGAGAGAGGGGGAGTGCGGGGGAGAGAGGGGGAAAGAGGAGGGAAGATAGAGGGGTAGAGAGGAGGGGAGATTGAGGGGTAGAGAGGAGGGGAGATTGAGGGGTAGAGAGGAGGGGAGATTGAGGGGTAGAGAAAAGGAGAGATAGAGGGGGACAGAGAGGGAGAGAGAGGGAGAGGGAGTGAGAGGAAGGAAGGAAGGAAGGTCAAAAGGGAGAATGAGAGTGAAGGATGCATTTATCAGTGCAGAGTAATTGTGTCATTGCCCTAGATTCTTTATCATTATTATTATTATTATTATTATTATTATTATTATTATTATTATTATTACTATTATTATTATTACTATTATTATTACATTTAGAGCCCATGTATCTAAGGTGCATACGTAATTTCATCAGATTATCGAACTATAGTAAAAATTAAAAATTATTAAACGATTCTATTCGTTGGGGTGATATAATTTTGGGGTGTATTTTCTATGATTGTACAGTAATTTCGAATCCAACTCTATTTCGGAGAGAGAAAAGGTATTTGAAACAAAACTACTTATACTACTAACTACTTTTTAAAAATAAATTTTAATAAAGATCGGAGGGTTTCGGTGCGTGTTTAGATCCCTGGGCAAGGGGGAGGGGGGAGGGGAGTGGCGCCGGTGGAATCCGCTATTTCGAGCCCTCCGCCCTCGGAACTCGCGTCCTATAATTAGCCGCGCCGCGGCGCTCCGCCCTCCGCAACCTGCGTCCGCCCATCCGTCCATCCTCCCGTTCGCTCTCCATCCACGCCGACCGACCTGCAACGTAGCTGAGGAGGGATAGCTTCCCAACTCGCTGTAACGGAGCGCAAATCCAGGTCGATGCAATTGGAATTTGCTGTCGGCCATGCGAGCTGGGGCAGGTTTCCTGTGATTCTGCATTTCCTGTGCCTCTCATTCCACTGCCTAACCCAGCTTGTTACTGATTGCATCTGGCGTTATTTAATCGTCATTAACGTACCCCACTGAGTATGTTGTTCCTGTCAGCCATGACAACGGCAATATACTCTTATCGCTATGTATGAATACGTTTAGAGTGGATCCGTGTTGTATACACCCTGCGTGGACCACTGCTTTACACTTTGACTTGTTCTACAAGTAGCATTGCTCCCCGTGGTGGGCACCTAAGCTTTCGCATTTATCCGCACCCCCGTCCGATGCCAAGAACACCTTTAAGCTGATATCCAAATTCCGCCGGAACGCAGTTACCCTTCGTGGGAATCTTCCCAATTAAGTCTGGGTGAGGCTATTCACTCGGCGCAGAGCTACGAACTTTCCAAGCTAGAACCGGAGTCAAATTAAGTGCCACTCACAATGAGACAGGGCAAGTCCCTCCTCCTCTTAGAGTGTCGGGCCACTGCCATGACGAAGCCAAGTGCCCTACTGGGAGCCTCCCAAATACGTGTAACTAGCTCGGGGCCTTCAACCCCTCCCCTTCAACCTGCCTCCATCTGGAAGCTATCGACCTGAGTACCGCCGAAATCTAGGTAACCTGACCGGGAGTCCATGCCCCTCTTCGACTTTTATATGTGCAATTTGGCGCAATTCCCTCGCCCAATCCTACCCAAAAGTTAATGGCGAACCATTTCTCCACCTTGAAGCTAACAACGTGAGTGCCACCGAGTAACTCGGCTCCGAGTGGACGTTATCTCCTGAGGCCTTGAGAGAGTCTGCCCCCATCCCCCATCCCTTGCGAGGTGGATCTGAGTTTTGCAGAATTTCCGTTCGGGAAAATACGACTGTTCCCAACGAAAGTCGACTCTCACCATCGACCTCACTAGAGGACAGGCGTGATCGCCACCGACTGAAGCGTTTGGCGAAGCTGTCGAAATTTCGAAGCGAAGTCAGAAGCATAGTATCAAATTATCATAAACTAACTATTCGGTCAAATTGCGCCATTCAATGTGAACAAAAACAAAATATTTCGTTAATTAATAACGAGAAGTTCTATAAAATTCTTCTGATTAAACAATTCCTAACAATATGGCGAGAAGTTTAAGATAGATTAAATGGGTTGCTGATAGCATTTGTCAAGTATGAATTTAACGTCATTAAAGCAATAGGGTTGTCAAGTCTCTTTTACTCTATTGTATCTATTGTCTCTCATGTCGTATCAACGATACCTCATGTTATATGTACCCCTCACCAAGAAGTTTTTATATTTCCGCTTCCATTAGAAGACATCTATAAGAACTGATTTTATAACAAATGTCTGTTAGGTTGAATGCAATGTGACCACTACCGTTCTACAGTATCAGTCGGTCTGCATTGTGGACATTTTTCTTCCGCCGAATAAGGAATCAAACTGAACGTATCAAATTACGGTCATTACGTCGTTTTTCGTTTTCGTTTCTTCTTCAGTTCATAACAAAATAACATATAAGTATATAGCTGTTACAAAGGCTCTATCACATTTCTCATTGGAACTGCTCTAACTAAAAGTAGTGATTTTCTCATACTTTAAAGATGCTACGACGTAATCATTACTTCGATTGGGTAAGACTGTCCAAAACAGCAACACGAGTGTTGCTTACACGATAAACAACTTGAACCATTCTAAAGCCTTTATGATGTCGGACTAAGGAAGGTTTCAATATCATCACTTCCCAATTTCAACAAACAAACATTGTTATACCAGATCAGTCTAATAGTGGCCCTTTTCAATCTGTACCCAGAGACTAGTACTGAAGATAAGTCGCTCAGCAGGTCGGTTGTGACCGGGAATACTCTTTGATGCGACCACTGTCTCCCAGGAATTTCCTTTTCTGTAATGAACGAAAGTCTACGAGGTGCATCAACTGTGTAATTACATGACCTCCCAACTGAACATTAAAGACACTTCCAATACCTTGAGATCTGTAGTAATAAAGTACGCTGAATAACATTACTATGTTTGTGATGCGACTGCGACCGCTTTTCGAAAGAAGAGTCATATACACACAATCTCATACACAAACACACACACACACACACACGTACACTCAAATGTGATTTCATTACTCATTAAGAATGCAAAATCTATCTCAGAGTAAAGAACTTCACTCTTTGGGGCCTCGCATTATTTATCTCTATTTATTGGACTCACGGTCGAGAAATGACGTCCGCCAAGAACAGTTGAAGTTTCCGTTGACGTAAATTTTTAACGTTGGAGAGAAAATAAGTTAGAAAGAGAAGTTAACTGTCCTATTTCTTCTAGTACAGACATCTTAAATAATCCTCCAGCTTCCGAGTTGTCAAAGAATTTTAGATGCTACAAAATTGTCACATAATAATTAAAGAAAAACAACGAAAATAAATGGTTTTGCCTGACGGGAGCCTTGTAAAATAAAAAATATAAAATATTAAGGGACACTTCCTTTAAAATTTTATGTCGTGTCTCAGGTTTCGACAAAAATACCTGTAAGAAGTTCACAGCAACATTTCTATAAATATAGACATACTGTTTTGTTTTCTTTTCCCTTATTTTTCAAAAATGTTTCGTAAGATAATTTCCCCGACTCCACAACCTCTTCAAATCCTTACATATGCCGCCTCTCACTCCTCCACTTTATGCTTCCACTCTCTCCGTCACCGAGTCCTTTTTCAACCCGTTTGCCAGCGACAGCAATTTTAGAGCATTGCTCCTGGGTGGTAGAGATACGACATCCGTGTCGATGTATTCAAAACATCGATATTTGTATACAAACATTGATGTATTTATCAACTATTTACCGGTAGTAATGACTCAGGGCATCAAATGTCACTGCAGTCCCTGTGACCGGGAGCTCCTAGGTTCGAGTCCCGACAGTGACAGGATTTTCGACTCAAGCTTGTCAGCTAGGTCGAATTCAGTCGCTGAAGGAGTATTCTAGCGGCGGGCTGCTCTGGTCAGTAGTTATCCGTGGTTTCTCCGATCAAAACCAGGCGAATTCCGGAACACTGCCTTAACACTCTTGCCACGGACCGCGCGCGATCTTTCCTACCTCTTCCTTGTCCTAACTTCACCCCATGCACACACTTACACTAACATGCAATACCACACATGAAGGGAGACCGGGCTGGAGCTTAGAGCTTGTTACGGCTGTGGCGGTGGCCCGCTGGTGGGAGTTACCTGGTTGGGGAAACCCCACTAGCCGACAGTAGGTCGGCGCCAGATTTTGCCATATAACGGAGAAGACAACCGCCATCTCCCGAGCAAAAACATTGTACCACCCTTATAGGACTTATATGACGACCCTTATATGACCCTTGTAGTTGAAGCGGTCAGAATCACTAACAATCTATCAATATCTATTTATTGATGCCGATGTTTAACTTCGATATTTTGAGCTCGATGTTTTTACTTGATTGAAATTTTTTTGAATGAAAAAATGTTATAATAAAAAACTTACTAAATAATTAAACTTACCAAATAATTAAACTAATAACTAAATAACTGATAATTGTTTTGGGTTTTCGATTTTCTGTACAGTGAATATGTAGAACGTTTCTAGTTCTCGATATGCTTCGACATGATTGCAACAGAGCAGTTTCTTAAAACAAAGAGTAACATTTAAAAAAAATGTTGGCATAGTCTCTGTGTCACACTACATTTGCAACTATCTCAATGCCTACAGTAAACAATTTTCCAAAATAAATCCAGCACCTGAGAAAGGTTCTACTTAAAACTACCTAGTTTTCAGTCAGACGAATGTATTTTGTTTTCTTTGCTGCATTCACAGACAAATCTGAACACTTGAGTATCGTCTCACTTTTAGAACTAGTGCTAAAAATTGAATTTTTTGCTCGCTGTGCATGTACTGAAATAACATCTTTTGCTAGTGGCTGTCTAAAAAATAAATTTAAAAAATCTGCAGACAACACTGGGCGCTCTGGTGTTGGCCCGGGCCTCGCGCTCTGAAGACCTCTTGCCCTTTGCTCTCGGCCGCGCTCCAGAGGGGCGGAGGAGTGTTCATACCAAGACTAGTGCAAACACGAGCGCTGCAGCGACCATTCGGGCAGAAAGGCAGAAAAGGGGGCAAGAATTTGAAATGAACTAATTAGAAACTCGGATTAAAGTTAACATACTACGAGCAATGTACTGTACAGAATGGCGCTTTTGTCGGTATTTGAAGTTCGTTAAATTTTAACTGTTCAATGCTCGAGAGACGTCTTGTAATTTCCTCGACCTTCCCGGTTTTCTCTGTCTCTCGCTTAATTACTCCCCCTTTCACACTCAGCTTCTCGCGTATTCACGAATAAACACAAGACCGCCCATACGCATTAGTTGCGCTGTGAGCACTCCATACAGCTCCACAGATCTCTGCGATAGATCTCACA
This sequence comes from Gryllus longicercus, assembly GCA_038098605.1. Lineage (NCBI taxonomy): Eukaryota > Metazoa > Arthropoda > Insecta > Orthoptera > Gryllidae > Gryllus > Gryllus longicercus. The sequence continues at coordinate 134,302 of JAZDUA010000611.1, read as the reverse complement.
AAGACCGCCATACTTCAAAGGGCTCGTGGCGTTGGCCTTCCGGGAGCAGTGAATTGCGACACCGCCGATGTTGTGTGTTCAGTCATGAGAGCGATGTTTTTCACACTGACTGGTGCCACACCAAATTGCGAACGTGATCGATGACACGTACAAGTGGTTCACATTTATTTCACAGAAGTTGTCTACCTGTCACTTGAGTTGTTCTGTATTATTCTTGTGTTGCCGCCAACTGGAGAATGTTAGCACGATATCAGTGTTTTTGTGTGCAATACAATAAAAGTTCACTTTAAAACTGCCTTTTTAAGAAATTTACGTACATAATTCTATGATTAAAATTTCTGTTATTATATTGCGAGTTAAATTAAAAATGCTATTAAAGTAAACATCGTGGTCTCATTAACATTCCTTTTTTACGGCCTGTCCATTTACATTCGTTTGATGCCTTAATTCAGAGGCACACAGTATTCTCCACTAACTTTGGAATGATTTCTATCAGTACTTACACTATTATTATTAGTGATGATATCGGAACACTGTAAAAATATAAATGATGTGCAATGTTAAGAAAGCAATCGTTCAAATATTCGGATTTACAACTAGCTAAACGCCTCCAGTCATTTGTGTTACGACAGAAAAGTTTATTTTTGTGTAGAAAGTTTGTAATAAAAATAAATTTGGAAAAAAACTTCCTGATTTGTCTTCAACGTATATACACTGGTCTCCCAAATTATACTACTCACTAGGAAAATACTATGTTTTTAAAAATGTGCAAAAGAAAAATATTTGTGATAACTGTTTTTACATTTTCTTAATTGTGGAAACATTAGGCATTATTTATAACAAATTTCTGTGACAATATATTTTCCTTAACCAATTTACTTAAAAATAAAATTCCAGTATTTTGTGAAAACACCATTCGCAGTAATGAGAGCAACGATCCTGACATACTTGAAATTCATTTTGTTGTTCATTCATCCAAGAAATCGCCTTTCCAATCGTAAATTTACTCTTGCTTCAAGAAAATTGTTACTAAATAATGCTTCGTCTCTGGTTATTTATTCCTTCAGAGTTTTCCAAACGTTTTCAATCAAGATCTACCGACTTTCGAATTTATAGGGCACACTAACGTCTTACAGTGTATTGTGTGGTTCTGAGAATAAATCATTCAAGAATGGGGAAGTTACCACGTCGATCATTTATTGTAAAAAAATGGAAATTTCTCTTACGAAAATGGATTTTTATGCGTTAGTACGTATGACAGATCAGAGTACTTGCATGAAAAAGTATCGAAAAAACAAATAATTTTAAGTTCATTGAAAAATTACTGTCTCATGGATAACATCGCTTATATTGATTCGTAAAACCCGAATAGTTACAGTGTCTAACTACTGTAGAAACCAGCTTCCTTTTGACGAACGATTTCAAAGTTTTAGTGAACAAGCGCATGCGCATTGTGGCGTTTGGAGCTCAAGGAGAGATATGGCGCATTCTCGCGTTCGCGAAAACATCATAATCCATCGATCATTGATTTTGTCGTGCTTCTGGGCGCATCGACAGTTATGGTTATTAGTCCCGTAAGTGTGGTTCATCTTTTTATCTCGGAAGTGATGAAAAGATGCGATGTTCTTCCCTAAGTGAATGGCGAGATCCGCCGCTGACCTACACTCCAGCTTGCGATTTTCCATCTCCAGGAATCTCGATGCCCTGAGTCTCACCTCAGTTGGTAAATTCGTGAAAGGAAGCGTGCCTAACGGATCTTATTGACGTAAAATTCCCACAAACAGGTTTTTACATCTTTCTTTCAGAATATTCTCAGAATATTCATCAATGATTCTCTGAATATCTATCACGATAAGTCTGGTGAAACATAGAGCCAATCGATCCGTCCAGTCAAGAGAAGTTTGAATGCTATTGGTCTTCCCTGTAGGCGCTTGACACCCCAAAACACGTTTTTGGTGGATAACCCCCACCCTGATTCGTGTTTTTTTAATTGTCTTATAGTTTACTGTAATGATCGGGAAAACCTCAATTCAATTAAATGCCTCATTTTACGTGGCAATGCTCTGGCAATCAGGCCTTTTCTTCCTCCTGACCACTCAAATTTCGCTACGCTTGTTTCATCATGTAGAAGAGAAAGACGTTATCACTCAGCTTTTTAAATTGAGAAATTCTGAGGCTTCATTTAGGCTTGAGGATCTTTTTTCATGCATTAAGTACAGAACTTGGGGCAGCTTTCTTCACTCCCCCTCTGAAGAGAGGAGTGCGAAGGATGTTTTTTTCGCGTTTCGATCGGGTTTTACACTCAAACTTCGGTATAACAATTTGGTGCGCTAACCATTACCCTACCAAATCTGCTTATTGAATTGAATATAGTGAACTGAATTGAATAGCGTTCTGTAATGATAGAGAAAATATATGGTCACCTCATTTGCCTCGGTAGACCCAAGAGATCTAAACGCGAGTAGCGAACGAACGAACGGATACAAGCTGGTTACTGCAGTAGAATGGACTATTGTTTATCTTTCAAAGATAATTGCACCGGGCAATCTGCAACGCATAAAAGCGAGAAGAATGATCGTATGGACATGACTTCTTTTACGCCAGGACAATACCTCCTGTTCCTGTCCCTCGACCAACCAACCATAGCTACCATCAACGCCTTGATAATGCCCTCACAATTTTTGGTAAGAGCTATTCAAAAAACACGTTCGCAATATTTAGCTTTTTTAGCTGGTCCCAGCTTTGTAATAACTTGCAACAATTACTAATACTCCCCTTGAGATTAATGTTCCACGTCGTACCCTTCCCTCACCTGAGTTGGTAATACAATAGTGATTTCGTTTAAATTGGATAAAACTTCGTGGGGGTACAAAAAATATAATCACAACGTATATTTATTTATCCTAAACTTTGATATCATCAAGTGAAGAGAAATCCCTATGACCCATTTCTCACCACCAATCCCTTCATGAAAAAATATCTATTGTGTTTAAGCCCCTTTCCTCTGACCATTCATTCGTGCTCCTTTCATTGACAACGACGTGGACATCTCCCCCACCGCATTGGCCTATCTGGTCAATAGTCGAAGACTTAGAGGTTATTTTAATACGCTGGAAGAACTACCGCACGGCTCACACATGAGCATAAACTCATACACGTAAAACACACTGAAACAATTTAACGATATGCAAGACTCAAATTCAGCACAAACTAAATAACAATTTAATGATGACGCTTCTGAGCCAATTAAGCACCAATAAATTCCTACAAAAACCGGAATTCTTATATTCTCGGGTGACGTCCGTCCGTCCCTCAGTCACGGTCACACCTCTTTCCATCCACCTATTGAGACAATGAGGTGTCATTCGACTAAGATTCTAAGAAATTCCCAAGAAGCTATTTTTCTTTTTCTTAGCGTTGTGAACTATCGGTGGCCGCGGAGACCAGAAGCCCCAGGCCTCGGAATACACCACAACCAGCTACATGTGACGCCAATGAGGCGATGAATGGCTCATGTCGCAATCGTATTTCTCGGACGACTGTATCGCTGCCGCTGTTTACAATATGCAGTTTAGGTTCCGATTGGTTCACTCGGAAGGAAAAGGTTCATCGTCAGCATTTCCCTCTCGAAAGATAATTATCGTTTTGTAGTATTAAATTTGTTATCTGTAGCATTTACGATGGTTCTAGTGGGATGCCCCCATTTATAGGATAATTGTGACTTCAAAATTATTCTCTAATGGAAATATATATGACTGAATCGATGTACTGTAGACCTGGAGATAGCAAAATAACACATTTCATTTAAGAAACTGCTTGATAATATACTGAAAGAATGTACTCTTTAAGACAAGTCTCCTGAGAGCGTTCAGTGTATTCGGTGTGGCTAGTGGCTTTAACCCAAAAGAATATCCGACAAGAGTTGCGATCATATTTTTTAGCATTTTTTAAACTAATTTTTATTCTTAAAATATTATTTTTTACATACAAAAGTTGAGGATGAAAAAACAGATTAGTATATATGTAAAGTATTTTTTTTATTCAAAGTTTGCGTAGTAGAAAGTTAAAACATTTGATACTATTTTTAAAACAGTTTAAAGCGGCGGTTTCGGCGACGCCACATTTGGCTAGTTTAAAATAACGTACTTCAGTATTCACGTTTACTTTTACATTTCTAGTAAATACTCCTACTTAAATATGTCTAGTAAATACGAGTCCCATTTCCGACTAGTTTAAAAACTCCCTCTATCTCAGTATCCACGGAGCCATGCACGGACTCTGAGTAGTTTCCGACCGCACAGCTGGGCGATGTCATATTTTTCCCCACGCGTCGCACCGCATCCTGCCATTCACCAGCATCTTCCACCCTCAGTGTCACTCTCCTTCCTGCTGCACGCGTTCCTCCCCCCCTCCCCCGCGCCTTGCCGAGGCGCCGTCTGTCGCCGGCAGCGCCGCGATGACGCCAGACGCCCCGCCGGGCGCCGCGCTTCGCCTTTGTTCGGACGTCGCGGACACCCGCCGCCCCTCCCCCGCGCTTTGCCGCCCGCCCCCGTCACCCACGACAGCTCTTTTTTTTTGTTCGCCTTCTTCTTGCTGCGCCGGGCGACGCTGCGCTTCTTGTGGAATCCTTGCTGCTTGGCTTTCGACGTCGGGGATGGGATGGGGAGAGCGGGCTGCTGGAAAAATTATAGGTCCGAATTCGTGACGTCGGTTCGCCCGAATCCATTTCGTTGCACGTCGTGCGCGCATTTTGTCGTGGTTTAATGATTGAGCGTCAACTGCGAAGGTCGTTAGTCTCGTAAGTGTAGTGCATTTTAATCGCGGCTGGTGAGATCCGACGCCAATCTACGACGGCTTGTGAGGTTTTTTCCCATCCAGTTATCTCCCACCAGCGTGTCATCGCCACAGCCGGGATTACCTCTGAGCTCCCGATTGGCCTCCCTACACGTTTTCTTTGAAACCTTATCGTGGATCTAGGTGATCTGTTTCAAACTATCACTCCTTCATGACATACCCTTAAGTGCCTGGGTATGACTCTTTTTCCTCCAGATGTCCGTCTCAGTTAACCAAATCCGAGCTCTCTGGTTTGAAGAACGTGGGATCTCATTAAAACGGGCAATTGCCGGAGAGATTTAATTTTGCCGGGCATACTAGGGTTCCTTTACATGTCACGAGCAGGATATGACCACTGGGGGATTTTCCGTCCTTCGAATACCCACGCGTCTCAATCGGATCGAACCCACGTATTGCGGGTTAAGAGGCCAGTGCGCGAACCACTCTCCCAGCGAGGCGCGTGCTGAAAGTCTAATAGGTATGCTCGGGAGGTGTAGTAATAGGTAATAGTAATAGGTTTATCAGGTCCAATTCCAAATTTCGAAAAATAATCGTCTCTCATCATGCTTACATATGAAAATATTTAGAACACCGAAAAAGCGATTCGACGGATAACGAAGTCCATATGATTCAGTTGTTGCAAGGAAATGAACCAGTAAGACACTCAATTATTAAGCCCCACCAAACTAATCAAAGAAAAGTAGGGCAATTGGCAGCTTTCCGAAACTATGAAGATAGTAGAGAGATGCCAAATCATATTTAAAAATAAAATATGCTTACATTTTTTGTAATTAAAAATATTAAAAACAATATTTTACAGCGTATTACGTGCTCTATAATTCCGCATTGTTGGGCGAAATGCTGCACTTCGATAGTGTGAACCGTTTAGAACGGGGTGGCTCATAATTTGTGGGAGGGGTCACCCGGAATAGACATGGCTCAATCATGTTAGTGAGATGCTTCTTTTAAATATTGCTTCGCAATGTGTTGCTTATTACTTAAGTTAATGGTTTTCAATAAATTTCAATTTTATGCTTGTCTATTATTCAAGTATTTAAAAAAAATCATGTTTGTCATTTTTTTGTAAAAATGTCATCTCTAAATATCATAACATACTACTTGGTTGAGATTCATTATATTGCAAACTGAAAATTCAATACATTGTAATAAATCTCAGTTTAATTTTGAGCTTTTTATAACCATTCAAATTGAGAACTAATTTCTGAAACCTTTGAAATATATATCTGTGATTGTTAACAAAGCAGTAAAATTCATCAACGGCCCCAAAGAGTTTTAGAAGTTCTTTTTGCTCATTATAATAAAAAATGTTATAAATAACAAAATGAATTTATAAAATGATTTTGAATTTTAGAACTACTACGGAACCTTAAACTATTCTTCTCAAGAGTTATTTTTTGAATTATCCACCTTTTGGTGCCCAATGCAGTTATTGTTTACTACATTATGAAATATTAATTCTTCACCTATTCATTTACAATAAATATTTTTTAAAGTTAAAAATGGAGCCAATTGTTTTCAGCTATTAAAATAAAACACGAGAACATAAAGAGTTCCACGTGACCAAAGCGTCAGTCCAAACCACGTAACTCCGTGTTACGTGCAAAAGAAATGTCTCACACCGAAATAACTCTGAACAGCAGACGTTTCCACGTCGACAGCGATTCCGAAGCGGCTAAAAAACTGCTTAAGGAATTTCGTCTCTCCCCCTCCTGTCATCGCGGCATCTTCCGATCAAGTCGTGCTCCGCGGGGGGGGGGGGGGGGTTGGAGGGCTGCCCTGGATATTTGCCATTCATGTATGCTTCATCTCGCACCTTGTTCGGGGAAGCTCACATTCAGAAGGAAGACTCCCCCCTTCCAGAAGTGGATTTCGTGTTGATGTGAACGGGGTTGCTCGAGTCTCACAAACGGATGTAAACGAAGGCAGGTTTTCAACGTCCAGGGTAAATAAATAACAGAAGGTCACGAGCGTGAAAAAAATCTGTCAAAATGTACTCACGTGATGGCGGTGTCCCTATGTGATTGAATGAGCGAAAATGTAAAATACCAAGTATAATCAGCAAGAAATAAATTCGTGATAACATCTTCTGAGTATAAACAGTTAAATAAAAAGGCAGCAATCGGGAGCAAATTATATATTTTAAATATTGTGGACCTCGAAAAAAAGAAGAAAAAGTTGGAAATAATTGCAACTCTACTCAATTGCTACAACTTATACTGGAATATTGGTCTACCTTAAGTAATTCCAATACAATGTCCAGTTTGTTAGATTTCTTTACAAATAACACAACATTCTACCAGCGTAATCCAGTTGGTGAATGAAAACGAATTTTACATTTTGAACAAAGTAGGTTATAGTTTTGTGAGATCTATAATTCTGATTATTACTGAGAATGGGCACACATTCTGTAGTTCCAAACAAGTCAAAAACCCGTTTGTGTTTTTTCTGTTAAAATGTGACTTTGTTCGTCTACGGTACTGCTAGAAGAAAATACATCGAACTTTTTATTGTGTATTTTTCAAGGATTGTTAAGAACTTCTGGTTGTGAGAAATCGTTTTGCGCTGCAGCGCCAACTAAGACTTAGTTAGTGAGATCAGTGACCTCTTTCAAGAAATTTGATAGGCAAGAGAGCCGCACGGAGCTCTGGGATTGGGCCTTGACCTCTTAAAGTCGCAACTTCGTTCTTTACTCATCACACCATTCTTCTGCTCCTCCATCTTCTCAGCCGGTCACTTCATCCCGAATCTTCATCTCTCTTTCTTTTAAATCATCTTGAGCCAGAAACCATTAGCAAATGCAAAAAATATTAAAATATATTAATTTAGGAAAAACATATTTATGTTTTATATATAAATAAGTTTTGTTTTGTGAAATTTGAAGACTTTAGAAATTTGGCAGCATTTCGTAATTTAACACGTCCAAAGGAACTTGAAATTATTTCAAACAAATTCCTTTTCCGGAAAGGCCCCTAGAGTTATTTCCTTGGAATTTTCTATGCGTAGACCGACCGCAATGCAACGGGAGCGAAAAGTAGTGCCAAGGTTGCTGCCAAAGCTGCCGTCCGCCCTTAATGCTTTCTTATGGGCAGATCAGTGGCATTGTAACGCAAGCACAGAAGTAGGTCGGGTCTGCGGAAATTTGTTTGTGACCTTGCTTCGTGATATATACGCAACCTCTTGGCGGAGCAGCTTTTCTTTAATGTTTCTGCCCCTCTTACATGTGGACATTCGAGAAATTTCCTTGGAATCTGAATTCTTATACGTTCCACAATGCATTATAGATCTGTAAAAGTTGTAATATCGGTTGTAAATTTCTTCCCCGCAGTTGAAGGTAATGGTTGCTTTTGAACATGTCTCTTTAAATTGTTTTTCTGAATATGAACTCAAGGATGTGTATGAGCAAAAAACTACACTTGGTTGAATATCATTAGAGGAGAGGAAGAAAAAATTTCGTAACCGCAAGGATAATACGACTATTATTAGCAGAATTATATCAATATGTAAAGGTCTGTATTTGCCAATTTTACACTTCTCTAGTGTTGCAACGACGCATATCATGATTTAAGACATATAATTTAATAATATAGATTAAATTATTCTTATTCCGAATGCTAAACGGTATTTGACTTATTTGAATATTTCAATAAATTATTCATCAAGTGTGCCAACAAACGTAATAATTTTAGATAAATCTGCAAAGGAAAGGAACCCGTGAGGACAGAATAATTGAGGAGGAAATTTTACTGCAATTAAGTATGGCATATCCTGAGTTTAACACGTTTCGTCCTTTTTATAAATATGTCTCTTTTATTAAAATTTGTTTTTGATAGTAAAAAGTACAATTAGTTCGTTTCATTGTAGTATTTAAAAAATATTCTCAGTTATGACTGGAACCTTCTGGCTGTGGGGAGTTTAGTGAAACAATAGGACATGTGCACAGTTAACAATTGTTAAGTGCTTATGTCGATTCAGCATAATCTGTCACGAATGTTTTTCATTCCCTCTCCTGCAGAATATACCCAGTACCCCCTGTCTCGATGTTCAGCGGCCCGTTTCAATTGTCAACTGTTATCAAAGCAAAACACCTGGAGCATTACTGCGAAGCACACGACTAACGGCATTACTCATTGGAGTGTTCAAATTACCGCATACATTTTATTGCACGTGTAAAGGAGCAAACAGTACGAAACAGTAGGGTCAGCAAGCGGCAGCGGCGTATATATGACGCAACACAAAGATACAAGAATAGTTCAAAAAGTGGCGCTGTCGAAACCACGTATTTGTGTCTTTATGAGAATCCGCATTTGAAATGACAAGTTAAAGGCGTGGGTGAAGTGAGTGAGCCAATGATGTGTATGCAATGAGATAATAATGTGGATAATATCATCACGCCTTCTTCTTCTTCTTCTTCTTCTTCTTCTTCTTCTTCTTATTATTATTATTATTATTATTATTATTATTATTATTATTATTATTATTATTATTATTATTATTATTATTATTATTATAAAGATGTTCTCACCATTGAAACTGTTTTTAACGGTTTCAGTTATTGTTCCCTGCCCCGATTACGCTCTTCACACCGTTTCCTGTGTGTTTGTACTTATTGCAATGATATTTTTCTGACTCAAATTTGCGAGGTTTCAATGATGGGGAGTCAGGAGAGTTAAAGTTGGGTATAATGGATTGTTGAAAATGATCCGTCTTTGATTACAGAACGATACGATTTTTACGTTTGAATCATACGATTGTGTTTTTTACATAAATTAAATATTACATTTTAAATTTAAAATGTTATGTTTGTACACCGCTTCGGCATTCGATTGGTATTGCTTGCAGAAACCATGGAAAAACTAACGATCCGCATGCCCAAGAGCTGGAGTTGCCCTCCAGACTGAATTCTAACCAGATGTAAAAAAAATTGTGCCGCGCGTTGTACTCAAAATGCTCGTCGCGTCGCTTGGTAATCTGCGTGTATTCGTCTTGCGATAAATTTTTGTACTATATTTTTTTAGGTGCAACCAATTTGTTATGAGATGTGCATTAAGATGAGCACTTCTCATTTCATCGCGATAGTGAACATTTGAGAGGTTATGTAATTTTCAGTAAACAGAACACACTAGGCATGTAAAGAACGCGGGAAAAATAAGTAGCTTACTAGAGTTTGCGGGTATGGCGTTCAAAGCAATGGATTTCCGACTCTAGCTACTTAGGAAAAATTCAGCCGATGCTTGGAGGAGAATTCTAGCGAGCAACTGCATTGATCGGTAGTTTTCCGTGTTTTCTACGATCAGGACAGAGCAGGTCACAAACAAACGGGCCACGGACCGCGCACTACCTTTCCTTTTTTCTTTTTTGTCTTATCCTCACCCCTTACTTACATACACTTACAGTCACATGCACTGCACTATCACAATTCTCGAAAGACCTGTCGGAAGTTTAGAGATTGTCTCGGCTTGGGCGGTGCTCTGTTGGTGGAAGATCTCTATTGAGAAAAATTCCCGCATGTCAACGAAGGTCGGCTCCGAATGTCACCAACCAGGGAAAGAAAATAACCGCCACCTCCCGCGATGAAAACATGCACTACACCTAAGGGAATATTGACCTTAGCAGTTGACGCGCCCGGAATCACTAATCATCAATCAATCAATCAAAAGACTGAAGTTTCTTGTCTGTTAGACACAGCTGTCCGTAACCCACGGTATAAACGCTTTGCAAGCGTGGACGTGGCTTGACGTGCGATAATTTGCCGTGTAATGCGCGCTGGCCTTAACCTCCCGCGCCGAGCGCCGGGGCCGCGAAAGAGAAGCCCTCGCCCTAACGAAGTGCCCGCGCGAGAGGAAGGGAAGGGGATGGCCTCGAGTTCGACACCCGGCCGCCTCGGGCGGACACGGCCCTCGTTAGGCGCGCCCCAAGGCCCAACTTGCGGTCTTCCCCTCCCCCGCGCCTCGTGCGCCCCCAGCTGCATGGGGGGGGGGGACGCGCCTCACTCCGACGTCCGTCGCGATGGGGGTGAGGGACGGAGCCAAAAGTGGACACTTTTTGCAAGAGTAATTTAAAGTTTCCAATTCAGCTTCGCTTCTTGGTTAGCGTATTCTGTTGGGTTCGATACAACGAGGACACTATTTGAATCGCACTTAGTCGCGTATTGATACAGTGTTTTTAATAATTATTTGGAAAAACTCTATAAAAATATTAATAATACTAGTACTATTACAACTATTACTATCGTGACAATTACAATTAGACTTTGAGTCTTTTTGGCATTTCTCCGTAAATGTTGAAAACACGCTTTGCACGGGAATTTATTGCTTAAAGCAATTATTCTGGGGAAAAATCATTCATGATTTGTAAAGGTCATTAAACTCTCAGAAAAAAAGTAGATCTCACTCAAATTATTCGCAATATTTCCTTTTATTGCATTTAACCAAAATGTTTACTTACTTGTCTTACTTCGTAAGAAGAGAAAGTATTGTAATGGTGCGTCAGAGATCGACGATTATTCGATAGAAATAAATTGACTCTTATTGTCGGACCCTGGTAACGCAAAAGTAGGTAAATCTTGCTCGTGTATGTAGTAAATTGCTTCCTCTAATACGTTGTATAGTTAGAATGTTTATGTTAAAATGAGCTTGTTAATTTTGAACTGACGATGGGCTCTGTGAAGGCATCAAAGGATTGCACATTTTTGGGATCTTGAGTTATATTTCTTCCCCTTCAAACTACGAAGTAGAAACGACAATTAAAATCTTACAAAATTAATTAATTGTGGCAAACAATTTTAAAAGTATCCTATTTTGCAGTTGAAGGCCATATTGAAACTGGATGTTATTGAGAAGGAAATTAAAAATAAATTAACTTCAGAGCTTTTACGGAAAATGAACATTTGACAAACGACATGTAACTCACAAAATTGGCGCGCTTAGTGAGACTGAAAACTCATTCAAGCCATATCAGATGTCTCTAATAATGTTAATATTGTTTTCTTGACTTTGCATGCAACAATTCCAACGAAATTCTTTCAGATATTTCAGCTCAATCTTTGTCATTTGCATCTAAGTTATTTCTTTTACGAACACCAATTGGCAAACATTCAAACAGCAAATTTACAAACACGACTCGACATCACTGCCCCCACAATAGGCCAGTTCCTCAAACTTAACCACGGACGCACTGCAGAGATTCCGAAGCGAAGGAAATGTTCCAGGCGGTAACGCAAGTTGCTCGCTCCGTGGGATCACAGCGCGACGTCTCCGCCAGGTCGCGTCGGCGATGCCTAAACGCCCCGTAATTGGACCGCGAGATGCAGCAGCAGTGGTCCCAGCCTCCGCCACCGCCACCGGCACCCTCTCCCTCCCCCCTCTCTCTCTCTCTGTCTCTCTCTTGCGGGCGGCGCCTCCACCGCCGCTGCCGCACCCGCGCTCTCTCCGCCCCTTCTCCAACGTCGCCTCACCACCGCACCCGCCTCATCCTCCGGGCCCGCCTGCTTCCTTGCCGCGACCCCGCGTCGATTCCACCCGTTACCGCCGACGGCTGCCCGCTCCCACGCCCAACTCCGTTGCCGCTTCCACCCGCCCCTCCGCCCCACGCCACATCGCTGCCGTCAAATCAACCGCATCCCTTCTCTCCCCCTACTTCTTCCCCTTTCTCCCACTCTTGTTTTTTCTCTCATCTCCCTTTATGCCCCGTTTCCCTTGATATCCCCTCCCCTTTTTTCCAATTCTACCCCTCCCTCTTTTCTACCGCCCTTTTCACCCTTCCCATATTTCCTCTCCCATACACAGTAGGGGGGATATGAGAGTTCGGGATCAGGAAGTGCTTATCTTATCAGCTTATCTTATCTACTTCCTGTTTCCCTCCCCCACATCCGGTGTCAACAACCGGCGCCACCAATTATAATGGCAGGAAGTGCTTATCTTATCAGCTCTTATCAGCTTATCTTATCTACTTCCGCCCACCCCCTCCTCCTCCCCCCGCCCCTCCCCCTCCCCCACCCCGCCCACTTCCGATGTCAACAGCCGGCGCCACCCATTATAATGCCCCGCCGAATGTCAACAACCCCCTCCCCCTCCCCACTTGCGCCCACCCCCTCCCCCTCCCACCCACCCCTCCGATGTAAACAACCGGCGCCACTAATTATAATGCCCCCCCTCCCCCACCCCCTCCTCCGCCCACCCGATGTAAACAACCGGCGCCACCCATTATAATGCCCCCCCCCCGCCCACCCGATGTAAACAACCGGCGCCACCATTTATAATGCTCCCACCGACCAGGGTCAATGACCTCTCCCCTTGCGACCTCTGGTGGTGAAGTGTGGAAGCGTGCGCGCACTCTGGTGGTGAATTGTGGAAGCGTATATGTGTGCGCTCTGGTGGTGAATTGTGGAAGCGTGTGTGTGTGTGTATGTGTTTCAAAAATGCTCCTGCCTGAAGCGGATTCGAACCAGCCTCAATTCCCCTGAGGCGACCAGCACTTTGGCTCTGAGCTACGGTGACATCTCGAGTCAAGCTGTCTGCTTTGGGCTACTGATAGTACACGCGGTCGGGAGGGCACCGCGCGCTGGCGGCAACGGCCGGGTGGCTGATAAGGGCGGGCAGGGGGCGCTGAGGGTGCGCGCTGCGGAAGTAGATAAGATAGCGGCGGGCAGGGCCCGGCGCGGGTGGCAGAGGACGCGCGCTGCGCAGACTAATGAGTATAGAGATACGCGCGCTCTCTAGGAGCCGGAGAACGAGATGGAGTTGTGAGCGACGTCGGGGCGCGCATTTTGAATGCACTCTATATAAGATAGCCAGCCGCGCGTCTCTCTCTCTCTCGAGAGAGAGAGAGCTGACGCTCACTCCCCCGCTGAAAAGACTTTTATAATAGAAAAAAAGGAAGTCCTAAATGGCGGTGACAAGGAAAAAATAAAGACTACAATTGAAAGAATGTTTTTTGATTTATTGAAAACAAAAGAATTATAAAATTATTTTCTCACATACATTCCACAAACAGTTTTATTGTTTTGACGATCGTTTCTATTACATTTCTCCAAATGGTGTGTTTACATTAAAAACATAGAAAATATCATTATTTATTTTATATTACATATCCTTTGGAAAGAGAGGTTATGTTTGCATGTTTTCATTGAAGTTTCATAGACCTTTCATGGCATTTCAAAACATATTTGCATGCTTAGATATTTTTATGGTTCACACATGTTTGAACATTTTTCAACACATACTGTATATATTTACTGTTCTATCTAATCTATGAAGAACTTAAAATTAGTTTTTACATAATTTGTATAAATATCACATCATTCTTAGATCCTGCATACAGCTGTATTTTCATATTGATATACTACGCTTTATAACCCTCTGTACATAGCCTAGATTGATAAAGCTAGCAAACAACCTCGAGCCTGTGCTGACGTAGATTGCCGTCAAACTTCGCCACTGTGGACTGGAGGCCGGAGCCATATTTTCGAATGGACAACACAGCGTCTGGATGGATTGACGAACGCGAGCGCTGTCGAAGTGCCGACCGATGATGGAGGTGGTCGAGTCGAGGACAGCTAACGCTTCAGCGCCGTGAGAATAAACTCTTCCGGTTGAGGCGATCTCATTTTACCGACTCCTTTCGCCCCGTATGAGTTGTGGACACTGTCCAGGGGGATGGGGGCATGCTGAGGGAGCATTCAAAGCTTTCTGGATGACGCAATAGCACACGGTCGTCAGCTTCACAGCACAGGAGGTCACCCCATCCCATACCACTTTCTCGTGACAGCCAATCATGTGTGAAGTTTTTTTTTTCCTTATCTTCTTCGACATCTGATGATTCTTCCTCGTGACAGCGTCGGTCAGCACACATCAACGGTCGATCGATAGGGTGCAGTGTAGTAGGGGCGCTGAAGGCTGCTGTTGTAGGCGATGATGACGCGGCGTCGCGGAGGCTGTCCCAGTTCACCACCACTTCTTCCACGCATCATACGCTTCTTCATCTGAGTTTGTTCCATGACGACAGGCGAGAGACGAGTGTTGAGACCAACGTGATTGCAAACGCTCCCCCCTACTACTATTTGAAAGTGACTCATCATAAAACTCCCTACTACTAAAAGTGTCTAACCATAAAGTATATAAAAAATACTACTAAAAGTGTCTAGTCATAAAATAAAAATGAATGCTAGTCTATCTGAACCCCGCCTCCGGGCGAGAGGAGTCGGTCTCTATAAATCTCATCCAGGCAGCATAATTTTAAATTGAATTTTTAAAATGTTATTTTTTAATGAAATAAAAATTTTTTTGAATATTTTCCATGTAAAATTTACGAAATGATATATCTTTAGATAATACTAGTATTGAATTATAAACAAAGATAATTATTAAAAATAAGTACGAAAATGGATTATTATTATTATTAGTGTATTTTCCCAATAATGGAAAACGTTAAGGAAAAATTGACTCGTTTTTGTGGAGTTCTAATTAGTTTTTGTGGAGTTCTTCTTAATTTTCCAATATTCTTTCATTCTCTTGGAGAATGTCAGTTTTCTTTCTTCAGACCATTTCGGTCTGTAGGGTTTTGATTTTGGTTGTTCTGTCTTGACTTCCCATTTGTTCACTGTGTTGCGGAAGGTGTTTTTGTCTGAGGCGACAGTTATGTCGGGGTGTCTTTTTTGGTTTATTTCATCCATGATGTTGTACTTTTAAGTGAGGATAGTTTAGCATTCTTTTAGTTAGTTGAGTATTTGGTAGTCTGTCTATGTGTCCGAAGAATTTCACTCGTCTTTTCCTGATGTCGACTTCTATGTTCGAGTACTTTTCAGTTGTCTCAATAGACTGTAATCTGTATCCATCGGGAGTGAGTCTCGCACCGAGTATCTTTCTAATGATTTTTCTTTCTTCTTTTTTGAGGGAAGATCAAGTGTAGCGTTAATAATGTCATCAAAATTATAAAAAATGTTTACTTTTACGATAAATTGCCATTGAACATGCAGGAAGAAGGAACATTTATTGTGTGAAGATTTTATCAAAGAAAAGTTAAAACAGCTCATCAAAGGTACAGTCTGTGCATCTTGAATCCATGAATCTCTTCCCTACTCCTTTAGTGTAAATAGGAGCTACTGTCTCTATTTTTATTCTTTTTTCAACTGTTTTGCTGTTTCAAGCCTTTCTCAAACCTATTAGCTTTGATCTAATTTAACAATGTGTGGGAAAATGACCACTTATATACAATAATTTTTAGCTAAAAAATCTAAATAAATGCCCGAAGCACGTGAAGATCCATCACAGAAGATACCTTGAACTCTTGAGAAAGTTAGAACGCAAATGATTGAATCTCCAGAGATTGGCGTTGCACCATTAAATCTAGTGGCCGGTTTCATAACTAATACCCCCTCTCTACACGCATTTCTTCAATTTTTATATAGTGTTATTAAGGTATTTCCTAGCCAAAAATACCAATTCAATGTAAAATCTGTCAAAGATTTGATCACACTCAAGCTAACTGTGAACGCGCTCCGAGATGCGTTAGGTGTTTAGGTAACCATCATTATTCAAAATGCACGGAACCTAAAACACAAACAAATCGGAAATGCGTTAACTGTAAAAGAGATCACACGGTCAATTGGAAAGGTTGTAAAGTTTATCAGAAACCGATAAAAAAATCAAACAGAGCGGTATAAACAGAGACGAGAGGCTTTTAATAACAGAGAATCCCACGAGATTAAAAACCTTGACCGAAAACCAATCCCTCAAAATCATCCACAACAAACAAACCCAACACAATGACCTCCAATAAATCCCTGGTTTTCAAATCCTCAAAGACTTAATAGCCAAGTCCCCCCGTTTTCGAACACCAATCTCCCTCTACACCAAAGACAGGTAATAAATACAATCATCAACCAAGTAATAAACGCACTCATTCCACAAATACAAATATTAATACAATCAGCCCTCGATAATGGACGTAAATAAAAATCCAGAAACAAACATTCTCAACTGGAACGGAATAAAAAGGCAAGAAAATCAATGACGACACTTTAACAAACCACAACATAAAAATAGCTTGTGTTTCAGAAACTCACCTGTTACCTCAAATCAAGTTCTCAATACCAAGTTTTAATATCTATCGCAACGATCGTCTCTCAGCGACGGCCGCAGGAGGAGTGACCATACTAGCGCACAAAGATATAAAACATACGTTAATTAATAGTCCTATGAGCAACGATCTAGAAACTATAGCAATAAAAACCAAACAACAAAGACACACCATAATATGCCGATATGAACCTCCTAATAAGCTATTCCCTAGAAAAATATAGTCTGAAATTTTTGGAATGATAATATCATGCTAATAGGTGACCTTAATAGCAAACACTGCGATTGAAAATGCAACACAACAACTCCTCAATGGGAAAATTTACTAAATCTAACACTCTCAATTTAAGTATTCCGGCCCCAATAGAACTCACCCCCTTACAACAATTATATAATTCCTGACATATTAGCCTCATCAAAAAAATATTGATTTTCCCCTAAAAAGTAATTTCTGAACTCGATTCGGTCTCAATAATCATCCTCTCTATCATCTTATTATAAACAACAAGAAGGTAAAATAAACTGGTCTAAATTCAGGGAAATTTTAAAAATGAATTACAAACATCTGCAAAACATTACAAGACTTAGATAATGAAGTAAAACTAATAGTACACTTACAAGGATCGCTCACCAATTCTACCACATTTCTCAAAATAACAAACCCAAAAATCAAATCCCAGTAAAAACCAAATGAAATGTAAACATAATTTAAGGTGCTATTGGCAAATGACGACCAGACTTAAAAAGAAAATTAAACAAACTGACGAGTTAAAACTAATCTAGACCAGCATAGGCAAGCCTTCAGACTTTTCTAAAAGAAATTCACCCGTCATCTAGGCATATGGGACATACAATAAAAAGTCAAAAACAAGAATTTTCGTCAATAAAACTAGATTCACAAGTGGCAAATTCTGATTTTGAGAAAACATCTCTTATAGCTGCCTTCAAAAGCCATTCAACCCAGTTGAAAACGATCACTTTCATCAACAAATAGAGGAATTCAATCAGAAACCACTATATACAGCTCCAATCAATATAAAGTACCCCATCAGAAATTAAACAAGAAATCAAAAACTAAGACATCAGCAGGGACATTATTTCTAACAAAGTTCTAAAAGAGGTAAATAACAATTCGATAGCAACAATATTTAAGCCAGCATGTAGAATAGGTTACTCTCACAACGATTGGAAAATTCCTTCCGAAAACCAGGAAAGAACCCAAAAGATCCAGCGAACCATGAATTTATAAGCCTACTCCCGTCATTGACGAAACTATTAGAGAAACTGATATGAAAACGATTCATAAAATTCATGCACACATCCCAGACACGCAATTTGCATTTCGACCTAACCACTCCACAGCACATCACTCCGCTTACCGAATATATGGCGCAAGGATACCAAACAACACCGCAATATTCCTAGACATCACCAAAGCGTTTGACAAAATATGACATCAAGGCCTTCTCTACAAATGAAATAGGCACTCCAGACTACTTATTCCAACTGATGAAAAGTTTTCTACATCAAAGAAAGCTCCAAATCAAAATGAATCCTTACGCCAGAACAGGGCTGGCTCAAGACCATTATCACCGGTATTTTTCAATTTCCGATTAACCACACTTAATAGATTCGCAAATAGCAAATAGCGCAAATAGCTTTTTAACGAGAAATAATACATAGATTAAACGTGGTTGAAGACTATCGGCCTGTCAATGCTAGCGGAGCGCGGAATTATTGCATATCCTTTAAGCGAAAAATATTGTCACCAACCAGAATGCCGTGTTATATGAAGTAAATGTTCCATTCAATAGTAAATATCCAAGCAATAAGTGTATGATAGCAAGGAATTATAATTATGAATGTGTTCTATGCTGAATGATAGAAGGGAAGTGTATTCTCGAGGCACGGGTATTACGTATGAACCTAACGTATCAACTTTACCTTTCTAAGGACTTATCGCCAGTAGCTGCTTTTTAAATAAGGAACTAAACAAATACAAAAAACATTGCCATCGAAAGTATCATAAAACGCATTTTTCAGATTGCAAAACTGTAAGAAACACCATGTCCGACACTTCTGCTGCTGGGTTGTATGCATAAAAATTAAAATGTCTAAACAACCATGTCTTATAAAAAATACAAATATTTACAATGAGCAATCAGTATGAATACACACTACATTTCCGAAAAGTTGGGGTTTCATAAGAAAGTGTCTGCCACCGGAGAAATTTCAAATTCACTAGCATATAATATACTACCAAGAATGGTGTAATTTTGTACTGGACTATACACAATTGAATCACTTTATGAGTTCATTTCTGATTTTTTCTCATTTTCAGTCAAAATTTAGGCCTATGGATACTTTGGAGTGGTGATTTAGGTATAATAATTTTATTTTTATAATAATAAAACGCAAAAATTGCAATTTTTATTTATGAGTGAAATCTCAAATATGCTACTTACCGCTGTTATTGAACCTAAAGGTTCTGCAATGTTTATGGCTAGAAAAAAAAAATGAAGCTTGCAACTTTAGTTGTGCTTAAGCAATTACTCTAATATATTAGAAAATTTTCCATTCAATTCCAATACATTTTTTGCTGCAAATATTTTATGTTTAAAAACTTTCAAGCAATTATTCCTTTGATGCATAGGACAGCTCAATCCAGTGCTGTTGTGTTTAAGATTCTACTGCAATTTTGAATCAAAGCAGAGTATTCATAGCGGGCTCCTGACAATCCAGTCACTCGATCAATTTTATGGAAATGACTCTTCTAGTGAAATTGTAACTGAGCCAGTCACTCAGACCGTTTGAAATGTATGCAGGAATGTTAAAATCACATAAGTCGCAATGTTTAAAACCTGTTTTTAACGGCATTTCTTGGTTGAGAAAACGGAGTATTCCCCACCCCATGTCCGTCACTTGATCCAGAAACTTTTCATTATGCTAAGACATATTTACGAGACTCTTCGGTAAGGACATGCATTCAAATTTGTTTCAAAACGTTTTTCAGAAAAAGTGAGACAAGATCATAACTAACAGATGTCGCCATCTTACCTGCACAAGACATCGGTTCAAGGAAGAGATGTCTCTACTCCACAATTCACAAAGTTGTTTGATAACAGATATGAAGCTTTCAATAGTATTTTCATATGCACCAAGATGACTTCTTGCGGGAGATTAAAACACCGCGCATTGTAGCCTCTACGCAGGGTTTGGATGTATATTCAATCATTTTATTGATAATCACAATCTTGTATTCAAAAAAGCGTCAATCTTATGGGATGCTCAGTGCGGTTCGTACGAAAAGTACATGTTCACTTAAAAAATTGAAAGAATCCCCGCGAACCTTCGGAAATACATCACGTTTTATTCAAACATTTTTTCTGTGTCTTTCTCGATGGTTCTCAAGAAGCAGGCTGAAATGTGGATTTCTCTCGAATAGCAGGAAACAGGGGGGGGGGGTATCTCCAGACAACACCCGGTCGCGGGTCTTCGGCACACCCACTATCTCCAAGCACCCTCGCGCGCTTGCCGCAGAGCACGCCCCCACCCCCCCACCCCCACGCCTGTCGCCGGCGGTGGAGCGAGACGTGATGCCGGAAGAGGTGATGGTGGCGGTGTCGGAAGTGATGTGTTGTCTACATCTTCATAAATGAACAACAAAATATGCAAATTCCTCCAAAAATTCAACAATGTGTTATGATTTAAAAACAATCGACAACTACTCTGAGAATTAATAATAAACCCTTCTAGATTACATTTCTAAAAAAATTTCAAAAACTTTCAGATCCAGAAATACCTTCTGTTGAAACTTAAAATCCTAGTAAAACTTACCGGCAGTCAAAAATAGTTTATTCTATGAAAGTTTGATATCGCGTTCGCCACTGTGAATATAGAGCCGTGATTCTCTCCTTTGGATCTTTACGATAAAATTTGAGAAAACTTAAGATAAATATGCGAGAAACCTTTCACGAGTGTATGAAAAATGAATACATTGAACTATTTTTAGATTATAAGAGTGAGGGTCTTTCTTCTTGCAGTTACAAAATCAAAATATAAAGCATAACTTGCAAGTCAAATTAATTTTACTTTTCTATTCAATTCAAAATAATGTCCCCAGCGAAGAATTAAAAAGGATATTCCATAATGCAAAACTGCTTTCTATTTTACCATATGATGTGTAGAAGTGAATCATTTCTTCTTGTGGAAGAAAAAAAAATTGTCTTTTAATCTTTTTTGAATCAATGAATTTCAAATGGCGGAGGTTTTTTATTCAGTTTCGGTAGATCTGAGATGTATTTGTTTTGGAATTGATTCTAGAGCTCAAGGAAACATGAATGAAGTGATCTTCTCACCTACATTCCACAAGCAGTTTTATTGTTTGACAATCATTTCTATTAAATTTCTCCAAATGATGTGTTTACTTTAAAAAACATAGAAAATATTATTTATTTTATATTACATATCCTTTGCAAAGAGAGATTGTGTTTGCATGTTTTCAATGAAGTTTCATAGACCTTTCAAATTTTCTTTCATGACATTTCAAAACATATTTGCATGCTTAGATATTTTTATGGAGAAATTCACACATGGTTGAGTATTTGTCAAGGCGTACTGTATATTTAGAATTCTATCTAGCCTATGAAGAACTTGTTTAAATTTTATATTTTAATTTGTTGTGAATCTTCGGACATTTTATTCAAACATTTTTTCTGCGTCTTTTTCAATGGTACTCAAACAGTAAGCTGAAAAGTGGATTTCTCTCGAATATCAGGAAACAGGGGGGGTGGGGGTATCACAGTCACCAGCCGGCCGCCAGCGCGCGCTATCTACAGCCACCCCCGCTGGAGCGACCTCCCACCCCCGCTGCGCCCGCGGAGATGATAGAGGGCGGCGGCCCCCTAATGAATATGAGATTATACGCGAGCTATATAAAAATGAAAGTCTCGAATGAACTTCACTTCTCAGTTTACATTTGCAGAAGACGCTAGCCATGACGAATGATATGAGTTTTCAAAACTTCATTGAGCTGAACGACCATAGGTTTTTTCCGAGCGATATTTATAATCGCAGCATCATACACTATGCTGCGGCATTTGGAGATATAGAAGGGCTAATTTTCTGTTTATGTCGCGGCGAAAACGTCGACCTTCGGGACAATTATGGGAGAACACCGCTACACTACGCTTTTCGTTCGAGATCAAGTGTGGCGATTAACTTTTTGCAATTTGTTGGGGCAAATCGTTTCGCGTTGGATATTCTCATGAATTTCCCCGAAGACCTATTTTCGTGGGAGCACATTTATTGCATGTGCCCAGAAGGTTGCATATCATGTGCCATCGAGCCGCGTCACTGCCACGCGGATGTCCCGCTTCATGTATATTCCCCACTAGTGGGGGAGGGTTTTGAATGGCAACATGCGAGGACGCCACCTCAACTCGCCGTGCCGCCGCCGCCCTCACCACCACCAGTCGCCGAGGAAGGGGACAACAGCGGGACGGAGAGACGTCCTGTTGCGATCGTGCGACCACAGCTGCCCCCATCACCATCTACCGAGGACGGCAACGGGCCACCTCAGAGGCAGCGCCGCCGGCGATTAAGGGGTCCCCTAGCCCGGCGCCCGCACTCCGTGCGACCCCCGCCGCCATTACCACTTACGGAGGACGGCAACAACGGGCCCCATCAGAGGCAGCGCCGCTGGCGATTAGGACCTTTAGCCCGACGGCAACACTCTGTGCGACCCCCACCGCCCCCATCTCCACCTGCCGCCGCATCATCACCCCCGGCATAGAAAAAGTAAGTATTTTTATTTTTATTTTATTTTTTTTTAATTTCTTGTCTGTTCTCTGATTCTATTCTGCATCTCGTTGTTGCAGTTGTTTTGAAACATGTCTACCGCGCGTGGCATGGAGTTTGTGCATCGCTGTTTCCAAGAACATCCACTGCGAATCGATCAGCCCCAACAAATTGCAGAAAGTTAAATGTCACACTTGATTGTGAACGATAAGGGTAGTGTAGAGGCGTTCTCGCTTAATTGTTCTGAAGATCGACGTTTTCACCGCGGTTCAAACAAAATTTTAATCCTTCAATGTCGTCGAATGCTGCACCATAGTGAATGATGCTGCGTTGGTATATATCAATTGGAAAACACTATGTTAATATTCTCATTTTTTTTTTTTTTATATAAAGAAAAACTTTTCAAATGCACTGTATATTTAAGTTTGAGGATTTGGAGAATGGAGTAGGAAAATAAGAACACTGCACTTATATTTAATATTTTGTTTTATTTTGTAATATATGTACATCATATTTTTACAGTTGTGCAATAAACATTTTGACAACAATTATTGAATGTATTGAAAAAAAAACTTTACTATTGTTACATTTTGACAAGAGTATTTATTTAAAAAAAAAAAAAAAAATTGATATAAAAATTAGAGAGATAATCAGTTTGATTTATTTAGTAAATTGTACATTATTTCCAATTTTTTTAATTTGTAATTTTATCACATTCATTTTGAAATTTTTATTTTTGCCTTTAGAAGAGCACATATATTTGATTTAAATAAAGAAAACTTTTCAAATGCACTGTTTTTATTCACTTTCTTGTCACAATCTTTTCCTTTTTATTTCAAACTAGATCAGTAATTTTCATTTAATTTAATATTTGAATGTTATTTTATTTCATTTTATAAATATTTGATCATTGACAATAATAACTTTATAAATATTTGAAAAATTTTCTCTTGCTATATAATGTATCTCTTTAATATTGAATTTTTTATTTTTGTTTTTAGAAGAGCACATATATTTGATTTAAATAAAGAAAAACTTTTCAAATGCACTGTTTTTATTCACTTTCCTGTCACAATCTTTTCCTTTTTATTTCAACTAGATCAGTAATTTTCATTTAATTTAATATTTGAATGTTATTTTATTTAATTTTATAAATATTTGATCATTGACAATATTAATTTAATAACATCAAATAATAATTTTATAAATATTTGAAAAATTTTCTCTTGTTATATAATGTATCTCTTTAATATTGAATTTTTTATTTTTGTTTTAGAACAGCACATATATTTGATTTAAATAAAGAAAAACTTTTCAAATGCACTGTTTGGTATTCTGTCACAACCTTGTATGGGATATATTTTTAAATTTATGAAAGTATTTGAAACTTATTCGATTTCATTTATTGTTTGGCAAACAATTTTTAATAAATCATGAAGTATGGTTGAGTGGTAAATTGACAAACAATTTTTAGCAATACATGTATGGTTGAATTGTAAATTTTGAAATGAATGTAATAATTTACATTATAAATATTTAAAACATTTTCTTCTGTAATTTTAGATACTTCATATTGTATATTTAAGATTGAGGATTTGGAGAGTGGAGTAGGAAAATAACCAGAACTCTGCAGTTATATTTCATATTTTGTTTTATTCTATAATAAATATACATCATTTTTTCAGTTGTGCAATAAACATTTTGACAACAATTATTGAATGTATTAAAAAATTGATATAAATATAAGAGAGACAATCATTTTGATTTATTTATTAAGTTGTACATTATTTCCTTTTTTTCTAGAAGTCCATATTGCTTGAACCATATTAAGAGATTTTCCCAACTTGTTTGTTTCAATAAATCTTTGTACTTGTATATAAGTACAACACTTGCTTTATTCTTAGGATGAATCCCAAGAAAAGTTAAATGCGGCCTTTCCGCTAAAAATTCTTCTTTGCCTATGGCTTCAATTTCTGATGTAAATCTATAAAGAAAAGTATTATTACATAATTTTTTAAAAAAACCTTTTTACAAGCATATTAAAACATATTTTGCATACCTTGTTGGGAGAAATACATCGAATGTATTGTGCAGAGTCGCTACATACGATGATTTTTTATATGCCTCACTGACAGTGAGGTGTATGTCTGTAATTTCGAAGAAAATACCTTTCGGCAACTGCCTCATGTTTACTCGAATTGTAGTGGCTTCCATCTTTTTTATTAATGCTTCCCACGAACTAAACAATGAAAACAAACATTTTTAGGGACAACTCAGAGTAAAACAGCTACAAGGAAAATTATTTCACTTACTCGGTCGTTTTTTTCGACGTGTATATAAATACAGCACTATTACTAATCTGTATGCAGTCTGTGTTGACATTCATTTGTACTGCTTGCATTGCATTGTCTTCCTGTCTTGAAGAGAACGGGAGAAGCATGTTGTTTTTTGATGTTTCTTCTACCAGAGCAATGGACTGATCTCCCTCATCATCATATAATAACTTCAATGCCTCTTCACACGCTTGTTTCTTTATCACTTTTCTTTTTTCTTTTACCTCTTCTGATATACTTTAAAAAAAATGAAACACTTTGAAACTACTCACTGAATGTATGATATTTGAAATTGAAAAAATTGAAAAAGACTTACAGTTTTCGTTTTCGAAGTGCTGGTGGCGATGTTTCAATCAATTCTCCAGCGAAGTCCATGGAGTCTTCTGGCATCCCGTTCATGACGTGTTGCGAGCTGCTCATGGTGTCTAGTTAGTTGGGGCACGCGAGCGAGTGAGCGTTGCTCGAATGGAACCCCTTTTTAAGTCGACGCGTTGAGATTATTAAATTATCAGTGACTCCACTCTCTCTTCCGATGCTCCAATTAGAATGTCCGCTGGACCCCCGAATGCTTCCCCACTCTCTTCCGGTGCTCCAATTAGAATGTCCGCTGGACCGCCGAATGCTTCCACTATCTCTTCCGGCGCACCAATTAGAATGTCCGCTGGATCGGCGGATGCTTCCACTATCTCTTCCGGCGCTCGAGTGATATCAATACATCCTGTTTTCCTAATTATCTCTTCCGGCGCTCGAGTGATATCAATACATCCTGTTTTCCTAATTATCTCTTCCGGCCCTCGAGTGATATCAATGACATCCTGTTTTCCTAATTATAACTTCCGGCTGTGGTCGACTGCTGTTCTTATCACTATCGCTTGGGGGAGTGATGAATGGCTTCTGCGCATGCGCACTGCACGTGCTGGATGTGATAGTGTGAGATAACATAGGGTTTAAAACTCCATGTCCACAGAGCTCTGCCATTAGTCTGCCATTTGCTCTTGAAGTGCGCGGACCTTCTTGTGTACTGCTATTTGAGTGTTGACGTCGTGTTAGTCACGTGTGATTCAACTCTGTCTTGTGTACTGCTATTTGAGTGTTAGTCACGTGTGATTGTTAGCATTCAGTGATTCGATTTGAGATGAAGAAATTTCTGTTAAATCGGCACATTCGTGACGAAAGTGAGTCTCATGCAGGTCGACAAGCGGAAGTGTCTTCTCCGCAGCGTGAGGATGGTAAAATAAATTTCTTTTAATAGGAGTGCTTAGTGATGTGTTGTATGATTAACATGTATGTGTTTTCATGGATTCTATAGATGTCCCGTTTCTATTCAATCGTCGTGACGAAAGTGAGTCTCATGCAGGTCGACAAGCGGAAGTGTCTTCTCCGCAGCGTGAGGATGGTAAAATAAATTTCTTTTAATAGGAGTGCTTAGTGATGTGTTGTATGATTATCATTTATGTATGTGTTTTCATGGATTCTATAGATGTCCCGTTTCTATTCAATCGTCGTGACGAAAGTGAGTCTCATGCAGGTCGACAAGCGGAAGTGTCTTCTCCGCAGCGTGAGGATGGTAAAATAAATTTCTTTTAATAGGAGTGGTTAGTGATGTGTTGAATGATTATCATTTATGTGTGTGTGTTTTGTTTGATTCTATAGATTGCCCGTACCAACAACAACAACGAGACATTGCAAACGCTCCCCAATGGACGGACGTCGTTCAGTCTTTAAACGCCCGTGTATTTCGAGGTGTCATTTTGAATCCTCCTCCCCCACATGACATTGCGAATCCGGTCGAGTTTCTCAACCGTTGTCGTGTTCCCTTCCATCGTAAGATGTTTGAAGAGCTCAACAACACTCTCGGTCGATCTAATTTCAAAATTTTCGCGCAACTCGAGTGTCAGTTTTTAATTGAGAAAGAGAACGTCGAGACGCACGAAATTGTAGGGGTGCTGCAGCCTATCTTTCTTTCGGCACGAACGGCTGTGTTAACGAAGGCGGATGACATTTCGGAATTTTTCCTTTCTCATATAGCACAACCTATAAATTCTAAATTCGACGAGTTTTCCGAGAGAGATTCCGGGAAATCGTTGGCCTCTATCGTCGCTCTTCATGTTTCGGCTCACTTGTTTGAACCTATCGCTCATTCTGCCTCATCTTATCTTCCTCTTCCGGCAACCATCGCGAGACGTCAAGGTGTGATCAACGTGCAAAATCGAGACGAGAAATGTTTCCTGTGGGCGGTGGCTTCGGCTCTTTTTCATAAACGTCAACCCCCACACATCAAAATTTTGAATTCTAATCGTACCGGTACCTATCAAACCCTTTTCGATGAATTGGAAACCAGTCTCGATTTGCGCGGCATCTCCTGGCCCCTGCCCGTTCACGAGATCAAACGTTTCGAACGTCAAAATTCTAGCTTTTCATTCAATGTTTTCACGTTAGAGTTTGATTCGGCCAACAAAACTTGGAAAATCGTAGGTCCTGTACACTTTTCGGGGTCGAAGAAAGAGAACCATTTCAATTTCTTGTTGATTCATGGCGATGGCGGACAGTCCCATTACGTTTGGATCAAAAATTTAAGTAGACTGATTCGGTCTCAACATTCGACTCACAAGGGTAGGATTTTCGTTTGCGACAGATGTTTGAATGTGTTTTACTCACAAGCGCATCTCGAGGCTCACGAAATTGATTGTCGATCCGTGGGGTCCCCCGCACGTTTGATCCTTCCGTCGGAGACGAGCAAAGAGGAGGAGCGCTTCATGCAATTTCAGCACATCGAAAGACAACAACGATGCCCGATCGCGGTTTATGTTGACTTCGAAGCGCTTACGGTCCCCGTGTCTTCGTGTGAGCCGTCGTTGAATGGATCCTTCCTTCAACCATATCAAATTCACAAACCCTTTTCGGCCGCGCTTCAAGTGGTGTGCTCGTTTGATGAGTCGCGAAATCAACTGGTCAACTTTCACGGTCCCGACGTCGCGATACAATTATTAGCATTCTTAGAAGGTCTCGCGAAAGACTATGAGCAACTTTTGAGTCATCCTTCTCCCCTCGTGATGAACAACGAAAACGAGGCGTCTTTTCAAAATTCCGATGTATGCCACATATGCAAAGGACCTTTTCTTCCAAATTCCGTTCGCGTCAGGGACCACGATCATTTTTCGGGTGTCTTTCGCGGCGCGGCTCATCAAGCGTGCAACGTCAACTTTCCCGCACCAAAGTTCATCCCCGTCGTCATGCACAACGGGAGCGGTTACGATTGGCATTTTCTCCTTCAGGCCTGGGGCGAAAAGAACTGTATGAACAACGACGGGCTGCGCGTGGTTCCACACAATCACGAGAGATTCGTGGCGATTTCCCAGAGAATCGGGAAAGTGGAACTACGCTTTTTAGATTCATTGAAATTTTTAGGTGCATCGCTCGACTCTTTAAGTCGATCGCTCGATTCGGCCGATTTGAAGTTCACCCGTGCAGCCTTTCCCGACGATCGTCTTTTCGAGTTGGCCAGAAGGAAGGGCGTGTTTCCCTACGATTATGTCAATGACATGTCCAAATTGGACGACACGAGGTTACCGTCGCCCGAGGCCTTTTACAGTCGCCTCACAGACACACCCGTGTCGGACTCGGAGTACGCGCACGCGCAGGCCGTGTGGGACGCGTTCTCTATTCAAAATTTGCTGCAGTACGCCGATTTGTACTTGAAAGTCGACGTGCTGTTAGAAACCGACACGATGGAAACCTTTCGAAATTTGTGTTTGGAGGTGTACGGGCTCGATCCTCTCTTTTACTACACCGCTCCCGGGCTTTCGTGGGACGCCATGTTGAAAACCACCGGCGTTCGACTAGAGCTACTCACAGACATCGACATGGTTCTCTTTTTCGAACGGGGCATCCGGGGGGGACTCGTGCAAGTGATCGGTCGTCACGCTGAGGCCAATCACCCCTTTGCGGGTGAACGCTTCCGGCCAAGCGATAAGGCATCTTATCTCGCCTACGTTGACGCGAATAACTTATATGGTTTCTCGATGTCACATCCGCTTCCGGTGGGCGACTTCCGGTGGATGCCGGAAACCGACATCGAGCGGTTGAACATCGCAGAGGCGGCTGCGGAAGTCGACCGGGGATACGTTTTGGAGGTCGACCTCGACTATCCTGACGCCATCCACGATCGCTTGAGCGATTTGCCGCCCTGTCCGGAAACCCGCGTCCCCCCCGACTCGAAGAGCAGGCAAGCCAAGTTGCTGGCGACGCTGCTGCCCAAGCGTCGTTACGTCATTCACATTCGAAATTTAGTTCAGGCCCTCGAGTTGGGAGTGCAACTCACAAAAATTCACCGCGTTCTCTCTTTTTCGCAACGACCTTGGCTTGCCACGTACATGGACCTGAACAACGCACGTCGACAGCGCGCGTCCTCCGATTTCGAGGATAAATTTTTCAAACTCATGAACAATTCGATTTACGGCAAGTCGATGGAGGACGTGCGCAACCACCGACGCATTTATCTCGTGAACAAGTGGGAAGGGAGGTGGGGGGCCAGACGTCTCATCGCCGATCCCGCTTTCGTGCGTAGTCATCACGTGAACGGCGATCTCATGACCATCGAGTTGCGAAAAACGGAGGTGAAGTTCACAAAGCCCATCTATTTGGGGTTTTGTATATTAGAAATTTCGAAGCATAGAATGTATGACTTTTTTTATAATTACTGTCAAAAACATCTTTGTGATCTTCACCTTCTCTACATGGATACCGATTCATTCATTCTTTCTACTTCCACGAGTGTGTACGCTGAGATGAATCGGCATCCATCCTGGTTTGATACATCCTGTTTCGCTCCCGATAACGCATTTGGCGTGACACCTCGCAATAAAAAGGTCTTAGGGTTGTTTAAGGACGAATGCGGAAGTGATCCCCTGCTCGGCTATGTAGGTTTACGTCCAAAAATGTACTCCATCGAAACCCGATCTCGGGCATGTTCTTCTCGGGCGAAGGGAGTACAACGTTCGGTCGTCAAACGCTATAAATTTCAAAATTATTTGGACTGTTTATTTCGAAACGAAAATAGAATCGACAAACAATGTACTATTCGGTCCAAATCCCATATCAATTATTCATTTGTTCAAAACAAGCGTTCGTTGTCCGTGTCTGACGACAAACGCTATTGGATCGATAAATTTACAAGTCTGCCATGGGGTCATTTCCGCATCCCGCGTACGCGTCCGTCCATTTCTTCTTCTTCTTCTTCAGCGTGCACGCTCGTCCCTGCAGGCGGGGTTCAGATAGACTAGCATTCATTTTTAAACTTTTTATATAATGATTAGACATTTTTAGTAGTATTTTTAATTTTTTTATATATTTTATGGTTAGACATTTTTAGTAGGTGGGAGATTTATGATGAATCACTTTCAACTAGTAGTAGGGGGAGCGTTTGCAAACACGTTGAGACAGGTCTCAACACGTTGAGACAGATCTCAACACTCGTCCATCGCCTGTCGCCATGGAACAAACTCACTTAGACGAAGAAGCGTATGATGCATGGAAGAAGCGGATGATGATGAACTGGGACAGCCTCCCAGTTGCACCATCATCGCCTACAACAACAGTCTTCAGCGCCCCTACTACGCTGCAGTCTATCGCTCGACCGTTGATGTGTGCTGACCGACGCTGTCACGAGGAAGAAAAAGAATCATCAGATGTCGAAGAAGATAAGGAAAAAACTCTTCACACGTGATTGGCTGTCACGAGAAAGTGGTATGGGATGCGGTGACCTCCTGTGTTGTGAAGCTGATGACCGTGCGCTATTGCGCCATCCAGAAAGCTTTGAACGCTCCCTGTCTTCAGCGTGCCCCCATCCCCCTGGACAGTGCACACAAATCATACGGGGCGGAAGGAGTTGGTAAAAGAAGATCCCCCCAACCGGAGGAGTTTATTCTCACGACGCTGAAGCGTTAGCTGTCCTTGACTCGACCACTTCCTTCACCGGTCGGCACTGCGACAGCGCTCGCGTTCGTCAATCCATCCAGACGCTGTGTTGGCCGTTCGAAAATATGGCACCGGCCTCCAGTCCACAGTGACGAAGATTGACGCCCATCTACGTCAGCACAGACTCGAGTTTGTACTCGTTTTGACAATCTAGCCTATGTACAGAGGGTTATAGAGCGTAGTATAACAATATGAAAATACAACTGTATGCAGTCAGGATCTAAGAATGATGTGCTATTTATACAAATTATGTAAAAACTCATTTTAAGTTCTTCATAGATTAGATAGAACACTAAATATATACAGTATGTAATGAAAAATGTTCAAACATGTGTGAATTTCTCCATAAAAATATCTAAGCATGCAAATGTTTTGAAATGTCATGTAAGAAAATTTGAAAGGTCTATGAAACTTCAATGAAAACATGCAATTACAAACACAACCTCTCTTTGCAAAGGATATGTAATAAAAGAAATAATGATATTTTCTATGTTTTTTAAAGTAAACACATCATTTGGAGAAATTTAATAGAAACGATTGTCAAACCAATAAAACTGCTTGTGAAATGTATGTGAGAAAATAATTTCATAATTCTTTTGTTTTCAATAAATCAAAAAACATTCTTTCAATTGTACTGATTTTTCAAATTATTTTTCCCTGTCACCGCCTTTTAGGGTTTCCCTTTTTTCTATTATGAAAGTCTTTTCAGCGGGACAGCGAGCGTCAGCGCTCTCGACTAGAGAGAGACGCGTGGCTGGCTATCTTATATAGAGCGCATTCAAAATGTGTGCCCCGACGTCGCTCACAGCGCAGAGTGCATTCAAAATGCGCGCGCGCCGCCGCTTCCCGACCTCGCTCAGAGGGCGCGCCACCTTGTTTCCCGAACCGCTCATAGAGAGCGCGCGCATCTCTATACTCATTAGTCTGCGCAGCGCGCGTCCTCTGCCACCCGCGCCGGCCCCTGCCCGCCGCTATCTTATCAACATCCGGTCGCCAGCGCGCGCCCTCAGCGGCCCGCCCCTGCCCGCCGCTATCTTATCAACCCCCCGGCCACCAGCGCGCGGCGCCCTCCCGTCGCGTGTACTATCAGTACCCCAAAGCAGGCAGCTTGACTGGAGATGTCGCCGTAGCTCAGAGCCAGAGTGCTGGCCGTCTCCCACACAGGAAATGGGATTGAGGCTGGTTCGAATCCGCTTCAGGCAGCAACATTTTTGAAACACACACACACACGCTTCCACAATTCACCACCAGAGCGCAGACACATACGCTTCCACAATTCACCCCCAGAGTGCGCGCACGCTTCCACACTTCGCCACCAGAGGTCGTAAGGGGGGGGTGGAGAGGGGTCATTGACCCTGGTCGGTGGGAGCATTATAATGGGCCGTTTGTTGACATCGGGTGGGCGGAGGGGGTGGGGTGGTGGGTTGTTGACATTCGGCGGGGCATTATAATGAGTGGCGCCGGTTGTTGACATCGGGCGGATGTGGGGTGGGGGGGGAGGGGGTTGTTGACATTCGGCGGGGCATTATAATGGGTGGCGCCGGCTGTTGACATCGGAAGTGGGGTGGGGGCGGGGGGGAGGGGGAGGGGTGGGGGCGGGGGGAGGAGGAGGGGTGGGCGGAAGTAGATAAGATAAGGCGATAAGAACACCAGATAAGATAAGCACTTCCTGCCATTATAATTGGTGGCGCCGGTTGTTGACACCGGATGTGGGGGGGCGGGGCCAGGAAGTAGATAAGATAAGCTGATAAGATAAGCACTTCCTGGCCCCGTACCCGCATGACCCCCCTACTATACACTAAACCTTCTCTCGCTTTTCCTTCCTCGTTCCTCCCCTTTTCTTTCTTCTCCTTCCCCTTTCCTCCCTTTCTCTCCCTTATCCTTCCTCATCCCTCCCAGTTTCTTCCTCTCTCGCGATCTCCCTCTTACCCATTTTCTCCTTTCCCTTCCTCTTCCCCCTTATCGCCAACTCCCCATTTCCCTACCTTTCCCATTCTCCCACCTTCCACACTCCCTCTACCGTCCTCTCCCAATCCCGCCACCGCTGATGTCTCCGCTCTCCCCACTTCTCTCTTCGCTTCCGCCGCCTCCTCAGACCTCTTCCATGCCTCCACCCGACCGTCCGCCCTCGTCTGCCAACCCTCCGCCGTCCCCTCTCTCCACATCCAACTGCCACTCCTTCCGCGTGGCCGGGCTCTCTCGCCTTACCCTACCCCAACTCGCGCCTTACCCTGCCCCAACGCAAGATGGAAGCGCGCGTTAGCCGGGCCACGATGGCCGGCGCGGGTGCGGCGGTGGAGGGAGGGGGAGAGGGAGGGGGAGGGAGGGGGGAGACGAGCAGAGGTAATGGCGCGCGAAGCCCGGGATCTGCGTGCCGCGGGCGGCGGGCGGCAGCCGCTGTGCGCTGCGTTCGCCCATTCGTCAGCCCCGCCCTCGCCTTCTCGCGGGCGTCTTGGCGATGTGAAACTGTTGCCGGGTACTCATCAATCCTGGTTAACCGTCTCGGCTGTGTCAAGGGCGGATTCGGAAAGTATTTAAGGAGACGGGATTTTTTTTTTAATTAAAGGAAACGTATTTTTATTGAATTGAAGGTTTTGGGACCGAATAACCTTATGACACACGAAATGAGAAAATACCACCCAGACTTGCAGTTTACATTTCAGTATTAATTAAATTTAAGTACCATATCCATGTGTTGTCGTTCAATTTAATAAAACTGTCAATTCAACCGTTGAATAACGTTCACTTAAGAAGTTTTAAATGTGGACAACAAATGGCAGAATGATTTAGTGAAGTTTGTTAGAAGTTACATAAGAATAGTTGCAGACGGGGACCTATTTTAGATTGAAACGCAATGCAATCAAAATAATTGAATCGTGGCCTTTTCGAACCATTCCAACATTCGCCTGTATTACCGCGGAAAACCACGGAAACCCCAGGGCCAGCTCGGACCCGGGCCTCTCGACGCACTAAGGCACTTCTTCTTCTTCTTCTTCTTCCTCTTCTTCTTCTTCTTCTTCTTCTTCTTCTTATTATTATTATTATTATTATTATTAATATACAATATATTATTGAAATAATAATTATTAATATTTCAACAATATAATCAAAGGATTAAGTGCATGGAAGAAATATAAATAAATTGAGTTCACATTTGACATTTCATTTATTGTAAGTTCTATTACTAAAACATTAAGGCAGTTGGATTTCTTCTTTATTACTGCGCTATATGTAAGATTCTCTTCCCTCTAATATTAATGAAAACATGCATAAGGTTTTACACTGCAATATATTCCAAACAACTTTGCTTAAGATTCTGAAACAAGAAAAAGTTCTCAAGGTTATTTCCATAAAATACGGGTTGCTAGCACGTTCAAAAACGAAAAGTTTCGTGTGCGGCTTATCCATTTAATTGCATGCCTTAAGTCAAAAAAGCAATCTTTTCTGTATTTTCAACATCATATTGTTTTTTGTTTCACTCCGTGTTTGTCAACAGTCGTCTACTTTTTACAAGAAGAATGAGGTTTAGTATCAATATGTAACAAAATCAAATCGCCCAATAATTATCAATCCTTCGTACTATAAATGAATTTTACAAATGGACGAAATTGACAGGGGGAAATCACACCTGCATTATATTTAGGCCCTCCGCAGCACTTCCAAATACAAAATTACCAATAGCATTACGTGATATGTAATTACGAACTTTACAAGATTTTTAAACTTTCGTATCTCTCATATCTTCGAAATTTTGATTTTTTTTAAGAGAATAGTTACAACAAATTAATCTATACAAATAAAAAGGTTCCATGTCACATTTTGCCGGTTTTGAGTTAACAGTGAAAAAGTATTCTTAAAATATAAATTCAACTTCCTGTACATGCTATGCATTCCGGTTATTCTTTATCAAAAATCACGTTTGGCTGGTTAGAACTCTTCGATTGGGATTTGTTGACAACCATCCCCACATTCTATCTACCAACAATCTCCACAAATTGAAACTATTCTTCTAATATTCTCATATACACCTTAGCGAACGGACACCAATAGTGGCAGATAATATAAGATCATATCGGTTTCTCAAAATGCTTGGGTTATTCTTTACTATGTAAAACTCAATGAGCAAATTAACATACCTCTTTGTGAATTTCTTTTCCATGGTTTCTCCGATCTACATCAGACCAATGCCGGAGCAGTATCCTGAAAAACAGGCCACGAAACGGGCGCGAGCTGTTTTTCTTGTTCCTTGTCCTATTATCACCTCTTACTAACGCGCTCGCGCGCGCACACACACACACTTACATTTGCATGTACTACACTACCACACTCGGGAGATTGTCCGACTGGGGTGGTGTGCCGCTGGTAGAAGTTAACCAGTTGGGGAAAAACTCCACTAGATGATGTGTAGGTCACCGCTGGATTTCACCATCCAGCTGAAGATCACCGCCACTTCCTACGTTAAAAACATCCAAAGCCCTTACGGCACTAATGTTCTTATCAATGAGAAACTAGCCCGGAAACACTATTCAATCTATTAATCAATCAATCAATTAATGGGGAAACCAGTAAGGACTGGCAGGTCGACGCCGCCGAATCTCGCTATCTAGCGGGGGGAAATCACCTTCACATCCAGCAATAAAACATGCACTACAATTACGGGACAAAGGACCTTACCAGTTCTCGCACGCAGAAACCCTTATTGATCAATCGACGTGTTTAGTGCATACGAGTAAATGCGAAAAAATTTCATAGCTTATAACCTATATAGCTTATAACGAATATATATATATATATATATATATATATATATATATATATATATATATATATATATTGTGCCGAGACGGGATTATACAACCCCGTCACACCACAGTTTCGTCGGCGTCAACGCTCACAGACGGCGAGAAGAGCAGTCGAATACCTGAGTAGCAAAACGCGCAGCCTGGTATCCGTTGCTCGCACTAGCATCCACAAACTATCGAGTCACGTTTTTCCTGAAAGGAGTGAAGTAGGAGAAATTACCCCCCCTTCTCAGTATCTGCTCAGAATTTCCCCAGCGCGGCGCTAATAAATAGGCTGACGCGCATACGGAAAATCTCTTTTGTCGCCATCTCGCCTGGAGTCAACATCTCTTCTGCTAGCACGCGTCAGGTCTGCAGTTCTTCACGTAAGGCACCGCTTGGCAAGTGTGCAGATTTTATCAGAGCGTTAGATTAGTTAGAAATTGCCGCAACGACTGTTTAGAATAGGAGTGTACGGCGTTGCAGAAAAACGTCTAGCTAGTCATCCGCGCAGTAGTCAGGAATTAGAGAAATATTCTTCTATTAACTAGTGCGGGAAGTAAAAGTGTGCCCGTTTTCAGGAAAGCTCTGAAAGTTCTTAATTAACAGAATAAAGTTAGGAACGAGCGAAGTACTTGCACTGGCAGTTAGGGAAGTGCAAGGGACATTTTCTGCAAATTGGGCGTAATCGAAGGCGATAGCAGCCGTGGAGGAGAAGAAATCGGTTAGTGGAGACGGAAGAATACGCGAGGCGACCGAGAAGACGACGACTGAGCAAAAGGACGGCGAGAGCAGCGCAGAACTTCGGAGTCGAACAACGTGGTGCGGAACGCAACACGCTGTTTCAAGGTTGAAAGGCGGTCAGTGTCGAGGTAACCCGTAAAACTGAATTTAGGTCAAGTTCACGTCGGCGGGAAAGAACAATTTCAGAAGTGTTGAAATTTGAGGACACGGATATTAATAATTTGTAGCTTGGGAGTGGGAGATTTAATGCGTAATTGCTTGCCTTTAACCATTCTATTGTAGCAGCCATTATTCTGTTACCAGCACTTATAATTTAAGGAGAAATTGAGAGTAGTGCGCTTGCCCACAAGTTAATTATTGTATGTAAAATTTTGAAAAGGCAAGAGATTGTAAATTAGGATTAGTTTCACGTGCAATTGTAATTGGAATAAGTTAAATTTAGACGTAGTGAATTTTCGAAGGGAATTCCCAGTACTGGTGAAAGAAATTGATTCAGAAAATCAGTTCTAAACAAAATTAAATGTTAATTTGTTGAATAGGTTGTCAAAGTTACTTATTTGTGTTTATTCAATCATTTTTGGAAGGGTAATTCTATGTGATTTGTTTTTCATTTTTATTAATTCATGCCACAGAATTTTGAGTGAATTATATGCTCGTTTATGTGTGATTTGTGTGACTTTTATTGTGTCAAGGGTTCAGACCTTTCTCGTACCCCAAAGATCCTGCTTCCTGAGATTCTAAGCTCGCTTCACGAGCATAATATCTTAACGACTTGCTTACAGTGCATGCTATGCTGAGTGTGCTGAAGAAGGTTCGTGGCGGTTCGTGGCGGGTCGGTGGGCCTTGGGCGGGGCAACGGCGGGCGAGCGGGCTGCCCGGGCGGGCGGTGCGGCCCGTCGTTGGCACGCAGATTGCGTCGCGCGCGCGCGGTTAATCCGGTTATCCGCACCCTCCCGCAGCTGCCGCGCCCACCGCGCCACCAGCGACAACGGTGTCAGTCCGCCGCCATCGTGGAAAGCGTACCAATCGGATGCGGCGGGCGTGCGACTGCTCATGAGCTTGCAGCCTACATTGTTTATGGTACATCAATATATACATGTATTATATTTCTTCCACGATGCTTTTTGATGTTGGCAGCAAAAACAAACGAGTTCTGATATATAGTTTTATTTGATTAAAACTGCATTAATAGAGAAATGTGGAAGGAGTTGAATTATTAGTTGATGGATGTTAGTGTGTGTAATAATGACTGCATGTATTAGGAGAAACGCTGCACTATTTTGCAACACGTTTTTTTCTCTATTTTACAAGTGGAAATTTTAATCACCGGATAGTGAAAATTAGAGTTTGAATATTCGAGAAATGATTTCTGTCACCCAACAAGAAAATGTTAAAATAAATCGCTTCCAGCAGTGCAAGCAATAACAAATCAGTGCTTGTGTATCGCATATGACGCGTCATGGGTCTACAATGAAAGACAATTTAAAGCTATGATTCAACATTATGTTCTAGATCAATAAACAAAGTCAGCAA
The DNA here is from genome assembly GCA_038098605.1 of Gryllus longicercus. Lineage (NCBI taxonomy): Eukaryota > Metazoa > Arthropoda > Insecta > Orthoptera > Gryllidae > Gryllus > Gryllus longicercus. Next base: position 96,208 of record JAZDUA010000611.1, on the reverse strand, counting down.
CATATTATAATGAATCATTATTTAGTCTGTTGCGGTAGATATTCGTTTAAAGGACCCATAATTCCCCGTTATTAAAGAATTCCGTCCACCCATTTGTTTCTCACTGCAACTGTAGTGTCGTTTCCAGACGCTATTTTAAGCACGTGACTGATGACGTACTGTCCCCCCGCAAACGAGGCACTTATCCTTCCACCGTATCATAGCTCCCTGCGCTCTTTGTATCACGCTGGTCGTGTGTGCGCCAGGAGGGAAGGGGGCGTGTGATCAAGCGGTGCGTGAAGGAGGCGGGAGTGCGGTCCGCAGACGCTGCGAATCTGAAGGAGGCGTCGAGATGCTGCGCACGCTCCTTGCGTTATTCAGAGGCCCCGGGGCGCCCAGCGCATCCCGCCCGTTACGCTCCCTCGGCCCGCTCCGCCTCACCCCGCTCGCGCCAACCCCGCCCCGCCCCGCCCCGCCCCACTGCGCCCCGTTTCACCCTGCCGCAATCCGTTCGTTCATGTTCCGACGTGTCCCGCCTCGCCCTCTCTTCGCCTCGCAGTGCCTTGTCAAATATCGCCCCGCGTCTCTCCACCCGACCGCCCCGCTCCGCTCACTTTACCCTGCCTTGCCCCGCGTGCTCCAACCCCACCCCACCGTCCTCCGCTCCCCTTCACCCCACCACACACCGCCCCTTCATGCACCGACGTGCCCCGGCCCGCCCCATGTTCGCCTCGCCCCGCCCTGACCAAAATCATCCCGCCCCTCTCCAACCGACCATCCCGCCCCGCTCGCTTCACCCTGCCCCGCTCCGCTCTCTCCACCTCGCCTCACTCGATCCACCACGCCCCTCCCCTCCCCGCCCCTTTCAGAAGTTTTCAGTTCGTGAATAACAGCTATCATTCTACGATCGTTGAAGAATATACTCTTCCTGCACAAAGCATGTATTTGGCAGACTTTTTGGAGGATAGTCCATTTCATCTTCCTACCAAATAGCTCGTCGTTTGTAGTATCATTATCATTATTATGATAATCAGATCAAATGCAACTATCAAACAGAATAAAGAAATTCATACAACTCACTTCTTCACAAATTTTATTTTTCCAGACGTTTTAATATTTTATGCTACTTACGATAAATGGTCTCTCTTGACGAAGGTATTTGGCGACAGTTCTGTAGGTATTCATCTCCTTCAATTCATTATTACGCATTATCCTTACTACGCGATGCTTATGAAGTACTATATACGATATAAAATACGAATAATTTGTTATCTGCCCACTTCAGAGCGACTCTGATTTCCAGTTTACGACTACTGCATGTAATTTCGTACTTCCAGCAGGAATGCGTACTTCCAAAGGGAGATAGCAGAGGTTACATTTTTCCATTTATAGCGGTGGGAGACGATTTTAAGGCTTCCAGTCAAGAGCAGAAGAGAGCGCAATGCCTTTTACAGCATCTGTGGAAGGAGAACGATAATCCCATTCATAGACAGTTGGAGGTTCCCCTTCAAGTGTTGCTTCCTTGGCATATAAATGGGTTTTCAGATCTCCAGACAACTCACCATTCACATGTTCTCCTCGGAAGTCTCCAGTCTCGCTTATGCTATTTCGTACTTTGAACTTTCGGTTATGACGATTTTTAATAATTGATGATAATTAAGGAGCCAAAATATGGAAATACATACACATATTTATTATTATAAATACATATATTTACGCATTTTTACTTTCTAGCTACAGAATAGAGAGAAAAATATGTAATGCTGCTCGCGAAAACGCGCAAATTTTCGGCAGAAAACTCTTATTACACGGTCCTGGTAACAAATAAGTGGATAAATCCAGTTGCTCAATTTAGAAACAAAAATCTTCTAAACTTCTATCTTCTATGTGGTGTAGCCCGAATTCATGTTTTGTGGGTTTTGATGCCGAAATATAGAATGACGGCGAAACGATTCCGTCTGCCTGCTTCTCCGTCTGTGATCAACACTAGCGGCTGATCCGTTCAGCCGATTTTCTCCAACATTGATATTCCTCAGCCGATAAGGCTGATCGCGGCCCTTTGAATTTGAAACCGATATTTTAACCGGGTACTTTACTTGAAGCCCTTGAGACATTTTAAATATTTTAAAAAAATGGCTTCATCGTTTTTGATTTCATGTTTTGTTGTTGGATAGCGTGAAGAGTGTTAAGGGAATGATGCAGGTCTCATGTTCGTTAGAATCTCTGGTTTTTTTAAAATTTCAAAAGTTCAAAACTTTTTCGGGGTCTAATATATTATACTCATATATTAGAGATAGAGATTTTTTAAATTTAATTTCGTTTATTAAATCTGTTCCTTACAGATAGATTTTGAAATAAAGTCATATACAATTTTTTGTGCTGTTTTAGAACTACTAGTTATTTAGAGATTTAAAGTCTCAATACTAGATATTTTGTTATCGACTTTGTTTTGTAACTGAGATTACTGGCTTTCATGGGTTACTGGGCTTATTCATAGAGTATGCGTTGTACGAGTATGAATAACTGATTGACAACCGTTAAAAGGCCTCGAGGAAGTGAGTGATAAGAGAGCAATAGGAAAATAAGATTAAACTAAATGAGATCAACATGCGCATACACCTTTTTGATCACCAAACGGATGAAAATAGAGATTTTCTGAGTGTTAATAGCAAAAGAAAAGCACTAGATACATACAAACACGAGATACATAGATTGAGATTAGATGGGTAGAATGATAGAGATAGATCGAGATAGAGAGAAGAGAGAAGAGATGAAGAGTGAGAGAAAGAAAGAGAGAATGAGAGAGAAAGAGAGAGAAAGAGAGAATGAGAGAGAAAGAGAGAGAAAGAGAGAATGAGAGAGAAAGAGAGAGAAAGAGAGAATGAGAGAGAAAGAGAGAGAAAGAGAGAATGAGAGAGAAAGAGATAAAGATGGAAAGAGAGAGAATGAGAGGGAAAGAGAGAGGAAGAGCAACTTCTACAACGTTCAACCGGCATTCAAATCCTGGACACGGAACTTCAGTGTAACAGACTAAGCACTGCGCCCCGGGTCGTCCCAATTATCCGCGTCTGGCCGCGCTCCTTCACACTTTCCCCGCGGTGGCTTTCCCCTCCCCCTCCCCCTCCCTCTCCCCCTCCCCCTCCCCAACCCCCCTCTTCACCCCCTCCAGGGCGTCGCACGCGCCGCGCGCTCTCACGTCGCGCGCGGGGGGTGGGGAGGGCGAAGAGAGAGGGGGGCGGGGCGGGGTCGCAGGGAAATGAACGCGCCTATCACCCTCCGCCCTCGGCCGCGCTGAGCCGCCCCGCGCGCGCCGCCTGACCTACTTTGCGAAGTAGGTCGCGAGGCCGCACCCGGAGTCCCCGCTGGCCCTACTGCCCTGCCCTCTAGCCCTTTGACCACCCCTCACGGCGCAGCTCACTCCCTCCGCACGCCTCCGGCTGGGATGTGCACGACAGGGGTGCGAAACATGTGAGGTGGCTCAGAACAAATTGAACGAACTTCTAGGTCATGTGGGGGGGGGGGTGAATTGATTGATTAGAGTTTCCGGGCGCTACGACTACTAAGGTCCTTATTTCAGTAAGTATAGTACGTGTTTTTATCCCGAAGGAAGGCGACCATCGTCCTTCTCTGAATGGTGAGATCCGGCGCTGACCTGCACGTCGCTTGCGGGGATTTCGCGAACCAGGTTCAGCGGGAACTGCCTCTGCCGGGACGAGCTTTAAGCTCACGACTAGTCCGAGGAAGGTTGAAGCCGTTGGCTTTTTTCCCAATGGACATGTGGTGAGAAATTTCATATACCTAAGGAAGTTATGCATGGGGTATTTATTACTGATTTGAAGGCAAATTGTCTTTCCTCGGTGTTTGACATGTTCACAAATTGACAGCGGCAGCACTTACCTGCCAATCATAAGTGCACGATACCTACCAATCACACAGCAACGAAACTTGTGTAATATCCATATATAATTCCCACCCTATATTCATTGGCAAAACGTGATGGTCTTTATGCCCTGATAGTTTGTAACATTAATTCTGAGACACTCCGAAGTTCCAGTCTCTTGTAAGGCATAGATATTTTCATTATGTGAGTATTACGAGTTTGGCTTTCCCATACCAGCACGTATTCTTACTGTCCGTATCTTATATGTAATATTTCATTTATTATTTTTCCTGCTTTAAAATCACCCTATTATCCTGCGTGCAATGGTAAATCAGACCTGTGATATTCTACCAGGGCTAGACGGTACAAGAGAGATAGAAGGCTTCCTCCCTCCCCAAAAGTTAGTCAAGCAAGAATGACACTCATCATCACTATAATGCTTATTCTATCTCCTTTCGTTCTTGATTGTAAGTTATTCACACCCTTTCATAAACAACCCGCTCTTTCCTGCTGCTCTATTCCCCTTGGCTACCCCTGGTGTAAGATGAATCCTCGCAGAAAGCCACAACCCGCTCTCGCTTAGAATTTATTAGATGCAGCCTGTTTACGCGCAGACCTGATTAAACGTGTCTCAGGACTCAAACCAACAGGAGTGGATTACGGCTGCGTCGGCTTCGAATTTATTTCTTCTTTCGGAACATTATACCTCGTACGCGCTTCTAGGTAGATGTGATGGAAAGAAATGACATGAAAATCGTGTTATTTTGTTGAAATTTCATTTTCTTTGTGAAACTCAATACAGAGGAGCATTTTCGGGTCAAGTGCCACTTTGCCTCTGTAAACAAGACACGAAAATTGAATGGTTGTCGTCTTTATTTCGAAAATCTGCGTGGGATGGCGTAAGTGTTAAGAATATGATGCATTTTGCCTTCATCATTGATTCATAATTTATTTAAATACGCAAAAATATTAATTTAAATTCGTAATATAGTAGTATAATAACATATAAGTGCAACAGTAAAATAACAGTTTTGCAAATTATTTGCTAAATCTATTTACACAATCTAGCGGAACCCGGCAGACGTTGTTCTGCCCTTCATCTCCCTTTCTCTCTCTTCATTTCTCCCTCTCTCCACCTCCTCCTCTCCCTACCACCCCCTCGCCCCTTCTCCCCTCTCTCCCATCTCCTTCTCTTCCCCTCTCCCTCTTTTCCCCCTCACTCTAGCAAAAATGTAATTGAATGTTCAAAAAGATATGATCCTGTAGACTACGGGGTGAGAAACGTCTCTTTCAAACCTTTGAACTCAAACTTTTGGTGTTTAGTTCCCTAGGACGCGTCGTTCAGGAGTTATTTAACGATATAGATTCAAAAAATACTGCGTAGCATCCTGTGATCTGTTGCGGGTTGCATTTGACACGCATATTTTGCTTTGTTCTAAAGCCGTATCTAGTGCATTTTTTCGATACTATAATATTAATTCTGCTATTCGAGGCGGAGTTGAATCCAACAAATGAGAGATAATTAAAAATGATGCACCTGTTTTTGACTTATAAATGCTGTATCTCAGCCAACTTTGATATAAATATAGATTTAAATTGTTCAAAACAGTTGTCACCTCGACCGGAATTCGATCATGAGTCTCTTGGTTTAAACAATATTGACCGATTTAAATGTAGTGACTCCTCAAAGTCGGGAGCTGAAACGAAAGTAGGGGGACACTGTTATCTAATTAGGAGCTTCGTTAGCTGTTAAATTTTTGGTTTAAGCTTCCGATTGGATGACAGTGCCGCTCACTCCTTTCACCTTCTGACATTGAGTCACTGCATTTAAACCGGACAACAATGTACGCTATAGGCAAAATTAAAAGATGAATAATTATTAGAACTGAAATGTTTTTGCTATTTGTTTACAACTACGAAATATTTAACACCTTATATTGTATTATATTTTTCTTCGGTATTCATACAGGAAAATAGTTACTTGTTTAACAAGTTAACGACACTAATCTGAGAATAAATTTATTAATATCTCCAGTCATTCAGCGAACTGAAATATTGTGTATTATTAATAGAACCATCTTTACAATATAGTATAATATATTTTCAAAATACGTGTTTATTACCTCATACTGATCTTGAGTTTACCAAACCTTAACAAACAAACTTGAACCGATTTGGGTCGAATATAAAAGTTAAATGACTTATTGTCCTAACATTCTTATGACACCAAGAAATATTTCTTACCAATGTTTAAATATATGTTGTTTGTAATTGTGTATACAATGTCAAGGTAAGATTACAGTTAAATATTTTATTTTGGAAATTGCAATACTCAAAGATAATGATGCCAAAGCCGTAATAAATAAAATAAAATTTTAGAAAGGTTTTATAGATGCTACGAAATATCAGTTCGATATTTTTCGTATTTTTTAAGGTTGTTTTCTACATCTTTGCTGTAAAGTGACCATTGTGATTTTTAAACTGTAGGGGGAACTGTAGAGAGAACACGTAAGGACAACAGGAACACACACTAACATTCATGCCCGAGGCGGAATTCGAACACGCTACGGCTCTTTAGCTTTAACGACTTCGTATCTATCCAGGCCGATTATCCGTATTTTTCTTTGAAGGGCATACTCCGAACAATTTGCTAATATTCATCTAGCAAAACAATTACGTATTAAATCTTCTTTGAGACGTGTTTGTCAATATTGAGAGTCCATGCGAAGTACATAGTTCTAATTATTATGCATTACATGGGCAATTCCGTAATGCACTACATTGGAAGAAGTGTTTACATTGGAAGAAGTGTGTGCAGAGGCAATTACTCAGAGTGAAGCAAAATTGGGAACGATAATGAAGTGATTACTTGCAGTTCAAGGATATGGTGAAGGCTAGAGCAACTTTTTGATGACAGAGTTGCAGATTACCAAGAAATAGTGTTATAGAGCTATGTGAAAATAAACCACTTAATATATAGTATCAAATTTTTAAATGCATTTGGGAATATATATTCTACAAATCCAATGTAGTTGATTACCGAAATGATAAAATATCGAGAAAATGAACATTCCTGGTGTTTTCTCAAGTACTCTCTCAGAGTCCCCCAAATCTACAGGAAAATTTCGCTAGTCAAACCAAACTTTTTCATTCATAGTCTGGGAGGAATGCAATGAAACATGTTTCATTTCTCAAAATAGGAGATTATAAATATCAACGACGCACAGGGTTGAAGAAAATAAACAGGAATGCACAAAAAATGAGTTTGAAAAAAAAAGTAACTACAACCATAAGAATCCATCGTTCTTAAAGATGTCTTTAGATGTTCATATTCGCATTTAGAACATAAATTATGAGTAAATTTTATTAAATTGTGAATGGGGGTTTGTGAAATTTGAAGCTTCAACCTCGACATCTGCCTCACGAATTCCCACTCAAGTGATGTCGATAATTTTATTTGAATCCTACCGAAGTGTTGTCTACCTAGTCCACCAAACTTTAACCGAATTCAGACGCGAATTTATTTTCCAGACAATTTTTATCGCTCCATTGGCAAGTACATTTCCATATCGAAGACGTGTAATGTAATGATTTTTTCATGAGAATGTCACCTCTGGATGTTAATTATGATATGGTCTTATTAATATGTTACTTAGTAAAGAACGAATATCTCCCAAGAAAAAAAACATTACTAAATGCAATTTAGCACGTGATTTCATCAGTGTTTTGGATTTATTTTTGTATTACGTTTCCCAATAAAAGAAACTGAATGTAATTTTATTGGTATCATTTTAAGATTTTTAACTTACCCATTATCATATGCGTACCAAATATGACATTTTGTGTAGTGGTAATATATTGGATTATCATTATTTTACAAATAACGTTGTCACAATTCAGCAAATCCTTTGAAACATAAATATCCCTGAAACCTTCTCGCTATAGAGTAGAGCTTCAGATGTAATGCTGAGCGAAAAAACGGTGAATGTTATGCAGAAAAACTACAGGGTCCTGGTAACGAAAACATGTATAAATCCAGTTCCTAAATTTAAAAAAATCCTCTAACACGTGGTGTAGTTAGAATTTATGGTTTCTGGCTTCTTGATACCAAAAATATAATGAGACAAAACGTTTATGTGTAAGTCCATATGTGAACTAGCTACTGAACCGTTCAGCCGATTTTCTCCAAAATTGCTATTTTCCAAACGATCTAGCTAATATTGCGGTTCCATGAATTCGAAACATGTTTTAATTTTTGGGAGTATTTTGCATGTAACCTCAAAGACATTTTCTTAAAAAGTGGCACCAAATGTTTAGATTCTTTGTCCTCGGATAGCATTAAGGACTCTCTTATTCTCTTTCATTCTCCCTCACTCTCTTTTTCACTTTCGAACTCTCTCTCTCACTCTTTTCCCAATCTGGCTTGTGTCGCAGCCCCATGAATTTGCAACCAATATTTTAACTTTGGGGGTACTTATCGTGAAGCCCCTGGAACATTTTCAAACTTTTCCAAAAAATGACTGCATCGTTTTGATTGAATTTTGTTGTTGGATAGTGTGAAGAATGATTAAGAGAATGATGCAGGCCTCATGATCGTTGAAAACTCTGATTTTTCGAAATTTGCAAACGTTCAACATTTTTTCGGAGTCTCTCTACAACTAATATATTAAAGTTGGATTTTTTTCTCTTAATGAAATCTGTTTCTTGAAGATAGATTTTATAATAAGATCACGTACAATTTTTCAAATACTTTTCGCGTAATTTTGCTTGAAAATACGGAGAGAAAGTACGTGCTGTTGAGCCCAACTAGTTTTTATTTTACTACCTTCCCTAGTAAAAGAAATTAACCGTAATTGTATTGGTATATTTGAACGATTTTGAAACTTTCCCAGCATCATATGAACAACAAATATGGCGTTTACCGTGTTTAATAGTAATGTATTGGATTATCATTACTTTACAAATTACTTTGTTACAATACAGAGAATTCTTTAAAACATAAATATCCCTTTTGGACGTGCGTTTGTGCGCCATTAATCCACTCCCGTCTGCTGTGGCGTTCCATTTGGGTGTGGGGTGAGGCGTTGACCGAGACGCATCGGAGATCTGCGAGCAGTTGCCGGCGGCTCTATTGAGACGAATGGCTGGCGCAGGCTCTCATCCCCTTCGGCCTTCTCCGCAATCCTCGTTGCCCCTGCCACTCCCCTCGCCACGCCGCGCCGCACTCCTTCGCCGCGCCCCGGCTCCCGCTCTTGCCCGCCGCACTCCCCGGCAGCACTCACGCGCTGAAATTACAAATTGCGCTCTCCCACCGCACTGTCCCACCACAGTCTCTGAGCGCACTCTCCAACCGCACCCACCCACCGCACTCTCCCACCATAGTCTCTCACCGCAGTCTCCAACAGCACCCTCCCCCAGCACTCTCCCACCGCACATTTCCACCGCACTTTCCTACTGCACTCTCTCACCACACTCTTCCAACCCAATCACCCATCGCACTCTCCCACCGTACTCTTACAGTGCACCATCTCACCCCACACTCCCACCACAGTCCCTCACCGCACTCTCCAACCACACCCTCCCACCGCACCTTTCCACCGCACTCTCTAACCGCACTTTCCCACTGCACTCTCTCACCGCACTCTTCCAACCCACTCTCCCATCGCACTCTCCGATCACACTCCCTTATCACACTCTCCGATCACACTCTCCTATTACACACTCTTATCGCGCCCTCCCACCGCACTTTCGCATCGCACTCTCACACCGCACTCTCCTATCATATTCTCTAACCGCGTACTCCTACTACACCCTCCCACTGTACTCTTTTATACATTTATTTTATTACAATTGTGACTTTTTTTATTCTCCACACGCGTTTATCTTTAAATGAAAGTTATATACGTCTTGTTAAAATCGGTTCTTCAAAGATCAGAAGAAAAGACATGATTTCAGACAGATGTAGGAGACGAAGAGGGCGAAGGAAGGAAAAGCAAATGCAGGTAGAAAATGAAGGAAATGATGGAAGAGATGAATACGACGGCTTTGGTGGTGGTAATGATGTTAGAGTGGTTCTTGTAAAAGTGTTGATTGTGTTATATTTGGTGACACGAGTAGTCGTAGTGCCGGTGGTAGAGGTTGTGGTAGGGACGCTGGAGGTAGCGATAAGTTATATACCTAAACAGGCTTTCTTGAAACCCAGCCTTTACCCTTTCATTTCTAATTCATAAATTATGGTTTAAAAATTGTAGTGAGCGTTGTTGACAACATTTTTTTTCGCATGTAAACAAACCTTTTGCATTAGATAATTAAAATAAATTTGATTTCATAGCTTTGTCGACGAAATAACAGAAATTCTAATTCCCCTTACATGTAGAACATGAGAGCATAAGACATCAAAGTCCACAAATATTTCGATAGTAGATTGTGTTGATAGTTGCGACAATGGTATCGGAGGAGCTCGGAATGATACTGTTAGGGGATGGGGGTATAGCAGTGCTGGTGAAGATTTTCACATTAGTGGCAATAATGGTAATGGTAATGGCGGTGATGATGGTGTTGGATAATAACGATGCTGGCGGTGGTGTCGGTGATGAAATCGATTTTGGTGGTGGTGATTGGTGGTGTTGGTGTTAATGTTGATGTTGATGGTGATGGTGATGTTGGTGTTGTTGGTGTTGTTGGTGTTGGTGGTATTGGTGTTGGGGGTGTTGGAGGTGTTGGTGTTGGTATTGGTGGTGTTGATGTTGGCGGTGTTGATGCTGGTGTTGGCGTTGATGGTGTTGGTGTTGGATGTGGCAATGGTTGTATCGATTGTGGTGATATCGATTTTGGTGGTGGTGTTGTCCGTGGTGATATCGGTAGTGATTGTGATACTATCGGAAGCGGTGGCGGTGGCAGCGTCGCCATCTTGGGGAGAGACGTTACGAGACGGGTGTTCAGCGCCGTCGCGTGTGTGTGTCACTGGGGGGCGAATGCGCTGGTGACGGAGGCGGCGTCGCCGGCGAGGGCGCTGCGGAAGGGATCGGGCCTTTGTCCGCGGCGATTTCTCCGTTCGATTTCGCAGCGCAGCCGACGGACGCGGAAGCCATGGAGGAAGTGAAGTGGCGAGAAAGGCAGCTCAAAGCCCAGTGGCCGATATGAGGAAGGGCCGGAGATTTTTCTTGGGCCCGAGATATAGCACGCGAAATTCACAGAGGAGCCTCGTTCCGCGATTTACTATTATTTCTATGCCTTAGAAGATACGGAAAATAACATTTTAAAAAAATGTGAGACTGTTCTTTTGGTATAAGTAAAAGCAATATTTCGATAGATAGCTCTAAAACTCGCCAGTTATTTTTGAGAAATCGATTCTTGAATGCTCTATATCGATACTTGTGTAAGTGATAAGAAAATTAAATAAATTTACTGTTGGAGTGATTGAGTTATTTACCACAACTTTGCAAAAATTAGATTTAATCTGACATTCCATACTAAGCGTTCATTTCGACTTAACAATTTTTTTCTGAACGAGGCAACAATTTTCGCAACAAGTATAACAATTGAAAAAACATTTACTGTAATATTTTCAAAATGATTGACAACTTTGATTCAGATATCTTAATATCAGCAAATGTTGTATTTCAAACATTAATTTCAGAAAAATCAAAAAACTAAATAAGTGTGAGCATGGTATATTTAAATATTACTGGATAAAAACATATTAATTCCATTTTGGAAAACAAATATGATTGCTTACTTCTCTGCTAAAGCCGAGAAAAAAGGGAGCAGTCTTTGGAAAAATTACTGAATGTTAAAGAGCCCAATTACATTGAAAGACATTATTCTATGTTACTATTAATAAATTCACGCAGTTGTTGGTAATTTTTAAAGAGAAAAGTGAAAGTTACAAAGAAGAAAGTCTAGAATATTTGCAAAAGAAGATATACATGTATTTTTAGTAACACTTTTTACATGGCCTTTTACACTCGTGTCGTTATGAAGTATTTTACCGCACTAGTGCGGTAAAGTAAAAAGTACTTCATTACAAATCTGACTTAAGGTAATCAATATGAAAAAAAATAATACAAAACACACACATATTAAATTAAAACAATTAAAACCAGTAAAACATAAGACGAATAAAACTTCGGGAGTCATAATTCCTTCTGAAAAAAAAGGTCAAACGTTAAACTACTATAATTTTATGTTTTTATGGTCATTGACATTGTCACTTAAAGTTTTACTAGTCTTTTTTAACTGGTTTGTTTTCCGAATTCCATTATATTAATGGTCTATTACACTATTTTTATGGTTTGAATGAGCATGAGGAGAAAAGGAACAAGTGAAAATGCATTTTTTTAAATTTTGAAAAGTAAGGCATGCCAAGTAGTACTGTGAAGTAAATAACCATTCCATAACATTGTTTAGGCCAGGGCTGTCCAAACTTACAAGGCCTCAAGTGCCTCAATTAAAACCTTTAAATGGTGCGGGCCATGTTTTTATTACTTGTGCGATCCACACCTGATATCCCCGTACTGTTGATGTCGGCATTTTGTCTGGCTGCTCTGAAGGCGATGGTATGCGATGTATGCATGCGTGGTTGCATGTAGGCACGTTTTCATGGTATCTCTAAGAAAAAGAGTTTATACATTAGCAAAGTTTCTCCCGACTGGTAAAATTCCACGAAATAAAAAGAGTAATTCTAACCCAGCTAAAATGTCTAAGCATATGTTACTATTAATAAATGAGCATATAAATAGTTTTTCCTTTCAAGAAATATCATTACAAATATCAATAAATATCCAGATAGTGGTATTAAATATTACTCTTTTCGAAAATGTTTCTCAGAAAATTTTGAACTTAGATTTGGAAGACCTCAAGTGGATGTTTCCTCTAAATGTGAAGACCTTGGAGCAAAAAGTAAGAGTAAATTTTTGTATGACAGCGCGGAACGTGCAGCAGAGGTTGAACTTCATATCCACAAAAAATGATCTGATACATTTTATAAATCAATGCAAGAAGCTGAAGAGAATTGAACCATACACTGGTCCTTTTTCAAAACTCTCTATAATATGTAATTTGTAATATATGTAGCCAATTGTTGCTATACAAATGTTCATTTTGTTGGGTAAATGATTCTTCTAAACAAATTTAATATTCTTAAATAATATGTCAAATGTATTGAATTTATTATTTCGGTACCTTGTTTTTTTAAATCTCGATTATGACACTGAGGAGGAAGGAAACATGTCAACAAAAATTAAAAACAAATTCTAATCACATAAAAGTTATTTAACTGAAAGTATATTAAAAATAGTGCTATGACAGTAAATTCACACAGAAAAAGTGGACTGGATAATATAAAATGTGTGAGTATTATTTAATGTTTTCTTTCTCCTGAAAACAGGCAAGAAATGACTTGTTCCCTTTCTCCTCAGCCCGATTCATTTGTGTATGCACTTGGAAAGCGTTCGCAAACTACTGCCGAAACATTGTGAGATATTTTTAATTGAACTAAACCATAAGCGTGAATCTCTACTAACAATTGTTGTCCAGTAACAAATCAAGAATTAAGAAAAAAGTAAAAAAAAGAAAACGATTTAAAAATTTTGTTTGATGAAGAGTATACTTAGAAGAAGAGTTAATCGTAATAGTGCTTCACACATTCAATGTAAATGGCCACAATTTGAGATTGAAAATGTACGCAAGTTTTCAAAACTTTTAAACGAGATAAATAAGTCACGCCCAAAATTTACCGTCCTCCTGGAAGTAACAATATTCTTAATCGGAGAGCAGCTCTACTCGACGCGTGCATGTCCTCAGCTCTGCGCAAACTTCATAAATTTCCACCTCCTGTGCCCTTGAGGGCTAAGGCGGAGTCGAGTGCTGTTGGCAACGAAGTGAATTTGGGCTGCTTTTTCAGGTGGCATCGCATTTGCATGAGGGATCAACCCTCGAAGCGGCGGCGCTAGAGGACACACGGAACACGTCACTCTGTTGTTGCGAATGGGCTCCAGGCGATAGAAAAGATCAGTCGCCATTCCACATTGTTCAACACACTTTCGCGACCTTGAATTATTCTTTGCTGGTATAGTGTCGCGACGGAATGAGACGGAACGTGGAAGGGAAAGTGGTTGACAAATATTTTATCCACTGTGATTAGGTAATGTGAAACATTATGCTATAATAATCAGTTTCGTAATGAAGTACTTTACCGCTCTAGTGTGGTAATGTACTTCACTACGACACAAGAGCAGTAAAGTATCGGCGTACATTTCCACTCCATTGCCACGCCATTTTATAATATTTTGGACTTCTCTGTCTTGTATCCTTCACTTTTACTCTCTAAAAGTGCTAATAAGGGAGCAAATCTACTGATATCAATATTGTCATTAAGTGATATTGTACTCTTTAACGTAGGGTTGTGGGTCTAAAAGACTTCTTGGTTTCTCCTCTGACCTGCCAGAAAAAGTACGCAATCAAAACTTTTTCCGTTATGGAATAAACTATTTTTCTTACTGTAATCTTAAATGCGTATATTTCTTTCTTGATTTGTTGGGTAACAATGTTTCTATAGCAGCATTCGCTGCTATTCTTATTTCCTAATCAGGACTACATACACTCATTGAAAAGTATACACCAAGTGTGTTTCAATTATTTTCTTTCATTGAGAACACTGTCGCCACTTATAGGAGAACAAATTGAGTATTAAATGAAGTCATATGACGAAATTTTACCTTAAATCTAACAAATTGTTACTAACAGGATAAAAGTTGTACGATTGTACGATATTCGGGTCGTAACATTTGATTACAATACTCAATTGGTTACCAAACTCGGTCTAACGGCCTTGTTTGGCAACTTTCCAATCTCATATTGTAATCAGATTCTTTACGACACTTATATCGTGAATAACTATTAAAATCTCTATTTCAAATTTCAGTTATCTCTGCTGGGAATAATTGGGGTGAGGTAACTATTTGTACTACTTTTTACGATTGTATAAATGTGTTGGTACGCCATTTGCACTTTTTAAAATTAGTATTTCAATATCATTATCAGATTTAAAGATTTTCACTATCAAATTTATATTGCGCGGTGATTTCAACAAGGGAACTAAAACTTTCGTTACTCATCCTCAAGTTGTCACCTTTATTTCAGTTGAGAAAGCTAGGTACATTCAGCAAAAGTGGGTTTAGAAGATATTTGATAGTCTGTCAGCTAAACCATGAATGGGAAGAAGAATAAACAAAAAACTATGTCCTCAAAATAGAACAAATAAATAAGTGGAAACGTAACTCAGTTACAAGTGTCAGGCAATCTAATGTGTAAGTGTGATAGTCTAAGAAGTAAGTGTGGTAGTGTACGTACACGATAGGAAACAGTCTAAAAATGTCAGACATTTGAAAACTTTGCGTTAAAAAGTTGATCATATACTGAATCTTTATTTTGTCCCGTTCATATTCCTAGTGATGAAAACCAGAGTATTGTTAGAATATCGTGTCGAGGATGAAATGCAAATATAATGTTCAAAAGTACGAAACACTACTGCTTATTTTGTAAATCACTGAATGAACTAACTTCAATTAAGATATGTTAAGTTGCATTCTAAATATTGGAAGTTGGATACTTGTTCGATAGTAATATTATTTATTAATTTTTTTTTTGTTCGTATGGGATGTTTACCTCTATTTGATTTCATTGAAAATTGACCTGAAGATCTCGAAACCTTAAATAGATAATTCCTTTCTTATTAATCAAATATTATTTTTTTAAATACATTACTGAAACATCTTTGTAGTCACCTACATTACAACAGTGACATTTTAATATGATTTTTTGGTTTATGTACCAAGCAAATTAGTTCCCTTCCGGACATGTACTTAATTTTAGCTCCCGTAATAAAGGAAACGAAACGAAGTTCAGATCATTCGCGTTTAATTGGCTCGGCAATTGAAACCACGTCCCTTCACAGGAGTGAAAGCTTCAAATTACTCGAGCGCGATTGCTGGTTCCACAGCGGATGTAACTCGCAATCTTGATGCCTGGAGCCTCTCATTTTCAGCTTGTCGATCGCACCCAACGTGCCCATAGATCCGTATCTTCTCCCTCCAATTTGTGAGAATTTATTACTTCGCTCTTGGCAAAAGATCGATAATATCAGCAGTATACGAACCAATGAATCCAGCAATGAGTGACACGTAATTTCTCGGTGTTGAACAAAATCGTGGAACATACTTCGGAAATATTTTTGTATGTAGCACATTTCATTCTACCAGTAGTTATTTTCATGTCCTGTACTGTTTGCCATTATTTCATCATTTATCTGGTAAACATTTAAGTTAATACTATTATTTATCTGTTTGATGGGGCGGGTCTAAAGATCTATATCTTCTTTTATTTATTACTCCGTTCATGTGGTGATCGATAAAATTAGGAGTAGTATACAAACCAATGAGCCTTACGGAATGTGTTACAAAATCAATTTTGAACTAAGGATCTGTCAATTTAACGTTATTTAAATATAATACATTTTGATAGCGTACATTAATGGCAGATATTTGTTACATACTAGTTTACCCAAAAAACACCCCTAGTTATTGAACGTTAATTTGCCAATAATATCAGCAGTGAACAAAGAAATTAGTCTCGTGGCACGAACTTTGAAACAAAATATTAATTGAAATTGTTACTTACTACAATAATACATTTAAATTAATCGTAATAGGCTAAGATTTAATTACTAAATGTTGAACTTTGTTCCGTTGTACATCAATTTGAAATGTGTTTTTCTCTATACCACTCAAATTCACAGCATACACCAATAATGTTATTATTACATATTTTGTTTATTTATAAGTTCTATACTTTATATTTCATTATTATTGCGTCGATAAACCGATGTAACCATGATTTAATTAATGTGCTTGTATGTCAGCAACAGGACCTACCAACAGTTTCGATAATTTCTATTCTCTCAAGCATTATTATATTTTATGTAATTATTTCTTGTTAATTATGAAGGGTGGTTTAAATTGAAGATGTTCATAAAATGTGTAATAAATCTACATCTGTAGTCGAATTTAAATATTCATGTGTAGTTTCCCATGTATTAAATAGATTTCCAAATTGTTCATTTTCTTTTAAACATGTCATAGCTAATAAAATTCAGTCAGTTTACTGATGTTCGTATTGTAGCAGCAAATCTGCAACATCGCGAATTATTAAAAAAAAATAGCTTCTATAATATTCACCTTTTACAGAAGTTAAAGTATGTCGAGGCCGCAATACTCTCATCACAAGAGAGACCATAAAATATTTGAATAGCATTTCATAGAAACATTTCAAAACGTTCTGAAAATTATTCGGAATGTTAACTTGAATGCATTCCTGGGAGATAAAAATAAGACATTTTGATTGCATTTCGAACTCCCAAATACAGTGTGCTATTTCTTAGACTATTCGACGAAAACAATATGTACGCCTGGTAAGACAATATCTCTTCGTGCGATTATTTGCATTCTCAGTGAAATGCCACAATCTGCAGCTTGAAATTAGAACACGAATCGACCTGAGATGACGCATGTCTTCAACGAATCTTTCTGACTATATGTGGACAGAACACTCTTCACATCACTTTCTTTTCAATTTTATTTGAAGCAAACGCAAGTTGTTGCGCATGCTGGGGAAAATAAGATATTTCGTTTTCTGGTTTGTGACACATTTAATTTTAAAGATATTGACACAAATTTGATTCTTTAAATGCAATTAAAAATTTTTGCCACTAGCATTCAAAGGTTCTCGAAGAGAGGAATTCAATGATAATAATTTTGTTAATATTCGGAAAGCAATAGTAACTAAAAGTACGTTCTACATGTCCTCAGAAGCCACATCTGACTTTGCTTGCGCAGACAGTTTTCATCTTTCTACATCACCCCATGTGCGACCACGCTTTCGCGACTCAACTAGGCACTCTGCTGAGCGTATATTAAGTGATTCAAAGCGGAGAAGGTCGATATTATTCAGCTGACAATTAAGATGAAATAAATGTTTTTAACCTAACTTCAATTTAATATTATATAGTTTTTCACAAAGACACAGATACTCATACATACTTCAGACACATCAGGAGACCATTAAAGAACTTAAAGCTTGTCCCAGCAGGTCCTGCTAGGGAGAGAACTGGAGAGGGAATATTCACCAAGCTGCCTTGCACGTCGGAGCTGGATCTTACGTGGATCACCGACACCTCCTGATTATAAAATGCACTAAACCCACGTGACTAATAAGTAAACTACTTAACCGGAAACATGAAATCTGGCTCACTCGCTTAAATATTATTAACTACTAATTCAGGTTCTTATGCTTCTGTTATTAATAGGCAAAATTTTAGCAAATTGTAGTCATTAGGCAATTTGCAATTAATATTCTATTTTTTTTTAGAAAAGTAACTTTTCTCAAACACCTACAGACACTTTCAAAACATTGTTGTTATAATCTGGCAAAAGAAATATTCTATGCACATCTCAGTTTTACAAATCCGTTCACACATGAAACATATCACTAAGTGTTTGCATTCTTTGGTACTTTTTCTGCTAGCTGTACAGGACCATGGTCTCGAAAATTGATATTTCCTACTTCTGAAACTTTGAAACTTCTGCTGAATATGGGAACATTCATAGTAAGCGGTCAATATTTTAATTGGATAAATTTATATTGGATTAAAATCTTGACTTCACTGCAGAGAAATTATCTTGGAAGTTGTCTGGTCAAGATATCAATCTAAAATAGAATACCTTCACTTGAGCTAAAAGACGGCTAAGAATTCGATGACTCTCCTCAACGACTTACAAAAAGTGAATAAGAGACCTCCAGAAGCAATCGTGCGAGGGAGAGGATCGCCCAATACATTCTTTCGCTTTGGGCTTCTATTTTCCTGAGTTAACTCGCTTTCCTGTGAGTTCGTTGTCCGCTGCCGGGATGGGATGAGGTTCATAATAAACCGCGTTCGCCACAGATCGCCCAAAAGCACGGTCGTTCCCATGCGGCCAACTCTCCAAGTTCAGCAGACTCCGCCTCACAAGAACTTTGTTTACGTCCCAACGCGGTCGACCGCTCTGCCACGAATACATGAAAACCCCCGACTCAGCTGAGCTCTTCCCCAGTGTTGCCAGGCGTGTGGTGAGTAATTTCTCCAAAATGTGTGAAAATTTACCCCCAAAAGACATTTTAGGACGTAAAGTTTCCCTGAATATAAAAATGATTTTTTTCTAATTTATTTTCAAGTGAATTGCTATACAACTTTCTTAATACATTCCTCATCAACTTTGGAACAATAATTAAGTTTAATCTCACTTTAAGTCAATCCATTCTATTACAATTGTCTCCTTAATATTTTTTCCCAAATTTATGCTTGTATTTTATTAATAAACTACTTTGTCTTATATCCATACACTTTAAAATAATTTCTAACATAAATTTCATTATTGCCTGTACAAATCCTTTCCCCGAATTACCCATCTATGTTTCCCATTTTCTCCCCACACAGTTCTTTTCACATTCTTTCGTTTGGAGAATGTAAATACTCCAATTTGGCAACGTTGCTCTGCTTCTAGCATGAGAAAGGGGTTTTAATTCTACCAGTTGCAGTCAATGTGGTCACTCTTCAAGTTCGTGCAACTCGGCGAATGGAATGTGAAGTGCGCCGGGAACATTCTAACTCAATTAAGAGAAGTTGAATGCGAATAGGAACAAATGAGGGCTTTTCCTTCAGGGGCAATTTTGTGATGGCTCGTTCGTTTTCAAACGTTGCAGAAACGCCGCGGTGAAATATAAAACATTCGTTACAAAGATAAAATCTTAACCGTTACCCTGAAGTGTCTAAGGAATTTGAAAAGTAGCAGTTCGGAAATTCGATTTCAATTTGATTGAGACTTTGTTAAAAAAATTCCGAGTGGTTTTCAACGCTCTGTAACGGTTAATATGGTTGTACAGTATAAGAGTTCGTAGAACAAAAATGTTGACAGCATTTCTGGCAATCTGCGTTAAGTTTGAAGTAATTAAATGCTGGATTATCATGACGAGAGCTGCGCCCTATACTCCACGGCGTAATCTTTCCGGTGCCTTGTTTTTTGGTACAGGTGGGATCGTAGCGACAAGAGCCTTCTTTTATTTAATTTTCCTCCATGGCCGGTAAAATCACGTATACTGTAAGTCAATAGAAGCGACCACTTCAAATATTTGATTAACAGCTCAAGCTATTGAGATGGTATTTTCATTATACTCAGAGCAGAGGTGCTCATCAGTTGTAGTTACTACCTTATTTTACACAGCATATTTTAATTCAAAGATATTGGACAAATTTGTTTTTGAAAAGGGAAAACTATACTTTGTCACATTAATGGATAGAGGTCACATCAGCAACACATTCTATGGTAGTATTTAATGAATAATTACATCCACAAATGAGTGTATGTAATCCAGTGTTATAGGAGGTTCGACAGTTCGCGACGCGACTGGATTTCTAAACAGTTCCTCGGCATCCATTGTTCGTCGATTCAAAATGCGAACGAGCAATATGTATAGTATATTGTGCCCTCTGAACAGGTATTGACACTGCAGATTGAGATTATTTATTGTGCTCTTCTCACTCAGTGGCGGATATTTATGCAAAATTAAAATAGTGAAATTATAGTAAGCGAGTTTTCAGTCGTAATACTACATAGCTTTCATCCATTACTAGCACTTCTATATATTAGCTTGCGCACAATATTGTGAGTAGCTCCTTAACAAGTGAAAGAGCATAGGCTTCCGCGGCCGGAGTCAGTAACTACTTAGCTGTCCGGAAGACGCTGCGTCTTAGGCACAGGTGCTAACGTTTCGGACGCCATTCTGCGACCTTCCTCATTTCGCCTAGAGCAAGGTCGCAAAATGGGGACCGAAACGTTGGCACCTGTGCCTAGGACGCAGCATCTTCCAGACCGCCAAGTAGGTACTCCCCAACAAGTTAGCATGAAGGCAGTTTAAGAAATATAGGACATTGCCGCACGGGGGTTTTGCTTACGGTTTCTTTAGAAACGTTTAGAAATTTGCGACCTAATTATGTGGTTACCAACATCCTGACAACAGTAAAAGTTTATTTTGATTTATTAATGATTTAGTACAAATTTACTGGAACATAATAGATAAAACTGGAGATTTATATTTAAAAAAATACTTTAATGGCATTACCTCCGTTACTCAAGCAGTTACAACTCAGTTGAATACACACTCGCTTGCGAATAGTGCGATTTTCACAGTGGAGTCGAGAAAAGTATTTCTATATTTTAGTTGCCTTTCGGATACACACAGAAGCCGTACAAATCTGTGGCAAGGGTCTCTCAGTACGATTCGTTGCGCAACGTTATCAAAAATGCAGCGATGCAATGCTTAGTGTGGAGAGCATTTCTAGTGCTAGTACTCGTAGCAAGACTTATGCTACCACACAGTATACCAAAATTCCCCTTTTTCTAAAATTTAATCTGCATGTAGAACGAAACAACTAATGAGAACATAACGGCGATTTCTTAGAACTCGATTAAATGTTGTGGACGAAAAGTAAATACATTATCTTGGTAATAGAGCTTCGCCGAAATGTTTCTCAAAAGGAAAATTTAACCGATTTCACCAAGGCCACTGCAATACCACACGGCATTCTGCAGCCCATCGCCGGGCCACGAGCGTCGAAGTAACTACTACTCATATGACGGTGTATTTCATACTATTCTCTGCTGTTTATTCATCGAGTATCAACATATGTAGTACTGCTGAATTTGTATTCTCAAGATTTATATACTGGTGAAAAAATCAGTAAAAACGTAGTTAGTCCAGTATTTTTAAAATAAACTGTTTTGAAAAAGTTAATAGCTTCAAATGATCAGCATCTGCGTCCTAAATAGTTCTCTCCCGACATGGATGCAAGGGAATTTTACTTTTTAATAATAAGTTTTCGCGGGCCACAAGAAATGGCATAGAGAGCCACCAGTTGGATAACCTTGCTTTAGAGAATGTTCGAGGTGGATGTTTTTATTCATTAAACTTAAATAAAAACGAGTATGTTGATATGTGCCACAAAAACTTTAGAACACTGGACTAATTGTTCGTAATTTTTTATGAATGCTTTGGAACGGCCAAGAATAAAAAAGTATTGGAGCTGTGACTAAAAAGGTTACTCTAAAATGTGTTGTTTTTGCAATATTTAGGTAAATGCAATCCCCGATGCATTTGAGTGGAATTTTTTCCCGGGTGTTGCCAAGGGGAATTCCTAGAGAAATATATTTTGCTGATGAACTCGCCTGTTTGCTCATACATGTTACAAAAGAGTAGGTGTAGAGTTTGCATTCTCAACTAACCTTTTTTATTCAGCCTTGCAACATACACACTATAACTTTATTGTCATAACTTGCAGGCCGCTCTCACTTAATGACACTTATTCTTTTTTCTAAATAGCATAAGATATTTTGTAATATACTACATAATTTTCGTACGTACTGTTTCTATATTGATGGTATAGAAAGGTGGTAATGGTATTGATGGTATTTAGATGCGTTTTTTAACAAATCCTTCGTATTTTTAAAGTGAAAGTACAATTCTTCACGTTTTCATGAAATTACCTTTGTTTAGAGACCTCAGAATTTTCTACGCTCGTCTTCAAATAAAATTAAAGTTTCTTTTCTTCCCGATTTGATTATCGAAAAATACAATTATCCAGATGTTCTATCATGGACATTATTTATGTCATAGTAGATTCCATTTTGTCTTTTCCCGCTTCGAAAACGGTGGAAAGTACTACTTTAATTGACTGAAATTACTTTCCCCACTAAAACGACAATTAATTTAATGTACGTTATGTCAAAAATGTACATATAGTAGGTTCAGAAACACTTAATAGTTAAAAAAAACAAATATTATTATTTTCTTGAGGAGAGACAACAGATTAAATTATTTTAAACTAACGTATCCAATCAAGAATTCTCGCGTATTAAACTCCACCCTCTTCTCTATCCTTCCATTTACATACTAATAAGGAAAGGTGTTAACGAAACCTACGTAAAGTTGTCCGTGCGATAATGCAGGATTGGGCAAGAACAACCCTACTCTTTATGTAATTAAGTAATTATTAAACTTTATTTAACTATATTATGTAACTTCATCGGCGAACTGAGAGGTACATCTGTGTAATTCAATCGCCTAGAATACAAGTAATTACTTTAATTTCACATACAGTCGCAGTACTTCACGTCTTTGAATACGTGTGGTTGTATCAAGAAGCCCAGGACCAGCAAAATGTAATGTAATGTCCTAGAAGCTCTCGTTCTATAGATTACGGCACAAGAAACTTGTCTTTGAGGCCACTAGCCTCAAATTACAGATTATAACGCCCTAGAAAGTTTCGTTTAGGGGTTATTTAATTACATAGTCTTTGACAATGTGGAGGAGTGTTGCGGATTGCATTTGATGTGAATATTTAGATGCGTTTTTTAACAAATCCTTCGTATTTTTAAAGTGAAAGTACAATTCTTCACGTTTTCATGAAATTACCTTTGTTTAGAGACCTCATTTCCACATATTGGTTGAGTGTGAGAGCCGAAAAAAGTATGTACACTACTGAAATAATGTAAGAGACGTTAATAAGTAGACGGAGCTGTCAGTAGGGAGCTTATCAACACCCCCTCGGTAGTCCAATTAATTAATTAATTTCTTAAATATTGTTTTCAACTAAACAATGATATCTAAAACCTATTATTTCTCCTTGATCAATTCACAGCAAATAAGTTGTTTTTTTTTTTAACATCTGCTTTATTTGCAATTTGTTCTACACGAACATTCGGCAAATACAATTGTACATATATTATCGACATGTAAAGAAACCATACAATTCTGGTTCTTTCTAAAAATGGTTTTAAACTAATTGTCCAGTTCAGAGAGAGAAGAAAAAAAGACAAACAAACAAAAGCAACAATAAACAATATCACATTGAAATAACAAAAAACACAATAACAAACAAACATACAATAGTGCAAGCATTGTGACAAACAAAATATATCTACAGTAACAATTATTTTAAAAGAAAAATATTATTTATATCTGTGGTCCAGATCAAGAGGATGTACTCTTTTCAATCTTCTTGTCGTTGTGCTGTTATCTAAGATGTTTATGGCCAGATGATTAATATGATTTTCGAGTCTGTGTTGGTATTTGTGAGATTTGAGAGTGATTTCCTCTTTAACAGTGGTGATATTGAGATCTTTATGTAGAGTGGCGTTTGATACAAACCAGGGAGCATTGCTTAATAGTCTGAGACATTTGGATTGAAATCTTTGAATTATTTCTATATTTGAATGTGATGCTGTTCCCCAGAGTTCAATTCCATAAGACCAGATAGGTTTGAGTATTGTTTTGTAGAGTAAAATTTTGTTTCCTAGACTTAAACTAGATTTTCTTCCTATTAACCATATCATTTGTCTACTTTTCAGTTCTGCTTCCTTTCTTTTGATCGAAATATGTTTCTTCCAGGTTAGCTTTTTGTCTAGATGTAGTCCGAGATATTTGACGGTGTCAACGTTTTCAATTAGTTTTCCGTTTATTTCTATTCTGGTGTTTCTTGTACGTCTGAGGGTAAATGTTATACATTTGGACTTTGTTTCATTCATTCTTATTCTCCAGAGTTTACACCATTTGTTTATAAGCTCGAGGTGCTCTTTCAATGTTCTTGTTGCCGTTTCTTGGTTTTCGTGCGAAGCTAGCAGGGCTGTGTCATCTGCATATGTTGCAGTGGTGACATCTGGGGACTGAGGTAAGTCAGCGGTGTACAGCGTGTACAGCACTGGTCCAAGGATGCTCCCCTGTGGCACTCCTGATAATACTGGATGAAACGGTGTTATTTCATCTCCGAATTTTATTTGAAAAAATCGATCTGAAATAAAGGATCGAAGTATATTATAGTATGGATGCGGCAGACATTTCTTGATTTTATATAGCAAGCCTTGATGCCACACTTTGTCGAACGCTTGCGCGATATCTAGAAACAAGGCGGAACAATACTTTTTATTTTCTAGAGCTCCGTTGATGGTGTCGACTACTCTATGAATTTGTTCTATTGTAGAATGACGATTTCTAAAACCGAACTGATGGTCTGGAATTGTGTCATTTTCTTTAAGTAATGGATATATGCGAAATAGTAATATTTTTTCGAATACCTTAGACAAAGAAGGTAATAAACTTATTGGTCTGTACGAGGAAACATTTTGTAGCTGTTTTCCTGGTTTTGCGATTACAATTAATTGTGCCAGTTTCCACTGCGAAGGATAGTGTCCGATGCGTATTATTCCATTGAAAATGGATGTTACAAGGGCGATGAGTTTCTTAGGCAGTTTTTTAAGCATTTCCCCTGTAATACGATCATGTCCAGGAGACTTATGATTTGGTAGTAGTTTCAGCCCTGCTGTGACTTCTTTTGTTGAGAAGAATTTAATTGGTGGCGACATTTGATGGGGACATTCCAAGAATTCTATGATTTCTTTTTCTTCTGTGAGTAGTGCTGAGGGGTGTGGTTGAAATGTTTTTGCACAATATTTTGCAAATTCTTCTGCCTTATCGTTTTCCGTCCTAGCCCAGCTTCCATCGGTTTTACGAAGAGGGGGGACATGTTTTGTAGGTCTTTTTAATTTTTTAGTAATTTTCCATAAGGAGTAATCTGTAGCTTTTGAGGGTGACAACTTTTCTATTCTTTCCTTCATTTCCTCCGAATGAATTTCTTGTAATTTTCTTGATAAGAGGTGGGAAGTTCTGTTGAGTATTCGTTTGTCGTCCGGGTGATGAGTGCGTTGCCAGGTCATCTTCATCTGTCTTTTCTCTTTAATAATTTTTAGTATTTCTGGTGGGTATTTATTTTTTTCAAACACTTTCATTTCTGGAGTTGCATATACGGCTGCCTGTTGAATGTGTTGTATTAAGTATTCAACAGCATCGTCGATATCTTCTGGACATTTTAGACGGACCTTGGCAGTGGTGTTATGGTAAAGCCAGTTGCTGTATTCTTCCCAGTTTGTTTTTCTGTTTGTAAGGTATATGCTTTCTTTCTTTTTGATTTCAGAAGAACTGATTGTCAGTATTTCTGGAGAATGATCAGATGAAAGATCAAAAGACGGTTCTATTGTGTGATAGGTCTGTGCCATTCCCTTTGTGACGAAGAAATCCAAGACATCAGGTACCTTGTTACCATCCGTTGGCCAGTATGTGGGATTTCCTGATGAAATTGTTTGGAGTTTTAGTGTAGAGATGGCTCCTTCTAAAGCGCGACCTCTTGTAGTTACCAGTCTTGATCCCCATAGTTGATTTTTAGCATTGTAGTCTCCTCCAGCAATGAACCTTGTGCCGAGCGTTCTAAAAAACTTGATATACTGATCGGTGGTTATCTTGTGTTTTGGAGGGGAGTATATAGCTGAAATAACGAGCGGACCGAACTTATCGTATACTTGTATAGCGGTTGCTTGCAGATAGTCTTTAGCATTATCTTTGTACATATTGTGTCTGATTCTTGTTTTAATTATTACTGCTGTGCCTCCATGAGCTGTCCCATCTGGATGATTTGTGCAATATACTTCGTAGTCAGATATACGTAGATAGCTTTTTTCGGTAAAATGTGTTTCAGACACTAGAAGTATGTCAATATTTTCTTGATGTAGAAACACTTCTAACTCTCTTCGATGTTGAAGTATTCCGTTGGCATTCCAGGAGACAATTCGCAGTGAATTACTCATAGTTTCTTCATTATTGCAGTCATGATATTAATTAGGCTGGAGATTTGTTCAGCTTGCTTTGCTAAGATGGACTCGAATTTTTTAAATGATTCTTGCATTATGGAAATCAGATTATTTTCATTCGTCACATTTTGATTATTGATTTGCGAATGTTGGGCCATTTGTGCATATGTGAACTGTCTACCTGTTCCTATGGTTTGATTACTTGTTAGTGAGCTTGAATTGTTGCCTTCAGTTATGTTTTGCGTAGCATTTCTACGGTGTTGACTTTGACTAGGATACTTGCTGTTACGAATTTTTTGATATACTTCGCAGCCTTTATAATTTGCTGGATGGTCACGGCTACATAGAGCACATGTAGCTGGTGTGTCTCTCGTTTTAGTACAGGTTCGACTATCGTGATTCTTTCCACATTTGACGCAGCTATACGGAAGCGTACAATACCGAAAACTGTTTTCGTAGGACTGACATCGCTTGCATTGTACTCTTTCTCGTTTTTTACGCGGTGGTTCAAAACTAATTTTTGCATGTAGTAAGTATTCGACGTCATATATTTTTTTGTTGTTACTTTGAGGTTCTAAGTCCACAAAAAACAATGGTAGAGGTGCTTTTGTTAAACGATGCTTGATATTATGAATTTGTCTTACTTTGTGGCCTTGTACTTCTATAGCTTCTTTAAGTTCCGTTACGTCTGCTGTTGGGTGCATATTTTTTAATACTACCCGAAAGGCTCTTTCTTGTTTTAACTGAAAAGTATAATGAGCAATATTTTTTAGATTCAGATGTTTAACAAGCGTTCGATAAACCTCCGGTGTTTGAGGTACGATTTTCACATTGTTCATAGTAATTTTGGCGTCATCTTGGTAGGTTTTGACAAGTTTATATGAGAAGTCTTCATCTTTAATGACTTCTTTAATAGATCTGATCATATCAGATATTACTCTGACGCCTGGAATGAAAATAGGCGGTGTACGATATTTGTCTTGTTCTTGCATGCTGCCCTTGGTTGTTGTATTATTGATTTTCTCAGAATTCGAGGTTTCTTCCAAATTTTCATCACAAGAGAGATGTTCATACCTGTTTTTTGATGATACGGGGTCGTGTTCACTGTTAGTCTTCTTAGAGGGTTGTATAGAGTTGTCATCATTGCGTCTTTTTTGTCGACGCAGCGGGATTGTTTGCCATGAGCTGCACAAGGTTGAGGCCGTTTCCTGCGTTGTAGATGCTTGGCCGTTAGTTGCTGTAGCTTCTAGGACGGTGGCTGGGGTTTCTTTTTCACGCACATATTGCTGTATTTGAAATTGTAACTGTTGGTTCTGTTGCACTAATTGTTGTAAATGTTGTTTTAGCTGTTGATGTTCATGCAATAAAAATTGGTGCTGTTGCTGAAGGTTCAGTGTTATTTCACTGTGTTCTAAAGTCAATCCGTTCGTACTATTGTTGACGAAAGCTTCACTGTTTTCTTGGTTATTTAGTATTTCTGTTGTTTGTGTGATTAGTCCCCCGAAGGGGACGTGGTCAGTTAACATAATTCACTTCACTATATATGTGCGGTATTGATTTTCAATAGTTCTTGACGCACCACTGTTCACACGAGAATGAAGTCACCTTTGTACACAAATACGAGCGGTCACCACTGTATCACTAGTAAATTTGAACGGTAAGTTGAAAACGATCCTAATTCACCACTGTTCACAAATGAATGCACTTCTTTCTGACCCCGGACCGGCACTAGTAGCGGCCGGGGCAGTCGGACTTGCGATAAGCGCTAGCCTTCGGCTAACTGGCGGAGCTGCGGAGCACGTCTGCTCGTGACCGCTGCTGAGCGAGAACTAGCAAATAAGTTGGAACATAATTAAACTAGACTCACTTTGAGCACTACTGTCGCCTAATATTTTGAAGGCCGCCATTGTAGTGGAAACGTGCGTACCTCACACACATCTTTGCGACTGTGATAGGTGCAAGTTAGTTGTTTACAATAACGATATCATCTTTTCGGTGCGTGAATTATTTAACTGTGTACACATATACGTGATACAATATGGTTTAAGGCATATACTATTAAGTGAACGAACAAATTCATTGTTGCAAGTGCAAATTCAGTTTACAAGTTCGCCTAGTTTGACTCTTTAGAACGAAATACTACGAGAGGAACACCTGCGTTGTACCTTTATCAGTAGTTAATTGTGAATGTTGAGGAACTTTCGCATGGAAATTGTATATTATTAATATAAAAGAAAATGGAATTTGGCTTAGAAATCATGTATCTAAACGTAATTCATATACAGCGAATGTTTGGATTTTCATTTTATATTTTCATTTCTGTTGCACTCACCTAGAAACAAAGATAATGATGAAGACGAGTGCAACTTCAGAGTGAGATTTGAAACCCGCGCGCAAATCATCCACTACAATGCCGGCCCCTTTCAATTTATCCTGTACCATGAACTGTCCGTTCACAGAATTGTAAAGTCTCGATTCGGAACTTTCTATTCTCTCTAAGAATGCAGCGGCGCCGCTAATTAAATCATGTTTCTTATTCCAGAATACACAAAATGATTCATAGTTTGAATTAAAACGTTACGGTACACGGACGGGAGTGTTACATTACACATTTTGAAATTCCAGCGTTGCCTCCGCTAAAAACATCACACTCGTAATATAACACTTCAAACCCTGGTACCTTAAATTACTACTCCAGCGTTTGTACACGCCAACTAATACTTCATTTCACTATTTATTGGAAAGATTTTCTTTACGGATCACGTGCGGCAAAGTAGACTTTGCTGAATACCTACCGCAAAGAAGTTATGGCTATAATAAACAACAGGGTAGTGCAAAGTAAACAATTGAGCTCAGGAGTTTGAGTTCACAAGTACGAGATCAATAGTTCGGATGAGTACTCACGAATGACACGTCACTAAATATCTCACTTGGTATGCTTATGCATCAATGATTTTATGATGCTCTTATGCTTAATGATTCTCTTATGCTTCAATGATTTTAATCGTTTGTTGGTTGAAATGTTTTCTATTGTTTAATGGAACAATGAGCTAGAGATGCTGGAGACATCGACAACAATACTTCGATGTTTCAAAATATCGATGCATCAAATTAAAACAGCGATGTTAATAATACTTACCCCTACACATAGATGTTCCTAAATATGCGTGTTTAAAAAAGGCGTTTTAGAAACCTCTTACATATGCGTTTGCACGGGGAAGAATTTAATTCGAGAGGTTGTTTATTCATTTATAATTAACATTTAACTGACAAAACATTAAAATAATAATACCACTTAACAAAATTAAGCCTGAAAACCTAAATGCCCAGGGTCATCTCAATGGGTCGGGGATTCTCAATTGTCCGTAGTGGGATGCGGAAAGAGAGGGAGCCCCTTGTCAATTGCAGGTGTGTTGGCCATTCCTCCGGGTGCAGACTACGAGGAAGGGCCGGCAATGCCAGGACTCCTCTCGTGTAAGAGATAATCTGTTCGATAAAGTAAGTACAAACACCGTTTACTCCGTTAGAACACATGAACTGACAATGGCGTCATTAGCTATTATTTCATATTTTAACTGTCACAAAATTGTGATTACGGAACTTTATTATTCACAAATAAAACATCGAAAACAAAAACAGGGAGCACTAACCATCGATGTTACATGACATCATATTTAATCAATGTTTAAAACATCGATGCTTTATAGAGAAATCAATGTTTTCAAAACATCGTCAGCGACATGGCATCCCTTCGATAATCTGGTTTTCGCGAGCGTTTGTGAAAATAGCAACTGATACCACCGCATAATACCACACTGACCGTGCATTTCCTGAGTTCGATGTACCTATTTCATGGGCGGAAGTTAATATAGCTGTGGCAGCAACAAGCGAGAAGCGCGGATGGAATTTCCATAAAATTTAAATAGGAATTTCGGAACCATAATTCAGAGAGCACACCGAGTTCAATAGTATGTTGGAAACGTAGCTCTAACTCTCGCAAATATCATAGTCTCACGACAATAATGTGTAAAATATCAATTTAAAACATAAAACTAAAGAACTCATTAACAAGCAACTTCAATCATTCAAGAAACAATTAAATTAATAACGGATATCATGATATTATTAAAACTGAAATATCATTTTATGAAAGTCAGTGGTTGCTGAGTGACACAATACTTTTACAAACAATGATAAGATGCCTGTCACACAGTTTAGCAGCTGCTCTAGTTTTGTAGGTAGGTAATGCGTACTATTTCTGTAATTTATTTTCGACTATTAGAGATGTTCAAATTAGATGATTCAACAGATTTTGAATGACAAATTCTCTCGCGTTTTTGTTCAAACTTACATTCAAACTTACAGCAAAAAACGCAGCTTGTTCAAACTGAAAGCATTCCATCCCTCAATTTGCACCACACTAGTAGAGGCACCCTAAACGGATTCATTACATACAACGAATTGGAACTTTTTGTGGCTGAATAGAAAGTAGGTCACACCAATTTTTGTTGGTCTGTTGGCGAAATATTACTGGTGAAGGAACGTAATGCAGTTGAATTCCAAACAAATACAAAAGTTTTAATGAAATTGAAACGATACTTGTTGGTTTTCGAAAAATGTTAAATTTATCGATATTAAAATTAAACAAATCGAAAGTAATTTCTGTTTCTATAAACTTCTAGAGAGTTGCTTTCATGAATATGCCTTGCTCGTCTCTTGTTTTGGGTCTATTATTAATATTATTATATTAATACTAGTTTTAGTATTATTATAGGTAATAATAATATTTTTATTATTTAGAGAACCTCACATTATTCTTTTTCCTTCGTGTTTGGTATTTACGTATATTATTGGACTTGTATTTTAATTAAAGTTCAGTCTGATTAATATTAAAAACCACTAAACACTGAACCCACAGAGAATTTAATATGCTTATCTGAATTATATTTACAATTTATGCGTACAATTAATTATTTATATTAATAAAGACAATGATTCAAACTATTATTTTGACTCACAACATCGATGTAATCGTTCAAAACCAACATCTCTTCTTTGATACAGAATATTTATTGTTCTCATAAAATACAGTAGTAAAATACTCTTAAGTACGTTATTTGCTTAGTAATGTGCATTTTATACGAGCATATTTTTTTTAATTTCCGTGTTTTTTCACTAATGAGCAAAATAGTTTTCCTTACCGCGATAAAATATTTTTTGCAATAATGTAAATAATTTTTCTTGGTAAACGTTAGTGTGAAACAAAGCTCTTGGATTTTATTAATGAACCGAACTTATTACGTTAAATACTAATGTAATATTATACATGCATGTGCCAAATTCAACAATTTACCACATTGAATAATCATTTATCCCAATATTGTTAGCACTAATATAATCGAAACTCGTCGCCTTCACAATGTTGAACTTCTAAAACTTGAATTTTCCTTCCCCGAAGAGAATCAATATTGAATTGAATATATTGAATGTTTCATACTACTGCATACCACCAAGAAACTAGAATTAATTTATTGGAATTGAATTTTCTTCTCTCAGAAACTCTACCAGAGAACTGCTCTGTCTGTTCTGTTACTTCCATCATCCGTCTTTTGAGTTAAAATCCGCTTACGTTGCTTTCAATGGTCAACCAGAATTTTTTCTAGGGTGGGTCTGTGAGACTCGCATTCAACCATCTCATGTTTTCTGATAAAGAGTTTTTCATTTATGCTCAATTTAATTTCATGATTTACAATTATCCACAGCTTGATACTTGATGGATTGAATTGCATTCGTTATTTCAGAAAATTAATAAAACCTGTATTTGATGATTTATAATTAATTAGTGTTTTCGGGCGCACCAATTGCTATGATCATTAGTCCCATCAATGTAGGCATATATTTATCATGGGGGTGACGGTGTTCTTCCACAGGAAGATAGTAAGATCCGACACCAACCCACACGTCGACTGATGGAGTTTTCTCACATATGTATTTTCCCTCAGCGAGGCACCGCCCCACCCGGAAGAAGCTCTTATCTGCCGACGTATGTGGTAGGGTAGTGATTGCTGTTAAGTGTAAGTACAAGTAAGGTGTGAGGATAGGCCAAAAAAGAGGAAGGATAGATCGCGTGCTGTCCGCGACCCGTTTGTTAGGATTTAACACTATTTATGAGTAAGTGTTACAGGTTTGTGGGGAGAGGAGTGAAGCTCCCCTCAATCCCTCGATCTCCTCGATCCTTTTTTGTAATTTACACATCTTTTGTTGACAATTAATTATAGGCAAAAGGAACAGAACTTATCGAATAAAATGTAACGAGTCACTAATGAATAGTAAAAACGACCAAAGAAGAGAAAACATATTTTAAAAGTATAGAATCCAGTTGGACAACTACAAAACTGATATTGATCGCCTAATTCAGATAAATCGAGTAGTTCGTGTCTTTTCGTGGAGTTCGAACTTGGGGTTGTTGACTGTCGCGCGGTCCAGACAAACGTGATGGACAGAACGACCCCGAATTAGCCAGCATCTGCCTGCGGCAGCAGCGCGGCGTGCGGCGGCGCGTGGAACCTCCGCTGGGCCGCGGTGGCGGGGCGCTTCCCCTCCGTGCGCCATCCCCTCCCCTGCCGACGCGACGGGGCGGCGGCGGAGGCGGCCGGTGCAGGGTCGGGCGGTCGGTCGGCCGTTGGTCGCGACGACGCGGCGGCAGTGCCGGCGCAGCACCGGTGCACAGCGCACCGCTCCGCTTCCGCGGTCGGCCACCGCGGCGCCACCGTCGCCGCACCCCGCCGACGCCGCCGGGGACACCACAGCCCGCGCGCCGAGTGGCGCCGCCTGTCAGACCACTCACGCCGGCCGCCGCACACCTGCTCCGGAACTAGTCACACGTCTACAATCACTTCCGGTCCGACTCGAAGGCATGAGAGCCCCACTCGGTCACCGGGCGCGAGCTAAGTTTCGTTTCCGGGATGGCATCGTGGTTTCGTGCTCGAACAGCAACACATTTCAGACCTGTGTCATCGCGGACGATGTTGATGCCTCGCTTATGTCAAGTGAAATCGTGTGTGGGAAGACCATAAACTTGTCAGATTAACGTAACTTCATGTCAAAAAGAGATTGTTAAAACGTTGAATTGGTTCGTCGTGTTAGTGATCTCGGTGTGGCTGTTTTAGTGCCAAATGTGAGTGAAAGAACGTTTTCGCGATATTTCTGTGTTCGGTGCTTTCTTATTTGTTGCTGTAAGAAATTATCGTTAGATACTCTACGTAAATTCGTGTAATGATCAAGTGCATTTATTGTTTCGTGCAAACAAGTATATACATTGTTTGGTGACATTCCGATAATCGTTCCGTTATCCGATGGTCTTAGTTTTGACATTGTAAATTTTCTACATCGCAAGCTCAACAACACATCATTATTTCCAGCCATCCAGGTATGTTGAGTGTCAATTATGATGAACCTTTACTTAATTCTCGATGTCTTGCAACTTCAAATGTATTTGATATTTGTATTTCATTAGTAAATTCAACTGTAATAATATATCGTTTCATTAGTTTGAATTTGTGAAATAGATTGCCAATTTGTCAGGCTTTGCTGAACGTTTCTTTATTGGCAAACAAGTATGTTTTATTA
Organism: Gryllus longicercus; assembly: GCA_038098605.1. Classification (NCBI taxonomy): domain Eukaryota; kingdom Metazoa; phylum Arthropoda; class Insecta; order Orthoptera; family Gryllidae; genus Gryllus; species Gryllus longicercus. The sequence goes on along the minus strand of JAZDUA010000611.1, from coordinate 61,936 downwards.
AATATCACATGTTGATCTGTGACATGTGAGTAAAGTTAGTGATTTCAATCAGAAGTTGAAAGGCATGAGGAAGTTGCATGTGTATTGCGATGCAGTAATATAGTGATCGTCAGTAATGCAACGTTGAATGTTAATGTTGATAAAAGATTTTGTCAGAAATTGATGGTTTTTGGATGAAGACAGTTAAGAGTTTTTTTTCTGAAGATAAATTTATATGGTTTAGTGAGAAATACACACCAAATTTTACAATTTTTGTTGTGATATCTATCATTAATATGTATTGAATTTAAATGTGGTCATACATTCTCTGCGTGATAATGATAACATAAAATTTTATTTTCACATTACTTAACAACCTTTATTCAAACACCATCAAATACGTTTTGGTGATATTTAACGACTTCAAAATGGTATGTAATAAACGACAATAAGAAATAATTTACATTTACATGTTGCCTTCAAAATATTGCTGTATTATGTTATTGCTAATGAGGTTTAGGACGATATATTAAATATTCAGACTACTTTTTCAATTTGTTGCGACAGTATCTGAATCTCTCTCTCTGAGAAGCGAAATTATCACTGCCGTTGGAGAGGCTAACTATTCCTTCTTAAAACTGACCTTGGAAAAATCGATCTGGCAGCTGGCAAACTAACTGGGTTCGATCCAGAATGTATGCGCGCTGTCATCGCCTTTGAGAGAGCTTGAGAATCATTTCAGGAGACGTGAGAGGGCTTTTATGAAGAATAATAAATTATCTCAAAGGATTTGAAATAACGTATTGCGGCATTTGGTCTGTATGTGTGTCTGTTTTGTGTTTATTCCACCCAGCGTATGGGTTGCAGTTCTGTGCAGATTGTAATTCTGAACTCTGTTTAATTATGTGTGTTAATCTTATTGTAATTCATAAAATTGCAAGAAAGATAGGTAGTTTGAAGTTGAATATGTATATAATGAGTACGTTAATATATATGTTAAAGCGTATTGAAAATGAAGTGTTAATTTGCAAGATGTTTTTTTAATTTCGAAAGACAAACGGAACTGATAAGATACAATTTGTTTTGTTAGAAAATTAGAGATCTTTTAAAATTCGTATTTGAGGAAATTAGGAATTTATAACTCATATCTATTTCCAAATTTATTGATAGTTTGCTGTCACATTAATAACGTTGGTTTCTAGACATTTTATTGTAGACGTACAAACCGATCACTTTGATTAATTAATTTCCTTATTTTTTTCGCATAGGCTTTTAGATTTTGATTTATGGATACGGAACAGAGTTCGCACCTCACGTGAAGTATGTTGTCTTGAATTTTGTGTTAGAGATGAAAGGATTAAAGGCATTTCACTTACCCTACTCGTATTATTTCGAAAAGCATCGTCCATTGATTCCTACTGCTTAAAAACAATCAGATATATTAGCATTTTGTCGCTAAGTACAAGTAATAAATACAGAGTTAAGACAATTAAAAATCCTAAAGTATTTCGTTTAACTACGTTGTAACTGTTTCATTCTATTTTACTGTCAATTTGTTTACAATCTAAAATTCAGTATTTTCTTGGACACCTAAAATTCATCAATGATTATGTTCAGATCATTTTTTTATGGTTGCAACAATGAATCAGAACATTGTGTGATTGCATCACATGGAATGTGATAACGCTGCCTACATAAAAGATCTAGTTGACTCAAATGACATGATGACATTTATGAATTATGATACTTAGTATTTTAATTCCGAATAGGATACCTATGAATTACAAGATATACATAATTATTTTAGATGATTGTTTTCGGGATATTCTCTTATTCCTGAAGAGATGATTGAGAATTTGAACCTGCAGTGTATTGAGTCATATGTGCGAACATTGTAAAGCAAATGCAGTGAATGCGTCTTGTGACCAATTGTTTTCGCGCGGACCCAACGCGACCGTGAATCGTTAATAAGTTCTGTCCAGTCTCATCCGTCAGACCACTTGTGGCGTAACTCGCAACTCGCTTTCCAGTTTGCAATTCAGTTTGTCATTCATTTAAATATGTCTTCGTCATTATTGAAGATAATGATGCCGCATTTCAAAATTGATTGTTTAGTGTTTCGGAGCTCGATAACTACTGTAGTTATAAGTCTCTTAAGATTAGTGCATGTTGCATCCCAGGAGGTGGCGGTGTTCCTCCCCCGTTGAAACGTATGATCTGACTGCGGCTCCACGTCCCCACTTGCTGGTTTCCGCCTCCAGGTATCTCCTCCTATGGGACATGGTCATAGGCGGGCCATGTTCTAAGGTTTCGACTAGTCTCTCCAGAAGTGTAATGGATTTGTGCATGGAAGTGAATGTCTATAAGGGGACAAGAATGATAAAGCGCGATCGATCCTGGCCAGTTTGTTAAGATACTGCTCGAGAATTTGTTGCGTATTGATCGGAGAAACCACGAAAAACAACCGATCTGTGTGGCTGGTAGACAATGCTGGCGCCCAGGAATAGGCAAACCGGGAGATCGCTATGAAGCGGCCCAATCATGGAACTGATAAAAAAATTGTGAAAAATTGAAAGAGTAATTATAACTTTAAACAATCTTTATCGTAATTTTGTAACTTGCGGTACATTATTTCATTAGCACAAATAATTCATTATAGTGATTACTTATAAATAAGGTAGGACTATATGAAAATAATTAAATGACACTAACATTAAAATATGTTCTACTGAAATTCGTATTTATTATTTCATGTATTTAACGAGTAATGTTATCAAACACTAATTTTTTAAAAGGAAACAGCATTTAAACTGGAGAAGACGGGTGTAAGGGAAGCCTCTACTTTCGCTCTACCCACAAATTTAATTTCTATTGAACAAATTTTTCACTTTATTCTCTCAGATGGAAGGCTAGAAATGAATCAGCCGTTTCAACTTAACTGTTATGAATAAGTTTCCAATTATTAATATTATCGTATTATCGACTTGCATATTTTTCCACAGCAAATTATTTTCACATGTTGCAGCGTATGAAAATTACATCAAGAAGTCCTTATATCTCGTTCAATTGTATTGGATACATTTTACATTGATCTAGAGATTCGGCCGACGCGAATAACAAAAACTCTCTGGAGGTATAATACGAACACGCTTTTTTCAATATTATTCAATTTCCAGTTGATGTTGTGTGCGTTGACTCTCTGTTGGAAGTTTGTTACAATGTAAGCCCCGCTTTGGCAACACAAAGAGAGAATTAAGTGACATATTCCACTTCGGATACGAAATTCTGTGAGCGGCGTACGGGAGTAAGCGGCAACTCAGCACACAAATCCAGCGTTCAGGGGGCTTAGGCCTAGTGTGCAGGACGGCGGCATTGCACAAAAGCGGCCCATGTAATCGCGGGCTGTTGGGGATTGCAAAGCTCGGCAGGTAGAGTTGGCGCGGTGGACGAACTGGGACCGGCAAAGGTGGCTCAGGGCATCAACTCGTGTCACAGTAGTGCCTGTGAACGGGAGATCCTGGGGGTTCGGGTCCCAGCGATGGCAGGATTTTCGACACTAGCTTGTCAGCTCGGGTGAATTTAGCCGGTGTCTCGAGAACACCAGCAGTCGCCTGCACTGATCTGTAGTTTTCTCTGGTTTCTCCGAACAACACTTGACGTATGCCGGACAATAGCCTAGCAAACTGGCCACAGCCGACGTGCGATCTTTGCTGCCTATTCCTTGTCTTTTCCTCGCCCCTTACTTATACTCACATGCACTACACTAGCACACATATCGGGAGACCACTCGGAAGACTAGAGCTAGGCGCGCCTAGGGTGGTGCCATGCTGGTGGGAGATACCTGGTTGGGGAAAATTTTCTTCTTCTCTCCTTATCTCCTGCTCCTTATCCATCCTCTTTTTTTCTCTACTCCTCCTTTACCTATTCCCTTCTTCTTTCTTCTTCCCGATTATTTCTCATCGTTTCCTTCTCTTATATCCCCTTTTTAATTCTTCCCCACTTCCTACTTCTGGTTCGTTTTTTTCCCGACTATCGTTTTGAATTACAAACATGAAAATTACAAATGTTTCACAATCGTGAGATCGTTTTGACTAATTAGCAGAGAGGTATCACAAGGAAATTATCTATTGCATTCAAGAATATTTCTAAGACTTGAGACGAGAAGGAACTCAGAAGTTTGAGTTCAATAGTTTTTCCTACATTGGGGAGTGCTTTATTCTGCACTTTTCAATATTTTTTAATGAGCGTAGAAGATAATTTTTCTCCAAACTTGCCTCGTGAAAATTACCGAACGAGAAGAAAATTAAGAACGTTGTTTGTAACAAGTGTTTAATCTAGTTGTTAGAGAATTTTCTCATCTGCTACTCTTTTTAGGCGATTTAAGTTAATTTTTTCCAGAAACAAATGGCAAAAAAAAACCACTTTTAGCTTGTGGGAGACCTTTCTGAAGCAGAATAGGGGTTACTTATGCGTCAATTCTGCATTGTTACAATTAAAGGGTTATAATTTTCAATCTATGCGAGAAACTAGAGCTAGAGTAAATTGAGATGGAAAAAACAACAACTGACAAACGAAGGCGGAGACATTCACTGGATCAGTTGTACCGTCGCTAACGGCGGGTGCGGAGATTGAAATGCCAGGGACGGTCCTGAGAGGACGGTGGTGGTGGGAGTGGAAGTTGTGAGGTGACGGGAGTGACAGTGGTGTGGCGGCGCTGACGGTGGCGGCGATGGAGGCGGTGGGGAGATGGGAGTAGCAGAGGCTGTGGGGAGACGGAAGTGTGTTGGTGGAAGTGGCAGGGCAACGGCAGTGGCGGCGGGGGCAGCGGAGAAATAGGGGTAGGGGGCAGCGAGGAGACGGAAGTGGCGTGGCGGAGGCGACGGGACAACGGTAGTGGCGGCCGCGCTCGAGGCAGCGGCGGCGGCAGGACGACGGAGGGGGGGGGGGGGCTGACTGCTGTAATGGCAGAGGCAGTGGAGGCGGAGACGGCGGGGCGATGGCTATAGCGATGAGGGTCGCGGTGAGAAACGGGAGTGGTGTTGAGACAGAAATGGCGGTGATGGCGGCGGGGAGGAGATTGTAATGGTGGTGGTGGTGATGGTGAAGACGGAGCCGGCGGTGGTGGGGTGACGGTAGTGGCCGGGCCTCGGGAAGTGTTTGCGGCAAAACAACGGAACTGGTAGTGGCCGTGCGACAGTGGGGACAACGGAGACGGTGGGTATATGGGAATGGCGGCGGCGGAGGCGGTGGCGCCGGCGGCGGAGCGAGTGTAATGGCGGCGGCGGAGGCTGCGGGGTGACGGAGTGGCGGTGGTATCCGAGCACAGTAATAGCGGTGGCACGACGATGGCAAGTGGGATGGCGGGATGGGGCAAGGCAGAAGGTACAATTGGCGGCGAGGGTGTTGGTGCGACCAATTAGACGGACGCCGTTACCTCGAAGGCACGTTCTCCCTTCCTGGAGTAAACGACGCTCGATTTGGTCCCTAGGTTAACCTTTTACACGTAGGGTATCTACCTGTGGTTATCGGATTTTCATTGAAGGGTACTTCCAGAGCATTTTGTGATGATCAGAACGTTTGTTAGAGATTTTCGCGTTTTATAAGTTTGTATTACATCCGTGAGCATTATCACGATCGAAAAAAAATTCTTTTAGAAGGTGCATGTCGTAGATTTGAGTCTTTCATGTCGTTTGCATGTTTGTCTTGCTCACCTTTCTTATCTAGTTCATAATTTATTAATCAATAATCCATACCAAATGTGAGATTTACTCATTAATAAATTATAAAACTAAGATAAGAAAGATGAGCAACATAAACATCCAAACCAAATATGAGACTCAAATCTACGATCACTTTACGAACAATGTATCGCGGTTCAGTTAAATACATATCTAGAAATCACCATTTCCAATTTACACGAGTTCCCCAAATCGTAATTCGGGAAGATTATCGAGACATTTTGTAGTGTACAGCAATCACGTGACAATTATCATTTGAAGTAGTGATAGAATATTTGTCCAATATTTAGGGTAATATGGAAGTTGTTTATTATTAAATATAACATATGTGCATTTATACATAGAAATGCCACCAACATATTGCAACTTCGAGGAATATATAGTTTGCAGCACACTCTTCTGCCAGCATTTTCAACAAATTCCATTTTACATTGATGGTTTAACATTCGATGTATGTCTGATAAAAACTTTAATAGAATATGATTCAAATCGCTCGCTTTCAACAATTCGCTGCACCATACAGAAGCTCTTCTGCCTCTCTTATCTCACGCTCCCACACAATCTGCTCCCACGCAGTCTCCTTTGATCTCCTCCCCTTATCTAGCACATGATGCAACCCGCCAAACTGTGAAGATTGGTGTAGCGTAAGTGTTAGTTTGAATATTTCGTATTTACGCGTGCATCTACTTCTACGCTCATTGATCCCGCTAATGTAGTGGATGTTTTATCACGGTAGGTGGCGGGGTTCTTTCTCTGCTGGCTGATCCTGCGCCGACCTACGCTGGCTTGCGCGTTTTTCCCAACAAGATATCTCCCACTATTCTGCGACCTTCTCATACACATTACGCCCTGAGGAAGGTCGCAGAATGGCGACCGAATCGTCGGCACCTGTATCTTGAACGCGGCGTCTCCCGGACAGCCAAGTACATAGTTTTAGCATGCTGTACATGTCGTGAAAGAACCACATTTACTAATGGCTGTCTAAAATAATTCTCATTGTAATTTAATTCTCACACTTCTGGTTCTATTTTTCTGAAGCGTGATTTATCATGAGGTAATGCAACGGTGTGTGAAATGTTGCAGAAGCTTTGCTGACGTCGACGATGCCGCGCCCGCGACGCCATGACTGAGATTGCAGCCACCTACAGCCTGCCTCCTGATCCCGGTGGTGAGTCTCCTACCGTTTTATTATACGGATCTCGATATGTTAAGTCATTCTCTTCTTGCGGTGGAAAGTTTGGGCGCTGAATATCATCTTCGACGTCTCCCAACGTTTTACTCTCACCTCACTCGTCCGCTTTTCTGTTCGTCTACAGAAAATGTTGACTCAATCGACGGCTATAACTGATATACCTCTCATATCTGTTAGAACGTGGCTCTAACAATTGTACCGGTGGTAATGGAATCATTTTATTAAAAATTTAATAATATGAAACGAAATTATTTCTTTTGAAATTAAATTTGCATGGCGTGATGATGACGACTGATGGTGAAAATTATGACACGGAGAAACATCACCAAGTTTACTTGTTTTTATGTCTAATCGTGTGTTTAATTTTTTCTATATAAATCTATGAAATTCGATATAATTATGAAAATACCGCACTCACGTGAATGTTGGCATAGTACGTTAATACATAGTTAAAAGTGAAAAAGGAAGTGGAAAGAAAAAATATGGTATTTTAAAAATGAAACTGATTCTTTGTTGCGAAATATAAAATATTAACCACTATATGCAGATAACGCAGTAGGATTACAAACATATGTCTGTGTGTAAAACCAAATAACGTCCCTATTCACGCTATGAAAGTATGAACACCGAAAATTTCTTGCGATAATGTAAATAATTATGTATTAATAGAAACTCGACTTCTATCTTATTATTCAACCCCTCACCCATTATGTTATAGATGACATGTCTGATCATAGAATATGGTCACTACAATACGACTGAAATAAGTTCCACTCCATTCGTGTGGCCTCCACACACCATTTTTAACATATATTAACAAAAGCACTAATATGGAGCCGTATAAGAGCGTTTTCAGTCCGTTCGTCTTGTCGCGTTCGCAACAGCCCTTCACTCCGCCAGGGCCTCCGTTTCGTGTGCAATTTTCCCGAAGCTGCGGCGGCGCCGCGGGAGTGTGTGCTGCGAAGCGCGGCTGCCTTTGAGGGGCCGCCGCGGGAGGCGCTCAAAACTGCACTCGCGACAATTAATCGCAACTCCCGCAACCATCAGACCGAGGGGCGTTGGCGGCGCCGGCGAGGGACGGGGGGGGGGGGGGGGCGCCACAGCTTTGCAGACGACGCCTTCGCGCGGGTCGTCCTCGAAGCCATGACGTTGCCAGCACTGCGCTCGAGGAGAATTCGTGGAAATCGCGCGGCGTGGTGAATAGGAAATAAAACGGCTTTACGTCTAAAAAAAAAGAAACCTAAAATTTACAAATATAAAAGTTTAAAAATTAGTTTAGTTAATATACTCTTGCTAGATATTAGAATTAATCTAATGATTCGAAATTTTACGTTTGTCCGATGTGAATTGTAATTTTATAATATTACCGTTTACACACTTAACTGATATTACAGAGTGCATCAATTTGTTAAATGTATCTCATAGAGTCTTCATTCTTATTCCTATTATTATGTAACGAAAAAAATGATAATACTAAATCATTACGATTGCTGATTATAACCTCTTTCGGATCTCATCGAGACCACTATTTGGCTACTCTTAAAATACTTTTTCGCACCTCCTCTCAATCGAGGTAATTCTGAAATAGTTTCAATCTGCTACCTTTCCTGTCTTTCTGCGTCCCGCCTTTTTATCCCTCTCCAACCTCCCTACCCTACACACCTTTCACCTCTCCCTCCTCCTCCTTCATTCCTCCTCACCCTTAATTTCTACCTTTCCATCCGCCATTCCTAGTTTCCTCCTCTCTTCCTGATTTTCGCCCTTTCTCCGTCCCATCTCTCTGCCTCTCCCCATCTCTCTGCCTCTCGCCATTCCCACCGGTCTCCATGCTTCACCCACTCTCCTTCCCTCCCATCTCTCCATATTTCCACTTTTTCCCTCTCTCTATCTTTATCTACATATCTCCCCCTTTCTTGAACTTTCACATCCTCTCTCCCTCCCCTCCTCTCCGTCCTTTGGCGCAAATCGCCGCCGCGTGGCGCCGCGCCGTGCCTGGCCGTGCCGCTGCGAATGGCCGCCACGTGACGGGACTGCGCGCGCGCGCGCGCGCGAGCGTTCAGCGTCTCTGGGGGCGATCGTAAACTGCAGAAGGACGCTGCCCTCACATACACACACTGCTCCCTGCTCCTTCCCGCCCCTTGGCTCGTCACCTCGGAAGGATACATCGTGTGCTCAAGTAAAGATTGTCAGTGTGACAAGAGGGCTTCGTGTTTACTGACGTTAGAGTTGCAAATAGGTTGAACATTTCCCTGGGATTGCGTTAACCCTTTCGCTCCCAGCGGGATACATATGTCCCGCCAACTTTCACCAGGCTACTATTGGGAAATTCTGCTGTAAATTTCAGTTTATTGTGTGTCCCAGTGGGTTCCTGAAGCCTACGTAATTAGTTCTTCGTTTTGACACCAGATTGCACTTGTATATTGGCGGTTTTTGTTCATATTCAATTTCCTAATCTAGATTTTGTATACCAATGGGACGCATGCGTCCCACATTCTAGTCCCATTGGGGCATATATGTCCCAGGTCCTATTTCAAAATTCCTAAATGAAGAATTAAATTTAAGATAATAAATTGTTAAAAATAACTCTCAAGGCTAGAATTTTAACATCCGCCATGATCCACTACTTTTCGGTTGGCCAGAAAAAAATTGGGAGCGAAAGGGTTATCTCGCGTCTGAATTCTTATCAGTGTTTCAAATTCAAAATCTTAATCGGCAATGTAAAACATAGTGTGAATAGAATGTTCGAGTAATATTTATTTTTACTCTGTGGTACCGTTGAAGTAGTGCTGTCATCGTGCAAAACTTCTATAGCTGATTTTGACCGCAGTACCTGTTTTGGGAGACTACTCTATCGAAAATGCCTTTTTAATTATCAGCCTGGCTGAATGAGCATCGGTCGATCCACCTACAAGCAACCACTTAGTGTCTACCTACCGAGTACTTTCTAGAGTCGGCACTCTCCAATACGTTTGAGAGGATTAAGTTCTTCAACCATCAGAGTGTCGTAAATGTTCAGATGCTTTACCTTATCCAAAAGATAGCGTGAAGAACTTTTTTCTTCAATAAATTAATTGGTACAGCTCTTTCAAACAACAACCACGATGTACTTGTATTCGACGTACTCTGGAGGCGTATCTTCAATACACATAAATAATATTTAGCGTCAACATTTTTTTAATCTTTCTATTTCCGCTCGCCAATTTTTTAAAAACTGTTATTTACTGACTGTTCATCTGTAATACAATTTTAAGGAGCTTTAAAAATATTTAAAATAACTTAAGGGTAATGTTGGATGTAAAATAACCAATGTTCACGCTGTACACGATTCTTAAACTACTAATAGCTTACACATGTTAATAATTCAATAAATACGTTTCCTTCCATATACTATGTCTATACTCTAGCTCAGCGTAACTAAGACTCAAAATATCAACTCCCAACACAAAAAAAGCAGCTATGGATCATGGAAAACTGTTAAGTGTTATACAAGTTGTTGTCGCATATTCAAATAGCGTTTGAACGTAGTGTCCCTAGGTCAGCAGCCGGAAAGAGGTGGGGGCACTCTCATCTTATCGGGACTTCCGTTAAGTCTTAAGTTTATGGTATTGAAGCTTCCTATTGGATGACAGTGCCCCCCCTCCTTCCAGATCGTGGCCTTGAAGGGACAGTACGTTTTTTTAACAGGAGTATACACGTCTGTCATTTTAGAATTGCATCTCTTCGCAAAGGGCGCCTTCCGCTTTGACGTGCAAGTTCCTTTCCATTCCGTCTGCTGTCGCAAGGCGGCAGGGGATATTCGATGAACCCCGTGTGGCAACCGTTTCGCCTCTACTCTTTTGTTCTCTCAGGAAAACGAGACGCCGAAAGAGCCGGCGTTTGTTCTCGCGAGATGGAAACTTTTAACTGCCTGCGAGAGATCCGAAGAGGTGCCTAGGAGAGACGGGAAAGGGCGCGGGGCGCGGTCTGAAAGGAACGGTCGCAAGTAACGCCGCAGGAATGACTCAAATTGTCTGCGTGCTATTATGTTGAAGAGGAGAGTTGGGTTGGAGGAAGCGCAGCCTGTCAGGGGGGGACCTTTCCGGACGGCTGAGGGTTTCCTTGTATTTTAAGTTTAATTAAACTTGTTACTTTCTTCAGTCGATCTGGGAAACGCTACTTAATATTAGAGCAAATGTCTTCTGAATAATTTCCCCTTCAGATATTCTGCTGTTATTTCTATGGATTGTCTTGTAATGAATATTTGATACACAAATTGTAGTTATTTCTAGGTCTAAAAGAACTATTACTGAAAATAAACAACTGTTTAAAATACCCTTACAAACTTTCTCATCAGAATTAAGTAAGCAATGTGTAGTTAATACAAACAAAAGTCTAGCAAATAATCAAATTTCCCAAAAACAGAAATCAGCATATGCATACTTTTCTACATTCATTTTATCAGATTAATTTTCTCCCTAATTTCTTCTTCTTTTTCTTCTTCTTCTTCTTCTTCTTCTTCTTCTTCTTCTTCTTCTTCTACATTTGTGTGAAGAACGGTAGGGTATTGGACGAAAAATGAAGAATACCGGCAATTGTGTTTGAATATCTTTTTCAGCTTCATTATAGAAAGTAAGCGTTCTATCTCTGATGAACTGTAAATTACGCTAAGAGGACGGAAACAAGATTTTTACAAAGTCGGGTCAACGCTAGGATGTATATTTTGTAAATGTATGTGAAATTACGAAATTGTGTATGAAGTGGAACTCCTATACGTACCATTAAGTCAATAAATCTCTGATATTATGAAATTGAATTTAGCTGTGCAGCATTTATTTCAGAGGCGGATTTTATTATTTGAGACATTTTGATGTATTTGCATTCGCGAATGTTACACCTTTTCGAAAAAACGAGAATACAACATGTAAGTGTGTATGTACTTTGGCATAACAGCTCTTTACGAGCTTAGGCTTACCAGCGACATTCCGGCCTTGCAGCCATGCGTTAAGGAGTACGTGTGGTTAGCATATAACCATCCCTACGCCGCATCCTTGACTTCTCAACCTGAAAAGTGAGCTTTCTCATCGTCACACAGCATCAGATACTGGGACATTACAAGGAAAGCGCACAGTTAATTTTTACCCCGACCGCGAATCGATCCCGGGGTTGCGTCTTGGACAACGGGCACGCTAACCAACGGGCCGCCGAGGGCCAGAATCTAGCACGAATGAGAACGAAATGGCTTACCGAGTTAAATGATTGATCATTATCGATCTTCTGTGTTATTATGACTTTTGTACATTTCCGATGAACGTTTTTGGTTCAGATAAACGCTGGCTTATTTGACCTATTTTTATCAAATTGCCTAATCATTTGCCAAAACAACCATTATTGTGCCTATTTTTGAATTCTGGGAACTATTTTGTACAGCAAGACTATATTCTTTACGTGTACAGAATGTAATGTTTCACGAGTTGAAGTTAAGTGAAAATACAAAAAATATTCTGGGTCAATGTTACCTTTGAGTTTGGATTACTGTGGTCCACTTTATTTCTCTTCATGTGAAGAAGCATTGAGATTACAAATTTGTACCAAAGAATCCCATTAGTTCATATAAGAAATTAAAGTTTGAAATGGAAATTTATATTTTGGCATATTTAAAACAAAGATTTAATTTCTTAAAAAATGTTGTCTAAATTACTAAAAGTGACGAGTCTTAAAAAAGGCAATTAATATAAAAAAGATACTATTTCTCTTCAATAATGCCATTGTTCAAAGGTTGAACAACACTGCTCTCTCAAGTTTGAAGAGTATTGCATTCCTCTGTTTCTCGAAAAAAATATTTTGATCATCGCACGATCATTTCTATTTTGTTAGAGAACTTTGCGTTTATCCGCAAACAAAGTTGTGATAATGAAATCGTCACACATTCCAAAATAACTGTGGCGATTGCATTGCGTTAAATTTATTTGCATTTTAGTCCCTGGCAAATCTCTAGGATTGGTCAGACATACAACATGTGTGACCTACTTTTATGCTGTCTCTTCACATGTCAGCTCGTTAGACGTAATGAAGCTGTTTATTGAAACTCTTTTAACATTGACCGGCTCGCTGGCTGGCGTTCGGCTGGGAATGAGCTATTTAGACGTGCGTGCTAACTAGTCTGGAACGTTCTTGATTAGTACCGCGTAAATCAATTTTTCCCCACCGGAGTGGCGTGCGGATTTACATCAAATGGTCAAATCTAGGGGACGCTTTATCGTCCTATGAGTGGTAATGTATGTATAGATGGTACTCCGTGAGAGTGTACGTGTCACGTGAAGTTATTGAAGGTGCATTCAATAACATTACTTGCAACTTGTTGCTAACTACTACCTTCAAATTCTATTAAATTAGTATATTCTTACGACATTTTAACTGCTTGTGAATCAGTTTGTAAGAAATTAAAGGAAGTTTTGCGCGATATGTATAGCTACGTAAGGTGGTAAGTACGTTTTCGGCATGGTCCTTTTTATCTAGTCATCTGTTAGGAAATCTTGCGGTGGAAGCAATTGGAAATACAATTTTTTTTATCCACCGTTCTAAATCGGATCATGCAACGTACGTGCCAGATTAAAGTCCCACGATTCAAGTGAAAAAGTTTTTTCTCCGATGAAAGCATGCTATTTCCTTTCGGGTAAATGACGATTGCGGGGCATCGAGTTCGTATTTACGAGCAACTGAAAGCCTTGGCCAACAAACGTCGACCCACATTGGAGACGCGCCGGCGATTGATGGGTGATCTATGCTGTATTGTGGGCGGGGAGTGTCGGGGTTAAGATCACAATGTGGAGAGCTTCAAAGGGTTGTGACATTAGGAGGTCGTAATATTAAGGGGTCGTGGGATTAGGGGGTCGTGTGGGGGGGGGGTGTCCCGAGGTAGGAGTATCGTTAAGGTAGGGAACTGAGTGTAAGTTGTGACTGGGGGCGTGAGCGTATGGAGGTGCCGTGAGTCAGAAGGGCGTAATTAGTGGGGTCGTGGCGGAAAGAGCGTGTGCTTGGGCGATGGTGCAGAAGGGGCGTGGGCAGGGAGCGTGACCGGGGCACGTGCGTGCGAGTGAGCAGCGGCGCGAGCGTGTGCTTTTGTGGAGACTTGCGACGAGGTCGTGCGGTAAGGATGTGCCACCCAGAGTGAGTTAAGGGGTGCCTAGGGGCACATTGACCCAGCAACCCTTATCTGGAAGTGCACGGAGTTCTTTCGCTGATGGCTCCCTGTACTCGTGAGCACTTGGCGCTCCCAGAGGACAGATTCAGATCGACGCTCTACGCAACTGATACATAGGATGCTCGTGATCCCGAAGGATAAAATGGAAAACGAAACGTAAAAGCGATTGTGTATTTTGTCCAATCCAGTTTAAAATGTGTGAGCAAGGTTTAAAACAATAGAAGTTTTATAGAATTCTTGTAACCGATCTTTGTGTTATCGTCGCAATGTTGTATTAGAATACTTGGCACTGGTTTGTTCTACTGATTTCTTGGCTGCTATAATACGTATTATCTTCACGCATAATCTCCGCATTCTTTTAATATTTATTTTATAAACATATTTCAATACCATTAATTTGTTCATTTAAACAACAAAATAAAGTTTTTTGTCAGTATTAATTCACGTATAAGATATCATAAAAAATTTAGATTTGATTAAAATAGAAACATTTTCAATATATTTCAAGTACATTATGTGAAATATATTATTGAGTTTGACATTTTGAAAAGTTTTGTTCCGTAGTAAACTCTCGGCCAAAGGAAACACGACCGTTCTAGTGAGCAGAAAAGTGGGCGCATCAGCGGAACTCCCAAGCTGAATATCTGCGTTAACCGAGTCGGTCGGTAGGACTGCGCCCGTCAGTCACTTGTCGCGCGCGAGTGGCGAGGAGGGGATGTCTGTCGGCGAAGCCGTCGCCGTCGTCCGATGCAATTAGCTCCCACGGACCGCCTCCGCGCCTCCGTCCCTTTGGACGGAAGATGCGATCATGTCAGACGAACTGTCGCTCGTCTCAGCACTCGCTTCTTATACCTCTCCCCTCTCACTCTCTGTCTCTCTCTCTCTCTCTCTCTCTCTCTCTCTCTCTCTGAGTCTGCTGTTGAAGCTCCCAATGCCGATGACAAACCGCTCACCTCCGTTTCATTCAACAAAAGAACATGAAAAATGAATATACGTTAAAAGGTACTCACAATGGTGTTTGTGGAGCGACGATTTAATGAATTTTGTGTCAGATAAAGAGAGCATAAAAATCGAAGAAAATGAATATTTATGAACAATGCGTAAATCGGAATGAAATGCAAAGGGAAAAATAAGAATGACAATAGACATGTGACAACTGAACTCTATATATTATCAGACATAAAGGATTGCGAAAATGTGCGTTCAGAATAATATTTTTGTACGAAACTAGCACCTGGAGATATATGAAATTGTGGCAAAGGAGACGACTATAGAAAATAATTCTTTATGGCAAAGCTGTAATAGGGTTACACGGACGTAGCCACATTCGAAATAAATAAGTAAAAATAAAGATGAAGAGTAGGTCTTTCCTCTCCCTCTGCAGATGCACTACTCCCCTTTGCGCATTCTCTCTCTCTCTCTGCCTCTCTCTCACTCTCTCTGTCTCTCTCTCTCTCTCTCTCGCTCGCTCGCTCGCTCGCTCGCTCGCTCTTTCTCGCGGATCCTTTTCCCTCTCTTTCTCATTCGTCGCTTTCTCTGAGCCCGGTCTACCTCTGTATCGCTATCGTTATCTCTCTCTCTCTCTCTCTCTCTCTCTCTCTCTCTCTCTGTGTCTCTATCTCTCGCTATCTCTCGGTATCTCTCGCTACCTCTCTCTCTCTGTATTTTTATCAACCTTTCTTTCTGACCTTGCTCTCATTTTTTCCATCCGCATACCCCCTCCACGCCGTCTCACGGTTTCCTCTCCTGTGGTGAACGCAGTCCTTACCACTCGCTTTGTTTAGCGCCCTTTGTTGCGAGTCGCAACAACTAGATGTTTCCCTCTCAACAAGGCAATCTACCCCTACACCGAGCTAGCTCGTTCCAGATAATCTGTTTTGTTATTTCATGTTTCGTTTGTTGTTCCGCTAGAATGCTTTTGTAAAGGGTACCACTTACGGTAACTACGCAGAAGGTTTTGGAAGGTTTGGAGAATAAAGAAATGTAGTACAAACAGACATAAAAACAATTTAAAACTACCCTCGTAAAATGTCAAAACATGTTTGGCAGTTTTGTTCTTCTCGCAAGGAAATTCTTTGGGTCGGGTTTTGCAACTTGCAACTTGAAGCACACAGAGTGTTTCGCTCCAGAACCGGAAAGATAAGCGTAACTTCTTTTTAGTAGTTAGTTTTAGATAGTGCAAATGGAAACTATTCCTTGCTCTAGTGATCCGAATTTTTTTTGACTATTTTATTTTTTTCTCAGATTAAATCCACAGAATGAAGATGTGGGTCACAATCGAACTTTTTCTTTCGGTCTTTTTTTTCTTTGAAATATACGATTCAACGGAAGACTTTTATTTCATCTTTCATTTAATTTTAACTTTATATGAAGATTCAATGCACACTTTTAGATAGATTAAAATATTTCAAAATTATGAAATTCAACGCATGACAGTGCTTAGTAGATACAGTTTCTAAACTGCTATTTGTACGGTTGGCATTTCAGAAGTGTTCAAAAAATGTGTTCGCATTGTCCATGAATATCAAGGGGAACGTCTACTTTTAAATTATTTGAATGCAGTTATTAATATAATAGGACGAATATTAGTAGTATCAATATATTTCTTCAGTTATTTTCACAGTCCAGATAACACGAGAAACTTTGATAGGTACTTATGCTATGGCCTTCTATGACTTATTTACAAGTATGTATTGGATTTTAACTTATATAGTAACTCATTAGTGTATTTAATGTTTTATCTCGAGAAGTGGGGGTATTCTTAAACCGCTGGGCGTAGTTTTACATGGTTTCTCCGATCAACACCAGGAGAATGCCAGAGCAGTAGTCTGAGAAACGAACCGTGAACCACGCACCACTCGCGATTCTTCTTTCCTCATCCTTACCCTGTCTTCATTCCGTCAAGTGTGTCTCCATGATACTAACTAACTAACTAACTAACTAACTAACTAAAAGGAAGATCTCAGAGACAGTTATAATTTTGCGCGCCATGGTGAATTTATTACATTTTAATCCTATAGTACCTTATAAATATATATGGAAGCATATAGCTAACGTTGCTGATTTTCTACTATTATTTATTTCATAAGTCTTTAGAGAGAAACTACACCCCTTGAAGCGCCCACAACACAATAGTACGTGAATGCCAATGTCTGTACCCTGACGCTTCAATCCCTATTCCCGGATGTATGACGACGCTTGCACTTTCGTTGGAGCTCTCCAGTCCTCGGGGAGCCCCGTGTGTCGGAAGCGGGGGCGGAGCAAGTGAGAGAGGGCGGCGCAGCGTGGAATGAAATCCGGAGATTGGGAGCGCGGCGGGAGCGAAAATATTGACTGTCTGGCTGGGTGGCGGGGGTGGCGGCGAGGACTGCGGGGGCGGATTGGGACAGCTTGGGCGGGTTTGGTGGTGGGAGTTGCGGAGGCGGAGGTGGTGGTGGAGAAGGCTTCGGTAGTGTGGGGGAGAAAGGTGGCGAGGGAGGGTGAAAGAGTGACGGGGGCGGGAGAGGAGGCGGTAGCTGTTTTAGTGATGAGTGAAAAATCGGAGGGACGGGTGAGGTGGCGGGGTGGGTGAAGAGGTGGTGAGGACGGGTGAAGGGGTGATGGGGACTGGTGAAGAAAGGTGGCGGGGTGGCGAAGCCGACGGGGCAGACAGGTGCATTTGGGTTGTGTGGGCGGCGGGGAGTGAGTGGTTGGAGAGGCAGGGAAATGTAGGGGGTGGCAAATTGTTCGGGGACGGGGAAGCTGTTGCGACGACGCAGGCTATGGGAGCTGCTGAGTCGACGGGCTGTAGAAGCGGCGTGGTCGGCGGGCAAGGTTTGTATGGCGGGCGCAGGGGAGGCGGTGGAACTTAAAGAGGGCGGGTGCGGAGGCATCGCGGAAGGAGCGGAGAAGATGGCAGAAGAGGTCGGAGGCTGTAGAGACGGAGGGGGCGGAACGGATAGGGAGGAGGGGTGACCGAAGAGGTGGCACGGAGGGGGCGGGCCGGAGGCAGCTGAGGAGGAGGAGGTGGTGGAGGCGGCGGGGACAGAAGCGGCAGAGGGCTGTGGTGGTGGCCGTTCCGGAGGCAGTGCAAACGGAGTTGGAGGAGGCGGAGATGGTGATGAGAACGGTGGCGGAGGAGAAGGAGGGGAGCCGCGGGGGGGGGGGGGGAAGACGGCGGGATCGCAGTGGAGACGGTTGCGACGGGGGCCGGGGCCGGCGGAAGCGGGGGCGCAGGCGACCGGGCGCGGCCGCGCAGGTCGCCGGGGCGGCTGAAGTTCTGGGTCGCCGCACCCCCGGGGTGTGGGAAGTGGGGGGGGGGGGGGAGCGGAAAGAGTGCGGGTCAAGCTGCCGCCGCTCGGCTGCAAAGATGGCCTTCTCTCGTGATTGGCGCAGGTGCGCTTGTCACGTGCGTGGGACGGTCGCCACGTTTTTATATGCGGCAGCGAGGCGCGACACGACACGTGCCACTTGACGTAATCGCGCGCTTTAATTGGCTGCATAATACCATTATGCTGGTGACAATGCTTACCGTCACACAATCGAATTCAAACGATGTGTGTGAGTGTTACTGTGTTTGTGAAGATTGGGCAGGTCCTACGCAGGAAGTATGTCCGTTTCGACAATAGTTTGTTGCTACTTTTCCTGCACTTTCACATTTTTGTTGATCCCTTCTAGCATCTAGCAAGTATTGTTTGACGCCCGCTTTATGCACGTTGCGGCAATGATACTAGTTTGCACTGTTTAAATCGCGTTTTTTTAATCAGTGCTATTAAATTACAAGTTAATGAGTTAAATGTCAAACAGTTTTAAATCAACCTGTGTTGAACCTTTAAAACAATACCATTTCAGGGTTGTTTTGAGATGGTCTTGTGAATTGAATGTATTGGTTACACTTGGAACAAACCTTTTTCGAAATGGTAAAAATAGAAAACGGCTACTCTGTTTGACAACGGAAAGCAATGGTTAACAATGGAAAGCAGACTTGGGATGCTTGAATGACGTGGATAATTTATTTTTATTCAGCGTCCTGGGGTTTCCTGGTTAGTTCTAGGAATTTACATTTTTTTATTATTGTTCATTATAGTATTTTCTGAATACAGAATAGAGGAACAATTATTGTAAGATGAGAAGTAATTATAATCTCTTATTCTCTTATTACGATTGAGAGATAAATTAAAAATGTCAATCGTAAATCGTAAATGAAACCTATTGCAGTAGTTTGATTGACTTTTCTGCCTTACTATGGTAAACGTCGTGTAAATTGTTTCAGGTATCATATTTCTTGTCTTTCACTACTAAATCAATTATAAAGAAACAAAGACAATTGTTTCTAACAGGGAGAATTTAATGCTATAAATTAATTGTATATTATTGAATATACTTTGCGGAAATCTTTGATTATAAGGACAATTATAATTGTTTTGATTCTATTATATATGGCATGAATTGGTTATGTTAGTAAGAAACCTGCACTATTAAAGCATTCCTATAGGGTAACACAAACTATGTAATGAACCTGTTCTAAATAGAAATAAATAAAAGAGTTAATAACATTGTGAGGTCGATATAGATCAAAGATGTTTCTAAATCCAAGCGTGAGCGTAGTAACGCTTTTAACAAACCGAGTCAGTTATTTATGATATTGGGCGTGGGTCGTTCAATACTTTTTGTAATACAACTTTATAATAAAAAGTAATGTCACTAGGTGACAAAGGAGATGAGTGTTATAACTAGGTTAGTTTCATGAAGTAGAAATACTCATCCGCCGTCTTGAGTTACAACTCATTTGTTTCCATTGTGTTTTAACGGATGCCAGACATTGAGTGGCTTCTCGCTCCTCTTTTTAGCCGCTATAAATCGATATAACAGAACAGTAGAACAAGAAGTGCAAAAGCGTGCGCTTACCGAGGCGTAGAGCACAAGAACGTGCGCAGAAGTAGTCTAATTTCACATTGGAGCGATCAATCTGCTTAAATGTGGGACGCCGTGTTTTGCCACTTCTCCGAGAAGAGGACTTATCGGCCGAATTATTGGCAGAAAGGGCCATTGGAGAGTTGGGAGTGTCCGCGCCCAGCCTCCCCGGCGCGGCCGGGCTCTTTAAACGGCTCTTGGCCGGTCCATCATCCCCCGGCAAGTGGAGGAGCTTCGCGTCGGGGGTCGGGGGTGGCGAGATGTGGGTCACGCCCCCCGCCACCCCACCCTCCTCACTCTCGACCCACCCCCTGCGGCCTCAATCGCGAGCGATTAACCGCTCCGACGCCGGTCCACCGCGTTTTGTTTGTCTGGGGCCTCCCCCCTCCCCCTCCCCCCTTCCTCAGCCGCCACCCCTCCCCCCAAGCGCCAGGCTCCCCGCCTCGCCGCTGCGTCGCGCGCTGTGTTCTTTTGGTCGGGTCGCGAGGTGAGGGGCTGGGAATCGGGTTGAGGGGGGATGCGCTGGGTGAAAAGGCACTTTAGTGGGAAGAAACTAGAATGCGTAAGGGGACAAGAGGGATTAATAGGAGTGGAATGAGGAGAAGGGTAGGAGTAGAATGTGCAAAAAACGAAGCTGGAGATGAAGTAAAGGACGGCGCAGGGGAAGAGAATGTGAGGATGAGAAGTGGTTGAGAAGAAATATCTGGAGAAAGAGTGGAAGGAGATGATTTGTTTGATGGTCGTAGTTAGCGGAAAAATTTATGATTGGGTTAGACTAAACTTTTGCGGAACAAACTGATATGCAAAAGTGCTGATGATGGAAGGATTAGGGAAGGGGGATAAAAGTAACAAGTCCGTATTGTACTTTTCTTGGAACAAAGTATAGGAATAAGAAGCATGATGAAGTTTTGAAAGAGTTTCATGATTGCACTTTTTAGTTTCATGATAGGCTGTGTTCACTTAATTTAGTGACAAAACATAACTTCACGGAAACGACACTTATGGAGAAATAAATTCATTTTGAGAAAACTTTGTTCTAAATTTTTAAAATTGTAATTTTAATAAAAAATAAAGATAATTTTACGTTATTGTAATATTATTATTATTATTATTATTATTATTATTATTATTATTATTATTAATAATAATAATAATAATAATAATAATAGATAAATACACTTTTTATATTTCTTAAAAACTTAAAACAGCGAATGTTTGTTTTCTTCCATTTTAAGATTTTCTTTATTATGTATATTTTTTTCCACCAAAAATGATCAGACAAAATTTTCATTACCGAAAACTTTTAAGTTTCTAGAACATTAATATGAAAACGTACACGTTATTGTATTTTTTTCAGGCATACAAAATCAACCGCCAATCGAAATTAATCTAGGCAAGCCTACAGTATTTTTGCAAACTCTCCAAACTCACTCCTCCTGCCCCTCTAATACCAAATGCAGTCCAGCTAATGAAATGCCCGCCACTAACAGTTCAGAATTGTACCGCCATGCATGCCAATGGAACCGTATTTCATAACGAACCGTCGGTTATTAATTGTTACTACTTATTGCATAAATGTGCAAAGAGGAAAAAAGTTATTTCCGAGACATTAAAAGTTATGTGCTTCATTTCCAAAGTTTTGTTTTCTCTGATGGTAATATAACTTACATATAAGTAATTTCATTAGGACATAAGGATTAATTTCTCAAGTAATCTAAATATATGTAGATATTTGCCCAATAAACTGACTTTCCCCTTCCCTCAATTTCAGATATTCTTCTTTTTCTGCAGTTAGAAACACATTAGAAACTTTAAAATTTCTTTACTCATATTCAAATGCACTTTAATCTACTTCTCGATGTAAATATATACAACTTTATGCATGGATTTTGTCGTTAATATTGAATCAGCCTTCCGAAAACATTTTTCCCATTAAAGATGCATGAAATTCTACTACCCTTTCATGAAATTCTTCTTCCAGTATCGACAATCTCAGGAAGGAACATCCGTTCCAGCTTTTGATAGCCAAAATAGCTCTAGCGGAAACACGTTAAGATTGCACAGCTCTTGGAACCGGCGAATACGACCCGGCGAGAATGGGTTTGGGGAAGGTTATGGGCTGCGCGAGGGTTATGGCGGCAACGCCCTGCCCATCGCTCTCAACGACTATGCTCCGCCAATCGCATCAATGCCCACACGATCCCCGTGTCCACTGCACACCCACACAACACCACATCCCTGTTCCACCTACGCCTTTCCACCACAGTTGGCCTCGTGTCCCGCTCCCCGCCGCCCCTCTCCCCGCCGCCCCGCTCCCCGCCGCCCCGCTTCCCGCCGCCCCGCTCCCCGCCGCCCCGCTCCCCGCCGCCCCGCTCCCCGCCGCCCCGCTCCCCGCCGCCCCGCTCCCCACCGCCCCGCTCCCCGCCGCCCCGCTCCCCGCCGCCCCGCTCCCCGCCGCCCCGCTCCCCGCCGCCCCGCTCCCCGCCGCCCCGCTCCCCGCCGCCCCGCTCCCCGCCGCCCCGCTCCCCGCCGCTCCGCTCCCCGCCGCCCCGCTCCGCGCCGCCCCGCTCCCCGCCGCCCCGCTCCCCGCCGCCCTGCTCCCCGCCGCGCCGCTCCCCGCCACACGCTCCCCGCCGCCCCGCTCCCCGCCGCCCCTCTCCCCGCCGCCCCGCTCCCCGCCGCCCCGCTCCCCGCCGCCCCGCTCCCCGCCGCCCCGCTCCCCGCCGCCCCGCTCCCCGCCGCCCCGCGCCCCGCCGCCCCGCGCCCCGCTCCCCGCCGCCCCGCTCCCCGCCGCCCCGCTCCCCGCCGCCCCGCTCCCCGCCGCCCCGCTCCCCGCCGCCCCGCTCCCCGCCGCCCCGCTCCCCGCCGCCCCGCCCCCCGCCGCCCCGCTCCCCGCCGCCCCGCTCCCCGCCGCCCCGCTCCCCGCCGCCCCGCTCCCCGCCGCCCCGCTCCCCGCCGCCCCGCTCCCCGACGCCCCGCTCCCCGACGCCCCGCTCCCCGACGCCCCGCTCCCCGACGCCCCGCTCCCCGACGCCCCGCTCCCCGACGCCCCGCTCCCCGACGCCCCGCTCCCCGACGCCCCGCTCCCCGACGCCCCGCTCCCCGACGCCCCGCTCCCCGACGCCCCGCTCCCCGACGCCCCGCTCCCCGACGCCCCGCTCCCCGACGCCCCGCTCCCCGACGCCCCGCTCCCCGACGCCCCGCTCCCCGACGCCCCGCTCCCCGACGCCCCGCTCCCCGACGCCCCGCTCCCCGACGCCCCGCTCCCCGACGCCCCGCTCCCCGACGCCCCGCTCCCCGACGCCCTGCTCCTATTCTTGATCGCACTTCTTCCATTCTTGATCGCTTGATTCTTCTTCCCTATTCTTGATCGCACTTCGTCCATTTTATTCTCTTTCCTGTTCTTTCCGACTTCTACTCCCCCATCAGCGGACTTTCACCACCTATGTATTATAACTCCTCTCATTCTTCCCGTTTGCCCCTTGCCTTCTTCCAGATGCAATTATTTTTTTCCGTTTACTTCGCTCTTACTACATCTACCTCCCTCTCCTCTCGACCAGGCACCGCAATCGCTTGGAGGCTTCAGCAAGGAAGCAGAACGACAGCGCATTGTGGCACAGGCGTTCGCCTGCAGACGATAGAGCCGCGCCGAAGCCATTTCGTGGAGGATGGGAGCGGGGAGGGCAGAATGCGATGGGCGCGCGGTGCGATGCGAAACTGCCGGTAACTGCCTCCGCTGGTATCGCCGCAGTCGCTGGCGGAGGGGAGTGGTCGAAATGGGATTTTTTTGTTGCTAATTGACCCAAACGCGAATTCGGTTTTTCGAATATTTCGAATTCTTTAATTTTGACTCATAACTAGTATTTCACTCTTGTGATGGTGTCGAATTGTGTTCGATAATTTGTCTTGTCTAATCACTGCGCTATTGTTTCTTGAACATTATCGGTTTGGTTTTGTCGTTTTTGTCTCGCCGTAATTTTGCTGGTGAAGAGACGGAATTAACCTATTTGGTTGCTACGATTGGTAATTATTCATTTGTTGACGTTTGATTCTTCACAGAATTTCAATAATTATAATAATAATTACTTTGACACGTGGGTCAAACATTTAAAACAATTTACATAAATAATTTTACTTTTTACTGATACATTATAGCTTGTTACTGCCTTCAATGTGGAGCTCGTTATGCACGGCATAACTTACCTGGATCGAAGCCTCGGGCTATAATTACACTTTGTAAAAAAATAACGCATTTCTCTCCCTTGATGAATTATTTGCTGTTATTCCTGCGTGATCATTTCATAGTTTTTTTAGTATTATTAAATATCACGCCGGTTGAGGGTTTCGGTAAAAACAATCTCTCATTTAATATGATGAAAATAAGGAGGACGATGACGATGATGATGATTATAATATCGAAAACAAAAACGAAAATAATATAAAAGCGGAGCTCTCCGTATGGAACTGCTCCTATTGCCACACGTCATAACAAATATGCTATGTCAGGATAAATTCTCGTAATAGGCGGATAAATTCAAACTAGTTTCCAATCTTAAAGTAGTATTAGCGTTTCGTTGTATTTTCGATTATTGCAATGATGTTAGCGCAGGAACTAGAAAAATGGTTACTTATGTAAACTTATTGATAGTTTCTCCGCTTTAACATAACGTGCGAGTTCATTTCCGTTTATTTCCGTAATTGCTTTCCGGGAACTTTTGATTTCATTGGTGTAATTGATTGCTTCACCTAGTTTCACCCCCAGACATTGACTAACGCACGGAGTTCACTTCGATGTCACTTCCTCCTGTACGTAGTGAAAAGAAGGTGCTGTAAATCTGTTGACGGAAGAAAATGGTTCGAGGACCCTGATACTTCAAAAGTGCTGTCCTTCCGCTCGCTTGTTTGTTGAAAACAATAATCCAACACAATCCAACGGAAAGAAGTCGCAGTTTGATTTTATTCCGAGTTTGCTTCCCAACTATGCCAATATAAGTGAACCGCTATAAAGTCGTTTTATGACTTGATATGGACTACATGTTATCCAAAATTGACAGGTTACCATTGTAAGGTTAATAGATATAATATTTTAGAGTGAACATTTTATATGTAATACAAAGACTTACTGTTTTCGTTGAATAATAGTAGTTTATGGAATCAGTTTGAAATGTTAAGCTTTATTGCATGATTATATGTTTTGGAAACGTTCGACGTCAAGAGAGAGTTTTCCAATTTGTATGAACGTAATAAAAAACATTATAAAGGAGTTGCATATGCAATATTTTGTATAACAACATTATAATTTTTTTAAGAGAATCAAATTTAATTTTGCAAAACAACTTTCCTGTGACGTCTCGAGTATTTGAAATCTCTGCGAGAAAACCTCTACCTCCTCACGATTCTCTCGTTGCGATTGGCAGAAAGAGTGATGACGCAATCATTCGTGCCGTAAAAGCTAACACGTCATCATTTGTGCCGTAAAATACTCGATTATGAACGATTTCTTGCAACAGAATGGGTAATTTATAATGTTCGTATTCAAAAAGGGGCATTTCATGCGATAAAAGCATTCTATAAACACTCATGAACTTTCTTTGGTATGCAAATAGTAACTACAGAGTGTGAACGTAAGGTGTTGTATACATCACTACTTTCCTTGAATTTTCCTCATGACTTTCACGAAGCTGAGTACTATTTTTGATGAACCTACAGTGTCTATTTTATTATCTCTTGTACTTTTTCTTTTCTATCGTTTCTGTCTTCCTCGCTCCCCTTCGTTCCCCAGCTAGTCGGCAGGCACTTCCTGCCCGCAGCAAATTGTGGAATCTGCTTTCCCGGGACCGTGCTGACGAAGTAGGCCCGCTGGGGTTGCGTTCCGAATAAGCCGACGTGCAGCCCCCGGCGACACCAGATTACTTCGGGTCCCCCTGCCCCGCAGTTCCCTGCGCTGCCATCCCTCCCTACCCCTTCTCCAACGCTCTGCCTTCGAGCCATAGGAGAAGAGGGAGAAGGAGAGGGAAACTGAGAGAGAGAGAGAGAGAGAAATTTGAATGGGATGCCACGGGAACTCGGAAGTCTTAGAAAAGTGGGAGTAGTGAGAAAAAACTGCATTAAAAATTAAATAAATCAACTCAACGAATGTAACGGTTCAATAAAGGTTCAGAAAGGTTTGAAGTCTGATACGTTTCTTCTAATACTACACAAAGTTTGTTCTTTAATGAATGATTAAACCGTCTTTCAAATTAATTCATAAAATACACGAATTTGGTTGCGCATGAAAAATATCGCTTAATGTTTTCTTATTCTGAATACCATTTGGTTTTTCCCATTCCTAATTTTTCATCCGCGAATTTTCCTTTGGAGAATTCTCTGCCTTCTGGCGACAGACACAGCAATTGTAAACGCGACTGTAAATAATTCCCTCGGCCCAGGCGCAGGTCGGCGTTAGCTGCCACCATTTATCACCGCCCCTCTCCCTCCCATTAGTCCCTTCGCTAGGCTCTGCCTGAGCTCAGCGCGCTCTGCGCGACGAAGACAGCTTTATCCTGTCCTCGGGTGATCTGTCTGCAATTGGCGCGGTGGGTGGTGGAGGAGGCGATGGGCGTCTGACTGTGTGAGTTAGCGAATAGTCCCGAGGGGAGGGAAGGCTGATTGGGGCAAGTGGGTAAATATGAATTGGGTGAGTGGAGAAGTGTGAGAGAACGGGGGCGGGTGAGAGAACGGGGGCGGGTGAGAGAACGGGGGCGGGTGAGAGAACGGGGGCGGGTGAGAGAACGGGGGCGGGTGAGAGAACGGGGGCGGGTGAGAGAACGGGGGCGGGTGAGAGTACGGGGGCGGGTGAGAGTACGGGGGCGGGTGAGAGTACGGGGGCGGGTGAGAGTACGGGGGCGGGTGAGAGTACGGGGGCGGGTGAGAGTACGGGAGCGGGTGAGAGTACGGGAGCGGGTGAGAGTACGGGGGCGGGTGAGAGTACGGGGGCGGGTGAGAGTACGGGGGCGGGTGAGAGTACGGGGGCGGGTGAGAGTACGGGGGCGGGTGAGAGAACGGGTTGATGGTTTATCGTGCGTGGTCAATGAAGAAGCAGGGAGAAGGTGAATGAGGGAATGATAGAGGCGTGGGCGAGTATAGCGAGGGGGTACTAAGAAAAAAGTTTCGCTGCCGGCGGCAGTCGCGTAGTTTACATAAAACTTTCAAAGATGTTTTAATATCCAGAAGCAGCTTCATTTGTCCGCCAGAAGAGTTTGGGAAGGCTCTGTTGCAATCATCAGAGTAATTACACCGCCAGATCCACGGAAGACGTCGGACAACAGAGATAACAGTTGTTGTAGCCTCCCTAGATGGTGCAAACTGGTGTACGGTAAAGGATTCAGGGACCCACTTTGGTATTCATTGATAGTATGTTTGAAACATTGTTTTATAACAATGACAGGGGAGGACATAATTGTAGGCAAGAATAAAGTAAAACTAGACAAGTTCCGTTTTTACGGAGAGTACTTAAAACAAGCCCGTAGCAAAGAGTGACGCGGGAGGAAAGCTACGATATAAAACTCGTAGATGCGGAGTAGAATATGGAGCATTGGTTGAAAACGAAGGTCGTAACTGGATTACAATGGATATTAATCAGAAAAGAGAGCGAGAAGTACGGAAGACAACTTCAAAACAGATTGCCAGTTGGGTTAGAGAATGTTCTTCACATTTTTCTTAATTTTACTTCCAAGTGCTTTTGAATTTGAAGTTGTTGTCACAATCTTAAGAAGTGTTCACAAATGTTATAATGAATTAATTTGTCAAGTGTGATGCCAAAGCATGGAAATTTAATCGATTTAAGTTTTCCACCAATTTATTATAGGGTAATAATTTAATAAATATACAAAAAACATGTTCCACAGTAAGTTGATTGCTATTAAATAAAGCAAAAAGTGTTGTTAAGCAATCAAATACACTAATTATATTAAATCGTACACTCTTACATTCTGCCATTGTTTAGATTGCCGTTGACAAGTATTCCCATTCTTTTTGTAAAAAAACAGACTCAACTTCAAAATCTTAATTAATTGTACACATTTGTATTCCAATAAAGTATTTACAAAGATACCAATATCTAAATTTCTTGATTTTATGGAATAGTAAAAGGAAAAAATGTAATTTAAAGCATTGTGAGCACACATTTTCCTTTTCTTCCGTACGTTACTACAAATGATATTTCATTTACACATGTTTTAGTAAACTAATCTAGAGAACCTGTTTCTTTTGTGTGCTTCGTCCATCTTTGTGTGTGTGTGTGTGTTGGGGGGGGGGAGTAGCCATATTACACGTGTGGCCCTCGCCCCTGCCATTGCTGCGATATTGGAGGAGCGGCGAACCGCGAAAATACGTATGCGGCAGTTCGGCTATTTTCGATTTTTCCCACGCTCGTGGAGCCGGGGGCTGCAGATGTAACGGAAGCGGGGAGTAGGCGGGAGATCGAGGTGGGGTGAACTATGGAGGAAGATTTATGGGAAGTAGCGGGGGCAAATGCGGGGATTGGACGGGGTCGGGGTGGCTGGAGAAGACGCTAGAACAGCAGAACGGAAAATCGGCGAGGGAGGTGGCGGGGGGCGGAAGCGGGGAAATAGACCGATTCCCTGAATGGCGGGGTGACATTTAGGGAATCGGTTGGAAAGGTGACGACGGAATGGAAGCGGTAAAAATGTGGAAAAGTGGCGGTGATTATGGCGTTGGAATGGAGGCGACACTTTAGGAAATAGCGGACGAAGCCAGTGAGATCAGCAGCGAGGGATCTGCGTGGGAGAATGCAGGGCGGAAGCAAGGGAATAGGCGGAAAGGTGACAGGGCTTACACTTCACACTTTTCACCGCATCTGTGGAGAAGGGGACGGGGCAGGTGACGGAGAAACTGGCGAAGGGGAGGAAGGGGCGCGGTAGAAAGGGACGTGGGAGAAATGGGCGCGCGAGAAAGGGCAGCGTGGTACTGCCCCAGCCGTAACAAGTTCTAAGCTCCCGACCGGTCTATCAGAATGTGTGGTAGTGTAGTCCATCTAAGTGTGTATATGTGTTAGTAAGTAAGTAATTAAAGGGTGAGGTAAGGATAAGGAATGATCGTGCGCGGTCCTTGGCCCGTTTGTTGTTAAGATACTGCTCTGGCATTCACCTGGTGTTGACCGGAGAAATCACGGAAAACTTCCTATCAGAGCAGTAGGCCGATAGAATACTCCCCCACACATGGGCTAAAATTAACCTTGGTATGTAGCGAGTGTCGAAAATTCTGCCACCGTCGGGACCCGAACCACAGGAATTTCCCGGCCAGGGCCCGACGTCCGAGTCGATGGAAGAGGTGGTGGAGACGGCACTCGGAATCGCCGGGGAAAGGTGGCGTGATCCGAGGAGGGGGCCTCGTCCATTAAGGTAGTGGAGGTGGAAGCGAGGGAATATGCGCAAAGTGAGAGAGCGACACTGCAGTACCTACCCCCTCATCGATGTGGGTGGCGAGGGGGAGGTGTCGGAGAAGAAGGCGGAGTCTGAAGAAGGAAGTGGCGGGGATCGTAATGGAGAAATCGCCGTCAGGGGCACGGGAGCCCCAAGGGGAAGGTTCGGGGTCTGCAGTGGGGAAACTGTCGGGGCGCGTGGAGGGGACCGTGGCAGGGAGAGCGTAGGAGGTTGAGGTTGAGTGTTTGATTTTTTTCGGTTCGTAAACTACAAAGACAATTAGTTTTCTTAGTACAGTGAATGTTGTATTGTAGGAGGTGGCGGTAGTTCCTCCTCCGCTGGATAGTGACATCCGGCACCGTCCTAGACGTCGGCGTGCGGCGATTTCCCGCTCCAGGTATCTTCCACAGCGAGACACCGCTCCAATCTTGTCGAATCTCCCGACTGGTCTACCGACATACGGTAGTTTCGTGCATGTTTTTGTAAATGTAAGTAAGAGAAAATAATATGGTGAGGAATAGGAAGAAAACATCGCTCAGGGGTCGTGGATTACTTGTTAGTGTACTTCTCCGGAAACTACCAATCAGAGTAACCGGCATCGGAGATGGCATTACGAGAAGTAGCTCAGGGCATCAACCGATGTCACTGCATTGCCTCTGACCGGGAGATCCTGGGGTTCGAGTTCCAACGGTGGCAGGATTTTCGTAACTACCAAGATAGGTATGTCGAAACTTGTTGCTGACTGGAGGATAATTCTAACGGCTGGCCGCTCTGATCGGTAGCTTTCTGTGGTTTCTACGATCAATACCAGGCCTGAGAAGTACACTACCAAATACACCACGCGCGATATTTCCTTCCCATTATTTGTCATAACCTCGCCTCTTAGACAAACTTACCTACGTGTAATACACCACCACAAATGTCGGGAGACTGGCCGGGAGATTAGAACATGTCCCGGCTGGGGCGGTGCTCCGGTGGTGAGAGATACCTGGTTGTGGAAAACCACGCTACCCAACGGAGGTCGGCGCCGGATCTCACCATCCAGTGGGGGCAAGAACTCCGCCGTCACTGCCCGATCAAAAAATGTGCACTACATTTATGGGACTAATGACCTTAGCAGTTGACGCCCCCGGAATAACTTGTAATCAATCAATCGGAGATGGCAGTGGCGTAGGAGCGGTAGCGGTGACGGCATAGGTGCAGGAGCGAAAAGGCTGCGGCAGCCGCGGGGGCGATACACTTGTGTGCCGCGGTGAGGGTGGCGACATCAACAGGGGCCATCGGCCCACTCGTGCGCACAATGTCCAGCGTTGCGGGAAGCAAGCCCCCTTCTGAAGGGCCGAGGGTGCTATTATGACTCGCTGTACCTTTCTCGAGAATTGCCCATCCGCTCCAAAACGGTTTCTTCTTTGTAATAGCAAAGACATTTGAGGTAGAAATAGCTGCCCATTACACTGACACTTGCACCAGGAAATGGAACATAAACAATCATAACATGCTCATTACACGTTTAGAAAACAATGCTTCTAGGCACCCCCTAGAGTTACTTTCGAAGCATTCAATCCGTGTTAAAAGTTCAATTTTTAGTCTTAGTAATAAAAGAGAGACGATGCTAAAAATATTCAATAATTATTAGAATAGAACAAAGAAAACAAAATACTTTTGTCTGATCGCATCATATACTATTGCTCTTAATATATCATAGTAAATTGTATGCTTGAAGAAAAAAATAAAATAGATGTCAGTAAAACTGTCCAAAAATACTGTATGGCCCACGTGGTAAGTGATTTTAAATTGTTCGCCGGATGGCGCCACACCACGCATCGACTTCATATCGCCTACTCACAAAATTAAATGACACGTTTACTAAGCGTATCATAAAGAACTATTACGCATCATTAATTCCAATTGTTTATAATTTGAAGTATTTAATTGTTTCTATTGCAAACATATTTATACAATAATATCTCCAAGTATACTTTTACCAGTCATCCAATGCCATGCTGTCTCTAATGAACGCCTTTTTAATATGTGATGGTTAATGCTAGGAAGAATAGCAGGAAGGAATTCAGTATGAGGAGTCTACAGTATCTAACAGCATTTTGCCCCAATACTTCTAATGTTGAATTTTTTTTCACACAATATTGATGTCTCGTGTCTGTTAATTTCCTCAGATTTATAATAATTCACTATACACACTCGCAACATAGTAATTGTCATGCCTCCATGAGTTTTAAATACTCTTCACCCAAAATCATTGCTTTTACCTAACACCATTACTATGAGCGAAAATGAGTACTTACTGTCAAGTTCTATTACTTGCAGTAAAATATACGATAAGGTACACAGATGCTTTTAGTTTCAGCCAGGAAAAGTATTACGTATGAAACAAATTTTAGCTCTCACAACTTCCCTTCAATCAGATTCAAACCTGCATTCATTGCTATTCTAAAACATTAATTATCGTACCATTTAAACATTATCGCAGTTCTAATTTTTTTACAGACTACACTCCCACGTACGAATAAAAATTAAATGAAATTGCCTAAAATTGTAGGTTTTGATTATTAGTATCTGGCTAAATTATCGAAGACATTATCCAAGATATATTATTGATTATATTGCTAATCATTTACATAGTAAGTTATTGCAAGAACATGGAAGAATACCAATTGAGTAACAAAATATTCTGAAGTCACCTACTTAATAATTACAAGAACGTTAAAGAAACTTAACTCTATAACTCATCATCACAATGTAAACAAAGTATTTGTCGGTAAGAGAATATCAAAACATTTTGAAAATCCTTAAACTTTGCAGTTAAGTTAATTTCGTATTCCAGTCCCCTCAAAAAGTAATTCTCCATCCTTGTCAAAGCCTTGCGCGTTTCCTTGAGTGAACACGTTTTGTAGTTTCAGACCTCTCATCTTGTCGAATTGTAAGTAATTAATTGAGAAGACTGCTTTTCCTTGATCACGTACCCCTACAGCCCTATCAAGTGCGAATAGGTGAAGACGTACCACTCTCCAAGAACCACTGCACTACCGCGTTGTTTTGCGTACGATTTTTGTCCCGTTGAACCAACACGAGGCGGCGGCGGCGGCGGCGGCGGCGGCGTAGCCCAGACAGTGAAAGGTCGATGACCCCGCTATTTCCACCGTCCCCGACCGCATCACCGCCTCCGCCAAATATTTACGTTCGGCCTTTAGCCTGCGCTGCGACGGCGGGCAGCGCGGGACCGGCCTTCCAGGAGACTGGCCTACTTGCGGCCACCGGTGCCCTTCCGGTTTGCGTCGTCGGCCGCGTCGACCATGACGCCTACGTGGATATCTTCCTGAAAATGAACGAGAAAAATGGAAAGTCTTTCAAGGAAGATGTCTTGCCGGATCCAAGGCGAGTGAGGAACCTTGTTGTTGGGAGTTGCGCAGAAATTATGTTGGTAGCACGAGCTTCAGCTTGTACAAAAGAAAACGTAAATTGAGTACTCACCGCAATGATAAATGATGCTGGAAGTGTAGTCCCCGTTACTTGTTTCTCAGTTATCTGGATGCTACGAACGTAAATACAATTTTTAATATAAGCCCTTGATTGAAGTCGTAGCTGAGAACTAATGGTGTTAATGCTAACGTCTAGTGCCAGTTGGTATACATATGCATATTTTAATGCTATTTGGAAACGCTTTTTATATTTTGGACTAATTGTTACTTGAAATAGTTCGGTATTTTTTTGAAATTATGAAGAAAATATTTAAGAATAGTAATATTAATAGTAATAATACCAAAACAATATTTCTAACTGTGCAGAATAAATTACAATATGATAAAGAATATTCGTGAAAAGCAGAAATTCGTTTTGAAGGAAACAAACATGTGCTCATTAGAATTTAAGGGCACGGATTCGTAGTTCACTCCAAGTGTTAATGTCATTTAGTTTCAAAAATCTCAGCTGATATCACCATGCCGAAGATGTGCCAGAGATTCAGTGAAATACAGATATTTTATATATATATATATATATATATATATATATATATATATATATATATATATATTATTCTTATTGCTTTTCTTTACCACCTCCTCAGTACTGACAAATCAAAAACTACGATATATCAGGCACTGGAGGATGGAAGAATCGTGGATATCTACTGTAGTTAGTATTAAGAAAAGGTGAAGAACTTGATTGATCTGAGAGAATATCAAAGAGCATTAAATGAAACGCATTAATGTAATTAATATGTGTTGCACTCTGAAACTAATGGGCGTAAATTCATTGGTGGAATAGTCATATTAAATAACACTCTTGCATTGCAAATTACAGGATACATTCCGATGTTGCGCAATGCATAAGTTTATCGGCTTTTTTCTATTGAGTTGGATTACCTACAATAATGTTGAAAATACTCTCTGAATTAGTATTTTTTCTAAACGTTAAATGAAACGAGATGTGAAAGTTAATGAAAGTTTATAAAATGCATTATTTATCTATCTATACCCATGTATTAATATAAAGATGATCATATAAATATATGTAAATATACATGAATATAATTATATTATTTATCAAACAGCTATTTTCCATTGCAAACTTTCCAAAAGTATATAATTTATATCCGATCGTCGTTCGTTCCGTACTTGAAAGGAATAAATATAAAAAACAAAGAAAATTAAAAACAAGAAATAAATGCATTAAAATTTAAATAATCATTAACTTTTCGCCTACTTTGCTAGAAGACGCTCATCTAGAAAAATAAATTCGAATAGAGTTCCGTCCAAACAATGATTAATGCAGAATTTTAAAAGAATTTTAACATTTTGTTTGGATCACAGTGCAAAGTTTCGCTCATCCCTAGCAACATGCACGTTTAACGCAAAGACACCACATGCATCCGTATGGATGATGGTAACTACGCTACTTTTTACCTGACATCCGAGCCATTTAGCGCCACTTAGGAGATTTCCTTGCGCTACTGCCCCATAAAAAGTTCACTTAAATCCATTCTACCTCGCCTTCCTTTTTAATGCGCGTCTAATGAGGACATGTCGTTTAAAAGTCAACACGTCCCAATTTCCTAGTGCTATTTTTGTCCAGCGTCCGACACAAACCCCCCCGTTCCACTGCCTGCCTTCGCCTTACGAGACCTTTTAGGAGCCCGCAGTTACGGTTCCTTTAATGTCGCGAGTAAAAATGTCCGAGATCCTCGTCCGGGTGCCCTCGCCTGGGCGTCAGCACCCTCCAAAGGAGGCAATGGAGGGGACAGGGCCATTTGCGAAATTGCCGGTTGGCATCGGGAAGTGGTGGGAAAAAGTCTTTTACTTGGTGGAAAAATAGAAAACACTTTTCGTGCTTCTTTTTCGTGTTTATTGTGCCAGGAATCAGTTTGAAACTTGTTCTCCTATCCGCGCAGTTCTGTTAGAGTCTCTGTGTGATACATCATATGGACTTGAATCATCACCCAGGTTTGGGTGTAGGGATGGGCACAGGATGGGGAAGAAAAGATTTCGCGCGGACCTTGGGCTGTTTTTAAGGTATTGCTTCAGTCGCGACCGAAATTTGTTGGAAGAGGCCACGGATCCAAACAGTTGTAGACTTCTGATCCCGACATTTCTCAATGAAAATGAATTCTCATTTCACAATGACATGCACTCTTCAAAATTCGATCTTTATTTGATGAGAGACTTCTTTTAATGCACGAGTAGTGAGTGTTTGCTTAATTTTTAGTCAAACCGCGAAGTTTACAAAAATTCCTAACCAAAATTTTCTTAAAAATGACTTCAAATTTATTGTTTATTTATTTTTTTTCACAAAGGAGCAAAATCCATTTACAAAAATTTACATTCTCTCTGCAAAGATACGTTAGCTGATGCAGCGAATTGAGCTTGCAGAGTCTAATTAAAGTACTGTCGAACCTTCACTTAATTTTTTAATGCTTCAAGGACAAAAGTCTTAAAGTGTTATCATAAGGGTAGTATCATCATTGCGCGCTGAATTCATATTCATAAACTAAATGAGACTTTTTGCATGCATCAGCGTACCACAGAATTATAGACAATATTTAGTGATCATAGATTATGTAGCCTGCTTTAATTTTGATTTACCTTTTGTACATTAGTACATAAGGCACAATTTTCTTAAGGTTATAGGAGATTAAGACTCCACTCTCTCGGACTTTACCATCATTTGTTGCTCCATTTCCAGGGCGTGTGTAGATGTATCGGATAATAGAAGGTCGTATTGGTGATGCTGATCGTTTGCTTTTTGTTAGGAAGTGGGGAAATTATGGCGTGTAGAGCATAATGCTTCATCCTCGGTAACCTACTTCTGGTGAATATAGTGAGCAACAATAGTTCATAACATATTGTCCTGCACAAGACACTTTTGATGTCCTTGTCTAGAAGTGCACTGTATTTCATCGAATCACTGGGGATTAAAATTCCTTAGAAGTACGTTTTTTGCATGATGCAAAGTGGTATTATTTGCCAAATCTGGATGACAAGTACACATAATACACATTTCCGTGTGAGAGGGCAGATTTCATATCACATGTAAAGACATTTCGATTCTGGAACTTGCGGAATGAAGCAGCATGTTGACTAGGAATTCTCAGCATTATGAAATTTCTAGAACGTGGTGGATATTTCTGACGTTCTCTTTCCAGCAGATTTGAGGAGGAACATTAAGTATAGAGATAATTCGCAAAGATAGTAAATGAAGTTTTGAGTACTGTAATGAAGTAGGTATCAATTAAAACTAATGTGCTTAATGTGGAGCAATAAGAAAATGTACATGTATTGATTATATGGTGAAGATAGTGTCATTCATAAGCAAAGGA
The DNA here is from genome assembly GCA_038098605.1 of Gryllus longicercus. Lineage (NCBI taxonomy): Eukaryota > Metazoa > Arthropoda > Insecta > Orthoptera > Gryllidae > Gryllus > Gryllus longicercus. Next base: position 25,701 of record JAZDUA010000611.1, on the reverse strand, counting down.
AAAGGTTTCCTTCTTTATTCTCAGTACAGCTGTAATTTATGATTGCTTTCTTATGGGTGGATGGTGATAATGATGAGAGGTAGGAGGATATAAAAGTACGAAATGTGTTTGCGCAGAAACACACACGTTCCAAATTCGCGTATTATACCATAAACGAGATACAACATATACTTTTAGTACAAAATACGTTGCACTGTATTCCATTAATAAATGTTAAATTCAGCTGTCTAAAGTAAGATTTTATTCTTTAGTGAAAAGCCCTCCAGTCGGTGATACGAAATGAGATGAATAAATTACAGGATGCAATGTAATCACTTGACTCCCCACTATCGTCTGTAATTTTATCATTCGCTGATATCTCGACAAAACTGAAACGTCAAATAAAAAATATTAATAATGTTGTAAACAGGATTAAAATTTTTGAATGTAATAGTGCAATTTGAATTTTACAATGTCACAACTACACGAAAAGTGTTACATTAAAAAAATTAACACATTTAAATAAAACAGAATTGAATTAATTTTTTAACTTAAAAAAATATGACCAAGAATAACAAATTATTGTTCACATATACTAATGAATGTGTGTAATGACCTAATAATATTAATGTGTCGTAGTCTGCTTTCTTTAGTTACGATATGCGAATATAAATGTAATTTAGAACTTTGATTAATTCAAAGATTGATATCGATTACTTTCATTTGCTTTAACATTATTCCATTTCCAAATATAGATACCATTCCAATATTCAGCAATTTCAATTTTTAAAACCATCCTGATTCGATCAGACTTTGGGGAAGCGTGTCAATGCTTTTCCTGTTTCATACAGTGTGGGGGGAGCAATATAACGGGGAAGAGAGAGATGGCGTTTTTCAGAGCGTGGGCGTCCCCAACTCACGTGGCAGACTGAGGTGTGGGAGTGGAAGCAGTGGTTGCGGTGGGAGAGTGCCGCGTCAGCGTTGTAGAAATCGCATCATTCTGCGAAGCCCCTGTGGCTATTTATCACGCAAATTGCACCTCGCACTTTTAACGTTTCCGGAATGATCATGCTTGAGCGGGAATGCTCCAAAAGTTCGTGAAGCGGAACGCGGCCGATAGTTTGGGCTGGCGGGGGAACCTGTGCGTTTTATATTCTACTGGTTACAAATTCCTCATGCTTGTCTCCACTTCTCCCCTTATTGACACACCTCCTGAGGTAGCTCATGGGATAAACTGAAGTCACTCCAGAGGCTCTGAGTGGGAGATCCGAGGGTCGTCGTCGAAGTCTCGTCGGTGGCATGATTTTCGACATGTGGTAGATCGGTTGAGTTCAGCCGCTGCCTGGAGGAGGGTTCAGGACCCGGCTGCTCTGATCGATAGTTTTTCGTTATTTCTCCGATCTACAACAGGCGAGTCCATCAGTAATAATAAATAATAAACGAATATCGCGCCGCGCTTCTTACCTTCCTCGTCCTTCTGTCCTCATCCCTTACATAAACACCCTTAGATGCACTACACTACCACATTGGTCGGGAGCTTAGAATTTGGCTGCGGCAATGTCCCGCTGCTAGAAGGGACCTGATTGAGGAAAGCCTCACAAGCCGACGAGTAGGTTGGCGCCGGTTCTCACCAACTAGTTAAACGTCCCATGATTAAAATATGCACCACTCTAGCGAGAGTAATCACCAGAGCAGTTGACGCGCTCGGAAACACGAAATAATCAATCAACCTCACACACATAACACTTACTTGCACGACTCCACCACACACAGCGGGAGACCGGTCGGGAACTTAGGAGTCGTAGAGCTTGTCCTAGAAGGGGCGATGTCCCACTTCGGCAGGAACCTAGAGGTGAGAAAAGCCCGTTAGCCGACGTATAGGTCGGCGCCGGATATTACCTTCCAGCGGGGGAACAACATTGCTGACTACCAGGATACAACACCATTCACTACACTTTCGGAACTCAAGACGCTTACGTAGTGATCGCGCCTGGTGATGATACTCTCTCAACGAGTCTCGCGTCCGCCGCTTCTAAAAGCGAGTGCGCGCGCGCAAGTGCGTGCGTGCGTGCGTGCGGGCATCAGAGGCGGCGGTTTCCGCGTGGCGGACGCTCCCGGCCGCGCTTTAATCACGCGGCGCGGCAATCGCCGCACCCGTCGATCAGAGCCCCCTCCTCCCCGTCCCCGCCAACCGGCCGCCTCTTAATTAGCTCTGCGGCTGTCCAAGAGGCGCTGCGGCGGCGGTGGCAGCTAGAGGGCAGTTGATGGGGGAGGGGAGGGGAGGGGAGAGGAGGGAGGCCGAACGGTGCAGGGAAGTTGAGGGAGGTGCGAGGAGAGGGGTGGCATGGTGGGAGTGCGGGCGAGAGGCTGGTGGGAGTGCGGGCGAGAGGCTGGTGGGAGTGCGGGCGAGAGGCTGGTGGGAGTGCGGGCGAGAGGCTGGTGGGAGTGCGGGCGAGATGCTGGTGGGAGTGCGGGCGAGAGGCTGGTGGGAGTGCGGGCGAGAGGCTGGTGGGAGTGCGGGCGAGATGCTGGTGGGAGTGCGGCGAGATGCTGGTGGGAGTGCGGGCGAGATGCTGGTGGGAGTGCGGGCGAGATGCTGGTGGGAGTGCGGGCGAGACGCTGGTGGGAGTGTGGGCGAGATGCTGGTGGGAGTGTGGGCGAGATGCTGGTGGGAGTGTGGGCGAGATGCTGGTGGGAGTGTGGGCGAGATGCTGGTGGGAGTGTGGGCGAGATGCTGGTGGGAGTGTGGGCGAGATGCTGGTGGGAGTGTGGGCGAGATGCTGATGGGAGTGTGGGCGAGATGCTGGTGGGAGTATGGGCGAGATGCTGGTGGGAGTGTGGGCGAGATGCTGGTGGGAGTGTGGGCGAGATGCTGGTGGGAGTGTGGGCGAGATGCTGGTGGGAGTGTGGGCGAGATGCTGGTGGGAGTGTGGGCGAGATGCTGGTGGGAGTGTGGGCGAGATGCTGGTGGGAGTGTGGGCGAGATGCTGGTGGGAGTGTGGGCGAGATGCTGGTGGGAGTGTGGGCGAGATGCTGGTGGGAGTGTGGGCGAGAGGCTGGTGGGAGTGTGGGCGAGATGCTGGTGGGAGTGTGGGCGAGAGGCTGGTGGGAGTGTGGGCGAGAGGCTGGTGGGAGTGTGGGCGAGAGGCTGGTGGGAGTGTGGGCGAGAGGCTGGTGGGAGTGTGGGCGAGAGGCTGGTGGGAGTGTGGGCGAGAGGCTGGTGGGAGTGTGGGCGAGAGGCTGGTGGGAGTGTGGGCGAGAGGCTGGTGGGAGTGTGGGCGAGAGGCTGGTGGGAGTGTGGGCGAGAGGCTGGTGGGAGTGTGGGCGAGAGGCTGGTGGGAGTGTGGGCGAGAGGCTGGTGGGAGTGTGGGCGAGAGGCTGGTGGGAGTGTGGGCGAGAGGCTGGTGGGAGTGTGGGCGAGAGGCTGGTGGGAGTGTGGGCGAGAGGCTGGTGGGAGTGTGGGCGAGAGGCTGGTGGGAGTGTGGGCGAGAGGCTGGTGGGAGTGTGGGCGAGAGGCTGGTGGGAGTGTGGGCGAGAGGCTGATGGGAGTGTGGGCGAGAGGCTGGTGGGAGTGTGGGCGAGAGGCTGGTGGGAGTGTGGGCGAGAGGCTGGTGGGAGTGTGGGCGAGAGGCTGGTGGGAGTGTGGGCGAGAGGCTGGTGGGAGTGTGGGCGAGAGGCTGGTGGGAGTGTGGGCGAGAGGCTGGTGGGAGTGTGGGCGAGAGGCTGGTGGGAGTGTGGGCGAGAGGCTGGTGGGAGTGTGGGCGAGAGGCTGGTGGGAGTGTGGGCGAGAGGCTGGTGGGAGTGTGGGCGAGAGGCTGGTGGGAGTGTGGGCGAGAGGCTGGTGGGAGTGTGGGCGAGAGGCTGGTGGGAGTGTGGGCGAGAGGCTGGTGGGAGTGTGGGCGAGAGGCTGGTGGGAGTGTGGGCGAGAGGCTGGTGGGAGTGTGGGCGAGAGGCTGGTGGGAGTGTGGGCGAGAGGCTGGTGGGAGTGTGGGCGAGAGGCTGGTGGGAGTGTGGGCGAGAGGCTGGTGGGAGTGTGGGCGAGAGGCTGGTGGGAGTGTGGGCGAGAGGCTGGTGGGAGTGTGGGCGAGAGGCTGGTGGGAGTGTGGGCGAGAGGCTGGTGGGAGTGTGGGCGAGAGGCTGGTGGGAGTGTGGGCGAGAGGCTGGTGGGAGTGTGGGCGAGAGGCTGGTGGGAGTGTGGGCGAGAGGCTGGTGGGAGTGTGGGCGAGAGGCTGGTGGGAGTGTGGGCGAGAGGCTGGTGGGAGTGTGGGCGAGAGGCTGGTGGGAGTGTGGGCGAGAGGCTGGTGGGAGTGTGGGCGAGAGGCTGGTGGGAGTGTGGGCGAGAGGCTGGTGGGTGTGGGGGCGAGGGGCTGGTGGGTGTGCGGGCGAGGGGCTGGTGGGTGTGCGGGCGAGGGGCTGGTGGGTGTGCGGGCGAGGGGCTGGTGGGTGTGCGGGCGAGGGGCTGGTGGGTGTGCGGGCGAGGGGCTGGTGGGTGTGCGGGCGAGGGGCTGGTGGGAGTGCGGGCGAGGGGCGGGTTGAAAACGAGAATCCAGTTGAGAGTGGGGGGTGGGTGCAGAAGGTGGAGGGACGCTGTTGAAGAGTACACTGATCGTGGCGAGGGTGTAAGCAAAGAAGGGAAAGCGAAAGGTGGGGGGCGGCTGAGGAGGTGAAGGGACCTCCGCGTGGGCGGGCTGCGGCGGCAAATGACACGCAACCCGACCGCCCGCCGACGCGCCAAAGAGCCAATGAACGCGCTATCTGGTGGGAGATCGCTTGTGCAAAGCGGTGATTGAGGCGCCTGCTTCGGCGCGGGAAAGCGGAAGTTGAGTGATGGATGTTGAGGGTCATGAACTCTTCTGGCCTTTCGAGATAACGCCCCATTGCGTATCATTTATGTGGTAAAAGCCGTCTAAGGCTGGCTCGTGTAAGAGTCATTTGTTGTTCATTGGGTGACGCTCGAATTGCTCGGATCTCTGAAGCACTAAAAATGATTCTAATACAATGGTGTTAAAATGTGGATCTAATGAGGAAAAAGTCCGTCAATGTATAGATAAGCAGCATTATCAAACATGTTTTATCTTGCTTATAATTCAGTATTAGAAACGTAAAACGCCTGAAAATTGTGCAGGTCAATTAAAAGGGTATACTTTTTGGCCCATATTTTAATGCTATTTCCAGACAGGAAGCCGAGATTAATTTACAATACGCCGCCTATTACTTATGCGAATGCTAGAAACGTTATATAACACAGTTATGTAATATGTTACGAATGATTTGTAACTCTTTTTCATGTAATCCTATCTTAGTTGAAGCAATAATCTCTGACATTTATTACTGAAACTTTTCTTAAGACTAAACTGGGACAAAGCGTTTTGCTGGTGCCAATAATCCGGAACTAAACTGGAGCAGCCGATAAACCGAACTGGAGCAAACATTTTACTTAGAGTGAAAGTCACTCATTCTAAGACGAAGAAGATTCATGTCTCTATTGGGAATTTGTGGAGACGATCAAAAGTATGTATGTCACTAGAGTATTGAGCTCCACATGAAAGGATACATGTGTCTTGAGTTTTTTAAAGTATTTTTGTACATAAGAGTATATGTGCCACATTAGTATTTCTTATATTTACGGCCGTTTGCTTTCGGAGGAAGGAACGGGGAAATGATACAGCCGTCTTAGTCCATTACTAATTGTTGAAAAATGACAACTGAAACCATGAACGTCAGTAGAAGAAAATATCAGATAATGAAATTGAAGATTGTGGAATTCAGAATTGGAGATTGTGGAATGCTAAGAAACGGGAGTATATCTGGGCTGCAATAATAATTAATAATATACATTGACGATAGTTTTTAAAAGCAACTTATCCATTTCTTTGCCTAATTCTTGCTACGTGAGCGTATTTCTAGTTGGTATTATTACATTCCTTCTTCATCTTAGGTAACGAAAGTGGATATATAACTTTTTTTATAATTAATAAATTAAATACTAGTTCATAAAATACGAGGGCTTGTTTGAGTAGTTGTATAAGACTTTGCATTAAAAGCCGACAAATACGATTAGGAATATTAAAGAAATGAATTCATCAGATAAGATTTTTTTGTGTGCCACGCGTAAGACTCTTGAAGTTTTACTTGAACACAAGTAAAAGAAATTTTTGAGCTCTTGATCAGAGAAGGAAAAGAAATTATTCCATTGATGTATAGAAATTAAATTGTCGTTAATTGATATAATAATACATTGTTACCTAGTTCTTTCAGTCACACTTGAGATATTAATGTGATGTTAGAGATTGCATTTCTATGGATCTTTTTTCATGTAATGCCCGAGAATAAAAGCCATGCAAGTGTATTATTCTTTAAAAATTTATTTTAATTACGCTAATTCTTTGTATCACTTGCATAAAACAAACCAACCAAAGAAAATATTTAACAAGTATACAGCCGATGGAGGCTAATCTACGACGTCGTAGGTCTGATCACGAAGGAACTTCCCAACTGGCTTTTGAATTTTAGTCTAATTTACTTTTTGAAATTTAATTATATATCATTTATAATGTTAATTGTAATTAATATTTAATTATTAAATATTAATTATATTTAATTTTAAATTTTGTTTTATATCTTGCAAGATTTTGTACAGGTTTGCACAAAGGCTATGCCTTTGCGACGATAGGGAAGAATAACGTCTCCACGATGTCGTATGTTCTTTCATTTATTCTGTGTATTCACAATGTGTATTAATAAATATCGGATATCAAATATCTTTTTCCCGTGCCGTTTCCAGTTCGCGCGGGAGTGCTGCTCCAGTGACCCATTTTCCCTCGTTGCCCGCGAGAGCTCCGGTCCTCTCGCCGAGTGCACGCTGCCTCCGTTGCGGGATGAAGGATAGGCGGAGGAAATGGGAGTGGGAGAGGGAGCGGGGATGTGTGCGTTGTGTCCGCACTCTTCCGCCGGAGAGTGCGACAGCCCCATTCGCGCTGCCCTGGCTGTCGCCCTGCCGTCTCTGCTGCCACCGCTTCCGCGATTTTTAACTGCCACCGGCTTCGCTGTCGACATCACTTTGCAGACGGCTCAGTCGGAAAGAAAGAGAATGTGTGTGGCTATAGGTCGATTTTTGTACGTCCCTCTCTCCTAAACTCCGATTTAAAGGCAGTGGCACTTCAAGGCCACAAGCTGGAAGGAGTGGGATGACATCGAATACAACAAAAAAAGAGTGGTAATGGAGCTCCCGATTGGATGACAGTAGAGTTGGAGTATAGTTACCTGGCTGCGGGAATGAGAAGGATGGTGACGTGACTGTACATTGGTTAATGAGTCCAATATCGAAGGGAGATCTGAAATTTAATTTACTATCGGTGAAACACTTGCCGGAACCGAACCTGCGGACCCTGCAACGGGGCGGGACTACCGGTAAGCAATAGGAAATAAAATCTTCGCCCACTATTGACACCGTCCTTCACTCGCTTCATCTATCTCTGGCGCCCTCCAGCCACTGGCTACCTTCACCCAGAGGCACCCTCCAACAACTGGCTCCTACCAACCACTGGTTCCAACCACCACTGCCTCCCTCCAACCACTGCCTCCCTCCTACCACTGCCTCCCTCCAACCAACCACTGCCTCCTTCCCTCCAACCACTGCCTCCTTCCCTCCAACCACTGCCTACCTCCCTCCAACCACTGCCTCCCTCCTTCCCTCCAAGCACTACCTCTCTCCCTCCAACCAGTCGTTCAAATTAATCGCTGGCTCCTTCCAACCGATGGCTCAGAACATCAACTGATCTCACTGCAGTTCCTCTAACCTAGAGGACCTAGGTTAGAGTTCCGACGATGGCAGGATTTTCGACATTCGCTCGTTAGCTAGGTCGAATTCAGTCGTTGTCTCGACGAGAATTCACCGTCACCTCTCGAGCAAAACCATGCATTACACGTACGGGACTAATGACCCTAGTAATTGACGCGCCCTGAATCACTAAACAATCAATCAAACCACCGGCGCTCGCCAAGCTCTGTCGTCCTCCAACGATGGGTATCATTCCAACCACTGACACCCTCTAACCACTGGCACCCTTCACTATTGTCCCTGCCTGTGTCCTCATCCGTGGGAGAGCGTGTCCGGACGAGGGCGCGCCTATCGCAGGATCTGCCCCGAAGAGAGCCCCGCCTCGCCCTCGAGCACGGGAGTCGCGCTTGGGCGGAGAGCGATCAGCGCCCGACGACCTCTCGAGGCCGCTTCCTCCCCCCTCCCCCCCCTCGCCCCCCCCGCCATCCTTGCCGCCCAAGCCGCCTCCTTTCAGAAGGTGGAAGATTAGCGACCGCAATAGGAGAATTCTAGAGCAAGCTACGGATTTTATTGAAGGAAAAGGAGCGAAGAAAATGGAAATAGTAAATATTATGAGGGTTGCATCAGAAATTCTGTCTCCCTAGCCTGCCCTTTTCGATGGCATATTTATCACCGCTTGTTCCTGCATTACTGTGGAAACGTTGTGGAGATGACATTTACAATTTGAAGCATTCCCTTGCCAGCTGGGATTTCATGTACATTTTTCTTACGAAACATTAAAAAATATTGTGTTACAATATCACCACTAAGACAATTATTACGGTGTATATTTATCTTTTGTTTAATATTTTATTGTTTCAGTTATTCGTTTTCATAAATTTTATGATGCTCCTGGTGAAAAGCTTAAGAAATTCTCTAGCGTAGATGCAAGGCAAATTTTATTTTCTAAAATAAGTAATTCAATAAATAAAGTGTCCCTACAATTAAGTTGAAAAAGATTTTGAAATAATTAACGTATGTTAAAACGTGAAATCGATAAAATGGAAGAGTAAGTTTTTTTGTTGTCCAAAGTAGTTTATTGATTATTTCCCCTCTCTTTCTCAGCTGTCTTTCTTAAGATATCGTGGTTAGGCTTATGTTTGGAAAATCGGATCTTGATCTCCCGACACTTTTACTAAAAGGATTTTAACAGCTACGATAAGAGGAGATTGTGTTTCTTTTGGAATAACACCACATGCAGTGTGTTCATAGCTGGTGGTCATAACGTGAGAGTGCCAAATGCATGTCTCGATTGTTATCTTTTCAAACAATTAGGAAATGTAAGTAGGTAATTCCAAATAAGTCTTCATTCCCGTCACCTTGTTGGATGCCATTACGCTCGGAGACTATATTCCGCTGTCTTAAAAAAACAAACAAATTGTGACCATGTTACTGAGTAACAATGCATTTTAACAGTTAAATTTGTTTAAAGAATCGTTTGCCCCGACCGGAATTTGATCTCGGACCTTCTGGTTTACGTCCCGCTGCTCTAACCACTAAGCTACACAGTTGGTCACAATTTGGATTCTTTACGACTGCGTAATATATTCTCCGAGTGTCATTGCGCCCAACAAGGTGACGGGAATGGTGACAATTATATATACAAAAAGCGATAATCGCTCTCATGAAAACTGTTCAAAACGATTGATTGTCTCTGTAGCTTAGTGGCTAGAGCAGATGGGCGTAAACAAGTAAGTCCGGGTTCGAATCCCGGTCAGGGCAAGAAATACCTTGAACAAATTTAATTAGGTAATTCTAGGTAAGCCGTGTTTTAAAATGGAATGTTTTTGGATCTATCAATATAGAGAATCAATCGTACTCGTTCTCTTACATTAAAAGGTTTTGGAAAAGTGATTCTTGACTATATTTCACGATCATTGTCTCCAAATACACTAACCGTAATTCACTAGGTTGGTCTTAATCATAAGACTACGAATGTCAGTTACTCGTAATTGAAGTAACAGATGAATGAAATGACAAATGACAGTCGCTGAAGGCATGGGAATTTTGAAGGGTATTTTTTACATTCGTAAACACACCCCTAAAACAGTTTTCTTTATTCTTAAGATACCTAAATCGTGTTGTGTTGCTTGTTGTTAATTTTAATACAGAAATTGTCGACAAAAGTATCTTCTTTTTTGGTGTTTTTAGTTAATTGTTATTACATTCTTAACAGTCAACGCAAATGTGAGTTTTAAAGCGTCCATGCCAAAAAATTCACGGCAAACTGATTCATGTCCAAGATTCTTCATGGTCTCCACCAACTGGATAAATAATATGGAGGATGCCCAACAACTAACGCTCTGATGACAAAGCACTTTGGCAAATGTTCAAGTTAAACTCTTGGACGCAGTGGGGGAGAGTTCGAGTCATTTCGGAAAGGTCAGTCCTTTGAGCGAAATTTGAGACAAGAACTACGTCTCTTGAAATACGACTCTTTTACACTAGCCTTGTCACTGCTGGTAGCTAAACACCATTGTTTCACTGAGGGAATGAAAATCTTTTAGTTTTTCTTGTCACACGTGCGGGCAAATTTGGGTATTACAAGGAATGTAGCCTAAGTCATTTTTAAACAACAAAACAACATATTCATACGTTTAAAGTGTTCATGAGGAAAAATATTTTATTTCCATCACACGAAAAACTATTAAAATTAATATGCAACCTTTTCCTGTAGAAATAATATCACGACATTTCCGTAACAAAACTGTCGGTCGAATGAAATATTTTTCTGTGCGACCAATATTTTCTAGGCTAAAAAATCATTATACAAAGAAGTATGTAAATATTTGCAAATAACTTTATAAAAACACATTGCGAACAACTTTATGCAACAAGTGTGTAAATAAAATAAAATAACTTACCCTTGTCCTGTGATAAAATGTCACAATATATGCAATATTTTAAAGATGTCAAAAATGCAAGCAAATTGACAACTTCGTTGAGCGTAAATTGTAGGAGTGATAAAAAAGTGCAGTTCTAGTATGAAGTTTTTATTTCGTTCGAGAGAAAAATTGTAGTTTATTTTGTCAGTAACAACTAAATATTTGACAAGTTTTCGTAACATTAACGGATGAAGTATTTTTAACTACGCAGGGAATAAAGTGAATTTTGCAAGAAAACAAATGTCGAGCGCTGCAATTCCAACGGGCGCAAATTAAATAAAAGGATGGACCGGGGCCCGCCGACCCATGACCTTAAAATCCACGCGACCGTCCCAAAACAGTCCGGCGCTCCCTCACACAGGATCGCTTCTCGATGCACGACTGCTGTTCGCTCGCTAGTGCGTGCGGTCGTGCTTTGGAGCGAAAACATGGCTGTGGGTGTAGGACTGTTTTGGCACGTGCACAACGTTTACGCATTTCACAATGACATATTTAAAAATTTAATCTTCGTTGATAGTCTGAAATATCTGAACTTTTGTTAATATCCTGTTTTGATCTTCATAACCGACTGCAACAGCGCTGGCGTAACATCCCTGCCTTTGATGCATCGTTGATCGAGAGGTCCTAGGGTCCGAGTATCGTAGGTGAAAATTTTGAGAATTTAGTTTCGTAGATGAATTGAGTTCAATCAGTCTCTAGAGCAGAATTCTAACAGCTGCCTGATATGCATTTCTCCGATCAATATCAGTATATTATCATATAACATATTCAATAGAATGAGCAGTACGTTAGCAATCGGGTCACGATCCTTACTGATGTCACTTCAGTGCCTCTAATCAGGAGGTCCTTGGTTCACCTTCCGATGGTGGCAGGATTTTCGACACTAGCTAGGTAGCTAGGTCGAATTCAGCCGCTGTCTGCAGGAAAATTCAAGCGGCCGGCTGCTTTGATCGGTAGTTTTCCGTAGTTTCTCCGATCAACACCAGGCGAATGCCGGAGCAGTACCCTAACAAACGGGCCACTGAGGGCGCATGATCTTTCATACCTCTTCCTCGTTCTAACCTCGCCCCTTACTTTCACACACATACACTTGCATGCATTGCACTGCCACACATATCGGGAGACCGGTCGGGAGCTCACAACGTGTCCAGGCTGGGGCTGTGTCTGGCTGGCGGGAGAACCTGCTGCTTGGGGTGAAACCCTGTTAGCCGACGGAAGTTCAGGGCTGGATGTTCCTATCCAGCAGGGTAAAAGTAAAACATGCACTGCTCTTACGGGACTAATTACCGTAGAAGTTGGCGCCCTCGCAATCACCAATCAAACAAACGCACGGTCCTTGTGCGACTTTCCAGCGCAGGAAGAACACCGGCACCGTGATGTAGATCCACGGTGATGTAGACCAGTGATACGTAGAGCATGTGTGTAAGGTGTTGCAGCATTTGCATGTAGAGGATGAACGCATATGTGCATTGAAAAAAACGACGGATTTTAAGCATGTGGCGCCTATTGCAAGGGATGTTTAAGTACTATTATAAGTAGGAACCTGATTTCAATTCAAATGCGTATTTTCTCTATTAGTAAAAAAAGTATGTCTTCTTGATATGTGCATGAGAAATCCAACTTCCATTTATTTAAACATGATTTCATGATGCATAATTTGCGCATTATGACTGTTTTGTTAATAAGAATTTATATATAATATATATATATATATATATATATATATATATATATATATATATATATATATATAAACCGAGCGAAGTGGCTCAGTGCGTAGCGCACTGACTTCGTAATCGGGAGGTCCGGGTTCGATTCCCGGGCCGGCCATCCTGACCGGGGTTTTTCGTGGTTTCCCTCGGTCATAAAGGCGAATGCTGGGATGGTTCCAAAAGTCCACGATCACCTATCACCTCCTAATCCATTCCTATCATCTCATAATTCACACTTCAAGGCGTAACAACCTTGTCGTAATCCAAGGATACAGCTGAAAAGCTGATCCTGGAAGAATTACACGCACGTTAATCGTGTGTAGCGTGGTCAGTAATGGCCTATACGCCAATAATAATAATAATAATAATATATATATACACAAATTGATAATTGTTACATATTTTGCTTGAAAATGATTAATAATACTCAGATTTACTCATATTAACTATATTCATTTACATAAACTTAATTTCTAACTTAGTGTTGCGTGTTTTTGCAAACAACGTTAATTGTAGATGATATCAATTTGCTTTATTTGAATTATGCGTGATATGTAACAGGAAAATCACAATCGTTTCTGCTATTTCGTGACGTCGAATTCATAGTGAAAATCGGGAACGTTGATGAACCAACACATGTCACTTGAACTTGAGTATGCGGAGGGCATCCACTGCTATTTGTAAGCGAAAACAAAGGAACTTCCCTTTTCATGGTATAGTACTGTAAGAAGGGGACCGGTTTAATAGTTCGGGAAATAAATGAACGTCATGAAGGACGATATTATTGCAAGAGGTAATGATGAAACCATTTACGAATGAGCTAACTCTAACTAACAAACACATTGACGAACTGAACGATAATTGACGTAACCTTCAGTTATGTTGTCAGCAGAAGCCAACCAGTTGCTGTGAAAGCGGTCCCTCTAAATGAAAGTGACTACTAAGAGACAAAGGCGCAGATGTGGTTCTAATACTATTAAATATGTGTAGAAGGAAATACATTTTCTGCTAGAAACAAATAATCATATTTGATTTGAATTCCTTTCAATTTAATTAATCGCTATATTTAGGGTAATCTGTGGGATTAATAAAATGAGCGTAATAATTATGACAAACGTTGTTACAAAATTTTCACTTTACAGGACATTTTTATGCCAACGCCGGAAGAGTTGAGAGGAGGGATTAACGTTTCTCTCAATCCTTATAAACGGGACATGTTCATCTTTCAGGATAAAAGTGATGAATTTTGGATTAAATTGAGAATGTTATGACTTGAATTTGGATCTTATATTTCAGTCTTTAGGTGGGCCGTTGTTTAGAAGCAGTGTAATATTAGTACAAGATCGGAAAGAGATACTTTATCTCTAAAAGGAAGTCATTACCTCGCAAATGACAAAGAGTAAGGTATCCTTCTCGAGTTGATAAAATATCTTTATAATTGAGTGTAATATTTGATTTCAATAGTTAATAAATAAAAACTGGGTTTGGTTATCAGAAGATATCATTTACTGTATCACCGCGTGATTCCCATACGTTACTGTCTGGAGCGCCAATTTATTTTATCACCCGTAGGTAATAAAGAGGTACTTTAGAAGGATATTATTAAAAGGTATGAAACATCTTTAACGTTATTAACAAAAACAAATAAAAATATAGAATATAAAATAAAAAGTAAATAATATAAAATAAAAATATAATATAAAATAAAAATATATATAATATAAAAAATACATAATATAAAATGAAATATATATAATATAAAATAAAAAAATAATATATAAAATAAAAAAATGTGGTTTACGGAGCATATTTCCGATTCTCATTTAAATACGAAATTCTTTTCGCGCATTGCCGCCCGCGTTTTCCCCCAGTGAACGTGCAGCGCAGTGGCAGAGGACACTTTGCGAACACTCTGCGCACGCGCGTGCGACAGCTGCGCGCCGCCACGCGTGATGTTTATTCGCAGCGGCGGACACGTGTCGACTAACTCGGCGCAGCGCCGTGGACAAACAGGGTCTTGAATTCCATTTGCACCTCATTGCAGCTCTTGTCCGCCAACGCGTCGCCGCGGGCTGTTGTTGAGGCCGCCACCGGCAAATTGCTGCTGGAGCTGCGAGGGTGGGGGGTGGGGAGTGCGGGCCTTGTCGCTTTTGGAAATGTTTTTGTTTTGAGAATTACTGGTTTACTCCGTTGGCAGTACTTGTCACTAATCTGCCATCTTAGATTTTTCTGGCTCGTGTTGCATTAAATAATTTTTAAAATTTAATTTCAGAAAAAATGTTTACGAAATGAATTTGCGGTTTAGTAACTATGTAAGTACGTGTTATAAACGTTTGCGCTTTCATGAGACTTTCTGTAGTGGACTATTTTCAACTAAAGGCAAATTTTTATTAACAAGTCAGGCATTTAAAATCTATAAGTGGCTGAAACTCCCAAGTTTCTTAAACAATCACTGGTTTTGAGTCTTCGATGTTTAGTGGCAGCACTTGCTCAAAATCACAGGTCGATCTGAGCAAGCCTTTGACCTCCTTTCAGAATCTAGTATAACTTTTTCCTCTACGCGAAACATTGAGACTATCATTTTTAAGGTGGACTTGGACTTTCTTATACTTTTGAGGTATGAAGTCATTATGGTAGAAAAACAGCAATCTATTTTCATCTCATTCGATCTTGGCGAGACGCGTAATTATGTTGAAGTGTGTGACAAAACGCTGCTGGAATTTTATGGTGTAGGATATTGAAGATTCATGTGCTGCCTTGGCCAAAATATTTTAATTTTCGTTGTCTAGCGACTGCTCATGACATTGCCATAGTTGGATCAAACAGCATGCAGATAGGGTCTGGTGCGTATCTGCTTCTGATAGCAGACATTTTCCCCTCAATTGCGGCAAAAAGGCTTGTTTGTCTAAATAGATTTTTGCTCTAGTGCAAGTTGGTAATCTCCTGTTTAGGGATGAGAATTTTCCCGATTACGGGGAGGAGGGAAGCAAGGTTTAATTTTTCATGTTGGGCTTCGTGAGGTTCCCGTACGTTATACATTTGGAGCCAATCAATATATTTTGAATCTGAACGTACGGGACAATGTCGGCAATTCATTGAAACTCGTGGACTTGACAATGGTGGCTGTCGGAAAATTACTGGAGTGAGATGTGGGATGTTATTGTTTGACTGAGCTGCTTTGCACCATTTTATTTAGTCCTGTTGTTTGTTGTCAGCACGTGGAGTTTCGATTCCCATTCTTCTCGCAAATCTGTTTAGCACGTGGTAGAAATCTACTTCAAAAATTTCTAGATGGGAGGAGAGGGGCGGTACTAGGAGCGGCGAGGTGGGAGGAGCGGGGAGGTGGGAGGAGCGGGGAGGTGGGAGGAGCGGGGAGGTGGGAGAAGCGGGAGGTGGGAGGAGCGGGGAGGTGGGAGGAGCGGGGAGGTGGGAGGAGCGGGGAGGTGGAGGAGCGGAGAGGTTGGAGGAGCGGGTGGGGTTGGGGAGGAGCGGGGTGGTGGGATGAACGGGTGGTTGGGGAGGAGTCTGGCTAGGGTGGGCGTGAAGGACCGGGCAGGAGTGGGGCGGGGCGGGGCGTGTGGCAGGGTGGTCTCCATTAGCGCGAGAGCCCCGTAAAGCCCGCCCGCAGTCACGTGACCTCGGCCGTACTCCGCGACTGGGGTATTTTTAGGCGACGCGGTGGTTACGGGCCGCCGTCTGCGGCGCTCCCGCTGTGCTCTGGTCACCGTCCATCCCCATCCCCGTCACCACCCGCCATTCACCCACGCTGCTCGCCGGAGTTCGACACCCGCTCTCCACTTACTGGTAACAGGTCATATTGGTTTCTTGTCTCTTCTTTTCTCGTCAATGTTTCTAATTTGTAAAGTGGCAGACTGTAAAATTCTACATGCACGGTTTGTGAAGAAACTACATATTGTAAAATCCTACTGGGTCTTTGAACCCTTTCTGGGTTGGATGCCCATCTGGATTCTATTATTCATTGGGAAAATGGTGGCATGATCTTTTTCTTTGCTTCTGAGCAGTAAACTTAACTTCTCTTCCCTCTTTCTATTCATCTCCCAGCTCCAAACTGTGACGCCATTGGGAACACATCCCACAATTTTCTCCTTATAAACGGAATTCGAAGACTGGGAAGAGAACAACTTCCGAATGGATATAACAAGGATCATATCCACCTTATTAGTCATATAAATAGAAATCGGGTCACATGCATGTGTCTGTCCGTGTGTCGTCCATGGAATTAGTGTTGTCTTTGGACGCATTCGGTATAGTAGTTGGGGACTGACAATTTTTTCTGATCCATCCTAAACATTACCAGATTATTTCGGAAAAACAGTTTTGAGGTCTATTAAGATACATATTGGGGATGACTAATGGATCTTTCTATGCCTCTTTGCTAGATGAATAAATAGCAATTTTTTGCGCATGGCAATTTGAATGTTTGGAAAGAATTGTAGAAAAATCATGTTCTTGATAAGTTTCAGGGGACCCAGTGGAGAAACGGTGTGAATTATTCTGCCTCTCTAATATGACGTGATTTGTCACGGATTGAGTCACCAGATCGAAAATAATTTTTTAATGAAACTAACTTTTTAATGATACATAAACATTGAAAAAAGTTTTTCCATAAACAGTTGTTTGTGTAACTTTCTCTGCCCGACTACGGACGAGCCAGACAACTGTACAGTGATCAAAATTTCGTTTAGTATGAACGTGTATGGATAAACAAAACTATATCTGCCATAGACGCCAATGAAAGCTAGCAAATAGTAATAGAAAGTTTTTGTTCGTAGAAAAACATACGTTTCCAGAGTCATAACTTTGACAACATGAAATTGAAATGGTGTAAACAGATGTGTAAATAAAGAAAACCAGATATCATAAAATGAATTTCAAACAAACAATCAAAACACATTTACATATATGTGAGGAACAATGTTTTAATACAATAAACTATTTTATTTTTATTTTGAAATATACTTTGCGACAGTAACTTATTTTTATCTAAAAGAGACAGCAACGAAAAAAAATAAAAGGGGGCGTACATACAAAACATGCGCTACATGAATAGCTTTGAGTTGCTTTCAGCTTTTAAAAAATAGTTATGTGTTTACGTAACTAGCAATTGGCATACGAATGAAATGTTGACGGATGAGTAGGGGTCGAGTCCGGCATTTGAAAATTATTACGCCAGACACATTTGCGTTCGAGTTACGTATCTTTTTACCAAGAATTCATTAAAAATTTATAAGTAAATACCCCTGGAAACTTGGTCAATATGCAAGGTGTCAATTATGTTGATTGGTGCGGTTTTCAATGTTGTGTTTCCTTTCCAGTTCCAAGTTGTTTTATGTAGTCATGACTTCTTTGCGGTATAGTGTCTTGCAAAATAAACTTTTCCAAACGCGTACCGCAAAGAAAGATTTCCTTATCATTAAACAGTGATAAGGTATTTGAATGATTGATTGGTGAGTGCGGGCGCGTCAACTGCTAACGTTCCGTAAGTGTAGTGCCATTATTTCGCCGCAGGAGTGGATGTGATCTCACCCCGTTGATGACCAAATACGGCGCCTACCTATGAGTTTTTCCCAACCAGGAATTTTCCACCTGCGTGACACCGCCCCACCCGGGACATGCGCCCGACATACGTGGTATTGTAGTGGATGTGACTATAAGTATGGGTAAGTGAAGGAGAGGATAGGACAAGAATGAGACGGAAGAACACACGCAGTCGGTCCGTGGCCCGTTTGTTAGGGTACTTCTCCGGCATTCGTCTAGTATTGATCGGAGAAACCACGAAAAACTACCGATAGAGTAGTACGACAGTCGCTAGAATTCTCCTCCAGACATCGGCTGAATTCTCCCTAGCTGACAAGCTAGTGCCGAAAATCTTGCCATCGTCTGGACTCTAACCCTAGGACCTTTTGGTCCGAGGTACTGCAGGGTCATCAGTTTATGCACTGAGCCACGTTTGCCGGTGTGATGCGTATTTGTTTACATGCATGAGGGGTGAAACTGGAGGGGAGAAGAAGAGAGAGAGAAAAAAAAAGCGAACTCAGTAGCGGCGTCAGTGTGGCGCCGTTTCGTGACTTCCAACGCCTGCTGCCGCCAGTGGGACCTCTCGCGCGATGTGTTAGCGGCCGAAGTGGCGTCGGCGCTGGCGCTGTTTGTTTCTTTCGCGCTGGATGCGAAGCCGATGAGAAGCCGACTTCTGGAAAGTTTGCTTGCCCAGGGAGACACACGCGGAGCAATGTTGCCACTTTGTGAAATTGCTCCAAGCTGTTTTCACTTGCGCGAGATGTTTAAAAGATCTTGAAAAGCGTAAGCAAACATTATCGTAATGAAGGAATGTGATGCCCTTTCGGTGTATTCAATCGTTCATTGGCAGTCTTTATTTAGCAAACTCGTTTTATATGCTTATGTTGAAGAGTTCAATGTATTCATTGTGCAAAAATATTATTTAAGTATTAATCAAACAATATTAAAAAATAATTAACAAAAAAATAATTGTTTTGCAACAAATATTGTGTCCTCATTTGACGGCAGGTATTCAATATATTGAATACCTGTATGTATATATACATTGTATATATACATAATGTATATGTATAATGTATATATACATAATGTATATGTATAATGTATATATACATAATGTATATGTATAATGTATATATACATAATGTATATAATATAATGTATATATACTTTGAAGAAAAATATATAAACAATATGCCTGTTGGGTTTAGATCTAATGTAGGTTGGAACCAGTGCCATGTACACGAATTTACCCTTTAAAAGGAAACAGAATTCGCCTCCTGTTCCATCGTTTAACAATTTCAACACACGCAGTCCAGTTTGAGACTCCTGATATGGAATTATTCCCGTCCAGTTAGTGAAAACAACGACCTCTCCGTTCGGCAATGTCCTGCCGCGGTATGTCACCTTTTCCGAGCAAATCAAGACCAAAAAGATTTTCACAGAGAAGAAACTACAGCACTGTGCTTCATGTGAAAGAGGCATTTACCATAGCTAGAGTTTAAGGCTAGGAGTCAAATCAGGTTAGGACCATGGGGCTATGCTTGGTCCTGTGTTTAAGATACTGCGTCTACATCCACTTGCAATAGATTGTATGAATCCACAGGATAATAAACCGAATTTTTCATTCGGCCTCTAGAATTATTATAAACCAAGCAACCTGTAAACCACCTAATAAGCTGATGATAAAAACTTACTTAAAACATATCGACCTACCAAGTTTCTCTTGTAAACTGCAAAATGTGGGATGCACGTGGTGCTTAAATAAGCTAGTCCTTGATAACAAAAGAACTGGAACGTGACTTTCTCTCCCACATACATCTTTTTCACCCGGAGAACTTTCTCGAGAGAAAACAAAGCCGCCGCGGGTGCTTCAGCTCCATTGACCCGTTCGTGTGATTCACTCTTCTAATGATTCCCGATTTATCTCGCAACTCGAGGTGACGCGTTGCTGGCAATGAGAGAGGGTGGGATGGAGCGTGACATGACGGCGAACGAAAGTGGGGCGGGGTGGGAAGCACCCTCGTTATCGCAGTTGTGGCAGATGCGATCGCTTGTTTTGTCCTCGTGCTTGAGGGCCTGGAGAATGGAACGAGAAAAAAAATACAAACTTTCGACGTTTCGTCGCAGAAATGTGGACCACAGAAAGAAGAAATGTGGTTCTTTAAGATATTCTTCTCCTTACAGTTAGTATTCCAGCTCTCTTCCTCCTCCTCTCCTCCTCCTCTTCCTCTCCTCTTCCTCCTCCTCCTCCTCCTCTTCCTCTCCTCTTCCTCCTCCTCTTCTTCTCCTCTCCTTCTCCTCTTCCTTCTCCTCTTCCTTCTCCTCTTCCTTCTCCTCTTCCTTCTCCTCTTTCTTCTCCTCTTTCTTCTCCTCTTTCTTCTCCTCTTCCTTCTCCTCTTCCTTCTCCTCTTCCTTCTCCTCTTCCTTCTCCTCTTCCTTCTCCTCTTCCTTCTCCTCTTCCTTCTCCTCTTCCTTCTCCTCTTCCTTCTCTCTTCTTCACCTCTTCCTTCTCCTCTTCCTTCTCCTCTTCCTTCTCCTCTTCCTTCTCCTCTTCCTTCTCCTCTTCCTTCTCCTCTTCCTTCTCCTCTTCCTTCTCCTCTTCCTTCTCCTCTTCCTTCTCCTCTTCCTTCTCCTCTTCCTTCTCCTCTTCCTTCTCCTCTTCCTTCTCCTCTTCTTCTCCTCTTCCTTAAAGAAATATTTTGCTTTTTAACTACAATAGTCATCAGCGACATCATTATGGTTTTTCATTACATTTAAATTACATTAGAGAAATATTGTCTGTATGTGTCATTAATGCATTCAGTTGGACATCAGTCATTAATACATTTCCCTTTTGCATTTAATATTCGCATTACACATACACTTATATTTTACTTTACATTGGGAAATATTGTTTTGAATATGTCATTAATACATTCAATTTAATAAACAGTGATGAATACATTTCTACTTTCTCTTCTTTTCCATCTTCTTTTTCTTTTTTCACCTTCTTTACCTTCAATCCATTTTCTGACAGGTGAACAAGTACAATGGCGGATTTTCGATACTAGATAGAGAGGTCAAATCCAACCGCTGGGTAGAGAAGAATTCTTGATCGGACTGCTCTGATCGGTAATTTTCCGTGATTTATTCGATCAACACCAGGCGAATGACGTAACAGGTCACGGACCGCGCTGGATCTTCCCTTACTCTTCCTTGTCCTATCACCTCCCTTTACACTCAGACTTTCATGCAGCACTCTACCACACATGTTGGGAGATCAGTCAGGAGCTTAGAGCTTGTCTCGGATGGGGCGGTGCCCCGCTAGTGGAGATATCTGTAATGAATCACAAATAATTATAGATAATTGGTAATGCAACGTATTATATATATATATATATATATATATATATATATATATATATATATATACACAAATTGGTAGATAACCACATTTTTACAGGTACAAGGGAAGCATAATGTTCTATGTATACACAAATAAGTGGAGGTTAATTTGTCTTATAAACAACAAAACATCTTTTTAACTATTAAATTTATTTCATTGAAATCTACAGGAAAATACAGAATGTTTCATATTTGTTGGCGCAACAGAAAGGACTCAGAATCTGGTTTGCCAATCCCGTTTTATGACATTTAGATGCCAACGTGACCCAGTTTTATGTAATGATACTTGACAGTGGAAACAATACACAGGTTATATGTTGATGGAATGGGAGCGTATCTCCGTTGTCCCCAATTTGTTCCAAACTGGGACGTGATATTGTTATCTCGCTTGAAATACGTTTCTTATCTCGTTTGCCATCATAATCTCTTGTGGTGATGAGGCTAAGTAAAACATAATAAAGCCGTGCTTCTGATCCTGGGAGAATAAATGTTTCCTTACAATAGAAGAATTAGTTCGACGCATACGTAAAGGTCTAAAAAAAATGTTGTAATAGATCCATCGAAACTATAAATTTGCGAATGACTATTGACTTTACTAGTCATCCTTAATATCCATTACATTCATAGGCGTGCGTGGCCGAGAAGAAGAGGGCCGCGAAAAACATTTCTAGGCCCACTTTTCCGCTAAACTTTTTATTTAGATTATTTTATTAGTAAATAAATAAAGCACTCCGCAAGAAGAATCAAATTATACTTTCAATGACGCAAGTAATAAATACATTTCAATTTATGATGAAATATTTGCAGCGCTGCCAGATTGCAGTGTGGAGGCCCCTTCCCCTGATGACATGTAACACTTCCTCGAGGAAACCCGGCGTGTAGGTTGACACCGGATCTCGCTAACGAAGCTCTCCGAAGCTATTTCAAGCGATAAAACATGCACTACACTTACGGGTCCCATGATTTTAGCCGTTGACGCGCCCGATTAAACCAATCCAATCCAATCAACACAAAATTCCTCAAAATGGCATACTAAAAAATGAATGGTAAATATTTACGAAAAAACGTTATATTGCGTAAGGTTGATAGGCTCCTTAAAATGTTTGGGGACGCACTATCCCCTGCCCCCAGCTGCGTGCAGTCCATGTTTACAACCATTACATTAATAACGCAGTAGTCCAGTGGCTTAGATGCTACAACCAGTCGAAATATTAGTTTACAATGTTTAGGCTATGTAAGGAATTATGGGCTGATACGGTTGCTTCTGAAAATTGTATGCTTTTAAACGGATTGTACTCCATTGTAAGCGTAGTCCTTTTCCAGATATTTAATAAAATAACGTTGTAGTTATTATTATTATTATTATTATTATTATTATTATTATTATTATTATTATTATTTGACTCATAGCTTGTCTAACGTAAAATTCAAAAAATATATAATTCTCTAGTTGCAGTTACAAATTTCAAACATAGTTAAATACGCCAGAAAATTTGAAATTATTGCTCTGTGAAATACTCTGTCAAATCATTTGTTGGTTTTTCTAAATTTAAGTTACAGCGAATTTATTCAATGAATGAGCAGTAACATAATGAATGAAATGCTCTCTACGCAAATGAAGAGAGCAACGAATATGCATATAAAGTGACTGTCGAATGTGTCTATTGAAAGGATAAATACGCGCCGAAGCGGTGAGGGCTTTTATTCAGAATTTTACCGCGCACCAATCGCGTTTTGCCCTTGAGAAAGGACTACTATACTTCGGTTCGATTAAAAAAATTTCCACGGTGAAGAGAGAGCGCAGTTATTAGATTTTTACCAACAGGTGTGAAATTCATGGCACGATATCGTCGGGCCCCACCCCAAGCCAATATTACGAATTTACTAGCATTGATTCAGCGCCACTGCTTTCGCATTTTTTAAATCTTTTTTCTCCTCGCTTGAGTAACTCAGGTCAGCGAGAGGGTATAGAAGCTTTCGAATATCTGAATAATATGAGTGAAAGCTATATTCTGAATACTTCATATCTTCTCACAGTTATGCTTCCGGCATAACAAAATTATTATTATTGTTGTTGTTATTATTATTATTAATGTTAAAGTAGATAATATAATGTTAGATATAATATAATATTAAAAAATAAATTTGTTCACAGAATTGGTCACCCGACGTCGGAGCAACCAATTCTTTGGAGAAATTTAGTTATAGAAATAAGTAACATGGCCACAATTTGGATTTCTTTACGACTGCGGAACATATCCTCTGACTCTAATTGCGTCGAACAATGTGGCGGGAACGGTGACAGTTACATATTATTAACATTTTACTTTTAAATTATTAGTCTGCCCCAGGACAGGCATGGTCGGTGGTAGCGAGAAATGTTTCAATAGTAAACTCAGGACCAACATTTTAATTAGTTTCATACCGTACCTTACTTAAGAATAATAAATGAAATTGCATTACCTTCAGGAAGAAAAGTGCGCCAACTGTAATTGATAGATTGGTGTTTCTATCTGACAACTCGTTCGCCTGGTGATCATCTGCAGCTGGGGTTTTCAAACTTTTCGTGTATACGGACCTAAACGGAATTTTTGGCGGGTCCCTTGCTAAAAAGTTTCAAATATAAGTGTTAATATAAATTATATAGATACTCATTTGAGTTGAATCTCAAGTACTAAGTGATCTACGTTACAAATAACATAAAGTATGATGGTACAAAATGATTTTGTAAACCTAAATGGCACAAGGATTAAGTAAATCAAATTCTAAAGATCATTTTTGAATAAATCACCGCGACGCCCCAGAGAGCCGCGACGCAGTTTGAACACTTGATCTACCGTATTTGGTCCGTCCCCACGACTAGTATGAACATATATAGCATCCAACAATTCTCCCATCCCGGTCCCAGCTTCGACCGCAACACGCTGCCATCTATAGTGCGATTTTTATAAAGTTGCTTCTCAAGGCCCTTCTTCACAGTGGCATTATGTCACTGCACTTCGCGTCTTTCTCGGTAGTACCGCTAGATGTCGCATGATCGTATCAAGTATCGCACCGTATCACCGTCGCTTGATCATGCGTCATCTAGCGGCTCTACCGAGAAAGAAGCGAAATGCAGTGGCTTAATGCTACTGTGAAGAAAGGCCCTTGAGAAGCAGCTTTTTTGAAAATACCATTATACTGCCCAGCTCCCCGCTTTGAGTGCGCACACGCTCCAACACAGCTGTCGCCCCTCGGTCAGTCTCCCCTTTTCCGTTCCCGCCCTCCCCCGTTCCCCCCACACCCCTCTTTCCCTTTCACGCTCTATCCCCGCTGCTCCCAGTCCCCCGCTCTTGTTGCCCCCGCTCCCGTTGTCCCCACTTCTATTCTCCCTTCTAACCGCAGTTCTCGCCCTCCACACTGTCCATGCTCTCTCGCTCCCGTACCCGCCAATTCCTTACCCCGCTCTCAATCCTCCCTTTTCTCCCGTCCCCCCCCTCTCTCTCTCTCTCCCGGCTCCCTCTACCCCCCTCCCGAATCTGACCCCCCCGCCTCCCGCGCCGTACAACCGTTCGCGCCTCCATCTCCTGGCACATGACAGTCGCCGTCCCGAATGCCCCCTTCTCCCTGATCCGACTCCAACCTCGGCCCCCCGCATTGGCCGCCGCCATCTCGCGACTGGCAGTGACGTCATTGATGGCGAGCGCGCGTGAGGGCAGCGACTGCGGTGAGGCTGCTGGCTCCTTTGCCCCCCCCCGCCCTTACCCCCGCCCCCACCCCGCCCCGTCTCCCGCCCCCGTCTCCCGCCCCCGTCTCCCGCCCCCGTCTCCCGCCCCCGTCTCCCCCCGCCCCCCGTCTCCCGCCCCCCGTCTCCCGCCCCCGTCCCCGCCGCGGCTCGGCCTTTCGGGGCGCGTCAGGTTCGTGGGCGGGCGGCCGCTGCGACAGCTGCTCACCCACTCACCCGCGCTAATCGCTCCGCCCACGGCCACCCCTACCATCTTACTGCCCTCCGTGAGGCCCGCCCCACCCTCGCCCGTCCCTTTATATTGCACCGCAGCTGTATTTTGCACCAGATGGACTGTACATCAACTATCCGTACCAGTTGCTGTAAAAGACCATCTGTACCTATGATGGGAAGTAATACGTTGGCGAACTGGCGAAATGTTTTTACAATAACCTCCAGGTTGTCATATACCTTCCAAGCACTTCCGAATAAATGAACGATGAGAATTTTTGGCTTCAACGTAATTTAATCATACAACTTCTTTCAGTGTTATGGGGAATCGAAATTACGCGGTTTATGGTGACATTTTGAAGGTGTACGATCAGCACATGTCTTTTTGTTGCTACTAAGTAAAATTAATGTGAAGTGAGGGTATTTGAGCCCTAAGAAGAAGTTCAC